>OX276384.1:17500-668333 GCA_946251855.1 Alsophila aescularia | reverse complement strand
TATTAAGCGCGGGAGTTTGCCCGCGTGGACACTTTATTAAGCGCGGGGGTTTGCCCGCGTGGACACTTTTCTGGAGATAAAGTATCTTATTTGTTATTGTTACTAGCGACCCGCCCCGGCTTCGCACGGGTGTAATTAAGAAAAAGAAACAGGTGAAAAATGTAGTTCTCGCACACTCGTATGCTCGTATTATATATATATATATATATATATATATATATATATATAATAAGTCTTTTGTTAACAATAATCTAACTGATGGTGAAAACCGCATTAAAATCCATTGCGTAGTTTAAAAGTTCTAAGGGTACTTCGGCGGGAAGCGACTTTTTTTATCAATATGTATTGATTTCTTCCGACATCTTGAACATTTTATCGTCATATTTCAACAAATTAACACAATCTATCCATCCATACCAATATATAAAAGTAAAACGTTGTCTGTTTGTTTGTTTGTTTATGGAGCTTTTACGCAATAACGGCTGGACGGATTTTGATTAAATTTTGAATGGAGATAGCTGATACCCGGGAATAAAACATAGGCCACTTTTAATCACGGGAAATTGTAAGTTTCCACGCGAAACCTGAAAAAAGTGAAAAAATATTACTTATACATACATACACTACACACAAACCTACTACGACACTCGCGTACGCATAATAAGCACTCTCTATTTAGACACACAAACATCTTCTCTTTCAACACAAATACACCCTTATACATACACACACGCACACACACACAAACACACACACACACACACACACACACACACACACACACACACACACGGATATGCAAGCATGCCGCGCACTCAATTAAAATTAAATATAAGTTCTGATGCCTAATCACAGGTATTCATACCTTACTGGGCATCTTAGGTAGGACATGCTATGTACTTAAATATATGTACCAGTACACTATTCTGCTTCTACTATGATTATACCCATGCAAGTTTTCTTTGTCACCTACTAAGTATAATATTTAATTTTACTAGTTTAATACACAGGGACGAGGTTCGGGGAATACTCTGGCTGCTCTTTGTCTGAGGAAGTCTCCATATTCTGAAATACAAGTCTTGGAACTTAGTTTGGAGATAGAGACTTCTATATGATAGTGCAGTGGCTAGTTGTGTGTCTCCTTGTTTGTGCTGCGTCTCTGTATGTGAAACCTTGATCCACTTGTTGTCATGTCTATGTACAATAATTTTAGTATTCCTACCAGGAAACATGTAAACTTTTTCTGAATAAAGTATATTGATTGATTGATAACTAGTATGTCAAAAAACATCAAGAGCTTAGTGCTAACCTACTTTTGCATTGGTTTTTAATAACCTAGAAGAACAAAGGATGCTTTTTTTCGCGATAAGCAGTATGTAGTCCGCGCGGACGAAGTCGCGGGCGGGAAAACTAGTACTTATAATAAAGCAATAGGAACCAAAAAGTCTGTACAAAGAAGATAATTAAAAAAGAAATGGTCTAGGGTACATAGAATAAGCTACTGAACAAGAATATAACATTTTAAAAATTCGTGTCTGTTTCTCTGTTACTACTACTACTACTACTACTACTACTACTACTTATACTACTTATGTATTATTTTTGATGTTTTGAATTGATTCAAACACCAAAAGGACAATGTTTAAAATTTCACTCAGCCTTCAAATAGTTTTAATCGATTGCTCCGCTACAATCATCGGATTGAGATACAAAGTACACCATATTGTAAGTCATAACCTAAGCTATCTAACATCGCATCACAATCGGCTCAGTACATTTTACAGGATTCCTGAACAAACATCCAAACAGACAGACAGGAACCATTAAAAAAAATAGGTACAGGTATACTTGATCAGTAGCTTGATTTAAGCGTCAAAGACCATTTTTTATATTATCTTCTTTGTACAGACTTTTTGTTACTTACTGCTTTATAAGTATAGATAGATGTGAAAATTAACAGCCGCACGCGCACGTCACACCACCAAACCGAAGATACGGTTTTGGCGTTACTACCAATTTGGGGGGCGGCTGGTGCTCGCAGTTGTTGTTGATACTCACACGTGGTCATGAATCTGTCCATTCCCTAAACTCCCTTTTGTCGGTTCACATCCCACCACAGAGCGCCAGGATGAGGAGGGGAGAGCCGGCTTAACTATTATTTCTTCTGCGCCCACACGCCGAAAATTTATAGCAATAATGTCTGAATCAATTTTGAGTAAAGAAGTATCATTAATCATCATATTTGTATTAATTTGGGAATTATGTGAAGTCACGTATAAATAAACATAGCCGACATAATTGAGCGAAGCGAAACCTCCAAATCAAAATGGACGGTAAATATGTACATAGGTATGTGAGTCTGTTTGTTCGGCCTTACCTTTAGAACCGTTGCATAGCTCCCATATTTATGAAATTTAATAGTTAAGTAATAATACAAACAATTATGAATTTGTTATGGCCACGGAATAAATAATAGTACTAAGTGAGGAGAGATGAACATAAAAAAACATTGTTAGACGATCAGGACAAGTGGGTGTCGTGTCATCTATGAGGGCATTGATTGTACATTTCAAAACTAATTTGATTGGTTTTAATTAAAAATGTTTTATTCACAGAAGAAACAATAAAATTCTTAAAAAAATATTATTAAGTTAACCTAAACGCCAATAAGCATTGTCACGTTGTACGGCAATGCAGTCTTTGAGCGAAATAAAGGCCAGCATTTCGGTCACGTCTTGCTTCGACCAGACACCTCGACAGTTTTTTTTATTATATTTGATTTGGTCCCTACGGTCCTAGTGTCTCTACCCCAAAAGGCTCAAATATTCCTGCTGTCGAGGGTAACTATATTTGCGCCTTTTGAGGATCTCGCCAGCTGATTCTTATGACGGATTATTTGATTAATTTTAAACTTTGTAATTATTGTCATTATGCCAAAACGTGAAAAAAAACGGTGCAATGCCTACGTAGTACTGTGCAATGGCAAGAGAGAATAAAGTTGGTCGAGTTAATAATAAGTTTCTATTGTACCATCCTCAAAGTATAAATAATTGTTCTTCTTGTATTTTCCACAGAGCTCGGTGTCGCGTTACAGCATCACGGAACTTCTTAAATCCGTCATCGTCATTATGATATTCCACAAACAGATTCTGCTCTAAACTAGGTCAAGGTCTCAAGGAAAATAAAGAAAATAAAACGGAGTCGCATCCTGAATCCGGTGTGATGTGTGCCTATATGCGTGGTGCGAATGTCTATAGTTAACGAGTTGTCCAGCTGTCACACCGTTACAGTAATTCTTGGTCGCCAAGTTTCTATTAAATCCGGCAGATGAGAATTTTTGACCTTGCTGTTTCTTTCGTTTTTGCTAATAAAATAGCAAGTAGCAATCGAACACGGCGCAGACTCGTTGCACGTCACGGCGGAGTTAATTGCAAAAGATAAAAACACTGAAACTGAAGTCATGGATACTATTTCAATGAATAGATCAAATTTTAGTTATTAATATTATGGATTTATGTTCAAAATCACCAATGTCCAAACCCGGTAAATATTTATTCATATTGCAAGAAGACAAGTTTTTCTTGAAAGTTTTGATGATGATGATACTCAACTGATTTAATAAGTTACCCTTATTTAACTTTTTAATGCTTGATTTAGATTGTAAGGATAACAATTAAACTACACAATGCTAACTATGTCATCATGCACTTCTGTAGAAACTTCATACAAGTTTGTAGCTTCTGTTTTCTAAATTTGGTGATTATAAACTGCAAAAAAACAGTAAATTGTTTTAAAATTTTTAGAAGAATTAAAAATATATAACTCCTTACTTTATTTAGACCAATGGTAGCCTAACAGTTCAATAGTGCAACTAAGAATCTTCGGTTCTAGGCTCCGCATCAATGACTTTTCTAAGTTATGTGCGATTTTCCATCGCTCCGTGCTTTCGGGCACGTTAAGCTGACGGTCCCGGCTGTTATTGATTAATAACAGTCGTTAAGCCATGTCCTCCAACTCCTTACTTTATTACCTTATTTTAACGTCAACCAAAGTATCCAATAATTGTAATGGCTGCATATAATATTCTGAATACATCATATTCGTAAAATACCATAATCTCAAAAGACCACATACGCAAATCATCACAGTACACCGCGCGCGGTTTTTGTACTGAGTTTTAGTTGCCACAGCAACCGCGGTGTTTTTACATAAATTTTACATACGACACGTACATACATTTTTGCATGTACGTGTGTTTTCCTTCACTCTAAAACGGCTGAACGGATTTTGATGATATTTTCAATAGAGATAATTTATACCCTGGAATAACAAAGGGTACTTTCATCTTCATCAACATCATCATCAACATCACTCACGCCTGTGAAACCGTAGGGCGCTGCTAGAAGGTAATAAAATCTGAGACAGAATAGGATGCTGCAAAGCTAAAAACATAAATAAACAAAAAAAAAATAGAATTTTTAGTATCTGAATCCTTACAAAGTTAATTAGCAAGCGAACATTACAGTGCGGTGTGACAGGAGGTCCGGCTATAACGGGTTTTTTTCTGAGTCACCCCCGCGCGGTGTAAGTAGGGCGTCTTCACTTTCTGTTTTAAACGACGCGAATTTTACTTTTATTTTCATTCTTAATTGAAAAAGATCCGGTATGACCTATTTTGTTGCACAAATTATTGAAATGTTGGTATTTGATTATGAAATCTTATAATAAACGGGTTATAAAAATTTAAAATTTGTTTTGGGTTTTTTGAAAACCAACCTTACACTGCGAGTATTACTTTCCAAATAAAAAACCATCAAAATCAGTTCAGAGATTTGGAACCTCATTGGAAGTAATAAATAAAAAAAGTAATCGGTTTGAGAACCTCCTCTAGAGTGTTTTTTGAATGAGCAGCCAACTTAGGTCACTGCCAACTCAAAGCTATAGCGATAGGACCAGTGCACTGTCCGTCCATGTCAATTTGTTAAGGTCTTTATTAATATTACTTTAAATTGATTGACGAGTCAAGCAGGTCACTCGCGTGATGGTAAGCATCACTTCTGCTCATAATAGTTGCACTAGCACCCAGAACTATTGTACCTAAGGCAAAATCTTGTGCGTCACTGCACTGCACTCTTGTCTCATTGCTTAGTAATTTCACTGGAAACTGCCCTTCAAACCAGAACTCAATAAAGTTTGCACACTACTGCTTGGTGGTTGAATATCTGGCTAAGGCGTAGTACTTCCCCTGGTGGACCAACGAAGAGGCCCATCACTACAAACGTGATGATCTCCATAAATCACAAGATCATACTGAACTGGTGCTTCTCTTCAAATTAATAGTTTAGTTTCCTCAACAGTGAGGTCATCATCATTTCATCCACAGCCTCTTACTGAGAACCAGACCGTGCCCTTCGCGAGGTGTTGTGCCAATCAGATCCAGGTTTGATTCGCTGCAAGAAAAAACCGAATTACTAGGGTCTTCGCTAACATCGCCGACCATATTGGCTGCCGGGCGATCACTGCTTCCCTGATGTATCTGTGCTGATTACAGAAGTATCAACTGAAAATAAAGGTTAGGATCAATTCGTACCATCTGATCCGTGTGCGTATACATTAATGCCACAAAAAAAACCCATCAAATAACCTTTCGCACATGTTCACCCGACAAGCATGTCATTAACTCAACAAATATTGCTTTTTGTGATCAGATTAAAGAAATAGGTAGAAATTAAATGCATTTTTAACCATTATCAACCTATTAAGTTCCCTCTGGCAACACGCGGCACAAAGGTCTTGTATGAGCTTTTCACTGACAAATAAACTACTACAATACCTAACTTAATTTAGTATGATTGTATGTAGAAATGACATTAGACTCGGCGCTTCTGGATCAAATAAACTACTACAATACCTAACTTAATTTAGTATGATTGTATGTAGAAATGACATTAGACTCGGCGCTTCTGGATCAAATAAACTACTACATTACCTAACTTAATTTAGTATGATTGTATGTAGAAATGACATTAGACTCGGCGCTTCTGGATCAAATAAACTACTACAATACCTAACTTAATTTAGTATGATTGTATGTAGAAATGACATTAGACTCGGCGCTTCTGGATCAAATAAACTACTACATTACCTAACTTAATTTAGTATGATTGTATGTAGAAATGACATTAGACTCGGCGCTTCTGGATCAAATAAACTACTACAATACCTAACTTAATTTAGTATGATTGTATGTAGAAATGACATTAGACTCGGCGCTTCTGGATCAAATAAACTACTACAATACCTAACTTAATTTAGTATGATTGTATGTAGAAATGACATTAGATTCGGCGCTTCTGGATCAAATAAACTACTACAATACCTAACTTAATTTAGTATGATTGTATGTAGAAATGACATTAGCCTCGCGCTTCTGGATCAAATAAACTACTACAATACCGAACTTAATTTAGTATGATTGTATGTAGAAATGACATTAGACTCGGCGCTTCTGGATCAAATAAACTACTACAATACCTAACTTAATTTAGTATGTTTTTATGTAGAAATGACATTAGACTCGGCGCTTCTGGATCAAATAAACTACTACAATACCTAACTTAATTTAGTATGATTGCATGTAGAAATGACATTAGACTCGGAGCTTCTGGATCAAATAAACTACTACAATACCTAACTTAATTTAGTATGATTGTATGTAGAAATGACATTAGACTCGGCGCTTCTGAATCAAATAAACTACTACAATACCTAACTTAATTTAGTATGATTGTATGTAGAAATGACATTAGACTCGGCGCTTCTGGATCAAAGATTGTATGTAGAAATGACATTAGACTCGGCGCCTCTGGATCAAAGATTTTGAATTAAGCTTACCTTCTCTAAATTCTGGATCTACCTTTACATCACCCGAAATATACATGCGTAGCCGCCATGTTGAATTCAAATGTTCTAAATGTTACAGTTTGGGAGTTTTTTGAAGAAATTAGTACGTTTACGAAATTCTGCTTAAGTAAATCGCAATGCATTTTTTTGTTACCAGCCTTATTTTAGTGTTATCAGTATTTTTTGTGACCAATAATTTATCTATCTAATTAATAGATAAGTAATATAATATTTGACTTTCCATTATTTGAATTACACAAACATAATTATAAAAAACTATACATAATATTAACTATTTCCCTACACGCGTGCGTGATCGTGCGCAGCGGAAATATAAAGGTCTATTACGTAGAGGTACTATTACTTATTCTGTGATATTGCTATTATTTTGGTGTAATTTTTATATTTTAGGGTAGTTAAATAGTTTATCTATGTATTACTACAAAAAAATATTGCAAATCAACGATTACTTTAAACAGATTTGCAGCTCGTAAATGTACCCCCTTGAAAAACGACAACACTATTCAAAAAATTTGAATTTAGAATGGTTGTCACACGGAACCAAATTAAAAAGTTTTATTGGTAGGAACTATCTACATACATTATAATAGTCTTATCTATGTCAGGAACGTTAACAATGAGTCTAGATCCAAAGAAAAAAAAACGCTATCCAAAGTTCACGTCGCCGATTTCATAATGTTCCAAACGTGGATCCGTCATAAGGCTTTGAATCTCTCTGTAGAACCACGACGCCCATTCACCTTCCGAAAGATCTTAGCCACCACTTAGAGCAGATGCTAATTTAGACCTTACCTCAGTTAGTCTATAGAGCATATCCGCTTGAGAAAGACTTTGCGACTTTCGACTTTTATCATCTGAAAGATTAACTTTCACACAGTACCCTGACAAAACTATCACGAACCCAAAAGCGACGCTCACGCATACTGTTAAAGAAGATATTGGAATAATTTATGCTTGCGCTAAGGACTGTATCACAGTAAAAGGTTTGCCCTACAACTGAAAGTGAAAGTGTGCTCACGAGCTCGTGGGGGAAGTGGGAGGGAGAGCCATGAGTCGAATTGTTAACGCGGATTTGGCGTTTTGATGACCTGCGGCACGTCGGACAGACAAGCAGTCATAATTCGCCGTATTTTGGTCATGCGCCGATGAAAGTTGAGCGATATGTGATGGCAGGTACCAGGGCGGTATGACTAGTGAACAGATCATTTGATTTCCTTGTTATTTGTCTTGGAAGACGGCAAGCATGTTCAGTCTTCTACTTATTGTTAAATTTAGTTTGATTCATGGAGCTGGAGGTTTTCTGGACATATGAATTGCGTACTTTGAAGAACGCTTCTGTTACTTGTGCTTATGGTTATTGACATATCATTAAATTGTTACTCATATCATATTCATAACAGACTCTTAATATAAGAACGTCTGCAAACGGTCGCTAACCGAACATCTGTCCTATAAAGTAGACAGAAAAAAGGCGCGCGCGCAGGATAGGTCAAAGGGGCATAAAGGTCCATTTTCAGAAGTCGCGGTACATAAGTTTGACCAAAATATATTTAAGACCGATATCTAGGGTCAGGAGTACAAATAATGAAATCAGATTTACAAGATATCATTTTCAAGATGGATGGGATCTTTTCATTACATCATCCATCACCATTGTCCACGCGGGCAGTTCCACGGGGCGCAGCTACTTATACGATAACCCGTACAGAGTCCTGACTTTCCAACTAAAGAAATGTTAACTCATACTTGCTCATACACTGCTTATTCATAAACATGAAAATATCAACGACAATATTCTTAAGTAAAATTAACAGGGCAGTGCTGCCAGCATATTGTGTATACTGCAGTGCTAACTGGTACTAGACTAGTGGCTATGGAGCCAAAGTACACTAGTCTAGTACAAGTTACAATCCATACAGGCTTATAGGTATAAGCCTGTATGGGTTGTCCTACTGTTTCATTTAGTACCTAATTGTATTGTATATGTAGTACACTATAAAGACTATAAAATAATTCTAACGCGCGTCTTTTATATAATTTTATTTCCCTGTTTGTTATTGTATCTTGTCACAATAAAGATATGTCTATGTCTACGTCTATGTCTATATATGTACTGTGACACTATCTCCGTCTGCACTAATATTATAAAGAAAAAATAATATTTGTTTTTTTGTATGTTAGTTTTTAATGAATAAAATTATTTCAGCTACATTATTAGCGAGAAACATGGGCTGTATAATATTTTTCAAAAAATTAGAGATGCCTAGTAAAATTTCAATTACAATAATAAAACCAAAGGTATGAAAAATTTGCCTATTAAATTCGTTATTTGACGTGTGCTGCGAAAACTATTGATGATACATAAAATAATGTACTACATGTTTATAATGCTAAAAAATATACAAAACACGACATAAGAACGGTTATTGTTACTTAACTTAAGACGGTCTAACTATTATAGTTAAGTCACAATAACCTTATTTTTCTTTCAAATTATTGAATCAAAACACGCGTAGAATCGAATACAAATAATGAGAAACCCTTAGCTACCCAAACAAAGCCGGGGCAAGTCGCTAGTTTCAGTTAGGTAATAAAGGAAACTTTCCTGGTAAAAAAGGAAGAAAGAAAACAATGTTATTTTTTGTTCTTGTTAGGTTAGATAAGTTGTTTTAAATATCTTATCATTTCTGTTTGTCTGTGTGTCTGTCTGTCTGTCTTTCTGTATCTTGGCTAGGCATCACACCGAAACTACTGAATGAATTCAAATAAAACTTGATATGATTTGAGTTCATACTACGAGGTAGGACATTGGATACTTTTCATCCCAAAAAATTAAAGTGTTCCTGCAGGATAGGCGTTGAAAGTTATTTAAAAGAACACGTATCACGCTGAAGCTACTGGACGTATTTAGTTGCAACTTGGCACAGTCATATTTTATGTAATGGGTAAAAATTAAGGATACTTTTTATCCCAAAAAATAAAGAGTTCCCGCGGGATAATGTCCCAAATTCTAAAAATTGAAGTATTTTGTAAATTTTTTTGGAGGCCGTTCTATATTCATTACTAAAGCCAACACTTTATTTTTTTATTTATGTCTGTCTGTCTGTCCGTCTGTCTATCTGTACCTTGGCAGCGCATCATGCCAAAAACAATCAATGAATTCAAATTAAATTTGGTATGATTTAAGTTCATACTTCGAGGTAGGACATTGGATACTTTTCATCCCAAAAAATTAAAGTGTTCCTGCAGGATAGGCGTTGGAAGTTATTTAAAAGAACACGTATCACGCTGAAACTATACCTGCGTGACATGGGTCCAAGTTCTGTACATTAAAAATGTTGTGTTTTTTTTCTTTTTTAAGTTTGCTCTATATTCGATAATGAAGCCTAAACTGTATATTTTTTCATTTTTGTGCGTATGTCTGTCTGTCTGTATCTTGGCCGCTCAGCACGCCGCCAGAACTTGTAGTATTTCATTTTTGATTCAATTTTCTATTATTGTATTTCTTTCTGTTAACCGTAGCTATTTCATTTTATTGATTCAATTTTGTAATATTGTATTTCTCTCTGTGTAACTGAAACTTAATTTTGTAATACTGTTTGAACTAGGACTAATATTTACAAAGGGATAAGGTTGTACGCGAAACTCGTTCAACCTCGCCTCTTTGTTTTATTGTTGTGATACTGTCTTTAAATTGTCTTATATTCTATTTTAATTCTATTTTTTCTTTTAAGTATTTGTGTATATTGTAGTTTTATAAATTATAGTTCATATGTATATATATATATATTTAATTCATTTATGTATGTAGTTCTCCTATGTTTGTAAAATTCATCATATTAATCTGGTCTTGTTAACGTTTCTAAATTTCCTGTACTAGTAAATTATTTATAAACTTTTTGACGCGAAGCTACATGACTCTGGCAGAAATGTCAAAAAGACAATTGCCACAAATAAAAAAAAAAAAAAAAAAAAAACATTTGGACTTTTCTGAGATGTTTCGAGAAAAACATCAGTTACGTTCGGATAGTATTCGAGTCACTTTTTTACTTTTTTTAACTTGGTTGTGGCCTCTTATGGTATTGGCCTCTAATAATAAAATGTGAAAGGCTGTATATGTTATCAAATCTTTCGTGAGATTGTGTAAAAAATATTGGCCTCGAATAATAAATTGTGAAAGACTGGAAATAATTTAAATAATTTGTGAAATTGTGTAAAAAAGGAGTTATCATCTAGATTTCTAACAAGTAACATAATAGAAATGAAAAAGTAAACAAGTGATTTGATCTTTTGTTTTTTTTTAAATCTATGCATAAACTGTTAAAATAAATAAAAAAAACTGAAGTGAAGTGTCCATTCATTGGTAAAAGTGAATCTTGAAATAATTGAACTATTTTTAAATATTTCCCCTTAAACTCATAGATTATTGAAGATCTACAAGACTGCAGTACATCCAATCTCCACCAGCTACGACTACGTCACCGGACCCCGAAGTTCCTCGGAGGAGGAACACCTGCCGAAAACCAAGACGGATTTAATTGAAGGGAGCTCGTCCGTTAAGATCTGGTATGGAAGTTAAAGTGCCCCTAGGCACCTGATTTACCCGCAGATCTCCGATAATTAAGACGGCTCCAGGATCAGTTCCACCACATCGCTGAAGGTTGAAGTTGGAGACCGAAACTCCTCATCAGACTGAGTACCTACTCCGAGGCAGTTGAGAAAGAATTGATGTCCTGCTCTCCAAGTTGCTATCTTCCGCTCTGAGTTGCTGTCCTCCTCCCCGAGTTGCCGCCTTCCTCTTGAACAGTTCCAGATACGCTCGTTCCAGACAAAGAATAATTTACCCCACTAACCGTAGGTTGGGGTGTACCCTTAGGGGCGCTATGGAAAAAAGACTTAGAAATTTTCGCGAGGGTTCGTGGTACTATATTAAGGTATGTTTTTTGTATGCCATCCTGTAGTACGCATCCAGACAAAGAGCGTTTGTCAAGACAACATTTACCTTGGACCCCTCAGTAATGAGATAAGGGCTTATAATGAACCAGGCATCAGGTGTAGCCAAAGGGGCGGAGACAGAATTTTCTCGATGGTTCGTGGTCCCATATTAGGGTATGTTTTTTTAATGCCATCGTGTAGTACGCATTCAGACAAAGAGCGTTTGTGAAGACAACATATTTCTTGGACCCCTCAGTGATGATATAATGGCTTATAATGATCCGGGCATCAAGTATACCCTTAGGGGCTCTATGGGAAAAAGATAAATTTTCGCGATTGTTCGTGGTACTATATTAAGGTATGTTTTTTTGTATGCCATCGTGTAGTACGCATCCAGACAAAGATCGTTTGTGAAGACAACATTTACCTTGGACCCCTCAGTGATGAGATAAGGTGTTATAATGAACCAGGCATCAGGTGTAGCCAAAGGGGCGGAGACAGAATTTTCTCGATGGTTCGTGTTACCATATTAAGGTATAGTTTTTTTTATGCCGTCGTGTAGTACGCGTCAAGACAAAGAGCGTTTGTGAAGACAACATCTTCCTTGGACCCCTTAATGATGAGATAAGGGCTAATAATGAACCAGGCATCAGGTGTAGCCAAAGGGGCGGAGACAGAATTTTCTCGATGGTTCGTGGTCCCATGTTAGGGTATGGTTTTTTTAATGGCATCGTATAGTACGCATCCAGACAAAGAGCGTTTGTGAAGACAACATCTTCCTTGGGCCCCTCAGTGATGAGATAAGGGCTAATAATGAACCAGGCATCAGGTGTAGCCAAAGGGGCGGAGACAGAATTTTCTCGATGGTTCGTGTTACCATATTAAGGTATAGTTTTTTTGATGCCGTCGTGTAGTACGCATCAAAACAAAGAGCGTTTGTGAAGACAACATCTTCCTTGGACCCCTCAGTGATGAGATAAGGGCTTATAATGAACCAGGCATCAGGTGTAGCCAAAGGGGCGGAGACATAGAATTTTCTCGATGGTTCGTGTTACCATATTAAGGTAAGGTTTTTTTGATGCCGCCGTGTAGTCCGTCGTGTAGTAGTAGTAAGGCTAGCGTCCGTCCTGCGTTAACTTCGGTGCTGAACTGCCGAGCGACCTGACTAGCAAAATGTGTAGGCGATGTGTCTTGGTCGTTTGTTTTGGCGCAGCTCCCGTAGATATTGCACAGTATGCGGATTCGCAGACGGCTGGCAATACCGGCATGGAATGATGGCCGTGGCGAAGTGAAATGTCCTGCACTGCGAACACTTTTGGCAAATATTGACGCACTGCACTGCACTAAACTACAGTTAAAGTTTGACTTTGTTGCGGGTAACCGCTTGATGACATCTCACGGCGCCTTGATGTACGTAAAAGTGTCGAAACTCTCCCATTGGGCGATTCATTCCATTTCATACATGACATACGCACGTATGTCATGTATGAAATGGAATGAATCCATTGAATGGCGCCTTTGTTCTAGGCTGAAACTTTCCTACACACGAAAACAGGCACAAAAAATAGTCCCAGAAATAGGTTACGGTCGTACCTCGAATCCGTACAGTAGAGGAAGCCTAAGTTTTATTGCTTTGCTACGGGTTCTAAGAGAACTTCCGATCTTTTGAACTCCTCGCACTCGTACAGAGACGGTACCCAAACTTTAGGCAGCTAACTTATTTTTATCCCATATCTCAACATTCCGATGTATGATTCATCACGAGTCATTAATCATGACCGTTTTCAGAGGAGCTTCTCCTAGTTAGCCTCCTCTCGCTCTCATTGCCTATATTTCCTGTTACCTTTAATGATTACCGATGCATATTTCCAATTTAGATCAGCTCAGGTTCGCCCTGCGTTGTAAATCAGTACCCTTACAAAGCGGGGCTCTTCCTGAGCCAATCTGTAACTTTTCATGCAACCACAGAGAACTTCAGTCCCTCTGTGGCTGCATGCTCTCATTTACGTTATCCTACGCAGGTACGTGGCCATCCCGTACGCTATAGTGATCATACGGGATGGCACGTAGATTTCAAAAACTACGTTTGCATTTTCGAAGCCTCAACTAAATAATTTACTTCTAGCTAATGCGTTGGCCTATCATTATGCCGATTGGTGCATAATGAACATAATATCCTAACCTAACAACGTGTTGCTATTTATTTCCTACCTATCTACACATTTGCTGTAGGTTCAGTTGCGCTCTTGAAATATTATGATTCTATGTTTATCTTTTAGCTATTCCTATGTCTAGTTATAGCTATAAAGTGGTTTGTTATTACGCTATATAATATAATATATATTATTAGCAACCAGAATTGAGTTTATTAAAAAATATACACGATCACACACACAAAGGTATTATTAAACTCAACAAAGTGAACTAAACACTGTTACAAAATCAAATGGGGGAATTTAAGGAACTCAAGAAATATTCAGGAACGTCCGGCTGCTTCGACTGCTGGCAGAAAAGTGGCGCGCCGCTCTCGCTGTCTCGCCGAAGAAAAGGTCTGCCCGGCTGGAACTAGATTCAGCCAGTGTTGCTCAAACAAGTCATCACGTGATGCTAAGCCCCGCCTCTTGGCTCCTCCTACTTCCTGTTTTTCTCCTTACAATATAATATATATATATAATGCTTTTGATCTAACTGAAGAATTTATTTTTGCCCCATGTTGGCCCTTATCTCATCACTGAGGGGTCCAAGGAAGATGTTGTCTTCACAAACGCTCTTTGTCTGGATGCGTACTACACGATGGCATTAAGAAAACCATACCCTAATATGGGACCACGAACCATCGAGAAAATTCTGTCTCCGCCCCTTTGGCTACACCTGATGCCTGGTTCATTATAAGCCCTTAACTCGTCACTGAGGGGTCCAAAGAAGATGTTGTCTTCACAAACGCTCTTTGTCTTGATGCGTACTACAGGATGGAATTAAAATAAACATATGTTCATATGGTACCACGACCCATTGCAAATAATCCAAGTCTCCGAACTGTAATCCAAAACGAAGATATCGATGAGATATATCACTTCTGTAAAGAAACTACTAGTCTAGGATCAATAGTTTCAGAGTTATAGCTATTTTAAGTTTGACAGCTGTCATTTGAAAAGAATATCTCGATGATTTCTATCACTTCTGTAAAGAAACTACTAGTCTACGGTCAATAGTTTCAGAGTTATAGCCATTTTAAGTTTGACAGCTGTCATGTGAAATGAAGATCTCGGTGAGATATATCACTTCTGTAAAGAAACTACTAGTCTAGGATCAATAGTTTCTGAGATAGAGCTCTTTTAAGTTTGAAAGCTGTCATCCAAAACGAACATTTCGTGTTTTTTGTTTAAAATTATTTTAAGTCTTTTTCCCATAGAGCCCCTAAGGGTATACTTGATGCCCGGATCATTATAAGCCCTTATCTCATCACTGAGGGGCCCAAGGAAGATGTTGTCTTCACAAACGCTCTTTGTCTGGATGCGTACTATACGATGCCATTAAAAAAACCATACCCTAACATGGGACCACGAACCATCGAGAAAATTCTGTCTCCGCCCCTTTGGCTACACCTGATGCCTGGTTCATTATTAGCCCTTATCTCATCATTGAGGGGTCCAAGGAAGATGTTGTCTTCACAAACGCTCTTTGTCTTGACGCGTACTACACGACGCCATAAAAAAAACTATACCTTAATATGGTAACACGAACCATCGAGAAAATTCTGTCTCCGCCCCTTTGGCTACACTTGATGCCTGGTTCATTATAAGCCCTTATCTCATAACTGAGGGTTCCAAGGAAGATGTTGTCTTGACAAACGCTCTTTGTCTTGATGAGTACTACACGACGGCATCAAAAAAACCATACCCTAATATGGGACCACGAACCATCGAGAAAATTCTGTCTCCGCCCCTTTGGCTACACCTGATGCCTGGTTTATTATAAGCCCTTATCTCATCACTGAGGGGTCCAAGGAAGATGTTGTCTTCACAAACGCTCTTTGCCTTGATGCTTACTACAGGATGGCATTAAAATAAACATATGTTCATATAGTACCACGACCCATTGCAAATATTCTAAGTATCCGAACTGTAATCCAAAACGAAGATACCGATGAGACATATCAATTTTGTAAAAATACTACTTGTCTAGGGTCAATAGTTTCAGAGTTGTTGTCATTTTAAGTATGTCAGCTGTCATGTGAAATGAAGATCTCGGTGAGATCTATCACTTCTGTAAAGAAACAACTAGTCTACGGTCATTAGTTTCAGAGTTATAGACATTTTAAGTTTGACAGCTTTCATGTAAAATGAAGATCTCGATGAGGTCTATCACTTATGTAAAGAAACTACTAGTCTACGGTCAATAGTTTCAGAGTTATAGCCCTTTTAAATTTGACAGCTGTCTTCCAAAACGAAGATATCGTGTTTTTTCGTTAAAATTATTCTAAGTGCTTTTTCGTCAAAATTATTCTAAGTGTTTTTTCGTTAAAATTATTCTAAGTATTTTTCCCATAGAGCCCCTAAGGGTACACATTATCTATAGATTATTCAAGATAGTCTCTGATTAATGGAGTACCTAGAGATAAACCTCCGAATTTCTCTCTAGTTATCCTATAAATATATCTTGGAGTAATTCTGTCACTCTTAAATACCATAAACAGATCTTCAACATATCTTAAATACCCTCGTGTCTTGTCATTATATTTAAAATCAAAGAGTATTGATATTTATAATATCTATTCTTTAATTTTAATGTGTTCGTCGTAACGCCTACTATAGCCAGGTTAAAGTCTCATGCTCATGAAGATTTATGTCTAAAAAGCATAAATCCCCATCCATCATTTTACGGCTATTCTTCTAGAGTGGCCAGCCACTGTCGTAGAACGATAAGACTTCATACCCTCTACTAGTGTCCTTAATACGGACGTAAGCGTAATTCATAATCTTGCAAACTGTAAGATAACGCCTTACCTCTACGGTCCATTAGTCATAGACTAAAGGTTTCTAACTGGAAGTAATTCAGTAATTCATAATCTTACCTTACCACTACTATCCAGTCCTTGCTTGAGGGTTATTTCATAACGTTCTTCTATGGCTATAGATCTTTCCTCTGAGCTCTACGTCACAGCGTAGAGCAAAGAGGTGAGACCTCCTATCTCACACTAGATAATCTTTGATTTTACCTCCAAGCGTTACGCAAAGAGGTAAAACCTCCTATCTACCTAATCGTTACGTAACCCAATGGCGTAACACGTAGATACCTCCTCTTACTCCCATTTAAGAGAGATCCATCTCTCCCCTACATTAAATCCTATGCGTTACGTGACAAACTATTTGATGAATTCAAATGAAACTTGGTATGATTTGAGTTCATACTACGAGGTAGGACATAGGGTACGTTACATCCCGAAAAATTAATGGGTTCTCGCAGGATAGAGGTTGAAACTTATTTAAAATTACACGTACCACCCTTAAACTAATGGACGGGTTTTGATGCAACTTGGCCACGTCTTAAATTATATGATGGGACATGTTTTATCCCGAAAAAGTAAAGGGTTTCTGTGGGATGTGAGTCAAAAGGTTATGTTAATATTGAAGTTATAAATAATATTTTTAGATGGTTCTCTATATTCGATACTGAAGCCAAAACTGTTTTACTTTTTATTTTTGTCTGTCTGTAGTTTCTGCACCGAAACTACTGAATAAATTCAAATGTTACTTTTTGAGTTCATACTCCTAGTATAGGACATTAGATACTTTTCATCCTGAAAAATTAAAGGGTTTCCGCAAGATAGGGGTTGAAATTTATTAAAAAGAACACGTATCACGCTGAAACTCCTGGACGGATTTTTTGATGCAAATCGACACAGCCATATATCTACATATACATACTCGTATAATAAAGCAGTTGCTCTCAAAAATGCTCTTGGGTGCTTAAAAAAGGTATTGAACAACCTTTTTTTTTTCATCGTTTCTTTCTGTCTGTTTGTTTGTTCACGCATCACGTAAATACTACTGGACCGATTGCAATGCGGTTTTCATTGTTTTATAGCTTAGGGTTTGATTTAAATCTGGTGTTCTTGGTATCTCAATTTGGTGAGTTAGAAGCCGAGCAATTGATAAAAAAAAATTGACGGCTAAAGAAATTTTATCAAATGTTGGTATATTGGTCCTGGAACCTGGAATTGGTAGCACATTATGACACTTTGAACCTAAAGAAAGACCACGCGTGCGAAGCCGCGGGTACATCTAGTAAATAATATAACAATAAACGCTAGAGGGAAATGCAGATCTCATTTAATCAAAGCTAAACCTGTGTTGAGCTTGAGACGGAGGTCAGTAACGTTTCTGCGAATTTCCCTGGAGGGTAATTGAATTAAATCGATTTAATTTGCCGAGCTGAAGGTGATTGACGCCTGTGCCATTTTGGATAATTCAGTTTAAAAAAAAAGGCTAGTTTTAGCGTGAAAGTTAAAAGTGTCTACATACAGGATAAAGTTTTATTAGGTTACGAAAAGTTGAGATTTTTGGATAATAAATTTATAAAATTGAGTTTTTGTCTGGTTTTGTCTCCACTTGCATACATAAACTTTAAATAACTTCAGGGCTTTAAAATGTAGTTAGATACACACATTATTGTGTGCTTAAATAAATATAAAGTAATAATTTAGAAAGTCTTAACATTACTAAATGTAGGTATAATATGGAAGGCAACATTAAACAATAAAATAAGCCAACCAAACTTAAAGTACCAGGCTACCATAACATAGCAAGAGTACTTCCCTTCCAACATGCCGGCTCGATGTGATTGTTCTTGCGAACTCTCCCACGAGACCGGTCACAAGATATATCGAATAAAAAATCACTTGACGTAACCGTGCATTATGTTACCCTAATAATGCATAATTGATTTATACCTACTATAAAATAGCCTATTACCACTGTTGGGACTCCAGCCAGCTCAGAATGTCTACGGAGCCATAATGCATGTTTATGGTCTAGATTGGTGGATGCCATACGTGGTGGTACGAGGCCTATTCTGTTGTTTTAAAAATTCACAAAAATAATTATAAAAAATACACCAAAAATCTGCCTGCCTAGGAATCAAGAAGAAATTAAAAAAATGGTTGCATGCTTGCAGCCAGAGTTGAATAGAAATACTAATATCTGACGCTTCCGACTGCACGCATGCGTCTATTTTATTTTATTTTATTTTCATCTTGCTTCCATCTTATAAAGCGTTCAAATTTTTATTATTGTCATTTAATTTTTATCTAATTATTATTGTACGGGATGTCCCGTGGGGTGTCTTAGAAGTCTGAAAGCCAAAGTTGATATCTACTGTAAAACATGTCTTCTTGAGTACCTAGGATCAAAAATAAATAATATATAAATGTGTGTTTGTGTGTGTGTAAGTTTGTTACTTCTTCACGCTGAAACGGCTGATCGGGTTTTGATGAAATTTGATATTTACAGGTTGGGGCAAAATAATGGGGCATCATGGGTACGGGTACCTTTTCCTTTGTAGTTAGAAACTTTTGTTCTTAGGAAACATCGGGTCCAATTTGAAGAAAAAAAAACTCCATAGTATATATTTCAAAAAAGTACAGTAAGTAAAAAAAAAAACATTGAATAAGAACCATTTTTATTTCAATGTTTTTTTCAACTCAACTCTTATTTTCCACTAGTATTTTTTTTCGTTAAAGTAACTTAGTAAATCAACTCGTACAATTTTGAAAAATCATTTAATAAGTTACTTTTTCCATACATTATGTATGGGGTGCCATAAGTATGAGGTCCATGCTGTTAAGAAACATGTTCTTAAAACAAATAGATTTTTATTGTTTCTTCATAATGTCTTACTGGCGAAATGATTAGTTGTAGGCATTGAAATATCTTATTGGTACCTACGTGTTTTGAGCTTATAGCTCTTTACAGAGAATGTATGGAAAATATTTTTTCAATTGAAACAGCATACCACAAAATAAAAAAAAAACTTTTATATTTTTTAAGAGCCAGTTAAAGTGCTAGTAAGACTTATAAAGATACATCTTATAATCAACTTAGAACACAATGTTGCATTGCATTTGTCGTGTGAGGTCTATCATCGTGCGGCAAGTGGTAACAAGCCATAGAAAAAAAAAAAGTTTTTGTCAAAATTTTATCATTTGATTTAATAAGTTACTTTGGGAAAAGTTTTCTTGGTAAGAAATGGAGTTACATACAAAGTACAAATCAAAATTCGTTCAGGCGTCAAATAGTTTCTTATCGATTGCTCGGCATCTAATCATCAGAAAAAGGCTAGAAAAAAAACTGCCTTGCGTTTTTATAACGCATATTCTGTGAAGTACGGAGTGTCATAGAAGTGCATGTATTGTGGTGAATTAAAACGGATATAATACAATATGAAAAAAACCGGTAGAATAAACGCACCGTGTTCCACCGCAAGGCAGTGCGCGCAAGGTTTAAGATACCAAGTACCCAAGTTTTTAAATCAAACCTTAATTATCTTCTTTGTACAGTCTTTTTTGTTCTTATTGCTTTATTGTAAGTACAGATACTACGCTCTCTAGTCTACACTAGAGAGCGTAGTATCTGTACAATAAAAATACTAGGTTCTACAATAAAAATACTTACGCCCATTTAAGTAGGATTCTCCATTGTGCTATACTCTAATATATAACCATTTTAGGCATTTTAGGCCACATTATGCGTGATGCCTTGAGAATCTATCTGTGTTGCATTGCAGTAGCGTTGTGTGAAGTATATTTAAAAAATACACCCCGCGAAATCTTAAATTCGAAAGTTGGCTTCGATCTCAGCTCGGCCAACGACTCGCGTTGCTCGCCCTCACGCACCAAAGTATACAAATACTACGTAAGTCACGCACGGCTGTGACAGTTCTTTTAGTACAAAATGTAAAACAGTAAGCAGTTTGGTTACTAATAAAAACAGCCGCAAGAGGGCGCTTTTTATGAGGTATTGGTTATTATAAATGATCATTTATTTATTTTTTAAACATGCACTTCAGGTAAAACTAACAAATTTACATGGTAAAAAAATACAAAATAAATTGACAGTTTTTTTTCTGTTTTTGAGTTTTTTCTAAATTATCCGAATTAGAATTAATGTAACCTATTCTGTTGTAACAATTTGACGGTTTACTTCAGGAAATAACAGGAGCTTTAAAAATATCATGGAAAATGTAAAAATAACGCATAAAATATGTAAATGCTTAAAAATATGGAGCAAAACATTTTAAAAAGCGCGTGATTTCGATCCACCTCTGGTTTAGAAGGCTGACATGCTCCCACTGCGCCACACAGCTTCGTTGCGGGGTGGTCGATATTATGATACCATTTTAATGTTTTATTTTGATTCCATTTAAATTAACATAACATTGAATACCTATCCCGCAGGAACCCTATATTTTTTCGTGATAAAAAGAATCCGTAATTTTAATAGATAATATGAACTTTGACTGTGCCAAGTTATATCAAACTCCATCCAGTAGTTTCAGCGTGATATGTGTTCTTTTAAATAACTTTCATCCCCTATCATGCGGAAACTCATGTTGTTTTAGGGATAAAAAGTATTCATATCCATAACATAAGCTATGATTGTGCCAAGTTGCATCAAAATCCGTTTGGTAGTTTCAGCATGATACGTGTTCAAAGAGACAGACAGGCAGACAGACAGACAGAGAAAAAATAAATAAATATCCTTTTTGCACTCCATATCGATTTTGAAGTTAATCTCAATTATAATTTGCAAAATATATTTAATGTACAGATTTTGCCCAGTTACATTTTTACTATAGTATAGTATAGATAGATAGAAAATAAGATGAAAAATACTAATTTAGCTGTAGCTACTTATTTTGAAAATTCATAAAATTCGTGGTTCATCTGTCTGTTGTCTTTTTCTCATACGGAGGTATTAAGTTGAAATGAATAACAAATACTCTACTTGCAAAAACAGTGATGAAACAAACTTTTATGCCAACTCAATCATAATATGGGGTCGTTTATGTCAAATATTGTGACACTCACAAGAGAATCAAAACCTATGGGGTACTTCCCATTGATCTAGGATCAAGTAAAGTAAAAAAAAAATGCGAAAAAAATAAATTTGTTTATACAGCCCAAAAAAATATTTACGGAAGCCTCGGTGCGCAAGTCCGACTCGCGAGTGGCTAGTACATTTTCTTCAAAATAGACCCGATATTTCATGAGAACAAATGCTTCTAACTACCAAAGAAAAGGACCCTTGTTGCCCCATTATTTTTCCCAACCCTTTATAATTACTTTAGGTCCTGTACCACATAGGACACTTTTCATCATCACGCTGGTAAAACCGCGTGCCGCATCTAAAATTATAGAGTCGCTGGTTTTCTATCTCATGCAGTTCCAAAGATCTGTACGCCTAGTACGAGTTTGCACATTAAGAAAACGGAAAAGTTTTCGTGATCTCGTTAATTTATTTCGTAAGCTCGCTATACTATCAATTGTAATTGTTAGTACGAGATTATATTTTCAAATTAAGTTTACACGATAAAAACCATCGAGTAGCTCGATTGAACGTACACATTTCTAACTCTCATTTCCAACCAATCAAAAAAAAAATGAGACAAAAAGTCCACCGTGTTTGACGTTTTGTTTTTCGTATGTCGTTTTTATCTGCGGTTTTATTGGGACAAAATTAATATCGATTTACTTTTAATTGAGGTGATAAATAGAAACAACGTATTTTTCTGACTATCCAGGTTACGGACCTAAGTAATCCAACAAAACATAAGTGGGTATTTTACATCAATTTATGCCTCAAGTACGACATCTAGCTTCGATGTAATGCATGATTGTTTAAATCCGGACTAATTGTTTGTTTTATCAATCGAGTCATAAGTAATTGGCAAAATAGAAATCGATGTGACGTCACGTCATCATGACATTGAAATTGTAAAGTAGGTAGAATAGTTGTGTTTCGCACTACTATTCATGAAATTTATTTGGAAGTATTATTGTACTTATGTGCTACAAAAATATAAAATATAAGTTCAAAATAAGATAAAGTATATACTTAACTATTAACTTATCTACCTTGGTCTTTATAGAGATTCTTTGAGAGTTCCTGAGATTTGTATTTCCCCGCAGAGTATAACAGATAGACAAAACCTTCTTTAGTGAGCCGATACCGTTGCACAAAGTGAGTGTCAGAGATGCGGCTGGGTGTAAATAATCTCCACCTACGTACAAGCTCCTGTTGCTCCCCTTCATGGCGGTCAGCTTCTATAGCCTCCGAGGCTAACCTCCACGCAAGGTAGCGTCTCGTTAACATAATAAAATGAAAAAATCGCAATTTCTCACGATTTTTTTCTAACAAGTAGCAGTACTTTGAAAGTGATCGAATACGTCCAAGTTTACTACCGCTAACTTGTCAAAGTAGCAACTCGTACTGCCAAAATGCAAAGAATACTCGAAAACTTTTATCGAATTCGAGTACTACTATTTGCTAAAACTCGTCCTATCGATTTTAGTTCGTGCTAGTTTCCGCAAGAGGCACTGCCAGTAAATGTATGGAACTAAACGAAAATAAATTTATTTTTCAAAAACTTTAAATACTCTTACTGTTCTCCACTGATTCTATATTCAATGTATAAAATAACTGATTGTATACAATGTATGTATAGCACAATTACAAATTACTAATCCACTCGTAATCATTAGAAACACAATGAAATTGCCGATGTTTTTGTAAAGGAAGTGTTTAATGTCATCCTTGCTTTGCAACGACGGACGGACTTCCTACAATTTAACTCGATATGGTTTATATTTAAATCAATAGTTAATCTATGGACGAATGCTTTTATAGAATACTAGTTGTACCCGCGGCTTCGCACGTGTGGCCATTTATCTAGGTAAAAAGAACTCTATTACGAATAATAAAACATTCTCTATACATTTTTTTTCACTAAATATCTTCAGTGTACAAAATTTGGACCCATATCCCACAGGAAGCCTTTATTTTAATGGTATAAAAAGTATCCTCAATTTTCACTCATCATATAAACTATTACTGTGCCAAGTTGCATAAAAATCCGTGCTGTAGTTTCAGCGTGATACGTGTTCTTTTAAATAATTTCAATACCTATCCTGCCTTATATGAACCCTTAAATTTGTCGGGATGAAAAGTATCTAATGTCCTACTTCGTAGTATGAACTTAAATCATGCCAAGTTTCATTTGAATTTATTCAGTAGTTTTGGCGTGATGCCTTGCTAAGATACAGACAGTCAGACAGAAAGACAAAAAAAATAAAAAGTACAGTTTGGCTTAAGAATGGAGTACAGAAAATCCTGCAATTTTTTTTACTAAATATCTTCAATGTACAGAATTGGACCTGTTACAGTTTTATTACATATAAGTATAGATTTGTTTTTTTTTTATATGATTGATTGTGTAAAAAAGGTTTTCCACACGCACAATGCATTTGAGGAGAGTAAATGAGCCGATGATGGTTTGTTACTTTTTATCATTAATTTATTGCAATTTTTATAGAATGTTAACTCGTTTCTATGATCTAATCGGAAGATGAACAGAAATATTACAGGGCCCGTCACGCGAACTGTTGCCAACTTCACACCGCGGCAACATTTCAACTACTTACTAGACATTTGCATTTTGACATTTTTGCATTTGTCACCTAGCAACGAGATATAAGTTCAGAAAACTAAAACAGAATATATAAATGAAGACGAATCGATTGATACTTCGCTTGTCAAAATTGGACCAAGTTTTTAGTTTGAACACATAACCCTTCCTTTTCTTCGCCCTAGTTGGGTAAAAAAATGCCTATGACACTCAATATCTGAAGATAAATCGCTTATCAAAATTGCACCAATAGGGGCGACGCTACGGTGGTACATCCACATACATACATACATACATACATACATACATACATACATACATACATACATACATACATACATACATACATACATACATACATACATACATACATACATACATACATACATACATACATACATACATACATACATAGACTGTTAAGTTCATTACCCTTCCCTTGTTTTGCCGCACTCGGGTAAAAAGAGCGAGATACAAAAGAAAAAAATACGAAAATTTATCAATAAGGATATGCGCAATAGTGTAGCCTTGCATTGGGCTGGAAAATGTATCAATAAGGATATGCGCAATAGTGTAGCCTTGCATTGGGCTGGAAAATGTATCAATAAGGATATGCGCAATAGTGTAGCCTTGCATTGGGCTGGAAAATGTATCAATAAGGATATGCGCAATAGTGTAGCCTTGCATTGGGCTGGACAATGTATCGATAAGGATATGCGCAATAGTGTAGACTTGCATTGGGCTGGAAAATCCCAAGCAACCACTGCTCGAGAGCTTTAGCGCTTGCAGGAACTTGCATGTCAAAGGAGGTCGATAACTTTTGTTTTCCATGAAATGTACCTACTTTATTTCTCGCACTATCCTGATGATAAATTGTATACCAACTGAGCAGATAACTACATTTTCAATTAGTAACACTTCGAGTGACGGATATATGATATACGATGCTTCTGGTATACATAGTTTTGAATAGTGACTAAGGGCAGGCGTGACGCTTACCATCAGGCGAAAGAATGCTCGTCTCATAACTCAATTGTACTAAAATAAAGTTAAGTAAAACTGTGGATACCGCCCTGTTAAAGTTTATACTATTATTTTAATTTTATTTTTTTAATTTCGTGGATGTCCAATTCATTATGTTTAATTCAGTAATTATTAACCTCCTATTAAAAAAACGCACACACTACATATCAAAGTTCCCCCAATTACAAATCAAAAGTAATGACTTAAAAATAAGCATTTCGTTTTCATCAACATAAATGATGGCTTAAAATCAAAAGTCCCAAACTTTTTCTATTTACTCCTCCGAGAGAAATGGCCTAAGGCGTTGATCCCGTGCCCCTCCCCCTGAGGTAAGAGGGGGGTGCGCAAGCGCCGGACATTCCACTGTCGCTTTCCGAGCTTTCTTCCGTCCATGCCAGCCTTGAAAATTCGGGACAGGGAAGGAATGAAGAGGCGGATTTTCTCTATGTACTAGTATTTTTTGCTTAGCGTCAACTTGTACTATTATTTATTCTGTGGCGTCCATAGAAAGAACCAGATATAACTAGTAGAGGCTTATATTAATTATAATTAAAATAATTAAGTAATTTAAGGACAGCATTCAGTTTATTTATTTCAAGTGTATGCATTAAATTAAGGTAGATGTAGAGTTGTTTGTCTTATGTATTGTATAGTAGTTATACTATGGAGTTATAATAGTATCCTATGCTCCTTTTAAAATATATGAACTAATGAAAAGGCAAATCTCCAAAGCGCAAACTAATAATAAGATTATTGAACATTATTCTCTAACCATTACTCATCCTCATAACCTACTCCACTCACTCCATCTTTTTACCTCTACTTACAGCAGTGGCGATGACTACTCTATTCGTCACAAAATGAATAAACTAAATAAGAAAAACAACAAATTCTTCAAAACAATTTTTTACGATTTTTTTCTCGCAATTGTACTCTTTCCCCATTCTCTTCCAAATTTAATGTACTATATACGCGAACTATATAAATACAAATGATAACCAATCCCAAATTATCGTAGCCAAATATTTTCCACACCACTCCACTCCCTCTCTGTTCCCTCCCGAAGTGAATGAACTAAATAGACGAGATGCCTCCCAGCCCAACGTACTTTCACCGAGGTCGCCGACCGCGCCCGCCCCGCACTTATCTGCACTGGAAACCTGGAGGGACCACAACATTGGGAATCTAAATAAGAAAACAACGGCCGCGTTTCGGATGCGACCCTTTACAAAAATGCTGAATCCAACGAAAACAGTTCACCAACTACTAAGGATATATTTTATGCGCCAAGTTAGCAACTTTTATGTTAACAAGGTTCATAGTAACAGATGTAGTAAGGATTCTTTACAAACTCATTTATGTACTCATATATATATCTCTCTATTTTTGCTTTTTTCTCTTCAGTCATGCTTGATAATGATAAATGATAAAATTATTCTCTATTGGGCCCGCTCTATCATCACGGACAGGACTACTTGTTGCCAATAAGCCTGATATCGTGCTGGTAGACCGGTCCCAACGCCAGGCAGTGCTCGTCAACATCACCATCCCACATGATGAGAACAACGTGAAGGCCGACAAGGACAAGCTCAGCAAGTACCTTGACTTGGCTCATGAGGTGACTGCCATGTGGGATGTTGACTCAACGATAATTGTCCCGATGTTTCGGCCAACGGCCTTATAGCGAAGAGCCTCGACCAACATCTTGAGAGGCTCTCGCTAGATGGTTGGATTAAGGGTCGGATGCAGCAGGCAGTACTCCTTGACACGGCGCGTATAGTCAGGAGGTTCGTCGCTCTGCAGCCCTAGCCACTGGTAGTTTGGGCTCTGCTCCGCTGCTGGTGGTACCCTAGGTTTAGGTTTTTCTTATAGTATTTTTGTGCATAATATTTTTATAAATAACTAGTTTTCCCGCCCGCGACTTCGTACGAGCGGACTACTTACTGTTTATCGCGAAAAAAAGTATCCTATTTCTATTCTAGGATTCTTTCTTCAAAAGTAGGTGCTCCAATGCTCTTGATGTTTTTTAACAGACTTGTTATTTCGTTTCCATGGCAACCACAGACCATTCTGTGATGACAACCATTAGTTACAGTGAGTAATCAACATTTAACAGTTTTCCTGTGGAAACTTACAATTTTCCAGAATAAAAATTATCCTATGTTTTATTCCAGGGTCAAAGCTATCTCCATTCTAAATCTCATCAAAATCCGTCCATCCGTTATCACGTGAAAGCTCCCCAAACAAACAAACATACAAACAAACAAACAGACGTTTCACTTTTATATATTGGTATGGATTATATCGTAAAAAACTTAAACCCAAGATGTAAAATAAATAATGATAATAATATTAATATATTTATTTTATATATTAGTATTTTACTTCTAATATTCTTATGTATTCTATAGCTATATTTATATTTTATCTTTCAATTTTAGATTAAATTTAGGTACCTATTTCTATTTACTTTACGTTATTTTCCTCTGAGCAGTTTTAATAACACAGTCACCATGTTTCTTGCACGTCGGTTGACTGGTATAAAATGCTACTTAGCATTAAGTCCTTATTGTAAATTGAATTTGTATGCTAACGAATAAATATAGACATAAATAAAACAAGTATGATCCTGGGCTTTTCTTTTCCGCACATAACTTTTCCGCACATAATTTTTCCGCACATAACTTTTCTGCACATAACTTTTCTAACTTATGAGCGGATTTACATCGCTCCAAGCTTTGGAGGGCATATCGAGCGGTCGCTCCCAGCTGTTCTTGATTATACGATTCTCATGCGAGAAGTAGAAAACACATAACTTTTCTAACTTATGAACGGATTTCCACCGCTCCAAGCTTTGGAGGGCACATCGAGCGGTCGCTCCCAGCTGTTCTTGATTATACGATCCTCATGCGAGAAGTAGACAACACATAACTTTTCTAAGTTATGAGCGGATTTCCACCGCTCCAAGCTTTGGAGGGCACATCGAGCGGTCGCTCCCAGCTGTTCTTGATTATACGATCCTCATGCGAGAAGTAGACAGCTGGTTCATTTCGAACATTATTGCTTTTTGTTTGCGTTATCCAAGTATACACAAAATGAAATTTATCGTCAGAGTTCGGTATTCATTTTAAATAATTTCTTTCTCAGTTAATTTCCGGTCATAAAGCCCGGCAGATAGGTATTATGGGCAAGTGAAAATCACAGCCAACTAGATTTACGTTACGGTTTTTGCCCTGCACCTAACAAATCAGGAATGAGCTTCCTGTGGTCTTTCCACAAAGCTACACTCCATCAAAACAGCTGATACTAAATCAGGAATGAGCTTCCTGTGGTCTTTCCACAAAGCTACACTCCATCAGAACAGGTGATACTAAAAAAAAACAACAAAGTAAACCCGCGCCCCCTTCCATTATAAGTAAGAACCATTTCTATCACAATAGCTTTCAAAGAAAAAAAACCGCATCAAAATCGGTCTATTCGTTTGGGAACTACGATGACACAGACGGATACATGAACACACACCCTCTCTTTCCGAGTTTGGGGGTCAAAAGCGAGTCTTCTGTACACGCTTACGTATAAGCATACGGGAACTGTATACGCTTTTTTAATAAGTTACCTGACGGCAATGATCAATGCATAGGTCTAAAACTTTTGTTAAAGTAAATCTCATAAAGAAAGCGTATTACAATGTAAATGATTATATTAATGACAGATATGCATGGCCTGATGTCTCCAAGCTCCATGATAATAATAAGTGATAACTTCGATGTTAACGCTAAGTGAATGAAATGTTCAAAGTACTTTGTGAGATGTCTCAAACAAACCATGAGATCACGTTGTTTTATACAACATAATTATCGATTTACAAATTTTTTCCTTATTTTTTCCAGTATGAATGTTTTGTTTGTGGGACATCTCATTGTCACTTTTACCTGTTATATTTGTTGTTTACATGTTTTGTTGTAATTGAAAAAAATATAAAGAATTAACAAATATGAAAAAAAAACATCCCCGTAGAGTTTGTTGGTGCTCTCTTCTCTAACGGGCGTATTTCCGAAGCACCGGTAGAGTCAGAAGGGTATTTCCTTTTCCAGTGTGAGATTTAACTCTGTTGTCACATGAAAGGGCAATTTCCTTTTCAAACTCAAAGAATACTTAGTTTATCTAATTTTGGATTGATTTGATCTTTTTATTATATTTTATGTAAATCTCTTTGTTCAGGTGATTTTAATGTTGACTAGTAAAAGTGCTATTATTTTTGCCTATTTACAATAAAATACTTGGACTTTGACTTTGACCTTCTGTTTGCTTGCTCCATAAACCATAAAAAAAGAAGCAGCAGTTCATGAGAGCTTTAATATGTACACTTACATAGTATATAGTATACCTATCCCCTCTTCTGTTATCGTGTTCCCTTATCTCCGATACCTGCCCCGCGACATCCGATCTCCGAAACTGCATAGAGCAGCGATGTCAACGTCCGCGGGACAGGCCCATGGAACGTGCGCTGGTTGTACTGGATCGGGGCCGTTCTTGATCCAGAAAGGAAAATAAAATAATAAAAAATATAGCGAGTATCAAAAACTCATTAATGAAATACGATGGTGCTGAAACTTTAAAAATACGATGGTGCTGAAACTTTAAAAAAGTCTAAGTTGTTGGATCCAGGCGGTTATAAAATTGCAAGAAAGGATAAAATTATAATATTCGGAACCAAAAAAATCGAACAATAATACAGTTATGAAAAAACTAGAAACCTATTTTCATGAAATATGGGCCTATCCTAAAAACATGAATTTCAACACAATAACAACTATCCAAATCCGTTCAGATTTACCAAATTGACTTGTACATACGAAAACTAAAAACAAAATATACACATTAAATAAGGAACTCTCCTCCTTTTGAAGTTAAAACATCAAGATAGTTACACCATCAACACACCAACATTCAAGACCCGAAAACATAATTATATTAATCACACAAATGTTTGAGACAGCCACTCGAACCCGGGACACTTTGATTATTTACTGGGTCACTTTGCCACGGAATTGCTAAGCTCAACAGGGCGAACAATTATTATTATCTGTCAAAATTGGCTGACATGAAGTTCTTATGTTTATATGATTAGCGAGAGCATAGTTCAATAATAAATGAAATAATTATTATTTTATGCGGGTTCGAGCCTCGTTCCTGATCCAAATTTTTCCTTTACAAAATAATTAAATACTAGCCCTGCGGTTTCCCCCGCGTGGATTATGTTGATGGATCATGATGAAACGTAGCCTGTGTGATCCAGGATATAAGTTATCCAGATACCAAATTTCATCCAAATCCGTTCAGCCGTTTGAGTGTCAAGGGTAACAAACATATACACATACTTCTAAAAATAAAAGATAGATGGCGCTAATCGGTTTTTACACATTTAATGACGTTTTGTACGGATTGTCAGTTCTAATGTATGGAGTTCTGCATCGCGCTTACGAAGTTCTCTGATTTATAATATTAGTGTGATAAATTTGTAGATTTGTCTTGCTATTTCTTTAAAAAGCGTTACGTGACAATGTCAAATACGAACTATAAACTATACTATAAACTATACGAGTAGGTACCAAAAACCTAGTACAACCGTCAGTCTACTACAACCTGCGGCTGTGCCCCGCACGTGCATGGCCTGCGCCGGCGCGGGCAGGTCGGCGACCGACTCCTGCGCAGCCTCCGCGTCGGCGCGCCGGTACGCACGGCAACTGCAAGGGACGCACCCTGTGCAGCCTCTGCAGATGCATGGACTAGGATCCATCTTGGTCATTTTTAATCGACTTCACAAAAGACGGTTATATGTTCGAATGTATGTACGTATTTTTTTTATGTATGCGGCCGATTTCTCCGTCAATATCGGAACGATTTTGAAAATTCTGTTTTCGTTGAAAGGAGAGTATACTCCAAGTGGACCCATGTAATGTTATCAAAATTGGTTCAGTAGTTTTTCGAGAATAAATAGGTTTTTAGTATATCCCTTTGATTTTGTGTTTATATTGCCTCATATCTCTAAGATTTCTAAACCAATTTAGATGGTTGTTTTTTTTATTCAAAAGTGTAGACTTTCAGTGTAGTCCCATATAAACTTCAACAAAATCGGTTTAGTAGTTATTATTAGAAAATCTATTTGTTTTATAATTTATGTTCTCTAATATCTTGGGATTTAAATCTCTAATATCTTTCTTATCAATCTTTGAACCGAATTAAAAGATTGTAGTGTGGTACTGTATAAATTTCATCAAAATTGGTTTAGTAGGTTTAAACAAGCTTTAATTTAATTCACTTTGTTATTATGCTTGGGACTAGTTTGCATGTCAACTTTGAACCATTTAACGACGTCTAAAGATGCTGAAGTTTTGCACATGGGTGTAGTTCTGATGACAATTATGGTAGGTACTATTGAACTGACCTGATGATGGAGCCGGAAGGTAGTCAAACGAACTCAACAATTGTATGATGAAACCCCTTCGAGTTTGGGCTGATTTGGTTTGTCTTGATGTGGTTTTATGTGGTATCCAGGGTCTGATGATGGAGCCGGAAGGTACAGGAACAGGAACTCAACAACAAAATGATGGAACCCTTTCGAGTATGAGCTCATTTGATTTGTCTTGATGAGTACTCTGGTTTTATGTGGTATCCAGGGTCTTATGATGGAGCCGGAAGGTAGTCACTGGAAATAAACAATACAAAATGATGTAACCCCTTCGAGTTTGGGCTCATTCAGTTTGTCTTGATGAGTTATCTGGTGTTACTTAGTATCCGGGGTCTGATGATGGAGCCACAGGAACTCGACAAAAATCATGGAAACTCTTCGAGTTTGAGCTCATTTGGTTTGTGTTGATGAGTTCTCAGGTGTAATGTGGTATTCAGGGTCTGATGATGGAGCCGGAAGCCGGAAGGTAGTCACAGGAACTCAACAAAATAATGTTGGAACCCCTTCGAGTATAGGTTTATTTGGTTTGTCTTGATGACTTCTCTGGTTGTACGATAATGTAAGATAAAGGAAACAAGACAAATCTTATTGACGGCTGAACGAACGAACTATCGTAACGTCACAGTGTCCTACATAAATTAAATTCATAAAAATTATATTACATTGTTAATTCATGCAATATTACCATATAATTTAAAATAACGAGTCTGAGTGTGATTGTTGTTGTACCTGTAGATGTGTAAATTGCTGTGAAATTCCTGCTTGAAATTCTGAACGAGCATCCATCAAAACAAACACTGTTTATTCAATATTTAAGGAGAAGTTTTTATCAACACTATTGGTCTGTACGTCACTTGAGCACTATAAATTTTTCAGAACACAACTGTAACAACCAGATAACTAAATATTACAAGCGATTGCAAAATATTAACGTTACTGCATTAGTATTGTTCGTCGACACTTAATTTAGTCGGAGGGTACATAGAAAAAAAAATAAAAAAATAACCATCTGTGAAACAGAAACTGTTTAACATTGCAAGCAAGTGTTTACATTTTGCACTATAAACATTTGATGGCTTCTACTTCAAAGACAACTTATACCAAATATGCAAAATGTAAAGAAAAAATAATGAACACTGAACGCTTGAAATGCAAGATGTGTGAACAGACATATGACATTAACTGTGGAAGAGTCAGTTTGAGGAGATTTTTAAACATGACTCGTGATCACAAACTGAATTGGGAGTGTGTTGTATGCCTAGAAAACAAGCGGAAGAGACCAAGAAGAGGGTTTTTACCCAAAAAACCTGATATATTAGATTCGTCACGAAGTACTGATGTAGACGAATAACCTTTGGGTTTGCCATGTCAGACCGAAATGTTCAACAAGATATCAGTAAAAAATCTATTAGCTAATGCATCGTACTCAGAAAATGACTGTACAAAAAATTATTCATGTGATGAGGACAGTCCGAAAAGTTTGCCAAATATGTCAATATTGCAGGACCCCCAAGTTAGCGAATTAAAGGTGGAGAATGATCAATTAGTTGTACAATTGGCAAGTGCTCATGAAGAGATTATAAAACTTAATTTGGAAAACTCCGGACTGAAAAAAAATATTGAAGAAATACAGAAAATTAATAATGTTTACAAACAATTACTGGGTACTGATTATTCACTTAGTAAAGTAACGCCAGCTAAGCAAAAGAAGAGGAAAAGCACTACAACATAAGAAAAACAATTACTGGAGGCAAAAGATAAGCAAAAATGTACAAAAGAATCTGCCGTTTTAGTGGATGTAACAGATCTAAGTACTAATGATCGTTTATCTGTCAATAAAACTAAGGCTATTACTATGTCCGAAAATGTTGAAGAGAAAGTAAATGCTGCTTCTACACTTGTACATAATCATTATCCAGAACGAATTCCGAGTAAAAGATTCATCAAGAATGAAGTAAGGAATAGTAAATATGATACAACGAATAAGATCGTAATCCTTGGTGATCAAACCTGCAAAGATTTGGCATCTCTCTGATCCTCTTGAGATCACGAAGCAGAAATGTCAAGGATTATAGTATAACCAGCAGTATTTATACGGATGCGCCTAGTGGCTATATACTACAAAAATCTAAGCTCGAAGATAATGAGTGGACGGAGGATGATTGGATTATACTAAACATGGGCTCAAATGACACGGATCCGAATGTTTTTCTTGCTGAGATGTCAACTATTCTGAAGACCTTAGATGAACCCAAAATTATAGTAACTAGCGTTTTGCAAAATCGATATCTTAAGGAGAAAATTCTTAACATACAGTTGCAGCGTCTAGTTAAGAGTTATTCGAACTGTACATATGTGAACTTGAGTAACGTTTCAATGGAAAGTACTTTTATGCGTGACAGACTTATAAACAAAGCTTTAAATGAAGTAGATTATGATAAGTATTTTATAAATAACATAACTCAGAAAAACAAAAATATAAAGAAACAACCTAAACGTGGCACTATTCCGTATTATTTAAAAAAAAAACAATGTGGTAAATAAGACATCTGAAAAAGGAATTACGCCTGACTTACCATACCCAAAATTACCGGGGAAGGGAACTATACCTTTCTACTTTAAGAAGAATTCAAGTGAGACTAAGGATGTGACTCTGGGCGCGGAAGCTAAATCTCAAAAATCGGTTTTTCTCATCCAAATAACAAAGAAGAATCTACGTTAAACATCCTACATTACAATATTCAAGGTATTAGATCAAAACTCAATCAAATAGAAATTCTAACTGGTGATAGATAAATAGATGTACTTGGTTTTAGTGAGACTTTTTTGTGTGAGCACGAATCAACCATTTTACAAATTGATGGTTACCAGATGGCATCTGCTTTCTGTAGAAATAAACTAAGGGGAGGAGTCTGTTTATATGTAAAAAATGGTGTAAATTACCAGAAATTAGATTGTGCTTCAAGTCTTTCAATATACTTTCATTTTGAATGTTGCGGTATTGTTTTGTCTGACTTGAATTATGTTGTTTTATGTATATATAGAACTCCAAAGTCTAATTTAAATCTATTTTTAAAAACCTTTGAGCTATTAGTTTATAAATTGAATATACGATCACGTAATACTAATAGAAAAATCATAATTTTAGGTGATTTCAACGTTGACATTTTAGAAAATGGTACAAAAGTGAAGTTATTCAAAGATACTATGCTAAATCTTAAACTTAAGCTCACTATTAAAGAACCAACAAGAATAACTTTGACTTCAAAAACATGCTTAGATAATATAATAACGAACATTAATAAATTAACTGCGGAAGTTCTCCATTTAGAATTTTCTGACCACTCTGGGCAAATAATTTCAATTCCCTGTAGTCAAAGCTATTGTGAAAAGTTTTGGTTTGTTTGTAAAAGAAACATCAATGTAAATTTGGATAAATTTGCAAGCTTCATAACGCAATTATCATTCTCTGAAATCTTTTCACACTCAGATGTAAACTTGGCCTATGCTTCTTTTATTGAATTGTTCAAATTAATGTTCGATTTATGTGTACCTATAGAAAGAATAAAAATAACTTATAAAAAAACCTCACTGGAAAACTAAGGGCATAATTAGGGCTAGTAAAGTAAAAATAATGTTATATGTGAATAATTTAAAAAACTACTCGTTAAAAAATAAAGAACATTATCGAAAATACTGTACAGTTTTAAAATCTGTTATCCGAAATCTAGGAAAAAAAACAATATTAATTATATTAAAAATAGTTCAAATCAGAACAAAGCAGTATGGGAATTATTAAACAGCAAACGACTTGTACTAATAAAATAAAATATGAAATATAAATAATAAAAAGCAATGATGAAGTTATAAAAGATCCGATGGACATCTCGAGAATTTTTAACAATTATTTCATAAATCACAATTCAAATAATCAACACTTCAGTCCCAGTATTAAAAGAACCCACAACTGTAATAGCATATTTCTTTCTCCGGTTGATGAAAAAGAGGTCAAAAGGACAATAATGCAGCTAAAAAATAAAAAAAGCTCTGGGTATGATCATATACCTATCCAAGCGAATAAATCTCTGCGGAATATATTTCTCGACCCTTAACTCATATCATAAATCTTATGTTAGAATCCGGACAGTTCCCAAATGATCTGAAAAGAGCTTTAATAAAACCGATTTTCAAAATTATAAAAAAATAATAACTATAGGCATTATTGCCAAACTTTTCAAAAATATTTGAAAAAACAATTCATACTAGGCTTATTAACTTTCTAGACAAAAATAATATACTTGATGGAAACGTTGATGGTTTTCGTAAAGAAAGAATGACAACTTTGGCAATTTTTAAATTCTTTAAGAAAATATGGGACTCTATGAATGAAAAATACCTTTGTGTAGGACTTTTTATTGACATGTCAATGGCTTTTGACTGAAAATGTTGGAGTGCGTGGCGTCGCACTGAAATTATTTGAAACGTATTTGAGAGACAGATATCAAGCTACTTTAATAGATTCATACAGTAAACAAACAAAAATGATAACCCAAATAGAATCAGGTTATCAAAAGGTCAAGTTAGGTGTCCCACAGGGCAGTATTTTGGGTCCACTTCTCTTTCTAATTTACGTGAATGATTTGCCATCAATAGCTGAACACTTGTGTGTCATGTTTGCAGACGATGCAACGATCTTCCTATCTGCCAGAAATAAAATGGATATCATAACTTTTGAAAACGACATTAACCTAACTTTAAAGAGAATTGCTGATTGGCTTCAGTCAATAAACTTAAAAATTAATCGTAATAAAACAAAATGTATTAATTTTAAAAAATATAAATCAACACCTCTTAATCTTAATATAACTGAATCTCAAACTTTAATTGAAGAAGTTAAAGAAGTAAATTTTCTTGGCGTTACAATCGATTCTCACCTAAATTGGAAATGTCACATAAACAAAATTAACTCTAAATTATAGTCCTATTGCTATATGTTATCTGTATTAATAGAATCAACTTCCATAGAGGTGGCACGCAAGGCATATTTTGGATATGTGTACCCACTTTTAAATTATGGTATTATCTACTGGGGAAATTCTGTAAACGTCGAATCCACTTTTATTCTCCAAAAAAGTGCCTACGTATAATCTATAACATGTACAGCGATGAGAATTTGAGAGATGTTTTTAAAGAAAAGGGTTTGTTGTCTCTCACTGGTATTTTCATTCTTCAGCTTTGTTTTTTTGTCAATAATATGGAATATTACGAACTCAAATCCGATGCACGCACTAATTTACGCAGGAAATATTTAAATAATCTTTGTTTACCGAAAGTTAAAAGCTATGTTTATAATAAAAGTGCTTTAATAACGAGCATTAAGATCTATAATCACTTACCATTGTATATGAAGGATTTGAATGGGAATATTTTTAAAAGTAAACTTAAGTCACGGCTCATTAAGAAAACCTTCTATAACATAAAAGAGTATCTAAGTTATAAAACGTAATATTTTTTAATATATCTTGCATTAATGTATATGTACATGTATACTCATTAAATAAATATCAATAGTTTGTAAGTTGAAATATTGCATGCCTGATATGTGTAAACTGTTACGAGATATGAATTACCTACTATGTTGCTTTCTATAGTTATTACTGGCAGTTGAGCAATAAATATTACTTTACTTTAAAAAAAAAAAAAAATGTTGATCAAATGTTGGTATATTGGTATTTTAGGTCTTGGAATACACATCAATTAACATAATACACATATATAATATATAATTGACATAATTGGTCTTGGTTTAGCACATAGAGTACTTTTATCCTGGAGAAATGACCATGGTTAGGTTGGGTTGCTAGTCTGAACTATGTTTTATGAAATGACCACGCATGCGAAGCCGCGGGCACAGCTAGTGTTATAGTGAAACTTAAATAACTTATTGAAAATTAATTTCGTTGTAATAAAATAAATATTGAACATCACGCTAGTCAAAAAAACTTTAAAAAAGACGGAGACCACACCGCCAAACGAACGAGTGAAGCTTAGTAAATGGTAGCTGCGTATGCGTGCGTGAGTGGCTAATTTGTGGTGTTTTGTGGTTGGTACTCAATTTCTTCACAAAAGACTGCATTGTTTTTGATTTTCCGTGAGATTTTCACAGAATAAACACGATAATTCTGGTGACTTTGTGGGCCGAGATCTTGCTGCGATGTTGCGGTCAATCGGCATAACGTGGTGAAGTGTGTGCGTACGAGCGGATCTGCATATCTTGGGTGCTTTACTTTTTATTTCGCGTTGTGGTCTCCGGCTTTGTTGCACCTTCTTGACACTAGGTCTATAGATGCGTAATTAACTCTGTCTCCGTCTGTTTGTTACCTTTTCACGACCAAATTGCTGAACTGATCTTGGTGAAAATTGACAAGGAAATAGTTTGCGTCACGAGGTAGGAAGGCTACTTTTTTTTTGCTTGGAATGAGACATAAGTTCAAAAACTAAACCCCGACTAAGGTCGGGTAAAAAATAGCCTATGACTTTCTTGCGATGAAGACGAATAGATATACCTCGCTGGTCAAAATCGGACCAATTTTATAGTTTGAACACATAACCCTTCCTTTGCTTCGCCATAGTCGGGTAAAAATGTCCATGCAGGCCAAGGCGCAAGGAACAGCTAGTATAAAATAACAAGTAAAAAAGTACCTAAGTGCATAATAGCATGAATGAACTGAGCTCCAATTCCATCAAAACTTCAATTCAGCAAAATTCAAAACGATTGTTCAAAGAAACTGTGATTCCAAAGAAAATGCCTGCTTCCTAATTACCACACTCTGGTACCTTGTCACCATAACACACAGCTATGTTCCTCAAGTTGTGTAGGAGGATAGTTATAGCGATATGGTGCTATGGTGGCAACAGCATTGTAGTTGGATGCTTTCGACTAAAATTAGTCACTTCGACCACCTACTTGCATTCGATGCGGGCGGCCATTTGGGAAGTCATTGTTAATGATAGCGATAAATTAGGTTATTATGAACGATTTGTAGAAATGCAGTGTCTGTACTTATAATAAAGCAGTAAGTGTCTGTACTTATAATAAAGCAGTAAGTGTCTGTACTTATAATGAAGCAGTAAGTGTCTGTACTTATAATAAAGCAGTAAGTGTCTGTACTTATAATAAAGCAGTAAGTGTCTGTACTTATAATGAAGCAGTAAGTATCAAAAAGTCGGTACAATGAAGATAAGTAAAAATAATAATAGGGTAGGTACTTGACATAAGCTTTTAATTTAAAAAATCGCATGTTTGTCTGTCACGCATAACGTAAAATTACTGGACCGGATTGCAATGCGTTTTTCACTGTTGGATAGTTTAAATCTCTCTTAGGATAAGGAAGCTAAAGTGGCAGTGGGCTGGTCACATTTCCCGAAGAACCGATAACCGTTGGGGTAGATGATTTCTCTAGTGGAGACCACGTTTAGATAAACGTAAGTAGTGTAGGAAGCCCTGTGGCCAAGTGGAGTGAACCTGCAAAATGCTGGTCAAAAATGGATGAGGAGAGCTGAAGACCGATCTCAGTGGCATGCATTAGGAGAGGCCTACGTCCAGCAGTGGACAGTAGGATGATGATGATGATGATGATGATGATGATGATGATGATGATGTTTGGGAGCTACGATGCTACAGAAACACACACACACACACACAGAGATGCACACGCTTAACTTATAACATCCCCTCATTTAGCGAAGGCGGGGTTTAAAACGTTCAGTAAGACCTGTAAGACAGAGAAATTCGGTCGGCTTCAGAATACTAACGCTATGGCGCAGGCTTTAGGGGTTGCTAATAGAGGGGTTATTATATAGCGTGTCCTTAGTTCTGGTTTCCTGTGGGAGGGGTTGGTGTCAAAGTTGATGTTGTCTTTCTAACAATACTACTCCCATCCCGCGGAGATGCGTATCGTATATCATTTACATTGTTAATATCGATAAAGAATTTTGTATTAAGTAGGTACATCTCATTTAGAGCAACATCAACATTTCGTATTAAGTAGATAGATCTCATTTAGAGCAACATCAACATTTTGTATTAAGTAGGTAGATCTCATTTAGAGCAACATCAACATTTTTACTCACAGTTGCCTTTTATAAATTATTTTATTTCCGTCTTACCTCAGAGTATCTGAAAACTTATCATTAGAAAATTAGGTTTAGTTATAAAATAGGTAATAAAGTTATTTATCGCGTTGCTACAGGGTGTTACATAAGCGGCCGCAAGCAACTGGGCAAGTAGACCGGAACGCAGCCATGTACAGCGTGATTAAATATTGTCTGCAATTGTTTTGATAAAACTTTTTTAGTTTCGTTTTATGGTTATTGTAACTATAATATTTTATTGACAACATACATAAAACATTTTATTAACAAGATAAAACGTTTGAAAACAAAAGTTCATTTTAATAGAAAAATAACTTAACTATATAAATATAACTACAAATATATCTACTAGTGGCTCTGTGAGCTGTAGATCTCAGGAGTCTATTTGCGGTTTTTTTCTCATTATTTTCCACTCCCTCACACCCCCGACTCGACCCGGAACGACTTTTGAAGTTTAGGTGTCTTAATAATAGTCATTTTTTGAAATGGTCAGCCATTAATGGTCAATGTGTATTTTTTTTATTTTCAACCCCCATATAGGTATCCGCCAGTCAATAATTTATGTATTCTCAAAAAGTAAACAGTCAAAAGCACTATTTTTGAAAAAAAAAAGTTACCAAAATACAAAAATCATGTACCTAAAGATGTTTTAAATTGAGTCACACCTTACCCGAGCTAATTTAAATGTCAAATTAAAAACGATTAATTTTACTTGTAATTTTAATGACGTGCTGTAAATTTTGTTTTATAGTACAACAAATGATTATGTACCTATTTATGTAATGAAATAAGGAGCACCATCCTGTACATGATTTTTACGCCACCGCGCGCAAAACGAGAGGAGTCACGTCGCCACCGCTTCCTTGTCTTATGTCACCTGAGAACTTTATCGGGCACCAACATTCAAATTTTGTATGAAACTTGATATTTTTTGGGAAAAATGTATAAGTTTGATAGATTTTAATAAATGTTTAGTAAAATAGGAATCTACTAGTTGGAATAACTAGCTTAAAAGCCTAAAACACGCCTGCCCCGCCAAAAATGAACTTATAAATTATATACTGTTGGAATGTGCTTATCAATGCCTTCAATTTGATACAGATATTATTAAATTCGAATAAAACTTCTTTTTTGTCTCTGAATATAGCCATACTGCCGGAAAAAAAAACTCGAGGCGATGTAAGGATTCTAACCATACCCGATACGTCTAAATCTGTTCAGGCATTTGAAAGTTACAGTGGAATAAAGAAACTCACATACATATATACATACATACAAACATACATGAATCCTAAAAAACATTACACTTCCTTTTTTTGGGCAGTCGTGTAAAAGAAGATGGGGCCATGAGGTCCGGAAGCTCGGGGTTTTGTCAGGGAGATGTCCAGACACTTAGTGGAAACTACAGGTGACCAAACAGCTGGCGTTTACCTCGGTCAAAGAATTAGTTTAGCTAGTCAACGAGGTAACGTCGCCAGCTTTTTGGGCGCCTTATCTGCAGACTGCGACCTAAATTCTGTTTTTTATTTGTAAATAGTTGTCATTTAAGGTTTTGTATATAATTAGTTTTAATTGTAAACTGTAAAATTGAATTAATTTTCTTTCACCTGCGGTGAATAATGAACGAAGAAAATATAATTATGTAGGTATCTTACTTGCGCCACACTGTAAGTAAAAGTAATGTAATAAGGGCAAAGATACTCTCGACTACATCTCCTGAGGGCTGAGGGTGCCTCGTGCAGAAGTGAGACACGTGTCGTGCTGCTGCCAGACAGTGTTATATGGAAACTAGATACAGGAATATCTTTTTGGGTTGCCTAAAATGGGGTAGGAAGTAAAATAGGCAGGTAAGATAGGTTGGCCATATCTTTTTCACCTCACAAGCTCGGAAAGATTTTGTTTGACATTCGAAATCTGAGTGCAAAAGTGCATTTTACCCGCTAGCGTGGAAAGAGTTTTTAAAAATCGAACCTACTATTCAATAATATTCTATACCGCTAATCCACTGAAAATACTTAATTACTAATTTATATTATATTATTATCCGACTATACTATCTACTCTACTTGACTCTATTCGTCTTTATTCGCCTCTACTCGACTCTACTCTACTCTACTCGACTCTACTCGACTCTAATCGACTCTACTCGTCTCTACTAAACTCTACTCTACTCTACGCGACTCTAATCGACTCTACTCGACTCTAATCCACTCTACTCGATTCTATTCGTATATTTTCTTTTTCAATTCTATTCTACTCTATTCTACTCTGTTCTACTCTATTCTACTCTGTTCTACTACGTTCTACTACGTTCTACTCTGTTCTACTCTGTTCTACTATGTTCTACTCTGTTCTACTCTGTTCTACTCTGTTCTACTCTGTTCTACTCTGTTCTACACTGTTCTACTCTGTTCTACTCTGTTCTACTCTGTTCTACTCTGTCCTACTCTGTCCTACTCTGTCCTACTCTGTCCTACTCTGTCCTACTCTGTCCTACTCTGTCCTACTCTGTCCTACTCTGTCCTACTCTGTCCTACTCTGTCCTACTCTGTCCTACTCTGTCCTACTCTGTCCTACTCTGTCCTACTCTGTCCTACTCTGTCCTACTCTGTCCTACTCTGTCCTACTCTGTCCTACTCTGTCCTACTCTGTCCTACTCTGTCCTACTCTGTCCTACTCTGTCCTACTCTGTCCTACTCTGTCCTACTCTGTCCTACTCTGTCCTACTCTGTCCTACTCTGTCCTACTCTGTCCTACTCTGTCCTACTCTGTCCTACTCTGTCCTACTCTGTCCTACTCTGTCCTACTCTGTCCTACTCTGTCCTACTCTGTCCTACTCTGTCCTACTCTGTCCTACTCTGTCCTACTCTGTCCTACTCTGTCCTACTCTGTCCTACTCTGTCCTACTCTGTCCTACTCTGTCCTACTCTGTCCTACTCTGTCCTACTCTGTCCTACTCTGTCCTACTCTGTCCTACTCTATCCTACTCTGTCCTACTCTGTCCTACTCTGTCCTACTCTGTCCTACTCTGTCCTACTCTGTCCTACTCTGTCCTACTCTGTCCTACTCTGTCCTACTCTGTCCTACTCTGTCCTACTCTGTCCTACTCTGTCCTACTCTGTCCTACTCTGTCCTACTCGGTTCTACTCTGTCCTACTCGGTTCTACTCTGTCCTACTCGGTTCTACTCTGTTCTACTCTGTTCTACTCTGTTCTACTCTGTTCTACTCTGTTCTACTCTGTTCTACTCTGTTCTACTCTGTTCTACTCTGTTCTACTCTGTTCTACTCTGTTCTACTCTGTTCTACTCTGTTCTACTCTGTTCTACTCTGTTCTACTCTGTCCTACTCTGTCCTACTCTGTCCTACTCTGTCCTACTCTGTCATACTCTGTCCTACTCTGTCCTACTCTGTCCTACTCTGTCCTACTCTGTCCTACTCTGTCCTACTCTGTCCTACTCTGTCCTACTCTGTCCTACTCTGTCCTACTCTGTCCTACTCTGTCCTACTCTGTCCTACTCTGTCCTACTCTGTCCTACTCTGTCCTACTCTGTCCTACTCTGTCCTACTCTGTCCTACTCTGTCCTACTCTGTCCTACTCTGTCCTACTCTGTCCTACTCTGTCCTACTCTGTCCTACTCTGTCCTACTCTGTCCTACTCTGTCCTACTCTGTCGTACTCTGTCCTACTATGTCCTACTCTGTCCTACTCTGTCCTACTCTGTCCTACTCTGTCCTACTCTGTCCTACTCTGTCCTACTCTGTCCTACTCTGTCCTACTCTGTCCTACTCTGTCCTACTCTGTCCTACTCTGTCCTACTCGGTTCTACTCGGTTCTACTCTGTTCTACTCTGTTCTACTCTGTTCTACTCTGTTCTACTCTGTTCTACTCGGTTCTACTCGGTTCTACTCTGTCCTACTCTGTCCTACTCTGTCCTACTCTGTCCTACTCTGTCCTACTCTGTCCTACTCTGTCCTACTCTGTCCTACTCTGTCCTACTCTGTCCTACTCTGTCCTACTCTGTCCTACTCTGTCCTACTCTGTCCTACTCTGTCCTACTCTGTCCTACTCTGTCCTACTCTGTCCTACTCTGTCCTACTCTGTCCTACTCTGTCCTACTCTGTCCTACTCTGTCCTACTCTGTCCTACTCTGTCCTACTCTGTCCTACTCTGTCCTACTCTGTCCTACTCTGTCCTACTCTGTCCTACTCTGTCCTACTCTGTCCTACTCTGTCCTACTCTGTCCTACTCTGTCCTACTCTGTCCTACTCTGTCCTACTCTGTCCTACTCTGTTCTACTCTGTTCTACTCTGTTCTACTCTGTTCTACTCTGTTCTACTCTGTTCTACTCTGTTCTACTCTGTTCTACTCTCCTCGCTGTAGTGAGGTGAAAAGTTTTGTGTTGCGCATGGCAGCAAAGTTATTTGGCGTCTTGTACTTCTACGCTCAGGATTCTATATTTGAACCAAAAAATCACTTTGCAGCCTTGCATAACAAATAACTATTTATCTTACTTTTATTCAATTTTGATAAAGGGTTGGTTTATATATTATTTAATGTTACTTTTATTTTTCCATTGATCATTAGTTTGACTTACAGTTTGGCGGAAATAAGCTACATTTATTTTATTCGTTTATTTTAAATATGGATTTCCGCAAAGTAACGCACGAGTGTATTAACTATCATCACGTTTTTTAGCTTCATATTACATTACTAGGGCAGATGAAATCGAAAAGCAGTTGGAAATACCTGAGATGCATGACGTAAGAGGGAGGAGGCTTATGCCCAGTAGTGGGCGGAATTAGCTGCTAAATAAGATGATTAAAATGACATTATTTTATTAGGTATTTACTTTGTATTTCTTGATTAGTATTTTGTTTATCATGATTTTATTTTAAAGAGTATAATGATTGTTTTGTTGGCTTGTATTCACAATCTATTGAATTAATTTTATATCTAGAATTATAATACTATTACAGCTATACCTACCCGATAACGCGCCAACACACAGGCTGTCATTGCAAGCTATTGCCACAGAATACCTAATAAGTATTGCACTGAAAATACCTATCTAATACCAGCCCGCTACTCACCTTCAGTTTTATCTGTGCCATATAACTGTACAGGTACATCGTAAAAGCTTGCATTGGGAAAACTATAAAAAAAATGACAGCTTTTCTGCTATACACTCTCAGTTTAACTGCACAGTTCTATTTGTTCAGTTTATCTAATAGTATTTTGATTAGATCTCAGCTAAACTGTACAGGTAAACTGCTTGTTCTACACACCTAACGACTTATCTGTACAGTCCGCCTGTACAGTTAAATCGCACAGATTAAACTGCGTGTGTGTGTATGGCTGTGTGGGCATTTTAAACCACATCGGACACTGATTTGCAGATAACAAAACAAAGTACCTAGTTACTATCTGTGGTAAGTCAAAATTCGATTAGAAACTCATATGTTTAATTAAGCCATTCTTAAACTTATCCAATAAAAAACACCTATACCAATATATAACAGTGAAACGTTGTCTGTTTGTTTGGGGCTTCACGTTTGGCTTTCACGCGGCTGGACTGATTTTTATTAAATTTGGAATGGAATAAGCTTAAACCCTAGAATAAAACATTGAATACTTTTTACCCCGGAAAATTGTAAGTTTCCACGAGAAAACTGGAAATGTTGATTACTTACTGTAAGGAACGGTTGCCATCACAGAATGGTCTGTGGTTGCTATGGAAACGAAATAACAAGTCTGTCAAAAAACATCAGAGCTTTGGGTGCTACACCTACTTTTGCATTAGTTTTTAATATCTTAGAAGAAATAGGATCCTTTTTTCTTTAATAAAACTTTTTATATTTTGTACGTCACACGGTAGACGATCTTGGATCAAACTTTATATATTTTGTACGTCACACGGTAGGCGATCTTGGATCAAACTTTATATATTTTGTACGTCACACGGTAGACGATCTTGGATCAAACTTTATATATTTTGTACGTCACACGGTAGACGATCTTGGATCAAACTTTATATATTTTGTACGTCACACGGTAGACGATCTTGGATCAAACTTTATATATTTTGTACGTCACACGGTAGACGATCTTGGATCAAACATTATATATTTTGTACGTCACACGGTAGACGATCATGGATCAAACTTTATATATTTTGTACGTCACACGGTAGACGATCTTAGATCAAACTTTATATATTTTGTACGTCACACGGTAGACGATCTTGGATCAAACTTTATATATTTTGTACGTCACACGGTAGACGATCTTGGATCAAACTTTTTATATTTAGTACGTCACACGGTAGACGATCTGGGAATAACAAAATAAGGGCCAAATGGCGGACTTAATACTAAAAGCATTATCTACCAGTCAAACAAACAATGCGTGAGAGAGAGGGATTGTAGGGGTTGAATTTTCATTTAGATAATTGACCGAGCGAGCGCAAAGCGAGCGAAGTTTCAGCTTGGGCAAAAATCCTTTCGTATGTCCGGATGTCTGCCCGGCTGTTCTTCTCTACAGGTCACATTTCTCATCCGATATAGACGAAACTTGGTATACAGGTTAAGCGAATTTTTAGAATGTTTTAGTCTTCGGGGATTGTTCATTGTGGGGTTCCCCCAAAAAAGGGTAAAAAGAGGAACTACTACTATCTACTGAATATCTCCGCCTTATTAAATCCTATTCTGATGGTTCTTTCTTTATTTGAAAGGTAGTAACTTTAAATTAATTTCATAAAAATTTGGAGAAGATCTGATGAGGATCTTCGGCGTGATGAGCAGAATAGCGCCTCAAAATGCAGTGAATTTCTCCCTTTTAGATTTCCAACAGTGGAATGAGCCCTTTACCTACTAGGTAGGGATTGATGGAGCACCTTGGTTATTAACGTTAGTTTTACAATAAGGTAACTAGATGGCGCTACTATGCACCGCTAGATTATTTGCAAATAAGTTTGTACGCGCGAGGTCTACAGCTCACAGAGGTAATATTTTTTTTTTATAAATGCATTTATTTTCTAAAGTGTCGAGTTAACAATAACAGTGAAGTACTTGTTAAGTTATATGGTGTAATAAAGTGTTTATTTTTATTATATTTCTTTTGTTAATTTGATTTCAGATTAGTTTAACAGTTCTCTTACTGCTACGGTTATTTTTGGAAGTTTAACGTGTTACTTTATCTTTTAACCCTAAAATGACAAGAATCCGACGCCATTTGGAGAATGCTTCAGCTACCAGAGCCATAACGATGATTGAGGCTGGTCAGTCTCAACGTGCCGTGGCTTTACAGCTGGGATATGCACGAAGGGTTATCCAAAACCTTTGGAACCGGAATCAGGAGACTGGGAGTGTATCCCGGCGTCGTGGCTCGGGAAAAATTCGTGCTACCACCGCCCAGGAAGACCGGTACGTGTGACTTATGGCCGGTTCCTATATCATAAAACAAACCGTTTTCGCTTTCGTCCGTCAGCTTTTGACAGAAGCGCCATAAAAATAATGTCAAAAAGTATCGAGACTTTGGAAAAACGACTCGTTTCATTTTTATATGAATGGGGGGTTAGTGCACGACGTGATCGTATTCTGGCGCGAGCATTACAAAATCGATAACCCCGGACTACTGGTACCCTTGTCAGCGACCAGACCACTATAAATCGTTTGCACGTTTGCACGTAGACCAGCAACGTTCTGGAAAGCCTAAGCTGCTGGAACTCATCGTGCAAATTGATTAAGGTCTTGAAAGGGACACGGAGGAATGTCGTAAGGTCACAGAATAAATAATAGTACAAGGTGCTTTTCATGAATGAGTGTAAGATAAAGTTAGTAAAGTTTTTTTGTGACGATCGACGTGTGAGTGTATGGAGAAGAAGTGGAGAAAGTTTTTCAGATCCTTGCATTTACAAACGTAACAGAGGGTCCAAAAAATAAATCGTAAAATTGGTCCTTACTTTGTTTTGAGTAGTATATATACCTACTTACAAATAATTTGTACGCTGTGGAAACTAATCAACAAATAATCGTAATTTAAAAACTTATTAAGTACAAGCTATACCCGCGGCTTTGCCCGCGTGGTCATTTTTTCTGGGATGTAAGGATCTTATGTGTTATTCCAAACAAATAACTAGTTGTTTATCCATTACTCTCTAAAGTAAAAACCTTAATTACCTAATTGTGAAAACCGCTTTTTAATCGGTCCAGTAGTTTTTACGCGAACAGATAGTGTAACGTTATACGTACATGTTTACATTATTTACATATTATTTATAAAAAAATTAAAACTTAAAATCGTTACAACTAATTTTAATATCTATAAAACACTATCTACACGTACATTACCTTACCTACTAATCATATATTAAATATTAATTAAATAGCTTTTGAAATTCATCAATACGTTCAATATATTCGCAGCGTCATTTTATTTGCCGCACCCCGACCTGTTCGCTGCAGTGCAGCTTAATTAGGAGTTACTAAGGGAGCTGGGACGCAACCGGCAGACCGCCGCCATCACACACGCCGAGAGGTTAATTTAATAGAACGTACGTCAATTTTATTGGTCTCTGCTTGAATTAAGACAGGATCTTAGAGACAACAAATATAAAACTGTTCGTCCCTACACGTTCTCCGAGACCTTGGTGTTGTTGTTTCACCCCGGAATTTGGGGTCCTACGTCCGGCTTGCTGGTCTGACAGCCATCACTTCGAACCGGCTACGATCTGAGAACCTGGTCTCCCACGAGCGCCCCCTTCCACCAGCGGCCTCAGTCAGGAGAGTACTGGACCAGGACCAGAGAAGTAGAATCAGCCATACTGTGTCCGGCCGATACCACCACTTTCGTGTACCCCCTACTACTGAGCGGCCCTTGGCAAAATTAAATGTTTTATGCCCGTATATTTCTGCCTTATTTCTGAACCCCCATCCTGAGGGAAGAAAGCAGGTAAGAAGGCATACAACAGTACCCCTTAATTATAAACGGGACACTTCCAAGAACAGCGTTATGGTCTGATGGTAACTCCTGTGAGCACCCACGGCAACAACAGAAGGGAAGTACTAGGCAGTAGTTGTGTTGCCGGGGATGTTCACAATCAGATACGGAGATTACAATGATTTAAATGAAATTGATTGATTTTATGAAATTGCGAGGGTGGAATTGAAATTATTAATTAAGCCGATTTCAGAGATAGCATTTTATACAATTAAGAAATGAATTCTAATTTCAATTCAGTATGAAATGGCTAACGATGATGACCTCTCAAAAGATTCCCGAAGCAATGAAATAATAAGTTTACGAAAAGTCACACTATCTACTTTACAATATTATGTGCACCGCTTACCCAATTAATTATTTCGGGATAAGATTTTAAATCCCTTGACTACATCTTCGTATTCTGTTTCTGTTTCGTCACTACACGTTATCCTTGCTATACGATTGTGCAAATGGTTCAACATGTTCTGGGTTCTCATAATTGAAGGCTCACTAAGATTAGGTACATCGAGATTTGTTTGTATTTTTGTGAGAACCTCTAAACAGCCTCTAAGATCCTGTCTTACTTCAAGCGGAGACTCCAATATGTGTTCGGATGGTAAATCAGGAGTTATTTTAACGATTTGTTTCCGTAATTCTTCAACTGAAGTTGCAGGAGTAACACCTCGAATCCGAACTTCATATTCTAATTCCGACTTTTGAAGTGAAAGGTACTTAATAGGTAACATGGTGACCGGTTATAAAATTAAACGATGTATAAGCGCTGACTAATATAGATAAGTGGTGACTACTAAACTACTTAAAAAAAAACAAAAAACGTTCTCCGTTCTGTTACAAAAATTAATTAGTGAACGTTTTTTTTTTTTTTTATTTATTTTTATTATTTTTCCTGAAAATAAATGTTCAGTTAATAATAAAAAATAACGCTACCAATGTGTAATTACCAATCAAAAACAAAATGTGTGTAATTGTTTTTATGTACAAGATTTTACGAAAGCGCCATTTTAGGGCCCAAATATGAAAAAAAAACTTGAAGTGAGATTTGGCTCAGATAAATTACTATTATTGGTTTAAATTGAATAGTATGTCAAAATATTGACTAATTAATATATTTAATTAGTTTTAACCAATAATTTACTTGGGTAAACACACTTTAGTTGCGATAAAAACCAAGAAAACAACTACGTTCTACAAGAATAACAACCACTAACATACACAAACTACAACCAAGAAGAAAAATAGAATCAGATGTGTGCTTTTACCACGTTCAGGGGCGCCAGTGTCCCGTTTATAATTAAGGGGTACTGTTGTATGCCTTCTTACCTGCTTTCTTCCCTCAGGATGGGGGTTCAGAAATAAGGCAGAAATATACGGGCATAAAACATTTAATTTTGCCAAGGGCCGCTCAGTAGTAGGGGGTACACGAAAGTGGTGGTATCGGCCGGACACAGTATGGCTGATTCTACTTCTCTGGTCCTGGTCCAGTACTCTCCTGACTGAGGCCGCTGGTGGAAGGGGGCGCTCGTGGGAGACCAGGTTCTCAGATCGTAGCCGGTTCGAAGTGATGGCTGTCAGACCAGCAAGCCGGACGTAGGACCCCAAATTCCGGGGTGAAACAACAACACCAAGGTCTCGGAGAACGTGTAGGGACGAACAGTTTTATATTTGTTGTCTCTAAGATCCTGTCTTAATTCAAGCAGAGACCAATAAAATTGACGTACGTTCTATTAAATTAACCTCTCGGCGTGTGTGATGGCGGCGGTCTGCCGGTTGCGTCCCAGCTCCCTTAGTAACTCCTAATTAAGCTGCACTGCAGCGAACAGGTCGGGGTGCGGCAAATAAAATGACGCTGCGAATATATTGAACGTATTGATGAATTTCAAAAGCTATTTAATTAATATTTAATATATGATTAGTAGGTAAGGTAATGTACGTGTAGATAGTGTTTTATAGATATTAAAATTAGTTGTAACGATTTTAAGTTTTTTTTTTTTTTATAAATAATATGTAAATAATGTAAACATGTACGTATAACGTTACAATAGACAAACAGACAGACAGACACTATAAAAAAAATCCTATTTTTTAATTATTTCTTTTACAGACTTTTTGATACTGCTTTATTATAAGTATAGATAACGCCTGGTTCATGTAACAAGCAACGCATATCGTTACCCAAAATATGTTTGTGCTTATTTGGCTCATCGAATAAGAATTAAACAGTAAGGTTTTTTTATTACTTATTCTGGTTTAAGCACGAACACACTAGCAGGGCGTTTGATTGATGGTAAGTGTCATGGACCCATAAAAATGCAGTGCCACCCAGAACTTTGGTTGAAAAATCTTGCACGCCACCCACTGCACTGAAACATTCGTTCTGTAATTTCACTGCAAACCGGAATATAGAAATGTTTTTGCTCACTAATGCTTGGCAACTACTGGCTTGTTTACTGTCTGGTGGTTGTTCATAATCAATCTATATTCGTCCACTGCTGGACTTAGAGCTCTTCTAATGAACGCCACTGAGCCCGATGTTCGCTTCTCCTCGTCCAGTTCCTGCCAGCCGTTTTTCTCGTTTACCCCAACGGTTGTCGGTTCTTTGAGAGATGTGACCAGCCCATTGCCACTTCCGCTTGCTAATTCTTTGTGCTATGTCGGTAGCTTTGATTCTTTGTTGGATCACCTCATTGCGAATATTATCCTTCAGAAACACACCCAGCCAAGAGAAACACCGATCATAGCTCTCTCCATAGATCACTGAACGACCTTCAATCTTATGGACCAGTCTCACCGTGAGTTTCCACGATTCGGCTCCATCGGTGCATGTGTATCGGTGTATTCGGCTCCGTCGGTGCATGTGTATCGGTGTATTTGGCTCCGTCGGTGCATGTGTATCGGTGTATTCGGCTCTGTCGGTGCATGTGTATCGGTGTATTCGGCTCCGTCGGTGCATGTATATCGGTGTATTTCGAAGATTGTCACGGCTTGTAGGCTGTCCAACTGTTTTGTGTAGTTGATTTATTAGTTGTATGCCGTAGTTATTATATAGGCACTAGAAACGTCGTTGACAAAGCATGCATAGTTCTGTTATCCCATACACGTGTAACCTAGCAAGTCCAGTCAACGCACCTCGTACGAACCCCGGCCAATACCCTGAAGGTATCGTTCAGAATTCGCTATCGGACAACCGCTCATGAATAGGACATAATAAGGTGAATGAAACATTATGTGAAGTTATTAAACCTTCGTGCGTGTAAAATAAGTTACAAAGTGTAGCAATTCTCGCATTTACAGCATAAACTATGAACCATTTACGACGTTAGCTGCGGCGCACTGCCGTGCGACACCGGCACGTGTTGAGAGAAACAGCAAAGGGAATCGAATTGGGCAGCAGCTTGTTTCTACATCATCAGCCTTTACTTGTCCATTGCTGGACGAAGGCCTCTCCTAACGCACGCCACTAAGCACGGTCTTCAGATCCCTTCTTCCATTCTATTCCAGCCGCTTTCCGAAGGTTGACCCTCCACCTGGCTTCAGGACGTCCTACACTACGTTTGCCTAAACGTGGTCTTCACTCGAGAACTCTTCTACACCAACAGTTATCGTTTCTTCGGGAAATTTGACCAGCCCACTGCCCACTTGCTTAAACTTAGAGCTAAATCGGTCACCTTGGGTCTTCGTAGGATATCTTCATTACGAATCTTGTCCTTGAGAGAGACTCTAAGCACAACTCTCTCGATAGCTCGCTGAGCGACCTTAAATTTGTGAACTTGACCGTGAGTGTCTACGTCTCAGCTCTGCAGGTGATGCTTCGTCATATTATCACCAATTCACCAACTACTGTGATCACAGACCATGTGTGGTGATGTCAAGTTTCCTCACAACATGCGTCCTACCAGTCATGACCTACGGAGCCGACACGTGGACTCTTGCCTACGGTCAGTCTAGTCCACAAATTTAAGGTCGTTCAGCGAGCTATGAAGAGAGCTATGCTTGGGAGTTTCTCTGAAGGAAAAGATTCGTAATTAAGTGATCTGACAGAGAACAAAGATAACAGACATGACAACAAGCAAGCTAATGTGGCAGTGGGCTGGTCACATTTCCCGAAGAATCTATAACCGTTGGGATAGAAATTTTGTACGTATCCCAGAAGAGTATTTGAATGGAGAACACGTTTAGGCAAACGTAGTGGAAGACGCCCTGTGTCGACTTGCAAAAAGCGGCTGGATGATGAAATGGATGCGGAGAGCTGAAGGTCGAGCTCAGTGGCGTGCATTAGGAGAGGCCTACGTCCAGCAGTGGACCAACAGAGGCTGATGATGATGATGATGATGATAATCCTCACAAAGACGCAAGCGCAGTTATTATAGCGAGCCCATCCTTATGATTGCAAACAGGGCAATTGGTCGTTGTGACCTCAACTCGTACCTACTAACATGTGTTCCTACGAATTCTGTATAAGTACGCAAAACTAATTTCCGTCTGCCCACAGCGCACGTCGGCGGAGGAGGCGAAACTTAGCGAAAGTTATATTAATGGAATTCTTCAAAGCATGAGCTTTGCCTTCTGTTCACAGGCATCAGTCGTGTGGTTTATGAAATGAGAAGTAGGAACTTTCGTACTTCATTTGTTACAGTTATATGGTTTGGTATCAAACATACCTATTGAGGTAGATCCATAGATTTAGTTAATAGTGGGAAGATTAGCTGCCAGCTTCTCAAGCGTGAACCGCATAAGTTAGGTGCAACTTACACAGTTTGCCGTCCTTGGCTTCTTTGGAAATATTCAATCGGAGTGGCGTTTGTGTAGCACGTGTTAGCAGTGACTCTCATTACCGCTACAGTCTGCGTATGTATCTCTATCTTTGTTGTTGACGCACATGAAGCACGACTGTGGGAATGTTACTGTGCACGTACACCCAGTGTATGCCTGTAGTTGTATGTAGTTCAGTTTTTGTGTAAGTGATATTATAGAGAGCCGTATCTTCCCCCTTTTAACTAAGTAATCGTATACACACATCTATCTTGGTCTCTTAGGTTATCGGGAAACCTTCTACTCAAGATGCTTGAGCATAGTACTTATTTCTATGATTCATCATTTACAGTTCAGGCAGTGCGCCTCTGGAACGAACTCCCAGTCACTACCAGACGTGCTCAATCGGTCACTAGCTTTAAAACTCAAGTTGAAACCTTCTACCTAAGTTGCTGTTACTGTTATATCAGCTCCAGATAACTAATGAATCTGATCATACAGGTTTTTCCTAGTTTCGGATTCAGTGGTCTCACTTTACGCATTGTTACAGCCTCATTTTGTTTGACTACAATTTACGACATAATTTTAAGTAGTTATAAGCTAACAATACTGTGGCTTGAAATAATTTTTTATTATTTTTATTATTATTTTACCTCCAATATTGCGCTCTGATTGTTCTTATTTCCGCGCATGACTGGTCTTAAATATATATTAGTCGGGTTTTAGTTTTTGAACCTATGTGTTATTTATATTATGTTATTATTATGTTATTACCATCGACTTTTTACATTAGTTATGTGTTGTTTATATTATGTTATTATTATGTTATTACCATCGACTTTTTACATTAGTTATGTGTTGTTTATATTATGTTATTATTATGTTATTACCATCGACTTTTTATATTAGTTATGGAATGCAATCAAAATTTGAATTTGAATTCCAATAGAAATGGTAAACATCTTCAGTGACAGAACAGAGACCACTGTTGTGGCTAATGGTTTTCATTCAATATTTAAGCTTGTTGTCTGAAGCTGGTTGATGAATGATCTAATTTTCATTCAATATTTAAGCTTGTTGTCTGAAGCTGGTTGATGAATGATCTAATTTTCATTCAATATTTAAGCTTGTTGTCTGAAGCTGGTTGATGAATGATCTAATTTTCATTCAATATTTAAGCTTGTTGTCTGAAGCTGGTTGATGAATGATCTAATTTTCATTCAATATTTAAGCTTGTTGTCTGAAGCTGGTTGATGAATGATCTAATTTTCATTCAATATTTAAGCTTGTTGTCTGAAGCTGGTTGATGAATGATCTAATTTTCATTCAATATTTAAGCTTGTTGTCTGAAGCTGGTTGATGAATGATCTAATTTTCATTCAATATTTAAGCTTGTTGTCTGAAGCTGGTTGATGAATGATCTAATTTTCATTCAATATTTAAGCTTGTTGTCTGAAGCTGGTTGATGAATGATCTAATTTACATTCAATATTTAAGCTTGTTGTCTGAAGCTGGTTGATGAATGATCTAATTTTCATTCAATATTTAAGCTTGTTGTCTGAAGCTGGTTGATGAATGATCTAATTTTCATTCAATATTTAAGCTTGTTGTCTGAAGCTGGTTGATGAATGATCTAATTTTCATTCAATATTTAAGCTTGTTGTCTGAAGCTGGTTGATGAATGATCTAATTTTCATTCAATACTTAAGCTTGTTGTCTGAAGCTGGTTGATGAATGATCTAATTTTCATTCAATATTTAAGCTTGTTGTCTGAAGCTGGTTGATGAATGATCTAATTTTCATTCAATATTTAAGCTTGTTGTCTGAAGCTGGTTGATGAATGATCTAATTTTCATTCAATATTTAAGCTTGTTGTCTGAAGCTGGTTGATGAATGATCTAATTTTCATTCAATATTTAAGCTTGTTGTCTGAAGCTGGTTGATGAATGATCTAATTTTCATTCAATATTTAAGCTTGTTGTCTGAAGCTGGTTGATGAATGATCTAATTTATGGAATAGAAAAAACAAGTTTTTCTATTCCGTGCTAATTTAAAAAACACACTGATGGAAAACATTGAATTCATAGAATGTGCTAAAAGAATGTCAGTGATATAGATATTTTGTTGTAAAAAAACTGTGAATATTATGTGGCCTAAACTGTAAACATCATTCCAAAGCCTATCCACTTCGAAAATACAATATTTTATACATTATTTATTTTACACTAGCTGTACCCGCGGCTTCTCACGCGTGGCCATTTCTCTATGTTAAAAGAACTCTAATACTATTCTAAGACACCAATATAGCAACATTTAAACAAAATTCCTTCAGCCGTCATATTTTTTTATCGATTGCGCTGTTTCTACTCATCGGTTTGAGATATTAAGTACACCAGTTTTAAAGTCAAACCTTAAGCTATCCAACGGTGAAAACTGCATCGCAATCGATCCAGTAGTTTTTTACAAACAAACAGAAAGACACGAATTTTAAAAATGATTTATTCTGTTTCAGTAGCTTATTTTTAGTACCCTTGTTTTTTAATATCTTCCTTTTACAGATATTTTGGTACTAACTGATTTTACAGATATTTTGGTACTAACTGATTTTACAGATATTTTGGTACTAACTGATTTTACAGATATTTTGGTACTAACTGATTTTACAGATATTTTAGTACTAACTGATTTTACAGATATTTTAGTACTTACTACTTTTTCGAAATTACCAACGTAATAATAATGCAAAAATACAACTTATGATAAGAAAGAGTTTTTGAAGGCGGTGCCAAGCCCACGCATCATTTAATCTAATATCTTTACAAAATTAATACATACCTATCTACGTACGAAGTAATATGCAGTTGTCTATGACGCAGGACGCAGCCTCATACAAAACACGAAACGCAGAAGAGAAAAATAGAAAAATATGTTTAGATGCCCTTCACTTTTGGGCAGAATAATAAAAATATGTGTCTTATCACATTATTTTAATCATGCTTATGAAACAGTACCTTGTCCTACCTACTGACTGACTGACTGACTGACAGACAACACCCAGCCCAAACCGGCGGATCTATTTGAAATTTGGAGTAATATTCCTTGAGTATCCTAGAGGTGAACTACGGAAGTAACTATAAACCGAAAAACATGAATAACAACTCCAAATAAAATAACCCTACCCTTTGGGAACTCTTTAATTTTGCGGGAAGAAAAGTATCCTATGTCCTACCTCGTAGTATGAACTCAAATCATGCCAAGTTTCATTTGAATTCATTCAGTAGTTTCGGCGTGATGCGTGTCCAAGATACAAACAGACAGACAGACATACAACAGAAAAAAGATACAGTTTTGGCTTCAGTACGAATAAAGATGAGCCTCCAAAAAAAATTTACAAGATATCTTCAATTAACAGAATTTGGACCCCTATCCCGCAGGAACCCTTTATTCTTTCGGGATAAAAAGTATGCTCAATTTTCACCCATCATATAAACTATGACTGTGCGAAGGTGCATCAAAATCTATTCAGTAGTTTCAGAGTGGTAAGTGTTTTTTTAAATAACTTTCAACCCCTATCCTGCGGGAACTGATTATTTTTTCGGGATGAAAAGTATCCCATGTCCTATCTCGTAGTATGACCTCAAATTATACCAAGTTTCATTTTAATTCATTCAGTAGTTTCGGCGTGATGCCTAGCCAAGATACAGACAGACAGACAAAAATTAAATTAAATACAGTTTTGGCTTCAGTATGGAATACAGAACAGCCTCCAAACAAAATTTACAAAATATCTTCAATGTACAGAATTGGACCTGTTACAGTTTTATTATAAGTATAGATTGTTTATAAAATAAATTTATATTAGTAAGCTCAATATAAGAAATAACAGGCAGGATTCATTGAATACATTTGAATTTTAAATCATAGTAAGCCATAGTTATAAACCATTTTTTCAAATAATATTTTTTTTTTTTTTTTTTTTTAAATAATAGTAATCCTTAGTTATTAACCTGTTTTAAAATTCTGTTTGAATATGTTGCTTTTCAATAATTTCAATTCTATGGTCAAGAGATTGAATATTTTAATTGCTATTGATAGAGAAGGATGACGTCATTATAATCTAAGCTTGACGTCACGACACTATTCGTGTTCAAATATTGAATGAATTCCATGAAATCCTTAAAACACGGTACAAGTATTGCACAAAATGGCTGAGCTTGCATAAAGTCACCAGCAATTGTTACCATTTCGTCAGAAATACATACGCTTCGAGAGTGATTCACCTCAAGTACCTACTTAGGTATGATTAAAGTGATTAGCAAGGTGATTAGCGAGCTGCATAACTTAGGTATAATTACAGGAGTACCATTTCCTATTAGGTATTTATTATTATTATTTTATCGTACAATGGACAAACGTTTCACCGAATCTCGCCTTGCGCTTGTATGAGTTGTAGTATTATTTATTCTGTGGTATGAGGTAGTTTGTCAGACCGCCCGAGGGCATCTGGCGCTGCTTAACAATGCTGTTAATCAATAACAGCCGGGACCCACAGCTTAACATGCCCTCCGAAGCACAGTACGGTGGAAAACCGCACTTAACTTAGAAAAGTCATTGGTGCGGAGCGGAGCCCAGGACCGAACCCCGGTATCGTTGGATTGGTGATTTAGTTTGGCTACCATTGCTTAAATCTGGCCTCTGTGAAGATTAGGTAGAATATGGGACACGGTCGCCAGAAGATACCTATTCACTCTTTTCTTTAAAGTATTGGGTATATTGTAAGTAGGTATGTGGTAGAAACCACCGCCAGTTCCATTCCTGTGACATCCTACGAATAAATGAAAGCGTTGTTAGGTAAGTTCAGTGCGAACTGGTGGTATATTGACAATATAACGAAACCCCTCTACTTCTTTAGTCCTGAGATGGAGGGGAGAAGATGAGTGCATGTAAGATACGGGCAATGACCCGTCCTCCCACTGGCTTCACCCACTAGTGGGTGCACGGGTAATTCGCATTTACCCTTCCACCCACTGCACTAGAGTTGGAAAGTAATAAAAAAAACGACATATAAGATCCTGGAGCACTAATGTGCAGTCGTAGAACATCAGTAGGTAATCTCCTTCCAACCAGAGCCTCGACATCGTTTCTTTTTTCCATGAAGCCATGGAATTTAAATTATTATATGAAAATGCGCAACATTCATATATGTTAGTCTAAATGGTGTAGTATTTCATTTTTGATTCAATTTTATATTATTGTATTTCTTTTTGTTAACCGTAGCTATTTCATTTTATTGATTTAATTTTCTATTATTGTATTTCTCTCCGTGTAACCGAAACTTAATTTTGTAATACTGTTTGAACTAGGACAAATATTTACAAAGGGTCACTAGCCACTACCTATTAATTAATTATTATTATTGTTATTATTATTAATTATTTTTTATTTAATTATTTATTTGCTATTGCAACACAGATAGATTTCTGCCAACAGCCTTCAGTGGCAACCCGACTTGGCCGAGAATAGTTAGAAGACGAAGGCGAGAGCGAAGGTTAGCGAAGCTTAGCGAGCTCCCGCCTTCGTCTTCTAACCTATCACGGCCATGTCGGGTCACTACTGAAGGTCTGTATGTAAGTTTGTTCGCGCATCAATTAAAAACTACTTGATCGATTGCAATGCAATTTTCATTGCAATCTCTCTTAAGGTTTGAGTTAAAAACTGGGCTACTTAGTATCTTAATCTGATGATTAGATGCCAAGCAAACGATAAAAAACTATTCGACGGCTGAACAAATGTAGTATATTATAGGTACTTTTGGTCCTGGAATAACACGTATGAGTACCTAACTTTTAAATGAAATGACCACGCGGGCTAAGCCACTTGTACAGCTAGTACCATATAAATATGATAAATATAATAAAGGAAAAGTGAATTCCTCTGTGAAGATCTTTTGATCTTTTTTAAAAGTTCTTGTATTGTTTAAAAAAATAAAAGTAACCAAAATTTAAAAGTGTGCATTTATTAACAAAAGTGAACATTTCTTGAAATTTATTGAACTATTTTTTAAATATTCCCCCCAAATGCATAGATTTTCGAAGATCTACAAGGCTACAGCACAACCACACTCCACCAGCTACAACGGCTTCGCCTGGGAGGTGACGTCACCGTACCCCGAAGATCTTCAGAGGAGAAACACCTGCCGAACATCAAGACGGATTTAGTTTGAAGGGAGCTTGTAGAAGGCGCTCGCCCACCGCGTGCAGGCTAGAATGCACCGTATCACAACGCGCGAGAACTTCTTGTATCTGTCACTTTAAAATGTCTTGTTACCTAATTACAATACATGTTTTTTTTTACTGCATAAATGTCGATTATTTCTTCATTAGTTTCCAACTCTAGTGCAGTGGGTGGACGGGTAAATGCGAATTCCCCGTGCACCCACCAGTGGGTGAAGCTAGTGGGTGCACGGGGCAAGCCCCCATTGCTCTAACCGTTTCAGAATCGCACTGTCCCTTTTTTTTATGACTTAGATAAACACAATAAATAAGTAACAGAATAAATAAATAAATAAATAAATGTAAGTAGGTACTTACCTAGTTTTAGATTGTAAAACAATTATTGTATCCAGATTGAATGTCTATGAAATAATAATAAATGAACAATAAATAATAAAGTATGTGTATATTATAGTAATAGCACAAAATAGATAATAGGATTAGGTACTGGATATTTTTATAATTATTACTTACAAATGTTTAACTTTTATATATTTTTGAATGACAATTCGTCATTTCTATCACTATTCAAACAGCCTAATGCTATGCAGTACCTTCTAGCTTTCTTCTTGGTACTCATAATTAAAACACGAATAAAATTTGTCAATAACTTTACGTAAGTAGGTACTCTATCGCTAAGTACAGGCGCTCGACTCATCGAGCGCACGCTTGCTTGACACTCGACTCGAACTGACCCGAATATTGCGCCCTCGAATTGCAGGTATAATATTTGTACTTGTTGCGGAGTGCGACCGCCCGCTGGAAGTATGGTAATTCATAATCTTACCAGTCCTTCCTTGAGGGTGTCATAACGTTCTTCTATGGCTATAGAATCTTTCCTCTGAGCATTACGTCACAGCGTAGAGCAAAGAGGTAAGACCGCCTATCTCACTCTAGATAAGCTTGATTTTGCCTCCAAGCGTTACGTCATAATATAACGCAAAGAGCTAAAACCTCCTATCTACCCAATCGTTACGTCACCCAACGGCGTAACACGTAGATACCTCCTGTTACATAAGAGAGATCCATCTCTCCCCCCGTTCCTTTAACCCCTTACGTTACGCTACAATGGGTGACTAAGCATAGGTATGTACCAACTTTAATTTATGTATACCTATTATGTATACCTTATGAAACGTGGCGGGGATCTTGGCACAGTCAAAGTTTATATTATGTTGAATACTTTTATCCCGAAAACTGACTGTGCCAAGATCCCCGCCACGTTTCGTTCACCGCTAGACCTACGAGCCGCTAGCTATATGTATGTATGTATGTGTTCAGGTAATATTGTAGAAAATGCATAAAATTCAATATAACGACCGGCTATTTCATTTCCGGCCATTCATTCATTTGACGGCCGGTTGGTCTATTGGCTAGCAATCTTAGGTACGAAATCGAACGGTCGCACTGCTATTCGAACAGTGTGAAGTTTAGTAAATTTTCTTCCTTACCATCACACCAGTGTGACAGAGCAGTGTGAATGTTAGCAGTCTAGATATCGGATATCTAGATGTCGGGAGATATATGACTGTGTCAATTTGCTTCAAAAAATCGTTCTAGTAGTTTCAGCGTGATATGTGTTCTATTTAATAAATTTCAAGCCCTATATTGCGGAAAGCCTTTAATTTTTCGGGAGATGAAAAGTATCCAATGTCCTACCTCGTAGTATGAACTCAAATCATAAGTTCATTTGAATTCATTCAGTAGTTTCTGTGCGATGCGCGGTCAAGATACGGACAAACAGACAGACAGACAGACGAAACTAAAAAGTAAAACAGTGTTGGCTTCAGATCGAATATAGAGAACCATCCAAAAAATATTATTTATTACTTAAATATTAACATAACTTTGGACCCATATTCCGCAGAAGCCCTTTGATTTTTCGGGATAAAACGTGTCCTCAATTTTAACTCATATAAATTTATTTATTTATTTAAAATTACATTATCATTACAGACAAATCTAATGCGACAATGTACTTAATTACTAACACATTTAAGGGCAGCATCAGTGAATTTCACCAAAGTACATGTGAAAATGTCTAAATCGCTGTGTTCAGCATTATTTAATATTCAAAAGCCGGAGAGCCCGGGTAAATGGTGCTTGGTGAAGCAAATTGGTTCTACTGAATGGCACTGCAAACAGCTTGTGACAACGCGCACGTATATAGTTGTTTGGTACGTTCAACTTCAAGCACATCAGTATTTGAGGATTAGGTATCATACCTCGTAACAGTTTAAATAAATAAGTAAGCAATAAAAGGTCCTCCCAAGGTCCAGGTTGGTGTAACCTCCAGCCTATAATATCCTACCATTCCTAGGACGAAAAGAGTAGGATACATTAGGGGGTAGAAAGGATAAACCCCATATTGCTTAAGATATAGGAAACGTATGGTATCGTACGTATCTATGGTGGAATAAATTTGTTCTGAATTTTGTCCACCATAGATCTATATTTAGATTCATGGGGACTCCATATCATTGCACTACATTCTAACCTACTGCTCACCAAAGCGCTGTATAATGCTTTAATGGCATAAAATATATAATAATCTTATATAAATTAAGACGGTGCAAAGTTGCATCAAAACCCGTCCATTAGTTTCAGCGTGGTAAGTGTTCTTTTAAATAAGTTTCAACCCCTATCATACGAGAACCCATTAATTTTTCGGGATGAAAAGTATCCAATGTCGTACCTGGAAGTATGAACTTAAATCATACCAAATTTTATTTGAATTCAGTGAGTATTTTCGACGTGATGCGCTGCCAAGGTACAGACAAACAGACAGACAGACAAAAATTGAAGTTCATACTTTGAGGTAGGACACTTTTTATCCCGAAAAATTAAAGTGCTCCCACAGGATAGAGGTTGTAACTTATTTAAAAGAACACGTATTACGCTGAAACTACTGGGCATACAGTCTCGACAATGATAACGAGGCTACCGATCGTTAAATATTAACGAAAGCAATTGATTAGTTTACAACAAATGGAAGTCTCTACTTACGTAGTATTTATATACTCTTTGGTCTCTACAACTGAGGTACCGAGCAAAATCGTCTATTATCTATTAGTGTCACCGTGGGCGGCGGGAGGACGGGTGCAAGGGGATGCAGTTGCACCCCCCCCCGGCTTTATATATTTTAATTATTGTTTTATTACACATAGGTATATTATATACCTATCTTATGTAAACATGGTTAGGTTGTGGGAAAAACATTAAATGAATAAAAAAATTGAGGTCTGGTTTGTTGCCCAAAATGGATAATTGTCAATAGATAACAGTGTCTTCCTTTAGCCTTCCAGTTCCTTTCCCTGTAAACACTGAGCATGCACAGGTCGTTCAGCCTCGTGTTTCTTTTAATTTTCTAAAATGATAAAAATATATAACATTAATTATTTGCGCTGCTTCGATTGCGCATATTTAGTTGTATACATTAGAATATTCATTGTGATTTAAAATTATATTTTACTTTTACGCTTACATAAATATATTGTGCATAATGTACACACCCCCCTGAAAATAATCCTACTTGCGCCCATGGTGATTATGGGCAGAGTGAATACAAATAGTAACTATTTTCATGGGTACCAATTTTTCAAAAAAGTTTTAATTTAAATCATAAAAAGATACTAGTCAAAGATGTTGAATTACGCTTTCTGTCGTAAAAGTACAACGAGGTTAAATTACACTTACTTACTAAAGTAATTCAACCTCTTTGAGTATTAGACGTCAGTGTACCGAAAACTTTGCGGGCTGTCACAAATGGACGCAAAGTTCATCGCAAACACCAAAGAGTATATAAATACTACGCAAACACTAAGAGAATCGTAAAGTTTGCTATAAAGTTCGTTATGTTATCAATAAAAATTTATATCTTTGACAGTAGCTGGCAGTCTCGACACAGATAGCTATGCTATCGCAAGCTACCGATTGCTATGTCAACACGAATAAAGACAATACAGTATGGGTATGGTAACTTTTGACAGAAACTATCGATTTTCATTGGTACCTGTACTTTGCGAACGATTTTGGTTGTAAATTTATTGCTACCGATGTCGAGACTGCAGCCCCTGGACGGATTTTAATGCAACTTGGCACAGTCATAGTTTATGTAAGGGGTGAAAATTAAAGACACTTTTTATCCCGAAAAAATAAGGGGTTCCTTCGAGATATGATTCAAATTCTGTACATAAAACACATTTTGTTTGTTGTTGTTGTTGTTGTTGTTGATGATATTTCTCTGTATTCTATATTGAAGCCAAAACTGTATTTTTTTTTATTTTTATCTTTCCTTCTGTCTGTAACTTGGTCGTGCATCACGCCGCTGAAACTACTGAATGAATTTAAATGAAACTTGGTATGATTTGAGTTGATACTACTAGGTAGGACATTGAATACTTTTGATCCCGAAATATTAAAGTGTTCCCGCAGGATAGGGGTTGAAAGTTATTTGAAAGAACACGTATCACGCTGCAACTACTGGACGGATTTTGATGCAACATGACACAGTCATCTATCTATACTTATATTAAAGCAATACGTTCGAAAAAGGCTGTACAAAGAAGTCAAATTAAAAAAATGGTCTAGTGTACCCTAAAATAAGCTACAGAATAATTGTTTGTTTTAACTCGTGTCATTCTGTCTGTTTTTCTGTATTTTTGTGCATCACGTAAAAACTACTAGACCGATTGCTATGCGGTTTTCAATGTAGGATAGCTTAGGGTTTGATTTAAAAACCGGTGTAATTTGTATCTCGGTTTGGAGATTAGAAGCCGAGCAACTGATTAAAATATTTTTGACGGCTTAAGAAATTATAATCAAATGTTGGTATATTGGTATTTTAGGTCCTGGAGTAGCACATTATGGTACAAAAGAAATGACCACGCGTGCGAAGCAGCGGGTACAGCTAGTATAACATAAAAGTGAAACGTTGTTTGTTTGTTTGTTTGTGGAGCTTTTACGCGATAACGTCTGGACGGATTTTGATGAAATTTAGAATGGCGATAGCTTATACCCTGGATAAAACATAGAATACTTTTTATCCCGGAAAATTAAAAGTTTTCATGAGAAAACTAGAAAATGTTGATTACTTACTGTAAGGAACGTTGTTATCACAGAATGGTCTGTGGTTGCCATGCTAACGAAATAACAAGTCTGTCAAAAAACAAGAAGAAATCAAGAGCATTGGAGCACTTACTTTTGTATTGGTTTTAATATCCTAGAAGAAAATAGGATGCTTCTTTTCGCGATAAACAGTCGCGTGTACGAAGTCGCGGGCGGCATGTATAAATATATGTATATACGAGTATGTATATATGCCTACGTATTACTCGCAAACTAAAAGTATGATTGGTTTTTTTTAATAGTTTTATAATTTTTCAACTTAGGAAATACTTCAAAATCAGTTCAGTAGTTTAAAATATATGGACTGTGAACTGTTTCCTGTTTGGCTTTTTTCTTATCGATTGGAATTTATTAGGTACTTCAATTTATTAGGCGTATATTAACGAAACTAAAAAGAAGAAATAATAGAAATAAAAATTATATTTCATATTTTAAAGAAAGTTTTTTTTTTTTTTTAGGTTTATTCAAATTCATAATTCTTTATTAACGGACAACAAAAATCCATGGGTTAATAGAAAAAAAAAAACTTATAAGCTAGTGTTAGAAATAATATGCACAAGATTAACAAAATTTAAAATTTTAAGATTAATAAAATGTACATAGGGTGAGCCGACCGTGTAGACGACAGTCAACTAAACATTGAGTTTAATTGATCATCGTCCACACAAAATGCCTCAATAAAGGAGAGGGGAAACTCTCCGCCACAGTTTTCAGGATGCTGTTGTGACTTGCTCGTACCCTGCTCATAAAGGAAGCTACTTTTTTGCGAATGATGGCTTGGAAGCCATCAGTCCGATTTTGAGCAAACATCCCAGAGGCACTACAAAAGCGAGGAAGTCCCAACAGCATCCTATAGTTATTTGTTATGCAAGGCTGAGAGTACTTGTATTGAAACCTGAGCAAGTGAAGGATTCTAGGATTGCACCACGAGCGAAGCGAGTGGTTCAAATATAGAATCCTGAGCGTAGCGAAGGTTTCAAAAGTACGACACGCCAAATAACTTTGCTGCCATGCGCAACACAAAACTTTTCACCTCACTACAGCGAGGAGAGTAGAACAGAGTAGAACAGAGTAGAACAGAGTAGAACAGAGTAGAACAGAGTAGAACAGAGTAGAACAGAGTAGAACAGAGTAGAACAGAGTAGAAAACAGTAGAACACAGTAGAACAGAGTAGAACACAGTAGAAAACAGTAAAACAGAGTAGCACACAGTAGAACACAGTAGAACAGAGTAGAACATAGTAGAACAGAGTAGAACAGAGTAGAACAGAGTAGAACAGAGTAGAACAGAGTAGAACAGAGTAGAACAGAGTAGAACAGAGTAGAATAGTGTAGAACAGAGTAGAACAGAGTAGAATATAGTAGAATAGAATTGAAAATGAAAATATACGAATAGAATCGAGTAGAGTGGAGTAGAGTCGAGTAGAGTCGATTAGAGTCGCGTAGGGTAGAGTAGAGTTTAGTAGAGACGAGTAGAGTCGATTAGAGTCGAGTAGAGTCGAGTAGAGTAGAGTAGAGTAGAGTAGAGTAGAGTCGAGTAGAGGCGAATAGTGACGAATAGAGTCAAGTAGAGTAGATAGTATAGTCGGATAATAATATAATATAAATTAGTAATTAAATATTTTCAGTGGATTAGCGGTATAGAAAATTATTGAATGGTAGGTTCGATTTTTAAAAACACTTTCCACGCTAGCGGGTAAAATGCACTTTTGCACTCAGATTTCGAATGACAAACAAAATCTTTCTGAGCTTGGAGGTGAAAAATATATTATTAAATTGTACGCGCAGAACGTCTAGCAATCTTTTAGTATAGTCGACCCATAGACTGCCCGTGTAAAGACCCTGACAATACGCCTTAAACAGCGTTATCTTGACCTGGTCTGAACAGCGGGCGAATCTACGTGCCAACATATTACCTCGGACCGCCAGCGCCCTGCGCTCCTTCTCGATATCTACATTGTCCTTAAGGTCGTCGGTAAGAAAATGCCCAAGATATTTGAAAGAGGTCACTCTCTTCATGTGCACGCCATTAAGGGTTATACTAGGAATTATTTCAGGACATTTACCGGTGGCTTTAAAGACCATGTACTCGCTCTTTTTCACATTGTATGCGAGTCCATGTGTAGCCGCATACCTCTCACAGACCCTCAGCATTTCACAGAGAGCCCCAGCACTCGCACACAGCAGCACCATGTCGTCCGCATAGCTGATGTTATTAATACTAACACCACCCACCCGACAACCAACACGCATGCTGCTGAGCTCTACTATGAGATCATTAACGTATAGGTTGAAAAGCTTGGGAGACGTCAGCCCCCCTGCCTCACCCCGCACTTCGAACCATACGTTTCGGAAAGAGTAGATAGATTGATAGATAGATAACTCTTTATTGTACACCACATAGAACAAAATTACAAAAATAACTAAAACATTTATACAAAATATATGGGACAATGAGTATTGGACCATTTCACATTATTTATTTGGTTCCATCCACACATAACCCTGCCCCTCCTAGGTCTATCACTACGCTTCTCACCAGTCTCCACAGCGGCCTCACACAAGGTTCCTATGATGTTAGCATATAGCCCATCTATAACAATGTTATGTTCAGTTGAACCGCATGACCCATAGCTGCATTCTAAAAACTGTTGAGGGAAATCAATTTCGCGTAATCTATTATGAGATAGATTATGGTAACTAGTAATTTGATACTCATCTCTATCCCCCCATATAACAGCGCTCCGGGGCACGTTATGTGTCACTGACTTGGATTTCACTAACACTAAATTGCATTCAATATAGATAGGTATATGATCCGACACATAAACATCTTCCACTATGCCTACTTTAACAATAGTTTCCCATGCTGATAGTGAGACAACGCAGTGACCTAACCAACTCCTAGTTCCATGAGCCCCAGTATTTCCACGTCAGCACAAATCCACGACTGGTCAATACAGAAATTACTCCAATCCCTAAAAAAAAGTTCAGACGGGTGGGCATTATGCTAAGCCTAAACAGAATAAAGAATATTATGAATTATTTATTTATTTTAAGTATTACGCGATTTGAAGTCGGTTTAATATTTTTTGTTTTTAGTACACAATTTCATCACAAAAGACTGCATTGCTTTTGATGTTCTGTCAGAACTTGACAGAAATAATACGATTACCAAGGTCGAGATCTTGCTGTGATGAGAAGTGTGTGCGTGAGCTTGTGCGTACGAGTGGATATCTTGCTGTGATGAGAAGTGTGTGCGTGAGCTTGTGCGTCCGAGCGGATATCTTGCTGTGATGAGAAGTGTGTGCGTGAGCTTGTGCGTAGGAGCGGATATCTTGCAGTGATGAGAAGTGTGTGCGTGAGCTTGTGCGTCCGAGCGGATATCTTGCTGTGATGAGAAGTGTGTGCGTGAGCTTGTGCGTAGGAGCGGATATCTTGCAGTGATGAGAAGTGTGTGCGTGAGCTTGTGCGTCCGAGCGGATATCTTGCTGTGATGAGAAGTGTGTGCGTGAGCTTGTGCGTAGGAGCGGATATCTTGCAGTGATGAGAAGTGTGTGCGTGAGCTTGTGCGTCCGAGCGGATATCTTGCTGTGATGAGAAGTGTGTGCGTGAGCTTGTGCGTAGGAGCGGATATCTTGCTGTGATGAGAAGTGTGTGCGTGAGCTTGTGCGTCCGAGCGGATATCTTGCTGTGATGAGAAGTGTGTGCGTGAGCTTGTGCGTAGGAGCGGATATCTTGCAGTGATGAGAAGTATGTGCGTGAGCTTGTGCGTCCGAGCGGATATCTTGCTGTGATGAGAAGTGTGTGCGTGAGCTTGTGCGTAGGAGCGGATATCTTGCAGTGATGAGAAGTGTGTGCGTGAGCTTGTGCGTCCGAGCGGATATCTTGCTGTGATGAGAAGTGTGTACGTGAGCTTGTGCGTAGGAGCGGATATCTTGCAGTGATGAGAAGTGTGTGCGTGAGCTTGTGCGTCCGAGCGGATATCTTGCTGTGATGAGAAGTGTGTGCGTGAGCTTGTGCGTAGGAGCGGATATCTTGCAGTGATGAGAAGTGTGTGCGTGAGCTTGTGCGTCCGAGCGGATATCTTGCTGTGATGAGAAGTGTGTGCGTGAGCTTGTGCATACGAACGGATATCTTGCAGTGATGAGATGTGTGTGCGTGAGCTTGTGCGTCCGAGCGGATATCTTGCTGTGATGAGAAGTGTGTGCGTGGGCTTGTGCGTACGAGCGGATATCTTGCTGTGATGAGAAGTGTGTGCGTGAGCTTGTGCGTCCGAGCGGATATCTTGCAGTGATGAGAAGTGTGTGCGTGAGCTTGTGCGTACGAGTGGATATCTTGCTGTGATGAGAAGTGTGTGCGTGAGCTTGTGCATACGAACGGATATCTTGCAGTGATGAGAAGTGTGTGCGTGAGCTTGTGCGTCCGAGCGGATATCTTGCTGTGATGAGAAGTGTGTGCGTGAGCTTGTGCGTACGAGCGGATATCTTGCTGTGATGAGAAGTGTGTGCGTGAGCTTGTGCGTCCGAGCGGATATCTTGCAGTGATGAGAAGTGTGTGCGTGAGCTTGTGCGTACGAGCGGATATCTTGCTGTGATGAGAAGTGTGTGCGTGAGCTTGTACATACGAACGGATATCTTGCTGTGATGAGAAGTGTGTGCGTGAGCTTGTGCATACGAACGGATATCTTGCAGTGATGAGAAGTGTGTGCGTGAGCTTGTGCGTCCGAGCGGATATCTTGCTGTGATGAGAAGTGTGTGCGTGAGCTTGTGCATACAAACGGATATCTTGCAGTGATGAGAAGTGTGTGCGTGAGCTTGTGCGTCCGAGCGGATATCTTGCTGTGATGAGAAGTGTGTGCGTGAGCTTGTGCGTACGAGCGGATATCTTGCTGTGATGAGAAGTGTGTGCGTGAGCTTGTACGTACGAGCGGATATCTTGCTGTGATGAGAAGTGTGTGCGTGAGCTTGTGCGTACGAGCGGATATCTTGCTGTGATGAGAAGTGTGTGCGTGAGCTTGTGCGTACGAGCGGATATCTTGCTGTGATGAGAAGTGTGTGCGTGAGCTTGTGCGTCCGAGCGGATATCTTGCAGTGATGAGAAGTGTGTGCGTGAGCTTGTGCGTACGAGCGGATATCTTGCTGTGATGAGAAGTGTGTGCGTGAGCTTGTGCATACGAACGGATATCTTGCAGTGATGAGAAGTGTGTGCGTGAGCTTGTGCATACGAACGGATATCTTGCAGTGATGAGAAGTGTGTGCGTGAGCTTGTGCGTCCGAGCGGATATCTTGCTGTGATGAGAAGTGTGTGCGTGAGCTTGTGCGTACGAGCGGATATCTTGCTGTGATGAGAAGTGTGTGCGTGAGCTTGTGCGTACGAGCGGATATCTTGCTGTGATGAGAAGTGTGTGCGTGAGCTTGTGCGTACGAGCGGATATCTTGCTGTGATGACAAGTGTGTGCGTGAGCTTGTGCGTACGAACGGATATCTTGGGGGCTTTACTTTTGATTTGGCGGTATTTTAAACTTTCTTGCACAAGACCTCACTTGTACTTGACATAGGTTCGGCGTTGGCGCAAGTATCTCCTCACTTTGATAGGGTTCTGCCCAAGTATGTCTACGGGCCTTTTACGTGGCCTAACGGCTGCAATCAATAGTGATAAACCGAAACTGACGTCTTAACGTGTGCTTAGAAAAAAAAACATTATCGATCCATAAAACTAAACCTAATTTAACAAATCTCTACCAGAAGGTACTGGTAGCATTGCCACGTTGTATGGAAAATGAAGGCCAGTATTTTGGTCACGTGTTACTTCGATCAGAGATGCCCCGGATAGGTATCTATCTATCTATCTATCTATCTATCTATTTTATACACATGAGAAAGCAGTAGGTAACAAAAAGTCTGTGCAATTAAGTTTAAAAATATTTATGGACAAACATTAGCTTATTTGAAGTCCCCCTAACTTCAAATAAGCTACTGTTTTTTTTAAATAGTGTCTGTCTGTTTGTTTGGTCGTTTGTCTGTTTGTTAGCGCATCACGTAAACTTGATGAATAAATAAATAAAATCCGCTAGATTGATTGCGATACGGGTTTCACTGATGGATAGCTTAGGGTTTGACTTAAAAACTGGTGTACTTGGTAATCCAGTGAGTAGAACCCGAGCAATCGATAAAAAAACTATTTGATGGGTGACCGAAGTTTGGTATACTGTACCGTGTATAGGTAGGTATGTACAGTTTGGTAGAATAAGATAACATGGGTAATTTTTATCACAGTAAAATGGCCTGGCGGGCAAAGCCTAGTTTATAAACAAAGTAAAAGTAACATAAGTAATAAAAAATAAGTAGAAGTTCAAGAGTAGATGCAGTTGGTTCACCTCCGCGATAACATGCGTTCCTTATCTGCTGCGCATTTTTTATCGTACGACGATCCGCGCAGTTTTTTTCCTGAAAACTTTGAACGATAAGCATCGCTGACTGAAGCATGTAAAAATAGATACAATGATCCCTTTTGCTACTCGTAATGTGCAGTTGTGATAACGTGTTGCGATTACTTCTACAAGTAGGCACCTACTCTGTGTTATCATTTTTATGTAGTAGTTAGTGTAGGTACTTTTCTGCAATCTGTCTGAGGACACTGTAAAACCTAATAGCCGTATTAGACGTTCCGATTTGGCTGACATGACTAATACGCTAACCTAACTACTTCAGATACCGAATACAAAAAAAAAAAAAAAAAAAATCAGTGCCCGTATTCTGTACCTTTTAACCTACAAATTCAGTCCAAATTAAGTAGTTTATTGGGATTACTTTTGTTTGTATTGGGCTTATGCAACTTGTCTCGCCCCACTTTCATGCCTTTTCTATCTATAGTTTACAATTCAAAGTTGTCACTTACCGATTAAGAAAATATATATAATTAAAATCTCATTGCTACTGGTGGCATTAGACCTTCAGATTCTGTAATGGGGCCGCAGATCTTCTAGCCCTAATCACAGAATAAATAATTGTACTCCGTAGCCTACTGCCGCAGTGGTTTGATTGGTCGGTATCCGAAGTAGGTACATGGTCGTGACAGCGAAGTCGGAACGTCTGTCACGGCTATGAGTATTTACTGTAAGTAACTACGTAGTTTATAGCTGACTTTTCTGCCGCCATGCACTAACTGCTTACAGTAACCAGGTACCCCTACTACGAGTTTTTATAGTTTTCGGATACGAAATGTAGTTTCGTTTAGTTCCTTACATTTTCTTTAGTTCGTGCAAGTTTCCGCTAGAGGCACTGCCAGTAAATGTATGGAACTACACGAAACGAATACGTACATTTAATTTTCGTAAACTATAAAACTCGTATTAAGGGTATCAGTACCAGTACCAGTAGTTACCAGTAGTGTGTAAACTGCAAACTTTTTTTTACACCTCGCTAATATACTTTATTTGGAACTTACCAAGAACTAAAGTTTTATCATTTTCCACAGAAGAACAATGCATACTTATAGAGCTTCCTCTATAAATTGAAAGCCAAAATAATTAGCAAAAACACTATCATCAAATTTAAAACTAGTGGCTCTGAGAGCTATAGACATCGCGAGCAAACTTTTTAGCAAACAATCTAGCAGTGCACCGTAGCGCCATCTAGTTACTAAAACTAACATTAATAACCAAGGTGCTTCATCAATCCCTAGTACTATACCCCCTTTATCTAGTAGGTAAAGAGCTGATTCCACTGATAGAAACCTAAAAGTGAGCAATTTACTGAATTTTGAGGACCTGTTCTGCTCATCACGCCGAAGGTTCTCATCAGATCTTAACCAAATTTTTGTGGGACCAAATTAAATATCCTTTCAAATAAAAAAATAACCATCGAAATCGGCCCTAATAAGGCGGATATATTCAGTAGCCCCCTTTTTGCCCTGTTTTGGGGGAAGTTGTCCAACCCAATCAAAAATCCCCCGACGCCTAAAAAATTCAAAAAATTCGTTATACCTGTACACCAAGTTTCGTCTAGATCGGTTGAGAAATGCGACCTGTAGTCTTCACCTCCTGACCTGTAGACTGTGTAGTCTGTAGTGTGTACGAGAACAGCCGGAGATTCGGAAACACATACGAAATAATTTTTGGCCGCTTCACTCGCGTTTCACGCTCGCTCGATCAAAAAACAGACAGATGGTAACTTATTTGTTACATTGGCATTTTAATAGATCCATACCAATCCATACCAATATATAAAAGTGAAACGTTGTCTGTTTGTTTGTTTGTTTGTTTGTTTGTTTGGGGAGCTTTCACGCGATAAAAGCTTGACGGATTTTGATAAAATTTAGAATGGAGATAGCTTATACCCTGGAATAGAACATAGCATACTTTTTATCCCAGGAAATTGTAAGTTTCCACGGGAAAACTGGAAAAACTTGAAAAGGGGTGATAACTCGCTTTAAGAAACGGTGGCCATGGAAACGAAATAACAAGTATGTCAAAAAACATCAAGAGCTTGGTGCTAACCTACTTTTGCATAGGTTTTTATCGCGAATAACAGTAGTCCGCGCGGACGAAGTCGCGGCGGGATAACTAGTATTAGATATTTTATTACCCATCTAATGTATACTTATAAGTACGACCACATTTCTGAATACAGAGCAAAACTTCGGTGGTTACCTATTCGCGAGCGAAGAAATATTCGGATTCGTGGCCTTCTTTTTTCGGTACTTAATGATCCTGTAACGTCTCAATTCATCTCACGTTGTTTTTATTCCGTTTAGTCGAGTTTTCACGTAGTATCAACAAAATGAGTCCACCTTCACAATAAAATAAACAGTAGATATTAAACAAAGAAATACGTAACCTTAAAATGTCTATGTGTTGTCAAGATTTTGAGTAATTCTTGTTTTTGAGTTCTTGATTCTACACGTTATGTAATCTACAATCGTAAACAGAAGTTTAACTAAGCCAATACGACTCGTTGCAAACAAATTTTCACCGCAATATCTACTCCAACGCACCGTATTGAATGACCGTAATACAGGTTCTGATTGAAACAGAATAGGTTTATGTTATGGTCGCGTTCGTAATTTTAGCGTAGCAACCTACGCTAAAATTACGAATGCGACCATAACATAACACACCAAAAAAAGCGACTATCCTGTGGTGACGAATGGTTCTTTTTTAGCCTCGTCATTTTAAGCTGGCTTAGAGAAAGTTTTTCTAAATCAGTTTTGCAAATAATATTGCACAAACCTTTGTCTTTAATTACCTCTTTACCTAGTGAAAAAACCCAATATTGGGGTTTTTTTTTATACCCAGGGGTACGATCGCCGATCAGCACGCTGCCACGGGTCTGTGGACACCTGTCTCCCGGGAGCTGCTCTGCGCACTGCTGCGTTACTTCTGGCTGCTGCACTACTTCTGCACCATCTCTCCGCGGAACGTCTTCCCACGCACGCCTCCAAGCTAAGTCTCAAGCCGGAGGACAATATCATACCCACGCCACCTCCTGTAACGCACTCCCTGAGTATTTGTATCTTTCTGATTACACTGGTAGTTTACTATTTTATTCCTTTTTTTTAATAATACCTACCGCCAGTTCACGAGTAGGTAGGCTTCTTAAATATTCTATTTATTTCCTTCTATACTTAAACTGCCAGGTGACAATCCCAATACTCCTAGGTATCTCAAAGATTCTTTTCAATACCTTAGTAACACTCACGAGCGTCATCTTAGGTGCTCCAATAACTTACTTCTTGCTACTCCTAAGCACCTTTCCTGCTTTCTGGACAACTCCTCCGTTGTAGCGGTAAGACTGTAGCATGCGTTGCCGGTATACGTAAAAAAGGCTAACTACTAAGGGTATGTTCAAGCGCCAAGTTCGTCATCATTTATAATTACTCACTTTTTTTTTATTTCTCTTTTTGTAAATAATGATAAATTATTATATATATATTTTTATATATTAGTATATTACTTGTAATATTCTTATGTATTCTGTAGTTTTAATTTAATTTATTCAAATAAATTTTAGTTTATAGCTACCTATTTCACTTTACGTAATTTTTTTACTGCACCGCTACCATTTTTCTTGCACTTCCAGGTTGACTGGTAAAAAATTCTAATTAGCATTAAGTCCTCCTTGTACATTGTATTTGTGTGCTAAAGAATAAATAATAATAATAATAATAAAGCATTAAGAACGAAAAAGTCAGTACAAAGAAAATAATTTAAAAAAAATGGTCTAGGGACTTAAAATAAGTTACTGAGAGGAATATAACATTTTTTTAAATAGTGTCAGTCTGTTTATATGTCTGTTTGTCTGTATGTTTGTTCACGCATCACATTAAAACTACTGGATCGATTGCTATGCAATTATTACTGTTGGATAGCTTAAGGTTTGACTTAAAAACTGGGGTAGGTACTTTGTGTCTTAATCCAAGGATTAGATGCCGAGAAATCGATAAAAACATTTTGACGGCTGAACAAATTTTGAAGATATGTAGTATAATCGTATTATAATTTATAGATACTTTTGGTCCTTGAATAACACGTATGGACTACTTTTAAATAAAAAGTCACTGCGGGAAAAGCCGCGGGTGCAGCTAGTCAAGTAATAAAATGTCTATTAACTTTGGAAAAATATTCGACAAAGGTGTGTGGTGTGATTCAACATCATTGCGCACATCTGTTGCATCCCGTGCGCTCCAGGTACAGCTGAGAGCAATAGTTAGTCATTGCGCACATCTGTTGCATCCCGTGCGCTCCAGGTACAGCTGAGAGCTAACTATATAAGCTCGGTACTTAACTGTAGGTATGGATTGTGATCAGTTAATAATACGTTATATTCTACAACAAGTCCACATTAACTAACTTACGCTTGACTCGTGAGAGACAAACAAATCACAAATCAAAATCTTTTTATTTTACTTTAATATCGGAAAGACTTTTCACAATAATCTGTGTCCTAAAATATTTTAGGTTAAACTTTGCTTTGTTACCATTGAAATATAAAAAGCTTCTTGATATGCACCTACTTATTATATTTTTCCTGAAATCAAGTCATTTTCATTACTCTGCCATCTAGCGTAGAGTATTTGAAAATGTGACATCTAGCGTCGAGTAGTAGTACTGCGAAGTGGATAGTGGTTCAAAAACTAAAATGTTACAAATGAAAGCCCACACCTGCTACTATAATCAATTTATTTTCTTCTCGAACTAGTTTTTTATTATTGTGCCATCTAGTGTCGAGCAGCAGCACTACGTGCTCAAATTAGGAAATAATAGTTGAAAAAACTAAAATGTTACAAATGAAAGCCCACACCTGCTACTATAATCAATTTATTTTCTTCTCGAACTAGTTTTTTATTATTGTGCCATCTAGTGTCGAGCAGCAGCACTACGTGCTCAAATTAGGAAATAATAGTTGAAAAAACTAAAATGTTATAAATGAAACCCAAACAGATGACACTATAATAAATTTATTTTTTCGTTTTAGTAACTACAGCGATAAATGCCTTTGTGTATTTAATCTCTTCGTCGTCGTCGCCATGTAATGGAAGTGATCGCAACAGTTCTGCTCTTTTGTCATGCATTATTTCTCTAAGCGCTAACGTTCGCAAAAGTTTTTCTGATTCGTTGTTTTCCTCATCACTGAAGATGCTATCTTGGAACATATTTCTCAGGTTGGTTTCGTCCAAAGTACTGTCGTCTACAGAACTCGAGTTATTTTCTAATTGCTTTATTATAGAGGTGAGAAGCCTTCGTGTGTTGTAGTAGCCAGCTTCTACAAGTTTCTTCTTAGCCAGTTCTATGAATGATGGTGATTTGAGGGTCTCTCGCAGCCAGTTCTTTATTTTATTCTTCTTGGATTCCACTCTGGCATTGAATCTGTTTGGCAGACAAAATGAAAATTTATAAAATTGAAAATTAGCTTTTTTATACCTATCTGTGTTATAAGGTATATTAAGGACCAGACTTAATTTTTATGCGTACATACAACTTATAAATGGATTAGCATTTCAGTAAAAAAAGTTCTTTACATAGCGTAATCACTATGTTATGTACATAGATTGATGAACGAAACCATATACAAGAAACCCAACTGACGAGCGGTCCATTTATCCAAATGGCACAGCCAGTTAAAAATAAAACACGTGAATAACCAGAGCAGGGCTTGCGCCGCCGCTACATCGGCAGAGCAGCTCAAGCAGAGAAAATTGCTGACCTCGACGATCTCGGTACACTGATAGGATAGTGATTACATTATATTTGAGTCGTAAGACATGAGCATCAGTCAGTAGTAGTTAGTTGTTAGTTAATAAAGGCGTTGTGATTAAAAAGTAAAACAGATGTACCTATGCTATCCTAATAAAAGGTATTTGTCATTTTCCCATTATTGTCGACACCGGCATGGCACTGTCGATGGCAACAATTGGGGCATAAATGTATGAAAACAGAATGACACCGGTTTCCCACTTTCACACGGTCGGCTGCCGTAACGTTGGACTTTCATAGAAATGACTATCGTGTAATCATCGGTACGGTCGAATAACCAAATAGCCTTTCAGAATTAAATTTTTCGGTGGAGTGGACGTTCGTGTATTCACTTATTCAGTCTTAGGTCGGTAGTTATACTTATTAGAAACTTAACTTATTCGTGGTTCAGGAGCTTCGAGGATTCAACGAATGAAACTACTTCGACGGGTGTAACGAACTGACTGATTATTACAAAAACCAGGTAATATATTATGCAGATAGCAGCTCCTCGGGTACGTAATGCAGCCTTTGCCATTGTAATTGAGCCAACTGTTCGTGCCGCAAAGGGAGCACAAACGGCGCTCCAGTCGTTTCTGTACATTATAAACTTGCCATAGTATTATTGAGCCAACTGTTCGTGCCGCAAAGGGAGCACAAACGGCGCTCCAGTCGTTTCTGTACATTATAAACTTGCCATAGTATTATTGAGCCAACTGTTCGTGCCGCAAAGGGAGCACAAACGGCGCTCCAGTCGTTTCTGTACATTATAAACTTGCCATAGTATTATTGAGCCAACTGTTCGTGCCGCAAAGGGAGCACAAACGGCGCTCCAGTCGTTTCTGTACATTATAAACTTGCCATAGTATTATTGAGCCAACTGTTCGTGCCGCAAAGGGAGCACAAACGGCGCTCCAGTCGTTTCTGTACATTATAAACTTGCCATAGTATTATTGAGCCAACTGTTCGTGCCGCAAAGGGAGCACAAACGGCGCTCCAGTCGTTTCTGTACATTATAAACTTGCCATAGTATTATTTGATTATCATCAAAACTAACGTGGTTTTTATACATTTTAAAAGGCAAAAACTGCATTTACCCACGTATATTAGTTGAATTATTCCAACTATAGTTTCGACCACATCCGGTGGTCGAAAGAAACAGTGCGAGGCTGGACACATCAGGAGCGTTCCGCACTCACTTTGAGAAAGACCACCGGATGTGGTCGAAACTATAGTTGGAATGATTCAACTATTATACGTGAGTAACTCCCGTTTATGCCTTTCAAAATGTACAATTTGATTTGAAGCAGTGACTAAAGGCAGGCATACCTACCTACAAGTGAAAACCCAGTGAAGTCGCGGCCACAGATCAAACAAACCATACCTACACAGTCATTAGTCAATCGATAGATCACATCATTATAAATAATAGAAAAACAGTAAAATAGTTTCATATATAAGATATCTTTGAGTTCTGATGTCTCAGCCTCAGGAGTGCGACACTTTGGGATACTTCAGCTTTTGTTTGTTTACATTGAAGTCCTCTAGCGATTTAATAGGAGGATAGGCACTTGACGTAATCTTCGCAAAGTCAGTATTTAGTAAATATATTGCTATCTCACATCCTCCCCCCGATCCCTTATACGAGCGATAGAGAGAGTTGCTTTTTGTTAGTTTTAGTAGTAAAGTTTTCGATAGAATTGGTGTTTTGGGGAAAGCACTTTCCACCCCTAAAATTTTGGTAAAATCTTTTGTTATTAGTGTCAATCGCTTGAATAGAATATCATCTTCGCTTATGTTTCAATGTTTTAAAGACAGATTTTTGTTTTTTATAAGAGCATTTTCAATTTGTCCATACTTAAGGTACATATAAAATTTAAAGTTATTGAAAAATGTTGAAAAACTAATACGTAGGTATACTTGTAACAACATTATGCAAAAAAATATTTGAAATCGGATAATATTTAGGGATTTTGTTTTGTTTGTTTTGTTTGTCGTATGAGGTAGTGCTGGCCTCTCTGGCCTCTCTTGTCACAATGACAGAGGGCCTCTGCCATGGCTTAACGACTGTTAATAATAAATAACAGCGGGGACCGACAACTTAAAGTGCCCTCCGAAGCTCGGAGAAATGAAAACCGCAAATAACTCAGAAAAGTCATTGATCCGCACTAATAACTTTTCTGTTATTAGGAAGGAAGTAGGAACGAACCCGATATCGTTGGATTTTAAGTTGCACTCCTGACTGTTAGACTACCATTGCAATATCATATAAACGGGTAGATAAACTGTTTATTCTTTTTGGACAAGGGTACTCAGGATTGATGCTAAGGATCGATCAATGTTTATACATATATATTACGTTTGTTATATGTTACGGTTGCTCCGCTGCAGAGCCCTCGCCGTGCAAACTCCTGAGGATGGGCGTCAACGTCCGAGCACCGGTCGCATTGTTCGACGAAATAGCCCGTGAGTCACACTCGGAATATATATATTTAAATAATGAATCACACGTTACTTTTATATCAATATGGCTAACTGATTGATCAATGGCCGCAATTTTGCGACTTTGTCAAAATGTTGTACTTGTAAACGGACTTACTGTTGGACTTACTTCTGCAACTCCTTCTCCCGCAGCCGCGCCTTGTCGATCTTAGCGCGCAGCTCCACGGCGGAGTACGCCTCGTTGTCGGTGATGGTCGACTCCACCCAGTCGGTCACCTGTCCGCCAACGTTACACACACGTGAATCCACAGACCGCGCATGAATCAATCAATGGGTGAATGTTTACTTCATTCATTTTTCATAATTATACAGTTCAGGTGCATTGAGGTATTAAGGTTTCCAGTATGCTCCTTGCGGCGCACAAAATATATTTAAAATACACATTTCTATTGACAATTGTGTGCATATTCTGGACCTGGTTAGACATAATTTTAATCGCGTCCCATATTTCAAGTCATCTTGAAATATCTAATAGTGTTATCCAAATAAACTAGGTAAGGTAAAGTTAGGTAAGGTATGCAGGCGTTTTAAATATTTTTCAGGCAATAAATGGCGGACAGGTTGACAGCTAAACCAAAAATCTTACAGCTTAATGCCTGGCCTGTCCAGAAACTATATAGTTTTAGGATATCAAACAAAGCGGCGATGCACATCCTGGCGGACTATTGATAGGTATGAGGGATGTTTCCAGTTGGTATTACACAGATGGTACCTCAGACACCCTGATCTAGACGCTCGGCGAGCGTGGGTCGGGTTCTAGTTGGTATAACACGGATGGTACCTCAGACACCCTGCTGTAGATGTCGGGCGAGCGCGGGTCGGTATCTAGTTGGTATAACACGGATGGTACCTCAGACACACTGCTGTAGACGCCAGGCGAGCGCGGGTCGGTTTCCACTTAATATAGCACGGATGGTACCTTAGACAACCTGCTGTAGACGCCGGGCGAGCGCGGGTCGATTTCTAGTTGGTATACACAGATGGTACCTTAGACACACTGCTGTAGACGCCAGGCAAGCGCAGGTCAGTTTCTAGTTGGTATACACGGATGGTATCTCAGACACCCTGCTGTAGATGCCGGGTGAGCGCGGGTCGGTATCTAGTTGGTATAACACGGATGGTACCTCAGACACACTGCTGTAGACGCCAGGCGAGCGCGGGTCGGTTTCTACTTAATATAGGTACCTTAGACAACCTGCTGTAGACGCTGGGCGAGCGTGGGTCGGTTTCTAGTTGGTATACACGGATGGTACCTTAGACAACCTACTGTAGACGCTGGGCGAGCGCGGGTCGGTTTCTAGTTGGTAAACACGGATGGTACTCGTACCTCAGACACCCTGCTGTAGACGCCGGGCGAACGCGGATCGCCGCAATGCTTCCCGCCGAACGACACGATGCCAATGAGGACCCCATCCCGCACCGCCGGACCGCCCGAGTCGTGCTGGATGTGACCACAATTATGACATTAATTATCTGGCCAAAAATAAGGAGAGCATGATAGAGTTTGCAAAAATCCATAGACATAGGTATCTTTTCTTCGCGGCTTCTGAGGAAGCCACGTGTACCGTGCAGAGATACACGTGTCGTATTATTGACAGATTTTGTTAGGGATGCAAACTTGTGTAAGGGTAAGGGCCTTATATTTTTTACTAGCTGTGCCTGCGGCTTTGCCTCGATATCTCCACAATGATTTATAAATCAGATATATCACTTATGCATCTATTTGTATAGTTAAAGCGTTAGATTATCAATTACCGGAGCTCAAAAATAGGTACGATTAAACCATATGATCAACAAAATGCCTGCTCAAAGGCTCTGTAGAGTCTTTAGACATGCATGCGTGATATGGACATAAGACTCTATATATACTCGATGAACCATCCAGGGTTTATTGAGTATGCAGAATGGGCTCATCCCAAATACATATGTAGTAAACTAAACAAAATATATTCAAGTATAAGCAGTGCCTATTCATATCACGCGACCCTGTTACGAGTAGGTGTCGTATCATATATAAAGTGAGCGAACAGCCCCTACTTACAGCTATCAGCGCTTGACAGAGATCCCTCTATGAAGTAAGATAACTATTTAAGGACATTTGTGGACTCTTGACCGATTGCAAAGCCTGCTATGCATGGGCAGGACAATGTGCAGTCAGCGAGTACTAAATATTACAATACTCACATTGCAAGCGTCCTTGCCGCCTGTCGCATACCCAGCGCAGACCATCCTGGGTGTGATGTAGAACCGGTATGACTTCTGGCACTCTTCGAGCTGCATGATGGGCACGGGCACGAAACGCACCCGGTCGGGGATGTGACCGTACCCGGATTCCTGGGGAAAGAAGATCGTAATGCGGGTTGCAGACAGAAAACTAAGCTATGCCGAAACTAAACTAAGACAGCTAAGCTAAGCTAAAGTAGAAATATGTCCTGTGCACACCAACAACTCAGTCAATGTTGTGAAGGGGTGCCAGGGTATGCACGAGGGGCTTAGCTTAGCTCGTGTAACTGCGCATCGGCATACACAAGTACCAGCTTAGCTTCGCATATTTTAGTTAGCTTAGTTTGCATAGTTTGCAGTCTGGACACAAGTAAGAGAAACTGCGTCAGCTTTGCGAGCTCAGCTAAATTAGTTTGCAGTCTGGACACAAGTAAGGGAAACTGCGTCAGCTTTGCGAGCTCAGCTAAACTAGTTTGCAGTCTGGACACAAGTAAGAGAAACTGCGTCAGCTTTGCGAGCTCAGCTAAACTAGTTTTCGGTCTGCAACTTAGGTGCCTTCTGGAAATATAACACGGACAAATTGTGAATGTTTTGGTTAGAATGTTCTCTTATAAAGCCCTTTTGATGTTTGGTTCTCAATAAATTAGATGTATTTCCAGCGATCTTCCGAGACCAATGAATGTCATTGATCCATCCATTGAGACGATTCTACCTCTAAAGCCTACAGAAACATTATAGCAATTTACTTCCTAACCTCCTGTCTCTAACAGCCACTAGGCGATAAAATATAAACAGTAAGTGCGTGTCAGACAAGCAAAAAGTAAGGGTTCAGTAGCCATGGCAACAACAAAGACTAACAATGAAAACAGCATTACAATTGTTTTATTAGTTTATACGAGATGCGCGAACTAAGTTGGTTTTACGATTGGATTCTGTATCTCACTGTGGAATTTGTTTCGAGTTCACAAGTTTGTTGGCTTGAGTTCCTAAACCAGTAAATACTAGATAGTCGTAATAATTTTGTTAGTAAATTCATATGGAGGGTTCCAATGTCGGACTACGGAACGCTGAAAAGGAATCACTTCTTTTACAAGATATAAGTTCAAAAACTAAAACAACCTGTGGCGCTCTTGCGATGAAAACGATTCGATTGAAACGTCGCTTATCAATATCGGACCAATAGGGGCGATGCTATGGTTTGTTTGTTTGCAGTATGACGTAGTGCTGGCCTCTGATGCCATGGCTCAACGACTACTATTAATCAATCTATTAACAGCCAGGACCGACAGCTTAACGTGCACGTCCGAAGCACGGAGCGATGGGAAACCGCACATAACACTATTTATTTATTCAGTACACAATAGAAAGCTTACAGTAATAAACCAAAACGCTAACTACCTTAAATTATAGCTTAAAAACAAATTTAAGTACACAGTTATTTATTCTGTGACATAACTTTAAGAAAAGTCATTGGTGCGAATCCTAGGTTTTGAACCCGGTATCATTGGGTTCTAAATTGCACTATAGAACCGTTAGGCCACCATCGCACCGATGGGACATCCGCATACATTATACAAACATATGTATGACTGTTTAAATCATTATCCTTCCCTTGCTTCAGCGTACTCGGGTAAAAATAGAATTGGAAGATTCTACTTACTTTTGATATACGCTTAGATACTCTAGGATACCGCGTAAAAGTTGGTCTTACAAAAACCTACAAAAATGTGGTTCCTGGAAACATTTTGCAGATCATTACCATTTTCATTCCCAAGATAATTAATTACATATCAGCTAAAATCAAGCGGAAATCATACTTACGTCGGTACTTCCCCAACCAGTCACAATCAGTATGTCGTGCTCGTTGATGGCGTATTCCTTGGAAGGGAGGTTCAGCACGGCTATGTTGCGCCCGATGGGCATGGGTCTGTCCAGTCTAAGCAGGGAGCAGTCGAAGTCTGCATTGCCTGGTACGTAGATCTTTGGGAAGAACACCTGCATACAAAAATGGGAGGACTGCAATAGGGCTAATAACCTCTTTAGACAGAATATGAGTGACGAAGCACGAAGGACGTTCGCCTGACAAACTCTGACACCAGAGGCAAGCACTCCCTCATACTACAAACAAACAAACAAGCATGTCAGCTACCGGTGACGCATTGGTTTCTACTGGCGTATCATGCAAATCAGACTGTTTTACTTGATCGTTTGTGGTACACATGAACGAATTGCAAATTGAATCAAGACTTCGATTTTTCTTTCCTTATTGATAACACTGTCTGTGCCCGCGTGGTCATTTTTCTGGGATATAAAGGGCGTCACAGACGACTAAGATAATATTTGATGTTACGATATCTGCATATAAAATATTATAGCATCTTAGGGTATCCACACACGGTTAAGATACGATAATATATTGAAATTATTCATTCGCTCGCTGGCCGCCCTAGGTGCCACACGTATTTCTTCACCGCTTTCTATATACAGAATGATAAAATATGAGCTATTAATATTGAGCTATTATACCACCTATTAATGGTATATTATGAATGAACAGAGCTTGAACCGAGTGATTTTATTGGTTGTATTTTCGTACACTTTCAATCAGTCGCTCCATTGGGGGACCAGACGTACGACACATAGACAGTTATTTCGCAGTTTTCGCACAGAATGAAATTCTAACGACTTTATATAACGAAAGTCGGCGCAGCAATGGGAAACAGGCAGGACTGAGAACAGAGAGAGACTGACTACCTATAATGCGGTCTGTCGACTGTGTTGACACTCCCGCACCCTGTGTTCCGCACCGAAAACAGGGTGTCTGTGACGGTAGGGTACAACCCTTTGATAAATGAAGTATATGTCAACTCCTCAAAAAAAAGATTACATAACAAACGTGTAGTGTGTACACACTACACGTTTGTTATGTTATCTTTATCTATACTTCTAATAAGCAGTAGGTACCAATAAGTCTGTACAATGAAGATAATTAAAAAAAACAGGGTTCATTAAATAAACTACTGTAAGTACAATAATATACTTTTTTTAAATCGTGTTTTTCTTTCTTTTAATCTGTCTGTACTTATGTTCCTGGAATAACACATAGGTAACTTTTAACCTAGAGAAAAGCCATGGGCACAGCCAATTAAACCAATAACAAGCACTAATTAAAAATGTATATAACCCCCGACTTCCCACCCCCCATTATAGCTATGAATCATCTTGTTTACCCCAGCTTTCAAACATAAAAAAACTACAGCTAAATCGGTCCATTTGTTGGGAAGCTACAATTTTCACCCCCCTTTTCTTTCTCACCTCCCCCCTCCCTCTCCCCATATGTCTAAGAAACATCTCGATAATATCAGCTTTCGAACAGAAAAAACTGCATCAAAATCGGTCCATTCGTTTGGGAGCTACGATGCCACACAAACACAAACACACACGCACACACACACACGCGCACACACACACACACACACACAGACACACACACACACACAAACACACACACAGTGATACACACCCTAAACTTATAACACCAGTCTCTTTGTTTAGGGGTTAAAAAAACGTCACGAAAACAAAACAGAGCAACCTGTAGAGCATTTACGATATATTTTGTATCTTAAGATAGTATATTAATATATATTTTGTATCTGTTACGATATATTTCGTATCTTAAGATGACATCTTTTAATAAATTACATATCGCTCGATATCTTAAGATACTGTGAGATGCAAATATATATTATCTTCGCCGTTTGTGATGGTTCATATAAATTGTATAGCGAGCGATATTTTATCTTAAGATAAAATATTATCGTATCTTAGCCGTCTGTGACGCGTTTATGGACTGCATCATATATTTCAAAAACATGAATCTAAAGCTTGCGGCCGGGCGCTCAGTCGGGTAAATATGGACTAAACTTACATGTTGACTTTTTGTATATATTAAAATCCTTACGTTTTATTCAGCAGATTGTGGTTCAGTGTATTTAGTAACGTTACTGTATTTCGTTTGGGTTTAGTTATATATTGTTTGCAATAAATATTGTACAAATAACTTCCGCAAATTAAAACAATAAAACATTATACAGTGCTCAAGTATATTTGAAAACCGTATGAAGTATCCATTCTGGAAGACGTCATATAAATTAAACGGGCTGCTTCAGTTTTCGTATTTCAGCTACGTAGACAAAAAACTTGGTGGGCTGTGTCAGGGCGCACGGCCGCTTGTTAATTATGGAACGTCTACGCCACGTAAAATTGTATCTGGTCCTGGAATCCTCTCGTTCGCTCTGTGCTGCAGTTTAGGGTACCGCTGTGAGCTCGAGAACATCTTTTTTCCAACAATTTTTATTTTAGTGCGGGCTTTTTGAGCGCTGCTTTTGCTTTTTAATTTACTTAGTTTTATGAAGACTTTTTGTTTTTTTATATTGGATCGAATTGCCTCAACGAGATTTTTCCGTTACTCTATCTAAATCAATCCGCTACTCTATCTAAATCAATCCGCTACTCTATCTTAATTAATACGCTACTCTATCTAAATCAATCCGCTATTCTATCTAAATCAATACGCTACTCTATCTAAATCAATCCGCTACTCTATCTAAATCAATCCGCTACTCTATCTTAATTAATACGCTACTCTATCTAAATCAATCCGCTATTCTATCTAAATCAATACGCTACTCTATCTAAATCAATCCGCTATTCTATCTAAATCAATCCGCTATTCTATTTAAATCAATCCGCTATTCTATCTAAATCAATACGCTACTCTATCTAAATCAATCCGTTACTCTATCTAAATCAATCCGCTACTCTATCTAAATCAATCCGCTACTCTATCTAAATCAATCCGCTACTCTATCTTAATTAATACGCTACTCTATCTAAATCAATCCGCTATTCTATCTAAATCAATACGCTACTCTATCTAAATCAATCCGCTATTCTATCTAAATCAATCCGCTATTCTATTTAAATCAATCCGCTATTCTATCTAAATCAATCCGCTACTCTATCTAAATCAATCAGCTACTCTATCTAAATCAATCCGCTACTCTATCAAAATCAATCCGCTACTCTATCTAAATCAATCCGCTACTCTATCAAAATCAATCCGCTACTCTATATAAATCAATCCGCTACTCTATCTAAATCAATCCGCTACTCTATCTAAATCAATCCGCTACTCTATCTAAATCAATCCGCTACTCTATATAAATCAATCCGCTACTCTATATAAATCAATCCGCTGCTCTATTTATCTTTATTCCTGATTCCTCCTTCTCTGTATTATGACAAAAAATAAATATTTCATAATCAAACTGGCTTGGAGCTTATAGTTACAGAGTAACTAAAAATAAAAGCGAGACGATATAGACCTTTTCGTTTCCGTTCACTTGTCTGCCCTTATTTTCTTAATACCTAGACCGGAGCCTGCTAACAAAATACACCAATCGCTACATCATGGGAGCAGACATCTTACCCATTAAAATTAAATATTTACGGATAAAATTTCACGAGCAGTTCCGGGCGCAGCTGCTCCTTGCCGCTAATTTATAAGTCCGGGCGGTTTTCGGTTTCCCGGATGAAATATTGACTTTGGTTATTTGAAATTTTGGGCTAAATTATGTTTTGTTTGAAGGAAAATTAATTCTAAATACTATTTATTTAAACTAAAATAAGGAAGACCTAAGATTAAGATTTGATTTCTTGTGCGTACAATTGTATGTATGTTTGTTTGTAATAGATATATTCAAAAAACACTTTACCGATCGGAAAATTCCTTCACTGATTGAAAGCTACACTACTCCAGACGGACACAGGCTGCTTTTCGCTTTTTACTTTTTAGTGTGATAACGGGAAAATTACGGGCGGAGCCGCGGGGTAGAGCCGCTAGTATTAGAACATATAATAAAAGTTCACGGTTCTACACCGACTTATTATAAACATTACTGGTGTATACGTTTTTTTATTATTATACTCACTGAGCAGACCAGACAATAAAACCAAACCATCAAACAGCGTAAACTCGCTATCTACGTTATACGTTTATATATACGTGTATCTACATCTACGTTTGTAACTACGTTTTTTTATTTTGTTAGAATGTTTCACCCAAGTTTGCAACACTGAAAACCCCGTTACTAGCAAAACTAATCTAACTATTATTAAAACTATGTTCTCGTTTTTTTATATTGTTAGAATGTTTCACCCAAGTTTGCAACACTGAAAACCCCGTTACTAGCAAAACTAATCTAACTATTATTAAACTATGTTCTCGTTTTTTTATATTGTTAGAATGTTTCACCCAAGTTTGCAACACTGAAAACCCCGTTACTAGCAAAACTAATCTAACTATTATTAAAACTATGTTCTCGTTTTTTTATATTGTTAGAATGTTTCACCCAAGTTTGCAACACTGAAAACCCCGTTACTAGCAAAACTAATCTAACTATTATTAAAACTATGTTCTCGTTTTTTTATATTGTTAGAATGTTTCACCCAAGTTTGCAACACTGAAAACCCCGTTACTAGCAAAACTAATCTAACTATTATTAAAACTATGTTCTCGTTTTTTTATATTGTTAGAATGTTTCACCCAAGTTTGCAACACTGAAAACCCCGTTACTAGCAAAACTAATCTAACTATTATTAAAACTATGTTCTCGTTTTTTTATATTGTTAGAATGTTTCACCCAAGTTTGCAACACTGAAAACCCCGTTACTAGCAAAACTAATCTAACTATTATTAAAACTATGTTCTCGTTTTTTTATATTGTTAGAATGTTTCACCCAAGTTTGCAACACTGAAAACCCCGTTACTAGCAAAACTAATCTAACTATTATTAAAACTATGTTCTCGTTTTTTTATATTGTTAGAATGTTTCACCCAAGTTTGCAACACTGAAAACCCCGTTACTAGCAAAACTAATCTAACTATTATTAAAACTATGTTCTCGTTTTTTTATATTGTTAGAATGTTTCACCCAAGTTTGCAACACTGAAAACCCCGTTACTAGCAAAACTAATCTAACTATTATTAAAACTATGTTCTCGTTTTTTTATATTGTTAGAATGTTTCACCCAAGTTTGCAACACTGAAAACCCCGTTACTAGCAAAACTAATCTAACTATTATTAAAACTATGTTCTCGTTTTTTTATATTGTTAGAATGTTTCACCAAGTTTGCAACACTGAAAACCCCGTTACTAGCAAAACTAATCTAACTATTATTAAAACTATGTTCTCGTTTTTTTATATTGTTACAATGTTTCACCCAAGTTTGCAACACTGAAAACCCCGTTACTAGCAAAACTAATCTAACTATTATTAAAACAATGTTCTCGTTTTTTTATATTGTTAGAATGTTTCACCCAAGTTTGCAACACTGAAAACCCCGTTACTAGCAAAACTAATCTAACTATTATTAAAACTATGTTCTCGTTTTTTTATATTGTTACAATGTTTCACCCAAGTTTGCAACACTGAAAACCCCGTTACTAGCAAAACTAATCTAACTATTATTAAAACTATGTTCTCGTTTTTTTATATTGTTACAATGTTTCACCCAAGTTTGCAACACTGAAAACCCCGTTACTAGCAAAACTAATCTAACTATTATTAAAACTATGTTCTCGTTTTTTTATATTGTTAGAATGTTTCACCCAAGTTTGCAACACTGAAAACCCCGTTACTAGCAAAACTAATCTAACTATTATTAAAACTATGTTCTCGTTTTTTTATATTGTTAGAATGTTTCACCCAAGTTTGCAACACTGAAAACCCCGTTACTAGCAAAACTAATCTAACTATTATTAAAACTATGTTCTCGTTTTTTTATATTGTTAGAATGTTTCACCCAAGTTTGCAACACTGAAAACCCCGTTACTAGCAAAACTAATCTAACTATTATTAAAACTATGTTCTCGTTTTTTTATATTGTTAGAATGTTTCACCCAAGTTTGCAACACTGAAAACCCCGTTACTAGCAAAACTAATCTAACTATTATTAAAACTATGTTCTCGTTTTTTTATATTGTTAGAATGTTTCACCCAAGTTTGCAACACTGAAAACCCCGTTACTAGCAAAACTAATCTAACTATTATTAAAACTATGTTCTCGTTTTTTTATATTGTTAGAATGTTTCACCCAAGTTTGCAACACTGAAAACCCCGTTACTAGCAAAACTAATCTAACTATTATTAAAACTATGTTCTCGTTTTTTTATATTGTTAGAATGTTTCACCCAAGTTTGCAACACTGAAAACCCCGTTACTAGCAAAACTAATCTAACTATTATTAAAACTATGTTCTCGTTTTTTTATATTGTTAGAATGTTTCACCAAGTTTGCAACACTGAAAACCCCGTTACTAGCAAAACTAATCTAACTATTATTAAAACTATGTTCTCGTTTTTTTATATTGTTACAATGTTTCACCCAAGTTTGCAACACTGAAAACCCCGTTACTAGCAAAACTAATCTAACTATTATTAAAACTATGTTCTCGTTTTTTTATATTGTTAGAATGTTTCACCCAAGTTTGCAACACTGAAAACCCCGTTACTAGCAAAACTAATCTAACTATTATTAAAACTATGTTCTCGTTTTTTTATATTGTTAGAATGTTTCACCCAAGTTTGCAACACTGAAAACCCCGTTACTAGCAAAACTAATCTAACTATTATTAAAACTATGTTCTCGTTTTTTTATATTGTTAGAATGTTTCACCCAAGTTTGCAACACTGAAAACCCCGTTACTAGCAAAACTAATCTAACTATTATTAAAACTATGTTCTCGTTTTTTTATATTGTTAGAATGTTTCACCCAAGTTTGCAACACTGAAAACCCCGTTACTAGCAAAACTAATCTAACTATTATTAAAACTATGTTCTCGTTTTTTTATATTGTTAGAATGTTTCACCCAAGTTTGCAACACTGAAAACCCCGTTACTAGCAAAACTAATCTAACTATTATTAAAACTATGTTCTCGTTTTTTTATATTGTTAGAATGTTTCACCCAAGTTTGCAACACTGAAAACCCCGTTACTAGCAAAACTAATCTAACTATTATTAAAACTATGTTCTCGTTTTTTTATATTGTTAGAATGTTTCACCCAAGTTTGCAACACTGAAAACCCCATTTTGAAGTCAAGTGAAAGGGCGTTCCTTAATATATAATTATAAATAAATAATTTAAAAAAAACACGACTGCCTTGCCAAAAACGAACTAAAAAGTCAAAACAAGAGATACATACAACTGACTCGCAGTCGGCGGACCTCGTGTTCCACAGAACGGTTCCCGACAGTAATTTCAATTTTATTTATCTCATTTTTTGACTTTTTAGTTCGTTTAGGCAGGGCCGTCGTGTTTTTTTTTTTAAATTATTTATTTTTATTTCATACTTCTTTGTGTCAAGTATTATAGTTGAGTTATGCCATTAAATTATTAAAAAAACGCATTTAAAAATTGAGGCATACAGGCGCCATAATGAAGTTAAAAAAAATGGCCTACGTCTTTCGGGATGATTTATTTTAAGGATTCCAATGATACACCATACATCCAAATATTGTTCGGTCATTTAAAAGTTATGGTTGTATAAAGAAACTCACATACAAACACACATGAATCTTAAAAACATTACACTCCACTTTTGGGCAGTCGTGCAAAAATTCGTAGACACACGCGCGTTTGCGTTTTTTTTGTCGACACTGACTGGCTTAAAGTTTTTTTTCGGTATTAGCTTATACTTCAAGGAATATGGTCTCACAACACTTGTTACAAGAAGGTTTAAATATGGTCTCACAACACTTGTTACAAGAAGGTTTAAATATGGTCTCCCAACACTTGTTACAAGAAGGTTTAAATATGGTCTCAGAACACTTGTTACAAGAAGGTTTAAATATGGTCTCACAACACTTGTTACAAGAAGGTTTAAATATGGTCTCACAACACTTGTTACAAGAAGTTTTAAATATGGTTTCACAACACTTGTTACAAGAAGGTTTAAATATGGTCTCACAACACTTGTTACAAGAAGGTTTAAGTATGGTCTCACAACACTTGTTACAAGAAGGTTTAAAAAGAGAGCACACCACCAAACAAACGCAAAGCATAACAAATGGCGCCTGCGTTTGTGTGTGTGGGTGGATAATTTGTAGTGTTTTGTGGTTGATACACATTTTAGCACAAATTCTTCAAAAAATTCTGCATTGTTTTTGGTTTTCCGTGAGAACTATAAAGAATGAACATGAGTAATAAGTTCGCGTTCTTGCTGCGAAGTGGCGGTCGATCGGCTTATCTTGGGTGCTTCACTTTCGATTGGGCGGTGTAGACTGCGTATTTTTAAACCTTGTTTAAACTTAGTAGTACTTACAAACTTGTACAAACTTACTTTATTAACGCGCGCCTGATACCCCCCTCGGTTGTGAAAGGAGCTTCCAGCTCGGACTACGAAAGGCTGCAACTTTCTCTTGTCGCCATCGAATGCTCTGAAAGGAAGCAAGTATCAAGCTACGAGCTGTGACCTCTTACTTTTGGCAGTCGTAGTCAATCATGGCTAGATTTGATATCTAATAAAATTATAATCAGACTAGCTGCGCCTCGCGGCTTTACCCGCGTGAGGGATGATTACGATGATAATGATGAAAAGTATCATATGTGTTATTCCATGGTATAAGCTATCTCCATTACAAATTTTTATCAAAATCCGTTCAACCGTTTGAGAGTGAAGTATGATGATGATGATGATGATAAGAGGGAATAAGCTATCTCCATTCCAAATTTCATCAAAATCCGTTCAGCCGTTTGAACTCTAAAGATGATGATGATCCAGGGTATGAGCTATCTCAATTCCAATTTTAATCAAAATCCGTTTTTCTGTTTGAGAGTGAAGTATGATGATGACGATGATGATAATGGATATTATATATAACCCCTGACGCCCACCCCCCATTATAGCTTAGAAGCTTTTCGATCACATTGGCTTTCAAACCGAAAAAACCGCATCAAAATAGGTCCATTCGTTTAGAAGCTACGATCCTCACCCCTCCCCCCCCCCCTTCCCATTACAGCTAAGAACCGTCCTGTGTACCTCAGCTTTCAAACATTAAAATCGCAGCTAATTCGGTTGGTTCGTTTGGAAGCTACGATTCTCCCCCCCCCCCCCCCCTCTTTTTTCTCAACCTCCCCCCGTCACTATAGCTAAGATCCATCTCGATCACATCAGCTCTCAAGCCGAAAAAACCGAATTAAAATCGGTCCATTCGTTTGGGAGCTACGATGCCACAGACAGACACACAGACAGACACACAGTGACACAGTGATACACACCCTAAACTTATACCACCCGTCTCTATGTTCGGAGGTTAAAAAACAACTACAGTAAGCATAATTCAGAATCATTGGCAGCAGTGTTTCTTGACCATAGGCAACTGCATGCTCTCCTACTTGACCATAGATAACTGCATGCTCTCCTACTTGACAGACTTGTTATTATTTCGTTTCCATGGCATCGTAATTTCCGTTGTTTATTTTTGGTATCTTGGGTTTCATTATTACAATTTTAGTAGGGATCTCAAATTATTTGAAATTTAAAATACTTCCCATGTTACTCACTGACAATGTAGCTATCTATAGGCGAAAAAATGTTTAAAATCGGTTTAGTATGTTTTGAGTTTATCCATTACAAACAAACAAACAATCAAATCTTTCCTCTTTATAATATTAGTGTTTGTAACTTTTAAACTTTCGCGATTCGAACACATAGTTAAATATTTAAACGAGACTTAATCGCGCTGAAAACTTAATATATATTTATCTCGACGTTTCGATCAAGTTGCATTGATCGTGGTCACGAGAAGACTGAAGTAGCCCTTCTCGACGCTGACACCCGCTACTTCAGTCTTCTCGTGACCACGATCAATGCAACTTGATCGAAACGTCGAGATAAATATATATTAAGTTTTCAGCGCGATTAAGTCTCGTTTAAATATTTAACTAATATTAGTGTTGATAGAAAAGGTTATAAGCAAAGCAAGCTTGTAGATTCACCCCCGCGCGTCTATCCATCGTCATATGAAGGAAACAAGAACTGATAGTTATGCCGGGACCAGACCAAGAGAACGCGAGCGAGCGAAGGCTACCGAGCGAAAGCGAACAAATCAATGTGGACGACTTAACGAAACACTCGCTTTCGTTAAGTCGTCCACATTGATTTGAGAGCCAGCGTAGGCCTTCGTTCGCACTTCGCATTTGGCTGTGCTCCGCCGCGTGACGGTACATCAAAAGGAATTATAGCGAGCGAGCGCACGCGGTGTGTACGAGCGGGCGAATGCTTATTCTGCAGCGATGGTTGCACGCCGGTATGTTACTATACTCTTTGGTTGCACAGAACGGACGTTTCGCGCATACATTTTTAGTAGCATATGCGCGCGGTAAAGACGAACGCACGCATAGACTCCTGCTCCTCAGAACTTTGACCTCAGGGGCCCGACCACAGAACTTGACTTCAATCGGATTGTCAATATCGCTACCACTAATGCCTTTCGACAGAGTCGAAATTGCTATGAAAAAAGTGATAATCCGATTGTAACCAAGTTCTGTATTTGGGCCACAGGAATGTATCGTGCCTTTTGGTAAAATAAGCGCATTAAGCGCTTGAGCCGCTGCAAGTAAAAGTCGTACAGTGGCCCGCTTCTACTAACACAAGAAATAATACGCTTGAATGCTTTATTGCGTGATTGCTTACAGTCGTTTCTGTGAGAATTTAGATTTGACAACCATTATATACAAACAATATAAATATATATATTATTTCAACAAAGAAAAGAATAAATATAAAGTGTGATGGCTGCCCCCATAAAATAACAAACCGAGAATATATGACATGCTTTGTTTGTAACTGCATGTATGACCTCCTTTGCGCAAATGTATCTTACACTCGTTTTATTATAATGGAAAAAGATAACTGGAGGTGTACACCATGCATTGCAATGATACCAAAGGGATATAATACAATTACGCCTATTGGTAGTCACAGTATCGTCCCAAATACGGTCATAAATGAGAACGTAACTGTAAGAAGACCGCAACTATTACAACGTCTTTCTTTAGAGAACTTATCATTGTCAAGTCACACTATCGATGATAGTTTTGAAGAAGCCACTTTCTGTCCCAGTTATAAGGAAACACAGGATATCTCAACACATGAAGATAAAAACCTGAAACATGAACTTGATGAGATTACAAATCACCTTATCAGAGCTAAAGAAGAAATCAATAAATTACAGATGGAAAATATGGACCTGAAGTCGCAAATTGAGACATTGAAACATCCAATAATTGTCGAGAAAATTAAACATCTTTAGAAACAGAAAAAAACAAAAGGAAAAAAGACAGCAGGACAAAAATCTCACTTATCAAACTTATCTCAAAGTGTCTGAAAGCCATGGAAAAATAATCAAAGATGTTAAGAAGCCAACAATTCAAATTAAAGAAGTTGATACCATCGAATCATCAAATAAAGTCGACGCTTGTGAAAAAAAGCCAAAAATTAATATAATTGGAGATCAAAATTGCCGTGAACTATCATCAATGCTTATAGTTCTTAGAGGTAAACATCGAAATGCGATAGATTATGATGTACTTTGCGGCACTTACCTTGATGCTACTACAGATTATATCTTGCAGAACTGCGAGCTTAATGACGTCAACTTTCAAGAACATGACTGGCTTGTATTATCAGTAGGATCAAATGATACAAACCCAACTAGATTCTTCATAGAGATTTCTACTATCTTAAAAAAAAATACCAAGCCTAAAATTGTAGTAGTAAGCATTATAAGGAATCGCCACTTAACCGAGGATAAACTTAACCAAGAACTTAATTAATAACTCTAAAAACTGTCAGTTCCTTCAGATTCCACGCTATCTAACTGCAAAAACATATCAACCATATCAATGTTCTAAATACCAATGTAAACTCATAAACAACTTGATTAATATGCAAGACTAAAAAAAAAAAGTCTATAAATCTTGCTACCTAGGCAAAAACTTACTACTTACGCGAAAACACAAACAACACCAACCTCAACAAAAAAAAACTAAAGCCAGGAACAATACCGTACTTTTTCGATAAAATGAACAAAGCTAACAATGCGAAACTTGCTGATATGACTATAACCAACTTACCAAACTTAAAATATACAAACCAGTACTCAATTAATTCACCAAAGCCAGGAACAATACCATTTTACTTCCAGAGATAAGGTAACTAAATAGATTGTAACCCTAAAACAACGGTTGCCTGGAAGAGATCGCTGCTTAGCGATAAGGGCGATTGTACTATATTCTTTAAGTTTATTTTTGTTTGTAAGTGTTTCATTTGGTGCAATAAAGTGTTATCTATCTATCTATCTAACGTCTCAGTTTTTTCTTGCCTGAAGAAGAAGAGAAAATATAATTTAAACATTCTACATGCAAATACTCAAGGAATAAGATCTAAAGTTAACCAACTAGAATTTTTGATAGAGGAACGTAACATTGACATATTTTATGTTGTTTTAGCAAAAAATGTTTAAAGAGTAGTGAAAATGAAATACTGCAAATTGAGGGTTTCACAAAGGCTGCACATTTTAGTAGGAAAGAGAGAAAAAATAAATCTCGAGCAATTAAATCTTAAGAATGCAATTCAGTTCAAGAAGTTAGATTGGATTTCTGATATAGCTATAGAAAACCACTTCGAGTGTTGTGGGATAGTTGTATCTGATTTAAACTATGTCGTCTTGTGTGTATATAGAACTCCCGATAGTAACTTAGATTTAATTTGAAAAAGCTATAATTATACAACAGGATGATATCATTTTTAGACTCCAACAACATTCTTAACGAAAACCAATTTGGCTTTCGTAAAGGTAAAAATACGTCACTAGCTATTTTCAAAATGTTGAAGCAGGTTTGGCAAGAAATTAATAACAAACGAACAAGTGTTGCACTCTTTTTAGATCTTTCAAAAGCCTTCGATTGTGTAGTTCATACAATTTTGCTTAATCATTTAGAATCAGTTGGGATACGTGGAACAGCCTTAGCATTACTCGAGTCATATCTTAGTAACAGGACAGGACAGTCAACATTGCTAGAAGTATATAACAAGAATACAAAAACAATAGAAAAAGTACAATCTGACTACAAAAATGTCGTTCTAGGAGTCGTAGCATTCTCGGACTTCTTCTGTTCCTTATATATATTAACGAATTGCCACTTATCACACAACATCTCTGCGTTATGTTTGCAGATGACGCCACCATTTTTATTCCTCGAGAAAATATTCACAGTGATTTCGAATCAGAAGTCAATAATACTTTAGAATCAGTTACAACTTTGTCAGCATTAATCTTAAAGTAAATATAGAGAAAACTAAAATGATACAGTTTAAAAACCTCAAAATGCCTACCTTACAGTTAAAAGTTAAAAATAAAGGTACTGTGGTTAAACAGTTAACGAAACTAACTTTTTAGGCGTACCTCTAGATTCAAATTTAAATTGGAAGGCTCATCTAAGTAAAATAAATAATAACATATCAAAATATTGCTATGCTCTGTCAATACTGATTGGTATTACATCTAAATCTGTAGCAACCAATACTTATTATGGTTACGTATATCCTCAATTAAGTTTTGGCATTATCTTCAGGGTTGATTTGACATTATCTTTTTGAGGGTTTATTGTTTGCTCGCGTCCGTAGGATTCAGCCCTCGATGACCCTGACCTACACGTGACCCTCGGGTGGTGCCAAAAGAGCAACTGAATCACTTGGTGGTAGGCTTCGGCCGCCGGCTTTTTTATATTACGTCCCTCTGGACAAAGTCTTGATGCCAAACGATTTGTCGTGTTCTATCATGATGTTCAGGGAAGCCATCTAGATGAGTTTTAGGATGCAGTTGTGTTGGAAGGGTGGACCGTGATCGGAATTATGGTGTTTCTTCGTCGGAGGCCTTGCTTTGGAGGGTAGCGGGATCCGAAGCACGGTGTTCTCTGCTGTCCGACCGCAAGTTGTAGGGGGCCCAAGTAGTAGTTTAGCCAGCTACGAAAGGCTGCCCCGCCGCTTGTGAAAAATCCTCAAATGATCCATTGGGCCGGCTGGCGACCGGATGTGAGGAACTGATGAATTATTTCAGGGGGGTTCGGGCGTCCCCGCAGTCTCCGCGCAAGTTCTTCAATGGCGTAGTTATGCCTTGACTTCCGTGGGTTAGCCATTCCGACATCTCGTTTGCTATTGCTCGTCCAACCTATTCACAACTACTCATCATGAAAAAAGTTCAAAGAAGATATGAGTTAAAACGGCAGATGCACGTCCTCACACTTAAAGTGGATCTTGCGAATATTCGCGGGATTCACTCCAATCTCCAACCGGTCCATTATCGTCTGGAGACCTCTAAGCCCCACTTGTTCTTCTTGTCGGAGACGCAGATAGGATGTCCAGCTGATACGGCATATTTGGATTACCCAGGCTATATCTTGGAGCATCTATTTATCCCAAATGCCGGCGTTTGTGTATACGCCCGTGATGACATTTGCTGTCTGCGTCTCCGAAATCTTGAGCACCCTAACTTCACGGTGATTTGGGTTTTGGTGGACACGGGCATAGAGAAAATTGTGTATGCTTGTGTGTACCGCTCACACAGCGGAGATCGGGTGGTGACTTTATTGGTAGACTATCTAGGTGAGGCGGCAAGTGTGGCTCTACAGCGTTACCCGTCTGCTTAATTGGTGTTTTTGGGGGATTTTAACGCCCACCATAAGGAGTGGCTTGTCCCATACCAAAAAACCGACCACGCTGGTAGAGAGACGCGGAAGCTTGCTCTGGCGTTAGATCTCTCTCAGCTGGTGCAGGAGCCGACACGGGTACCTGACCGTGACGGTGACACTGCCAACTGTCTCGTCTGTCCGCCAAAAGTCCGTCTCAGTGTATTCCCCACCTGATCCTAGCCTTAAGGGAAATAGGCGCGTATGGAGATACAACTCAGCAGATTGGGACGAGATGCGGCAATTCCTTGCATCGTACCCTTGGCGGCAATCATGTTTCACCTCCCAGGACCAGTTGACTTGCGCTTCTGCTGTTACAGAAGTAATATGTCAGGCAATGGAATATTTCATTCCATTCAGTGACAAGACTCTTTCCAGCAAAGCTCAGCCTTGGTTTGGATCCAGCTGTGGTCATGCTGTGGCTCTAAAGCGTGCGGCATATCTAGAATGGGCTGATGCTCGAAAGCGCAAGTCTTATCAGAAGACTTCGGGCTAAGAAAAGAAAATTTAACGTTGCCGCAAAGACCTGCAAGAAGATACTGAGGAAGGCCCATTTTGATCACGTAAGTCGAATTGGTGCCAAACTGAATTCATACCCCGCTGGTAGCAAAACTTTTTGGTCCCTGGCCAAGTCGGTTGAAGAAAACTTCTGCCGCCCCTCACTGCCACCATTGCTGAAACCTGATGGAACACTAGCTCAAACTGCTGGATAAAAAGCGAATTTATTTGTTTCTCTTTTTGCAGAAGCCTCGCATCTAGATGCTTCTGGCAAGACACCTTCCTGCCTTCCCCATTGCGGGGTTTTTATGCCCGAAATTCGCATTCGCCAGTAATTCTCTGAGAAGATTCTCAGAACGCTTCGAGCTCTAGATGTGAACAAGGCCTGTGGTCCTGATGGTATTCCAGCGATTGTATTGAAAAACTGTGCACCCGAATTGTCTCCCATCTTAATGCGTTTGTACCACCTCTCACTTCACTCAGGTAAAATTCCGAAGAGCTGGAAGCTTGCCAATGTACAACCAGTACCAAAAAAGGGTAGTCGTGCTGATCCGGCCAATTATCGTCCCATCTCGATAACCTCCTTACTCTGTAAGTGTATGGAGCGTGTCATAAACATTAGGCTCTTGGCATACCTTGAAGACAATGATCTTCTCAGTGACCGGCAATACGGATTTCGCCGAAACCGGTCTACTGGGGATCTTCTCGCGTATGCCACTCACGTACTGAGCGAAGCCATAGAGATGCATGGTGAGGCGCTTGCCGTCTCCCTTGACATATCTAAGGCATTTGATCGGGTCTGGCACGATGGCCTTTTAAACAAGCTTCCCTCATATGGTTTACCTGTTGGCTTATGCAATTGGATAGTTGATTTCTTGAGGGAACGATCTATTCGAGAAGTCTTAGAAGGCTGCTCGTCTGATCAAATGGCTATCAATGCCGGTGTACCTCAGGGATCGGTTCTCTCGGCTACACTGTTTTTACTGCACATTAATGACCTTCTGAAGCCCGGTACCTTTGGGTATGCTGATGACAGTACTGTAGTTGAGAGATACACTTCCAATGCTCTAGCCAGCTGTGACGCTGTCCAGTTTCAGAGAGAGGCTATGGTAGAACGTTTAAATTTAGCCTTAGAAGCCGTGTCCGATTGGGGCGATGATAACCTGGTTAAGTTTAATGCTACTAAAACGCAAGCGTGTTTGTTTTCTGCTAAAAGTCCTCTACACCGATCTCCGTCTTTCCAAGGTGTAACAATACCAATAGGCGACCATTTGGAGCTTTTGGGTGTCGAACTCACATCAAACCTGAATTTTGGGTCTTATATTGAATCCAAAGTCAAGGTAGCTGCAAAAAAACTTGGTATTTTGTCTAAGGTTAGGCGGTACTTCACACCGGGACAGCTTTTTTTGAATCTTTATCAAGCACAGGTCCGATCTTGTATGGAGTACTGCTGCCACCTCTGGGACGGTTCTGCCAAGTATCAGCTCGAGTCTTTGGATTCAATTGAGAGACGTGCTATCAGGCTCATTGGGAATGACACTCTGGTAAAGAGTAAGCTTCAAAGTCTGGCGCATCGACGTGAGGTAGCAAGCCTGGCGGTATTCTACAGATTGCACTATGGAGAGTGTGCACAAGAACTGCACAACCTGATTCCCCCATCACCTTTCCATCACCGTACGACTAGACGATCAGCAAAGCGCCACCCATTCATGGTTGAAATACCTCGCACAAGAACGAAGCGTTACGCTTCTTCATTTATTATTAGAACTGCAAAGGAGTGGAATGCCCTACCCTCGTCAGTGTTTCCGGTAAATTATAACCCCGGTGTGTTCAAGTCAAGAGTGAATAGGTATCTACTAGGCAAGCGTGCTACACCTTCGACCACATCATCGCTTTCCATCAGGTGAGATCGTGGTCAAACGATTGCCTAGCCTGTAATAAAAAAAATATAAAAAAATACTTCTTCTGTTAATATACAGTCAACATTTGTTCTACAAAAGCGTTGCCTAAGATGTATTTATGGTTTAAAAAACACAGATTCTCTTCGCACTATATTTAAACACAAGAAATTTCTAACTGTAACAGGCATTTACATTCTAGAAATTTGTATGTTTGTAAAAAATAAAGCAAATTATTTTTTTAATACACAATCTCATCGTGCAAGTAATCTTCACAGCAAATATAAATATAACATATGTATTCCTCAGATTAATAACACATTGTACTATAAAAGTTCATTTATCAGTGCCATTAGAATATATAATCACTTACCAACGGACTTAAAATCCCTCAATGGAAATATGTTTAAAAAAACTTTAAAAGAATGGCCATTAAGTAAAGTTCATTATAATCTTAACGAATTGTTTGATACGATTTAATAATTATACTAGCTCTTTATATTTTAGTGTTCCTGTAATATCATTATTATTTATTACTGTAAGCAGTTAAATGTTATTCTGCCTGTAATATCTAAACAAATATTGTACGTCCGAAATGGATTTAAACTGGTGTTACTAAATAATTTTAAGACCTTTATTTACACAGTTTATACAGTAAAATTTATTCTTATTCTTATTCTAGTCGTTTAGTAAGTATGGAATAAAAATCTTCTGTGGCTCATAGAGCTTTACCCGCAAAATCCTCGGCTGTGGGATGCGAAAGATAATAGCAATAATAAATACCTAGCAGAGGCAGCTTCACGAAGTTTTTGTAATTTCCCCATACGGAGCAAAAAACTCCCCAAAATAGATACTATTTCAGCAATTTTTCCCTAAATATTTTGAAACTACATACTTCTTATTTGGGTAATTATCATATACGTAAAATCGACTCGTTTCCCTTCGCTCGCTCTCGTTCTTTTGGTGTGTACCCTCCATTAAACAAGACACGCGAAAATTTGTGAAAACCACTATTTCGATTTGCTATAATTTGTACTATATTTCAAAGCAATGCCCCCAGTCCAGCATCTACTGCTCATCGATGATAGAGCCGCTACAACAGTGCTTCGCATTGCGGAAGATTGCCATGTTGTAGGGATACATACTGATGATATTCAAATTGCAACTGTAGGTATAATAACGACTCCAAGCAATGTCGCGCAGTCAGCACCCACTGCTCGTCGATGATGGCGCTGCTACACCAGTGCTTGCTGTTCCAGGAGATGGCCACGATGTAAGGATACATGCTGATGGTATTCAAATTGCAACTGTCGGGAAACTAACGACTCAAAGTTATGTGCCGCAGTCAGCTACCACTGCTCGTCGATAATGGCGCCGCCACACCAGTGCTTGCTGTTCCGGGAGATGGCCACGTTGTAAGAATACATGCTGATGGTATTCAAATTGCAACTGTCGGTATACTAACGACTCAAAGCTATGTCCCGCAGTCAGCTCCCACTGCTCGTCGATAATGGCGCCGCCACACCAGTGCTTGCTGTTCCGGGAGATGGCCACGTTGTAAGAATACATGCTGATGGTATTCAAATTGCAACTGTCGGTATACTAACGACTCCAAGCAATGTCCCGCAGTCAGCACCCACTGCTCGTTGATGATGGCGCCGCCACACCAGTGCTTGCTGTTCCGGGAGATGGCCACGTTGTAAGGATACATGCTGATGATATTCAAATTGCAACTGTAGGTATACTAACGACTCCAAGCAATGTCCCGCAGTCAGTACCCACTGCTCGTCGATGATGGCGCCGCCACACCAGTGCTTGCTGTTACGGGAGAGGGCCACGTTGTAAGGATACATGCTGATGATATTCAAATTGCAACTGTAGGTATACTAACGACTCCAAGCAATGTCCCGCGGTCAGCACCCACTGCTCGTCGATGATGGCACCGCCACACCAGTGCTTGCTGTTTCGGGAGATGGCCACGTTGTAAGGATACATGCTGATGATATTGAAATTGCAACTGTAGGTATACTAACGACTCCAAGCAATGTCCCGCAGTCAGTACCCACTGCTCGTCGATGATGGCGCCGCCACACCAGTGCTTGCTGTTCCGGGAGAGGGCCACGTTGTAAGAATACATGCTGATGGTATTCAAATTGCAACTGTCGGTATACTAACGACTCCAAGCAATGTCCCGCAGTCAGCACCCACTGCTCGTTGATGATGGCGCCGCCACACCAGTGCTTGCTGTTCCGGGAGATGGCCACGTTGTAAGGATACATGCTGATGATATTCAAATTGCAACTGTAGGTATACTAACGACTCCAAGCAATGTCCCGCAGTCAGTACCCACTGCTCGTCGATGATGGCGCCGCCACCCCAGTGCTTGCTGTTACGGGAGAGGGCCACGTTGTAAGGATACATGCTGATGATATTCAAATTGCAACTGTAGGTATACTAACGACTCCAAGCAATGTCCCGCGGTCAGCACCCACTGCTCGTCGATGATGGCACCGCCACACCAGTGCTTGCTGTTCCGGGAGAGGGCCACGTTGTAAGGATACATGCTGATGATATTCAAATTGCAACTGTAGGTATACTAACGACTCCAAGCAATGTCCCGCAGTCAGTACCCACTGCTCGTCGATGATGGCGCCGCCACACTAGTGCTTGCTGTTCCGGGAGAGGGCCACGTTGTAAAGATACATGCTGATGATATTCAAATTGCAACTGTAGGTATACTAACGACTCCAAGCAATGTCCCGCGGTCAGCACCCACTGCTCGTCGATGATGGCACCGCCACACCAGTGCTTGCTGTTCCGAGAGATGGCCACGTTGTAAGGATACATGCTGATGCTCGTCTCCATGCCACCAACGATGCGGCGGACAGCGTAGGTGCGGAATGCCCGCGCGATGTGCCGGTCATCTGCGGTGCCAGGATTAATGGAGGATCCTGAGAGGAAAGATGCAAGCATAATATACTCTTTATTCAAACAATGGTAAATAAACACTAAAAAAGTAAACTTTACTTTTCAGAATTAGCGTTAAAGCTATTTCTTCCAGACAACCATGCATGCAGAGAAAATGATGACCTGGGCCATTATTCTCTATTGCCAATAAGACACGTTACGCGCCGTGTTAAGATATCTGCGTGGAATTGTCGTGTAACGTAAAATACTATTCTGTAGGCCACTGTCAAATTTGAGAAACGCGACAAGGCGCGTTACGCGCACGTTATAGTCTATATTATCTATGGAATAGTAAAAAATTGAGCTTGTTGTGTTAAAAAAACAAACAGTAATTTATGTAGATACAAGAGAACTATATTAGTTTCATTTTTCTGCTGATGAAAATATCTTAAACGCCCACTACACTACTCGCAAAGTTGATCGAAGTTAAGCGAACACGAGAGTGTAGACGGGCACTTCGGTTCGCTTCGTGCAACCTTGGCTCGCCTCGGGCGACTTCCGATTGTTGTCGGTTTTTGTGCCCGAGTCAAAGGACTCGAAGCGTCCCGAAGTTCTATAACGAAGCGTCTCACTACACTACTCGGCCTACTTCGAAAAATTTAAGTGATAAAAAAATATTAAAGGTAATGTTAAAATGTATTGTGCCTTGTTTATTCTAATAACATAGTTCCAGTGCAATGCAATCATCCACCATTATTAAATATTTTTTTCTTGTGGTATATACGTAGATATAATACCTATGCGAGAAAAAAACATTGCAAAAGCAGCTGCCATTCGAACATTATCCATGATGCATAGCGTGCAAGCGCCGCCGGGCGACTGAGCTCCTTGCCAGTGTGACCAGATTCAAATGTCAAATACTGCTAGCCTGAATGACAAAAACTGCTAAAACTTGCTAGACATTCTTCAAATAATGCTAAATTACTGCTTTCACAGATATTGCTTAAACATTAGAAAATATGGACAAAAATGCCAATTTGTACGATTAGAATGTCATTTTTATTAGGGTTCCGTACCCAAAGAGTGTCAACGGTCAACTATAATATTTTTAAGCCTACGCTGTCTGTCTGTTTGTTCGTCCTACCGTTTAACGACTGTATCTTTTGAACCGATACTGTATCTTTGGAGAGCAATAGTATCCGAATGGTATCATGTTGCGCTATACAATCTGACGGATTATGGCCCATTCACTCTCTCTCTGAGAGAAGGCCCGTGTCCCAGCAGCGGGAACTGATAACGATGATCTTTTGAATTGTAATAGATATTAAAATGTTTATAGAATATGACTGTAATGTTATGTGGCGGATTAATTAAGAAATAATAATAATAAAAAAGGGGGATCCCTATACAACAAAAGTACTTATTACGTATTTTGTCTTTGCTCTAAGCGGTGATAAGTACAAGCGTAAGAGGCAAACTTGGCATGATTACACACTCTAAAGTAAAATTATAATAAGAAAAATAAAAGTGGTGTGGTAAGGAACCCTTAGTGCGCGGCCCAACTCGCACTTGGCCAGTTCATTCCTATTTACAACACAATTCACTCGTCACTATCACTGTCCTTAGCAAATCCTTTGTATAATGATGATGAGTTAAGTGATAATTTTAACATATTTTTGTAACGGCTCGAAATTCACACACCCATTTTCTCATATATTTCCTTTTTGCGTTTTTGGAATGCAAAATTCCAGAATCGTCATGTTTATTTTTGAACCGATTTCTAAGCCGGATTTTTATATTGTTAATCAGTGAAATGATTCGTTCACAATAAGTGTGTGGCATTAGTAAAATCATAATAGCCCACGCAAGATTCACAATGTTGGGTTTACCAATACCATTACCATTACCATTATTATTTATATTTACCACCATTACCATTACCATTTAAATTAAATAAAATTCATCGTTTCAATTTGTCTTCAGAAATTTTCGGTATCTGTTAGTTTGGCATCAGCAGCCCGATTCCATAACTTGGCTTCAATCGAATTCTCAGTATCGCAGCCACTAATGCCTTGCGATAGAGTCGAATTTGCTATGAAAAAAGTGATAATCCGATTGTAGCCAAGTTATGGAAATGGGCCACAGAAGCCAATAAACTCAAATATAAAGGCTTGAGCGTACTGTGTGCAATTTTGGGGCATTTTGAAACGCGTTCAATAAATCCTGCCAGATTATTGCTATTATTGGATACATTATTGGATTCTGCTAAATAATGCTAGATTTCAATAAAATGCTAAAAATCCTGCTAGGAGCTAAAATGAGAGTCTAATCCTGCTAAAATCGCAGGAACCTGCTAAATATGGTCACACTGCTCCTTGCGAAGTTGCACGAGTGTGTAGTCACGTACCTACTTCGAACTTCAGTCAACTTCGAACCGTACTTTGTCGAAGCAACTTCGCGAGCAGTGTAGTTCAGGTTTAAGAATCACTTTTTTCAGCCAAACTTTTGCTTTGTGGCTCATGTTGTCAAAAGACACCAACCAAAACTTCGCAACTTTACCTAGCGAATGAAATAAAACTAGTTTGTGCGAATTTAAGCAGATTTAATAGGCTAAATACATACATGCTACATATTGAAATAGGTATGTATCGCTACTGAGACTTATGCTTTCCTAACGTGTTTTGTGTAGGTATAATCATCACGTCAAACTAATATAAATAATAACAAAAGTAGGTACATAACTGTCTGTTTGCCATCTTTTCATGAATAAACGGCTGAACCGATCTTCATGCACAAGGAAGGACAAGTTATTTTTTCCTCGGAACAATGTCCACACGGGCATAGCTAGTGGCTAATTATAGTTGTGTGAATTTTTCATTTTCTACGTAGTAAGTATATATATGATTTACTCACTTGATTTGTAGTATTGTTTGCAGTCAAAATGAAACAAATCAAGGCCTCGACAATCCAGCTAACTTTTTTAAGTGAGCATATGAAAACCCACCAAGTTCCATTCTGCACAACTAGTTGGTCCGTTCAGTTCGTTGGTGTGGAATGACTGACTTGGAAATGGCAACAAGGCACCTCACTGCAAGGACGTGCTGATTTGGAGCAACAGTGTTTGGATCTCACAAATAAATTAACTAGCAGGTCCAGTCAAAACAGTGATTAAGTGGAAGCAAGTATATACTTAAAATAACTGGCTCTTGTGGGGACCCAAAGTTATTAATAGTAATGCAAACTTAGCAAATTGCGCCCTCCGCAGTGCCAGTTGCCTTACCACAGAATAAATAATAGTACCAAGTATTGCATGTGTGTCTGCATGTCAAGCCTTGTCTTATATTTTTGTACCTTGACTGTGTAATTGTAATTAATCAGTTAATATAGAGTACTAATTGAACTGAGAAGAAACTCTTTCATTTCCCTTCCAGTACCTAGTTTAAACAGTGAACAGTTAAGTAAAGACATGAACACCAGATAGGTAAACTCTTCATATTATTATCAACTGTGGGTACCTAGACCCTACCTAAGCATGTACAATGGATTTTGTCCTATTAAGTGTTGGTAGTGCCTGTGCCTGCTCAGCTTAGTGTCCCAGGTTAAAATCATGGCCAGGGCAAATATATTTATGTGATGAGAATAAATGTTTGTCCTGAGGTCTTGGATGTTTGCTTCAATGCCATGAGAATAAATGTTTGTTCTGAGGTCTTGGATGTTTGTTTCAATGCCATTACACCTGCGACACAATCCTAGTGCGGGGCTATGAGTGTGTAAAAGGTATAATTTATTATTTGCCTTTAGGTATTTAATTACATTGTTCTTTGGATTGTTTTATTAGCATGTGCAAAATTGACTATATTTCTAAATTAGATGAAAAGAACGACTCGCTACTGATTGGTCTTTGAAAAGTTAATTTTCAATATCTAGAAGACCTTAATGCGGGTTGCAGACTGAAAACTAAGCTAACTTGGTTTAACTTAGGTTGTACAGCCAACACAGTTTTACATACTTGGCCATGTGAGCTAACTAAAATATATGAAGCTAAGCTAACTTAGCTCAACTAATTTTGTATGCTGATGCGTAGCTACACAAGTTAAGCTAAGCCTATCCCACTAACACACTCACCATGGCACCCCTTCACAAACCAGACTGAGCTTTCGCTTAGTTCTTGGTGTTCACGGGACATATTTCTAGGTAAAAGCTGGCTTAGTTTAGCTTCGGCATAGCTTAGTATTTGGTCTGCAACCTGCTTTATGGGCTTATGTTATTTTATCATTTTAGGCATGGCGGGATCTGAAAAATAATGTAAAATAAAAGGCAACACAGCAATGAGTTCTCAAAGTTGAAGTAATTTATTTTAAATAGGGTACATAATGTAAAATAAACAATATAATGTAGCACTTATACAAGTCAAAAATTACTGTCTCAAATATTATATTGATCAATTCAATATATAAATTAGGTAAAGCCGCGTTGACACAGAGTCTGCTCGGTTCGAGTACTCGTACGAGTCAGCTTCATTTGAACGTACATGGATAGTTGTTTACACATATCTAAGTGTACTCGTACATAACCAGTGTCTTTAGTATTCGTTTCGAAAGATGTCGGACGAAACGCTTGTAAAATGTTAGTAGCCACCATTTTGTTTCACTACTTGTACGAGCTAGCTTGGAAAAGTAGAACACAATCCAGTCTACTCAGATCGGACGGCGTCGTCAAAGTGCGCTCTGCAGCCCGATTCCATAACTTGGCTTCAATCGAATTCTCAGTATCGCAACCACTAATGCCTTGCGATAGAGTCGAAATTGCTATGAAAAAAGTGATAATCCGATTGTAGCCAAGTTATGTAATTGGGCCACAGATTACCGGTTGCCATGATACGAGTAGCGTCTTAGTATACATCCGAGTGGGCTTGATCCGAGCATACTGATTGTGTCAATGCGGCTTAAACTAACCATTCTTCCGAGTTTGAAAAGGAAATTTCCTTTTCATGTGCTGATTCAGAGGAATTTATGCACAGGAAACAAACAGTACTTCAGAAACATGTTATCTAAGTATTAATCAATAAAACTTTGTTGATTTAACTGTTACCCCTCTTTTATTTTGTTTCTGTCTCGTTGGGTTGTTGTCAATTCCTCCACACCGACATGTATACATCGACTAACGGCTGGATAAAAGGTGCTAGCCAATTCTGTCCTTTTGGTGGCTTTTGATAACTTCTCGTTACCAGAAAATTGAAGGTTAGAATCTGGAAATACAAATGCCAATTTTATAATATCTGAATTTGAATTTTAATGTGTTGAGTGACAACTGATATACCATATTGTACACTTACTGTGGCTTGTGTTGTAATACTTGCACATCTCCGAGGTTCAGTTAACCTGTCAGCATGTCATTTCAAAACTTTAATATATTTTTTTCGTTACTGTAGTGGCAGACGAACAATCTCAGATTTATAATCAGGGGCTGTGTTCACTTACACCGCTCGAATCATCCGTGCGATTATCGCTCGATCATCCGGAGATTGTGAACGACTTTGGACGTACACATACAACTGCAGCCCGATTCCATAACTTGGCTTCAATCGAATTCTCAGTATCGCAACCACTAATGCCTTGCGATAGAGTCGAATTTGCTATGAAAAAAGTGATAATCCGATTGTAGCCAAGTTATGGAATTGGGCCGCTGACAACTGTCCAAGTGTCAGTTTCATACTATTCCTCCCCTCCACTACTATTTTTCGGATGACCTAGGCGAACGCCCGGACGACGCCGCGCCGTGAACGATTTCGAGTGTACGCGCGGGTGATCCGTGTATTTTTTTTTTTTTTTTTTTTTTAGAAATGATATGTTCTGTTGGTCTATAACTGACCTCTACAGCGTCACCGGACCGTGTATATCTCTACCTAGTCTGTGCGTGCGTCCCCGAACGTTTATGTGAACGGGCCCAGCAGCCCGATTCCATAACTTGGCTTCAATCGAATTCTCAGTATCGCAACCACTAATGCCTTGCGATAGAGTCGAATTTGCTATGAAAAAAGTGATAATCCGATTGTAGCCAAGTTATGGAATTGGGCCACTGGGGATCTGCCTGCTGAATTATTTATTATCTGTAAGTATTACTAGTACTGTGAAGTACTTATTATCCAGCATACAAATAATTAATAGTTGTAGGTATAATATAAAGTTAACGTCAATTCAGTTGTGATGTGTGAAATTGTGAATGAAAGGTATGGTGTTTTTGTTGTGATGTGAATAGTGTAGGGTTGCCATTGCCAGGTCCAAAAATTAAATAGCTTTTTTGCCCAAGCATTGCGAAAAAACCGGACAATAATTTATATGTAAGTGTTCATTATATTTATATCACAGATTTCACTACTTGAAAAAAAACATCATAATTTATCAGCAAAAACCAGCTACTGGCACCAAAAAACATCAACACCAATATATAAAAGTGAAACGTTGTCTGATTGTTTGTTTCGGGAGCTTTCACGCGATAACAACTTGACGGATTTTGATGAAATTTGGAATACAGATAGCTTATACCCTGGAATTAAACATAGGATACATTTATCCCGGAAAATGGTAAGTTTCCACGGGAAAACTGGTAAATGTTGATTACTCGCTGTAAGGAACGGTTGCCATGGAAACTAAATAATAACAAGTCTGTCAAAAAACATCAAAAGCGTTGGTGCTATACTTTTGCATTGGGTTTTAATATCCTATAAGAACATGGGATGCTTTTTATCGCGATAAACTTAACTTCGTCCACGCGGAAAAAGTCGCGGTCGAAAGCTACTAGCAAATATATATGATGATAACAAAATTGATCTACTTACCTAATTGTATTTTTAGTATATCTAGTATATTTTGACTTGATAGGTTTATAAAAATCACTCCGACTAATACCATACGGGCGGGGTCACAGTATCAGAATTCTGATACTTAATCTGTGGGCGGGGTACTTACCATGACTAAATGAGCGACTGTAACGAAAAGGAGTAACTATATGGTCTCGCTTTTATATTTCTGTAACTAAAAGCTCCAGAGATCTAATTTAGGTGTAATTTTGAGCTTATATAGTCAGCTCAATAATGTAATATTATATTTCGTCAAAAGACAGAGGGGAAGGGAGCAGAACGCACAGAGCAAAATCAGCAAAATGGATGTTTTTGTGATCTTTAATTCAGTATAACCCGCGATTTAGATAGGTTTATCTATAGGGGACAAACATTTCATATCATATAATCGAACTGACTATATAAGCTACTGATAGCTAGCGTACTGATTTAGGTGTTGTTTTTTAAATCATGTCTGTCTGTTTGCGTATCACGTAAAAACTAGGTTTTGACTTAAAAACCGGTGTACTTGGTATCTCAACCCATTGAATACTAGCCGAGCAATCGATAAAAAAAACTATTTGAGGGCTGAGTGAAATTTGGTACATTTGGTCCTGAAATAACACATAGGTAACTTTTAACCCAGAGAAATGACAACGTGGGCAAATCAGTGGGTGCTTAAAATCAGTACAATGAATGTTTTTGTGATCTGTATTTCGGCATAACTCGCAATTTGTACGTGTCGTAGACATTTCACAACAAACAAACTGCTGAGCGCCCCGACATAGTCTTACCCGCTTTTTTTGGTCACTAAATTCTAATTAAATGGATCCTCACAATTTACTATAGAGCCGGGCATAGCAAAATTCCGACATTTTAAATAACCTACATGAACCTAGTTCTTTCTAATCCATGATATTTAGTACTTACTCCAAATATTTTGCAGCTTTAAACTATATAGTATAATTGACGACAATGTGACACAGTTGGTATTGTAATTCCCTTCTAAGATTAGTGTCCCAAATTTGAATCCTGGGCAAGGGAAACATTTTGTGATGTAAATAAATGTGTCTCGGGTCTTGGATGCTTGGGGTGTGTTGTTCTGTATGTCCATATTATGAACTACAAATATTTTCAACTTCTATGGTTAGTACAAATATATTCTTGTCTTCATGCCTTTTCAGTCGATAATAATGTCTAAACATTTATCTTACGTCATTCGTCAAAAGCCAGACGTCTGGCAACCCTAATTTATGTGTCAATAAATCACATGTTCAGATTGTGTTGATGGCGTTTTTGCCAGTTTCAAAATGTATATTTTTAACAATCCGTTCGATTGGCCAATTAAAAAAATAAATCAAACGACCCTTTAAGTCATCTACTAATGTAACGGTGATCGAAATCATCTAAGAACGCTAATTTTGCCCACAAAATTTCAATCCGAACGCCAAAGATGATAGTTTTTAGCGTTTTTTACTGATTTTTTCCATTATGCTCAAAACTAACGCATCAAAGGCGTTCGCGATCATAAACATAAACGTGTGAACAAATAGGCCATTTGATTTGAAGCAGATGGCGAAAATAAATGTTAACACGCTAATTATGATTCCATTTGGCGTTCACTTTGGACATTTGTGGGCAAAATTAGCGTTCTGAAATGTTTTCGATCAACGTTCGTTTTTCATGTTTAAATGACACAACAGTTAAATTTGACATAGGAAAAGCGACTTTATTCCATTAGGGTAGGGACGTATTTTATTCGGTTTGGGAAGGATCGTGAATGTCAAAAGTTACATAAATTGCAAAACTGTTCAAAATATTCAAAGCAAATGGCTTGTTAAACGAGTAAATGTACATTTTGAAACTGCCCACAACGCCATTTCATCATCTCGAACGCAGGGAGAATGATTGTTTTGGTAAAATCGGTAAAATACACGAAAGTAGTGCTAATTATTATTTAATAATATTTTATTACACATTAGTAATATTATTACTAGATACCTAATTGCCCCGATACATTTCCGAAACGAACGGATGTACTTATGCTTATTAAAGCTGTAGGTACCTACCACGCGAGGGCAATTACATGAGCCAATGCGATTTGTTGCAATCAGATTTTCAAATCAATATCAACTCTGACGCGCCGCATTAAGTGCAAAATCTGATTGCAACACGACATTATATAATTATCCCGCGGGTACAAGGTGAAATCAAATTAAAAAAAAAACGGGCGTAGACAACTTTCTTGTGGCATACAGAATTCTGCAGCACGATTACTGAACTTGGTTACAATCGGATTATCACTTTTTTCATAGCAATTTCGACTCTATCGCAAGGTATTAGTGATATCGATACTGACAATCCGATTGAAGATAAGTTATGTGGTCGGGCCCCTGTTTGGATTCCACGCTAAGGCGCGTTTATGAAACGCGTTTGTGTTTAAAGCGTGTTATGACGTCACGCGTTGTCTGCGTGGAATTTCGTGTGGCAATAGAGAATAATGGCCCTAAATTGTCATCCAGGATAGCTCCAAATAAAGGAATTTTTCAACAGTTAACAGCACAGACACAAAATTTTATTTACGCATTTGTTATGTTATGATACGGTTTTAAGTTTCACCAAGACAATGGCTACAGAAAAACCGTTTTTTAATACTTTTTTTCGTTAACTTATTAACTTTTTACTTATTATCTCTCTGAGATAACTATGGCATAAGTTGAAAGATAATTATAATAAAAAGAGGTCTTTAAGCATTTGTTAACACACGTTTATGGGTTATGATATGCGACATGATCAGAAGAAACTTCAATTCAAAAAATTTGAATGCATTTGTAAAACAGTCTTGAGTATTTTAAGCAGAAATACCTTGGGGTAGAGGCCAGCAACGGCCATACAAGAAACATAATATTTGGATGTCATATTGCCAGTATTGGCGCTAAGCTTATCATGATCATGTTCTAAAACCTTTATTACACTGCAATAGGTCCCACATTTTTTATGCCATTTGACAATCAGGTTCAAGCCATGATTTTAATAAATTCATTATCTCATCAAGTTGACTTAACGAATTAATGAATTCAATGTCAAGGACAAGGTTAAAGCTTAATTAGCAGTATGATGATCACTTACCTTTTGGGCCTCTAAATACTCTTTCTTCATTTGCTATCCTCTTGTACCTCTTCGATGACTCGTCATTTACAAATTTGTGCTTGCCTTGCACCAGCGATTTAATTTCTTCGCTTCCCGCTTCAACTTCTGGTGAGCTTCCTCTTAATATAGGAACCTTTCCATGATCACCTTCGTCCTGGACATTGAGAACTGGAGGGAACTCTACATCTTTATGTTTTGAATCTTCTTCACCGTCATTTGTTTTAGTTGTATGATATTCTACTGAAGAAATTAGGACTACTTTCAGAAATAACAAATAAGAAACTTTGCTAAGGTTCATTGGATACATCTTTGGACTTTTGCTGACATTTTATCTGAAATTTCTATTATTTTAAATGTTAACGATTCGTGAAATTGATTTGCATGTTTTATGGCTTTTTGATGGTTGTTACATCGGTTTGTTGCGTGTATTGTATTATTTTATGTGCATAGAGAATTAATTTGAATAGTTTTTAATAGGAAACAAGGCTGCACGTCAGAGTCATTAGCTACTTTTAAATTGAGATATTTCTGTGGGGTAGTCCCTTCGACACTCATTTTATATTTGAATACGGTAAATGTCCTAAATACTGCATATCATAAGATCTACCGATGTACGAGTATGTTATCATTCACCAAGCTAACTGGCAAATGGCCTAATTATTTATTATTATTTCAGTCTTTCCCCGAGGTAAATGATAACACGTACCACGACTTGGTGAATGTTTGAAAATATCTGCGAAGCGGTTTGAAGTGCTTGCCAATAAACGCTCGAAAAGAAAGGAACGCGGTGACAATCCCTTATCATCCAGGGGTACACAGCACTCAAACCTCTGCACACGGTGTGGCCGAATCTGCTTTTCCCGTGTGGGTCTCTTTAGCCATCAGCGGAAGTGCAGTAAAAACCCTCCGAATACTGTCTCTGCTTAAATCATCTGTTACAGATGTAAAAAGCCAATGATGATGACTAGCTAAGCACGTGGATTTGCCCGCGTGGTGTTTTTTCTGGCTTAAACGTAACTTTATTGCAGTGCCAAAAGTACCTTTAAAGTACAATATACTTACTACATTTCATAAAAAATTATTCATTCATAAATTAGTTCGGCTTCTACTCATCGGATTGAGATACGTCCAAGTAAACCAGTTTTTAAGTCAACATTAAAAACTGCATCGCAATCGGGCCAGTAGTTTTTACGTTATGCACAAACAAACACAAACAGTCAAAAACTTTAAATAATGTTATATCCTCCAATAGCTTATTATAAATCCCCTAGACCGTTTTTCATTATCTTCTTTGTACTTTTTGTTACTTACTGCTTTACATATTATAAGTATAGATTAATATTTCCACTTTAATTCTTGAAAACAAGATCAACAGAAATGTCTTAGTGTGTGTTAGAAAGCACAGGTGGATGATAGATTCAGCAAAAATAACTAAAATTATGGGTGAACAATGGACATTCTGTTACTATAACATCAAAACAACAAAACAACAAGAAACATTACGTCAAAATATTTTGCAAATCCGGCAAATAAGCCGTAATTTCATGGGATAACAAATGTTATACATTAAAATTATCATAGTTTCAACCTCTATCGATTAAATCATTCGTATCAATAAAGATTAAAGAAGCTAAACAATTTAACTTAACTAACAACTTACTGTTTGTGTTTGTTAACTTTAACTTTATTCTGCAACTAAAGAGTTGCAAAATATTTAAAGCCCGATTGCGGCATGCTTCTCTAGTTGCGAGCTGAACATGTTATCGATTTATTTAAAAAATATCAAATTTAGGGCTCTTTATTTAATAGTAACCTATTACTAGTAATAACATGTAGCAACACAATATTAACTTTATATTTCACTTATAAGCTCTAGATTTTCCATAAATAATTTTTAAACATCACGCATGATTTTTGCGTGAATTTATTTCGATATAAGTCGATTATTTAAAAAAAAAATTGACTATTTCGTTTTTATTTTTTATCTGCTGGAAAGGTACATCTGTAGCAGTCTTAAATACCTAAATGTAAAAAAACTATAGGTCGTCGCTGAAGACCCGTCCTCCAACCCGCATTATAGCTAAGAACCATGTCGATCACATCAGCTTTCGGCGACGGACTCGTGGTCACACCGTTTTGTCATACTAGTTTGACCACGAGTAAAAATAATTCCTCGTGGTCACACTAGTGTGACAAAACGGTGTGACCACGAGTCCGTCGTCCAGCTTTCAAACATAAAGAACCGCATCAAAATCGGTCTATTCGTTTGGGAGCTACGATGCCACAGACATATACACGGATACATACACACACACACACACACACACACACACACACACACACGCACACACGCACACACGCACACACGCACGCACGCACGCACGCACGCACGCACGCAAGCACGCACGCACGCACGCACGCACGCACGCACGCACGCACGCACGCACGCACGCAACAACGCACGCACGCACGCACGCAAGCACGCACGCACGCACACACACACACACACACACACACCCCCTAATCTTATAATGCCCCGCTCTTTTCGAGTTCGGGGGTTAATAAAGAACTTACAGTGTAAGTAAAAAATTTCTGTACAACAAAAAAAATGGACCTAAAATAAGGTACTGAACAAGAGAATATACTTAACAATTTTTAATCTGTCTGTTAGTCTGTTCGCACATCTCGTAAAAAGTATTTTTTGACTTAAAGCTGGTGTAGATACTTTTTATCTCAATCCGATGAATAGAAGCCGAGCAATCGATAAAAACTATTTGACGGCTGAGTCATCATTATCATGTCAGCATTTAGAAGTCCACTGCTGAACATAGGCCTCCCCCATAGAGCGCCACGACTAGCGATCTTGTGCCACCTCCATCCACCGACTTCCTGCGACGGCTACAATGTCGTCGGTCCATCGTGTGGGGGGTCTGCCCACACTTCGCTTGCTTGTTTGTGGTCGTTTTCGAGAACCTTTATTCCCCACCGGTTGTCGGTTCTGCGAACTATATAACCTGCCCATTGCCACTTCAACTTGCAAATTCTGAGAGCTATGTCGGTAACCTTGGTTCTTCCACAGATTTCCTCATTTCGGGTTCTATCACGTAGTGAAACACCGAGCCTAGCTCTCTCCATTGCAAGCTGCGCAACTCTGAGCTTGTGTATGAGACCAATAGTCAGCGACCACGTCTCAGTGCCGTATGTCATCACTGGCAACACGCACTGATTATAAACTTTCGTTTTGAGGCTCTGCGGTATCTGCGATGAGAAGATATGGCGTAATTTTCCGATCCCAGTTGGGTCGTCTGACCTAAGTAGACATAGTGATCAACAGCTTCGATAATATATTTCCTAACATAAACCGGCATGGGTACGACATGGGCATTTGACATGATGTTCGTTTTACCCATGTTCATGACCCACCTGTTGGGAAACAATATTGAAGTCAATATGCATTGTGCTTAGGTCTTCCAGGGCTCCCGCCATGATGACTATATCATCAGAAAATTTAAGGTGAGTAATGTATTCGCCGTTGATGTTAACACCGTATCCGTTCCAGTTCAGAAGCTTGAATATGTCATCCAGTACAGAGGTGAACAGTTTCGGAGAGATAACGTCTACATGTCTCACTCCTTTTAGCAACTGGATAGAATTCGTGCTCCGATCCTGAACACGGACAGTCATGGTGGCCTTGCTGTACAAACACTTTAACACTTCGATGTACCGGTTGTCAATCTGGCACCGCTGTAATGACTGTAGCACTGCCCAGGTCTCAACTGAATCAAAGGCTTTCTCGTAATCCACAAACGCTAGACATAGTGGCCAATTATACTCTTCGGTCTTCTGTATAATCTACCGGAGGGTATGGATGTGAACTATTGTTAGGGAGGCTGAAAGTCGTCAAACCTACGAGCGAGACAGTTTGTAACTACTCTCGAAAACAGCTTATAGACGTGGCTCAGCAGCGAAATGGGCCTATAATTCTTCAACCTTTCTTAAAGAAAAACACCACTACGCTCATATGCTATGTATGCATCTGGCGTAGTACCCTCGAAGATGACGGAGTTAAACAGCTTCTGAAGGACTTAGTACCGGTGTTCCACCCGTTTTCAGTAGCTCTGTCGTTATTCCGTCCACCCCTGGAGCCTTGTTGCTCATAAGCTGTTTGAGAGTCATTCTGATTCATTCTGATTTTTTAATAAAGTGCGCGAATTTACGAGAATAATTAATCAATTGCGCATGCTATAATTTGGTACTCATTCTGTATTTACATTTCGGCGTAGGAAGAAGTTCTCAAATCAAACAGGTCTTCAAAATATCTTGTGGCGTGATTACTCCCGCAAAACCATCTGCTGTTTGCAGCTTCAGACCGTAAAAGCTGCCACATTTTTGGCTACGCGTTCTTTGATAGAGCTAGCTCATAGATATCGTAATGAATTTCCCCTAGCTGCTCAAGCTATGTTGTTGAGCGATGATATCATAAGTGGGTCTGATGACACTGAATAAGTTATTCAGCTAAAAAAATAACTTTTTGTTCTGTTGAAAATTGGCAGCCTCACGCTTCATCAGTGGTGTTCAAACATACCCCAGGCTATTGATGATCTTCCTAATGAACTAAAATATTTTGAACAATTAGATATTAACAAAGACAATATCGTCAAAACATTGGGTTTAAATGCAATATATTAAATGATACATTCACATTCACTTGTCCAATGATTAACAATGATGATACCAAGACAGAATGGACCGTTTGTCCATTATGCGTTTCATTGGCAAGATATTTGACCCCTTGGGTCTCATAATGGGTCCCCATTATAGCTGTGGCCAAACTGTTTATAAAAGCTGAATATAGATTGAGACAAAACACCTTGAAGTTTGGAATAAATTTATGAAAAAATTAACTTCAATGGATGCACTTTCCGTCTCTAGATGTGTAAGTTAGCCGAACATAATCATCACAGAGCTTGCATATATGAAAGCAATGGGAAGCTGTCTATACCTGAGAATCGTTAACTTGGATCTACGAAGAGAAGTCTGCTCTAAGTGACGGGTTGCTCCATTGAATAAGTCTATAACAGTCCCAAGGTTGGGATTATATAGTACCTTGCTTCTCTCGCAGATTGCAAATAGAGTTCACAATATTCTAAGCCCCAGCTTCCCTTTGCTCACAGTTCACTTGTACAGTGGCTCTCAGATTATACTTGCATGGATTTAATCTAAGAATTTAAAATCAAATTCAATGTTTCAATGTTGTGTTGTATTCAATGTTTGCGATGTCAAAGAACCCACTTCCAAAAAATCCAGAGCCTTTCTTGAATGACTTAATTGAAAAGTTTTCTGATTTTAACAATCTTCAAAGAGTGGTTGCATTTATGTTATGATTTACTAAAAACTGCTCAAAGAGCAAAAGTATACGTGAAGTCAACGGTTCATTGACACCACAAGAACTTTGTGATTCACGGTTGCTTAATGTCCGTTGTGTTCAAAGAAATCACTTCTCCAAAGAAATAAAGTGTCTTAAAAACAACTCTTCTATCAAATCAGGTTTGTCAAGTTTACATCCCTTTCTGGATGAGGCAGGTGTGCTTAGAGTTGGTGGCCGTCTTCAAAATGCACTGAAGTTAGCATATGACAAAAATAATACTTATCTTACTTCCTAAATCTTGTAACTTGACTGATATTTAAATCCGTAGAGAGCATATTCGTTTGTTACATGCGAAGCGATATTAAGCTCACTTGCACAAAGATTTTGGCTTATTAGTGGTATACGGGAAGTCAAAAAGTTCATAAACAAATGAATAAAGTATTTCCGTTTAAAGGCTGCAGCTGCAAAGCAGCTTATAGGATCTCTTCCGCAAAAGAGGCTTACTGCTGTCAGGCCGTTCAACATAGTTGGTGTGCACGACTGACGATGTGCACAACTGAAATATCCCTATAATATTTTCTATTTTTACGGGGAAAAAAACCATGTAGCTTGATAAAATTCTATTGACATACTACTTGCAAACAAAACCACATCTCGCTTCAAAAACATAATTAAAAAGCATAAAAGAAACTTAAAAAAAGGTTTACAGTGGCAATTGGCCACATACTCCCCTCTTTTAAAGTGGAACTGTAGCATGTCGAATCATGACTCCGAGGGAGATTTTCTTATAAATTCCGATTAGATAGAATATATTGTGTACAACGCCATCTGGCCAGGAGGAGCGACTTCTCTATTATATCAAGGTGTGTTTTCTCCTTAAGTGGAAGCCAGACAGCAAGTTTGGAAAAACGCCGAACGAACGTTCGCTGCGCCACTTTCTTCGATGAAGGATCAATGAAAGCATTTTTTTATTGAAGAAAGAATGATTATTTCGCCTTTCTGAAAATCAATGGATAATGGTTGAATTTGCCTCTGCAAGTGAAGGGGTAAAGTTTTCATCTCATGTCTCAAAATGGTTAAAATGGTAAATCCACGCAGCGACAGCTAGTGCCAAGAGGCGTGAACTAGAAGGAAGGTGTAAACGATGCGGAAACCTCTGTCGGGAAGTAGCAAAGCTTTTGAGTGTTACTATTATAATTAACGTTCCAGGAATGTTTCGGGCTCTGGATAGTTTTGGACGGGGGGCGGAATGTTTGAAAAATCCGGTTTAAGTCGCATCTTTGAGTTGGCTAACAAATCGGAAATTCAGATGGCAGCAATTCATATGTCGAAAATAATTTACACCTACAAATCGCTTACGATGGTCACACCATGGAATATTTTGACATATCGAGTAGAACACAGTAAAGTTCCAGAAAAATGTTTTTTTTTTATTAATACGGACTGTGAATTTAGTTTGTTTCACATAGTTGGCACGTGACAGAGATCGGCGCAGGCAGCAGAAGAACACGCAGTCTCTTGTGTGGACAAAACGACCGAGACACGCAGTCCAGAACGAGGCGCGGAGGCCGTGACTGCTCTGTAACCGGCGAAATAAGTATACGAGTGCAAAAGCCAGGTTAAAATCGAGCATTAACGGACGGCCACTGCCGTCACCACTGCGAGCTGCTGTGCGCCGATCTCCCAGGGTTCACCACCGTTCGTGGAAGAAGCCGATCTCCAAGGGTCACCAGAAGGTCTCCAACGCACCACCTGTCCCTTAGAAGACACCGTTCGAGAGAGACACCAGACACCGACCGTGGGAGACGCAGAAACCGTTCGAGAGGAACGGAAGGCACCGTTCGTGGAGAGCAGGAGGAGCTGAACGAGTGGAGTAAGGAGGCGATCCGCGGCGGCACGCGAGACGACGGTACGGCGTCCCGGGAAGCTTCCAGGTTGGTCCACTCCAAATCATTTTGAGTCAGCGAGCTACGGTAGTGAGGGAAGCCTTCGCCTACTTGCGTGTTAATATACTGTTGAAAGATACTTTCTGTTCTAGAGTTTGATATCCCTCTGGGAAACACAATCTTACACACACACTCCTGTTTGCACAAGTACTCTTTTAATTTTTGAACGTTCTAAGGCATAGACAATAGTATTTCGTTGCGTTGTAACCAATATATGATGAACTGCAGACCACTGTATCTCTAAGTTCTTACTAGCCTAGGATACTGCAGTTCTAATGTAGATTCATATCGTACAGGCCGAATTTATGTACTATAATATATTTGTTTGAGAAAATTGTAATCATATTTGAGTATATAAATCTTATTATAAGAACTTGCTGTTTAGAAATATTTTGATGCAGAACAAACTTAGTTAAGTGAAAAATACTTCTTTTTGAATTCCTCTGTAAAGGGGAGATATATTCTTAATTAATTTCATATTCAATGGCGTCCAACGTTAATATTGTACATAATTAACATATTATTACATATTTCTTTAATGTAATGTTTTTTATGTATTTTTTTTTGTTTTTACAACCGGCGCTCAGGTTTAATGGCGCCCAACGTGGGGCGCCATTGAAAGACCGTAGCCCGGCTAAGGAAACGGACCTCCTTCTCAGTAAAGGGGAGAGTACCAAACTTTGATAACTCATGTGTTTTATTTTCTATTTTTGTAATAAAGCCCTTTGTTATTGAATTAACCATCTTGTTTTAATTACCTCGCCTTTACCTGAGAAGGAGGTCCGTTTCCTTAGCCGGGCAACGGTCTTTCAGAACAAGTTTTTTTAGGGGGCGACGTAACAACCCTGCTTGGGTGCGAACATCTACCACGCGTACTATGCCGTCTCGTCCTGGGTACAGTGCCTCAATGATGCCACGAGGCCATGTTCCTCTCGGCAGTTCCCCATCCCCTATGAGTACCGGGTCCCCAACTTTTTCTGGAACACGTATTCTAGGAACTCGACGAGGAGCTAAGGTTGGTAGATATTCGCGGACCCAGCGGTTCCAGAAAAGGTCAGCTAGTCGGAGTGCCTTTCGCCAACTGCTCCTGCTACACAAGTCTGAGTCACTAACTTCCACGGCGTCTAAAGCTGACTTTCTTGACGATTCACCGAGTAAGAAATGATTTTGACGACCGGTTGGTCTCGTGGCTAGAGATCCTAGGTACGAAATCGAACGGTCGCGGGTTCGAATCCTGCAAGGTGCAATCATTTGTGTGATGAGCAGAAATGTTTGTTTCCGAGTCATGGATGTAATATTCTTATCTATGTATGTTTATCCGTTATCTAGTGCCATAGCACAGGGTATCCTAGTTTGGGGCTAGATAATTGGTGTGGAAATGTCCCGAATATATTATTATATATTATTATTATTATTATTTGGCGTGAGTGCTTCTGGGTAGTCCGCATCCGGGGAAATGTGAGTTAGTGGCCTTGTTTTAACAATTGATTCCGCTTCTGCCAACAGCGTGACCAACGTTTCATCCTTTGGAGCCCTTTCTCGTAAGGTCACATGGAGTGCTGTTTTAATGCTCTTAATCAGTCGCTCCCAGGCTCCCCCATGAAAGGTGCTGACGATGGTATGAAACGCCACCTAATTTTATTATTGACTGCATAATCGGAGACGTTGTGGTCACAAAGTGCCCGTAGCTGTCTGTTCATCCCCACAAATGCTGTCCCGTTGACTGAGTATATGGTATCTGGAGTTCCACGACGAGCGATGAAACGTCGCAGGCACATTATAGCAGAATCTGAAGATAAGCTATCTACAACTTACAAATGCACCGCTCGCGTGACCATGCAAGTGAACAGCGCCACCCATCTCTTTTCTCGCCTGCGACCGACTGCAACTTGCAAGGGACCAAAATAATCAAGCCCGGCGACAGTGAATGGTTTCCTGTGGTGCAAGAGCCTCGTTTCTGGAAGATCTCCTAAAGGGGGTTGAGTCGTAGGTGCACGTAACAACTTACACGTCTGACAGCTACGTGTTACTGATCTTAATTAATCTCTGCGTTTCTAACTCCCAAGATTCAGTATTGCTGACGCAGTTCGTGTATAACCGTCTCAGTATTTGCGTGAGCAAACTTGACATGAAAATGTTTGATTAGAAAATGAACAGTTGGCTCTTTTCCATCAAGTATGATAGGACGTTTCACTTCCAGATCGACGTCAGTGGCGGCAGATATGCGTCCGGACAAGTAGATTAAACCTCTTTCGTTTAGGAGGGGAGAGTGAGTGGAGAGGCGACTCTTCTGTGGTAGGAGTTCTCCACGTATCAAACAAAGTAGTTCCTTTCCAAACGAGTTTATCTGGCTTTTCAGCAGTGTGTGAGATTCTGCTCGGTGGATCGCCTCCGCATCTATAGATCTTAATTTTGTTGAAGCAGTTGCCGTCTGATTTCTCACGTCATGTGTTGACTGAAAACTGTTAACTATTTCCTCAATCATAGGATTGATAAAAATGTGTCCACGATTTCTAAAAATTATTGCCATGAATTGATGGAGGCGTGCAGTTGCTCTTAGCATTCTAATCCAAGAGCTTAAATGAATGATATCTACTGTTACTGGTAAGGGCAACTGACGCACATGATTGAAATGTACAACTTCTGAAGTAGTGAACGAGGATGGTGGTGAAGTCGGCTTTAATGATTGAAGTTGGAAACATGGCTTTAGCTCTTCCTCCCCTGAAGTAGTCAAGGTGGGATGTGGTTCACAGGGCCATTCAGAGGAGGGAGATAATAAAAAACTTGGACCAGATTTTTGTTATAGATCTCGATAATAAAATATATAGTACAACGCCATCTGGCGAGGAGCAGCGTCTTTTCTATTAGATCAAGTTGTGTTTTCTCCGTATCTGAAAACCAGACGCCGAGTTTGTAAAAAACGCCGAACTCCACCACGCGTGCGCCACTTTCTTCGTTAAAGGATTAATGAAAGCTTTTCTTGTTGAAGACAGATTGATAATTTCGCCTATCTAAGAATCAAGAAATAATGGTTGAATTTGCCTCTGCGAGTGAAAGGGAAAAGTTTTCATCTACTGTCTCGAAATAGATAAAATGGTTAATCCACGCAGCGACAGCTAGCGACAAATGGCGTGAACTAGAAGAAAGGTGGAAACTAAGTGGTGATCTCTATTGGCAAGTAGCGAGCTTCTTAGTGTTGCTATTAATAATTGACGTTTCAGGAATATTTCGGGCTCTGGATAACTTTGGACGAGGAACGAGTTGTTTAAAAAACCAGAATAGGTCGCATCTTTAAGTTGGCTAACAAATAATAATTACAGAAGACAGCGTTTGATATGTCGAAAATAATTTAAATCTAGAAATCGCTTGCGATGGTCACACCATGGAAGGTTTTGACATAATGCAAAAATCACATCAAAGTTCCAGAGAGTTGTTTTTTTTTCTATGGACTTGTTCAAGTAAACACCGGATGCTGGCTGGTATGTACCAGAATTGGCTGGAGGACAGTGACCAGTATTACTAGGCTGACAAGGTCTACTTTACGAAGCAAATGGCAGAGTTAGTTCTGGACTTTTCGAGATAACCGGAAGTTCGAGTTCTCAGTAGAATGCTACTCGAAGTTGCAAACTAAAGATCGTATATATATACAAGAGAGAAGCCTGTGGATGGGATTTTGATTTCGGACGTAAAACTGAATTTTTGCATACATAGTTGGCACGTAATTAAGATCGACGCAGGCAGCAGAAAAAACACGCAGTTCTCTTGTGTGAACAAAACGACCGAGGCACGCTGTCCAGAACGAAGCTGCCCTGTTACAGGCGAAATAAGTATACGAGTGCAAAAGCCAGGTTATATCGTGCATCTACGGTCGGCTATTGTCGTCACCACTGCGAGCTGCTGTGCGCGATCACCCGGGGCTCACCACCGTTCGTGGAAGAAGCCGGTCTACGAGGGACTCCAGAAGGACTCCAACGCACCACCTGTCCAATAGAAGATATCACCACCGTTCGTGCTCAAGCAGTAGGAGCTGATCGAGTGGAGTAAGGAGGCGTTCCGCGGCGGTACGCGAGACGACGGTACGGCGTCCCAGGAAGCTTCCAGGTTGGTCCACTCCAAATCATTTTGAGTCAGCGAGCTACAGTGTTGTGGGAAGCCTTCGCCTTCTAACGTGCAAAGATATTGTTGAAAGATACTTTCTGTTATTATCAAGATACTTTCTGTTTATTTCCTAGATACTTTCTGTTTACTTTCTATATACTTTCTGTATACTTTCTGTCTTAGTTTCTGTTTTACTTTCTGTTTTTAGAGTTTGATTTCCCTCTGGGAAACACAATCATACACACACACACTTTGTTTGCACTAGTTCTCTTTTAATTTAGTAAATTCTAAGGCAAAGACAAAATTATTCCGTTGCGTTGTGACCAATACATGTTAATCTGCTGAGCACAGACTCTCTAAGTTTTATTGGCCTAGGATTCTCCAGTACTATAGTAAATTCATATCATACAGGCCGAAGTTAAGTACTAGAATTTATATGTTTGAGGAAATTGTAATCACATTTGAGAATTTTGAGTTTTGAGTATTAAGTTAGTAATATTTCCTATTATAAGATCTTGCTGTTTATAATTATTTTGATGCAGAACAAACTAAAATAAGTGTAAAATATTTCTTTTTGAATTCCTCAGTAAAGGGGAGAGTACCAATATTCGATAACTCATGTGTGCTTTTTCTATTTTTTTGTAATAAAGCCCTTTGTTATTGAATTTACCATCTTGTTTTAATTCCTCGCCTTTACCTGAGAAGGAGGTCCGTTTCCTTAGCCGGGCAACGGTCCTTTCAGCTTTATAATTTGGAGTCGCTATGTAACCATAATTTTGTTTGGAGTTAACTTGGTCCAACTCTACAATATTGAAAATGCGCTATCATCCATGTTTGTCATGATCTACCTCAACTGAAAAATTAGATAGACAAATTGGACGGAGCCGAGATTTTAATAAAATAAACAACAAATTAAATTTGAAGTTAATTTTATTGGTCTTACTTTTGACCGTACAATTCAAGCGAAGATAAAATAATGACAATTTGTACTTAGTAACTTCCTTATATAACTTTTATAAATGCGTAGGCGATTTCTAGTATATTCTTCATTGTAATAAACAACTAAGTAGTTACATTTCTCATACTTTAGCGAGAAAAACATCTAAGTACATAAATGCTTATTCAGCTATGCGCAATTACATCAAATCAACATGTAGAGTACCTCTACTGCGCATTATTCATAGAAAAACAACATAAGTACAAAAAGTGCTTAATTGGTACTTTCACAATCGAAGGAAGTACCTACTTGTATGATTAAATATGTCGCAATTGGACTTCGGTAAACAACGGTGGGTTTGTGGTACATATAACTTCTCCACCCTGAGATTGAAAATTATCTGAAATTTCATTTCTTGAAGTCAGATTATTTTCAATTTTACATAATTTCAAAATCTTATTTTTATATTTTATAATAAAGTATACAATAGTAAAAATCATTATAATATAAAGTATTAATGTCCATAAACTAACACTTTTTATATGCACTTTATTGACCATTTCACTCATTTCACTATATTCACTGTTTTCACTTTTCTTCAAAATATAATTCAGCATTTGTAGATTTTCCATATTTACTCCATCTAAGTTAACAGGTTTTCTTTTGAAATTATTTGTAACTGGAACACTTGGTAAATTTATCAATGGTAGTTTAGGAATATGTAAGTTCATTCCTCTGATTAATTTCTTCCGTAGAGTAATATCTTCAATTTGTATTTTACAATTATCGTCCAAGGTTAAAATATAAGTACCAAGGATTTTCTCTCGAGTAATCTCATTTTCACAGGTTTTTGTCAAGTACGTTTGGTAACTTGCAAAAATTATCCATATGTTCATTTCAATTTGTTGAACTTTTATCTCTGAAGTTTCGATTAAAATTGGAGAACACGACGTAATATTCAACGTAAATTTCATTAAATCAGTTATACATTTATCTTGTTCCAATACGACTGCACAACTTTCTTTACAAAGAAATAATTTCTCATCAATCTCGTCGCATGGCTTGGAGAGCAATGTGATAGAGTTCAAATCCTTCACGAGGATAAAAGGATATTTAGGAAGCATCAAGGATGTAATATTATTAAAAGTATCAAGGATAGGTAAGGGGAATAACTGGTAATATTTGTAAGTGTTTTTGCGTACAATTGGAATTGCCAGTACAAATGTGATTTGCCTACCCTTAATATAAGCTTTTATCTCTATATTTTGCTCTATGTTTACTAAATTTTCATAATTAACAGGGAAAATTAACTTATCTGTTCTCTCAATATTTTTTAACAATTCAAATAATTCATTAGTATCAATTATTGATCTATGTAATATCTTATTTTTACTTAATGCGATTGCTGTATCAATCTCATCTAACTTAGAAATAATTATTTGAAAATTATGAGTTAACAAACTATAAGCATGAGATACTTTATTTTCAAAATCATTTATTTTACTTCTATTCAATGCTTTCTCTATATCAATTAAATTATTCTCAAATTGTATAAAATTATTATAAGAAGTATTAGTAAAATTTACGAAACCATCAACCATTTCTGCAACCAAAGTAAATTTCTTTGAAATAGCGTCTTGCTTAGTTTTAATTTGATTAATTAATTCATCATATTTGATTGCGTCATCATTATCCATATTTCCAGTTATCAATTTAATTATTGATCCTAAAGGATTTATAAGTCCTCTTTTAACACGTAAAGTTGGGACTAATTGCTCATACCTTTCTAAAGTTAAGTTTTTAATAAATTCAGTTTGTATTTTATCATCATTAAAATTAATCGTATAATTAATTTTATCTTTTAAATATATGTTAAATCTTTCAACTTATTTATGTTTAAATATAAATCATCTTTAATTAAACTTAAGTCTAATAATACCTTAATTAACTTCCAATTATCATATTCCAAAATTGCATTTCCTTTTTTAACAGGCAATATTCCAGGATTATTTTCAATCCTTTGTAGCTGAATAGCTAGTCCTTGGGTGGACGTTTAATATATTTTATTGGAACCTTAGTTTTACGACCATTTATTTTTACAGGGGCAGTATTACGTACTATTTCTCCTGTCACTTGTGCTTTTTGATATCTAGGACTATCTTTACTTCGCCTAGTATTAACTCCTTTTATAAAAACTTTATCGCCTACTTTTATATTAAATTTATTTTCTCCGCCTCGTTTTTCTTTAATTCTTTCTTTCTTTTCAACTAACTTTTCCGTTAGATATTTATAAAGATATTTTGTTCTTTGTGCGTGCTCTTTAACTAATTGCTGAGTAAAATATTTATCAAAGTTTACAGCAAACATACTACTTGAATCCGTATGTCCAAATACTACTTCAAATGGTGTTAGATTTGTTGTCGAATGTATCGTTTGATTATATGACAATACTGCATATGTCATTATAGATGCGGTATCAGTAGATTTTTGCTTATATTTAGCAAGTCTATAAATTTATATAATTGTTGAATGAAACCTTTCAATTAATCCCATTGAATTTGGATTATGTGGCGTTCCTATATGTAAATCTATTTTATAAAAAGATAACATTTTTTTCATTAAAGTATTATTAAATTCAGAACCTGGGTCTGAACTAATTTTACTTGGTATTCCATAATATGAAAAATATTTTATTAATGCTCTTATTATTTCAGGGGTAGACTTTGTATTTATTTCAATTGCTTGACCTAACTTGCTGAATGCATCAATTATGGTCAAAAATGATTTATTTTCAATAGTAAAAGTATCTATAAATATTTCTTGAAAGGGTTTTATTTGGGTTTGCATTAATTGCAATTCAGGTTTAATTGGTTTACGATCATATTTCATACGTTTACATAATTGTCAAGAATTTATAACGCTTGCAACTGTTTGATCCATATTATTCCAATAATATGTTCTTTTTAAATGTGCCAGTGTTTCTTTTATACCTCTATGACTTGTTTTTCCTTCATGATATTTTAAAATTATTTCACGTTGTTCGTTTTCATCTTCGACATATACTACTCTTAATGTGCATTCAAATAATTTTACTGAATCCTTTTTAAATAAAGTAGTGACAACTGAAGCAAAATCTTTTCTGTGTGCTTCTTCTTCAAAATATATAAAATATTTAATTTTAGGTCTTATGTAACCTTTTAAAAATTCTTTTACTAAATTTGTATTATTTACTGGCATATGTACTTCTAAAACTTTTTGTTTATTTCTTGAAATATCTTTTACAGACATTTTATTTAAATTCCACGAGTAAATTAATATTTGATTTGGTTTTGTATCAATTGCTTCATGTAAAATAGGTATGCTTTCCATATCCATATTTTCATGAGAATGTGCTGTTTCAGTACTAGAATTTTCAGGAATATCAGATGCTGTAATTGTACTACTATAAAATGAAGGTATTGAATAAGGTGACCTTCTAGAAATACTTAAAGTTTTTTCTGAATCAGAAGATATTGTAATTGGAGAAGTTGATCTTATTTGTTTTCCTTTTTTGGAAATTTTATTTGTTAATTTGTTTTCTTTTTTATCAATATTAACTTTCATTGAGAGATTATCATCATCTCCTAGTGCATTTACTTTTAATCTCGATAAAGCGTCCGCATTTTTATTTTGTTTCCCACTTTTATATGTTATTTCAAAATCAAATTCAGCTAATCGTTATTTCCATCGTGTCAATTTACTATTTGGTTCATTTATTGAATTCAACCATGCTAATGGTCTATGATCTGTATAAATATAAAACTTTTTACCATATAAATAAGGTCTAAAATGTTTTGTTGCCCATACAATGGCAAGGAGTTCTTTTTCTATAGTACTATAACGTATTTCTGCACTATTAAGTGTTCTACTTGCATATGCAATAGGTTTATCACTACCAACAGTTCCTTGAGAAAGTACTGCACCGATTGCATAATTTGATGCGTCCGTAGTTAAAATAAAAGGTTTTTCAAAATCAGGAAATTGTAAAAGTGGTGCATTGGTTAATAATTCTTTACATTTTTCAAAAGACGATACATATTCTTCATTTATTATTACTTTTTGATTTTTCTTTAAACATTTAGTAAGAGGCTTTGTTAACTTCGCAAAGTCTTTTATAAATTTTCTGTAATATCCAACCAATCCTAAAAAGCTTTTAATTTCCGTTTGCGTTTTAGGCAAAGGAAAATTTAATACTGCTTTTATTTTATCATTATTAGGTTTTAAACCATTTTTTGTAATTGAATGTCCAAGATATAAGACTTCTTTTCGCAAAAATTCTGATTTATCAAGTTGAACTTTTAAATTTGTTTTTCTCAACTGTTCAAAAATTTTTTTAAATTTATTTATATGTTCTTGTAAACTGGATGAGTATATAATTATGTCGTCTAAATAAACAAGACAATGAATACCTTGTAGTCCACGCAGTACATTATCCATTGTTCTTTGGAATGTAGCTGGGGCTGTTTTTAAACCAAAAGGCATTCTTAAAAATTCATAATGTCCAGACTGAGTACTAAAAGCTGTTTTCTGTCTATCATTTTTATCCATTTCGATTTGATGATATCCACTTGCTAAATCTAAAGTTGAAAAATAAGTGGATTTTCCCAATTTATCAAATAAATCTGTTATATTTGGTAGAGGATATTTATCATCCGTAGTTATATCATTTAATCGTCTATAATCAATTACCATTCTATATTTCTTTTTACCAGATGCGTCATCTTTTTTTTGAACTATATGAACTGGAAAATTCCATGGTGAATCTGATTCTTGAATTATGTTATCTTTTAATAACTTTTCAACTTGGTTGTTTATTTCATCATTAATTGTTTGAGGTTGCCTATAAGGTCGAATATATATTGGATCCTCATTAGTCGTTCTTATTTTATGTTTAACATCATTTGTAAATGAAAGGGGTAATTTTTCACAATAGAATATATCTTTATATTGATTGCATAAATTAAAAATTGCATTTCTTTCTTCTTCATTCATATGATTTAATCTCAGTTTTGTTAGATTTTCTGACAATATTTCGTCTAATTCACAATCTGTTTCCATTTTTTCAACTATATTATTTACTTGTATTTTATATAAAATTAAATTTTTCAACATTAAGAGGTTCATTAAAAATAATTGTATGTAGAGTATTTGTAGTATTTTGTATTATAGTTTCAGCAAATGAATTTTTACAATTTACTATAATAGCTGATGGCATTCTAACGCCAGGATAAAATTCATGAAAGTTTAAAATTCCTGAGTCTGATATAAGATTTACTGGAACTTTAACTTTCATTTCACATCGAGGAATAAGTTTTATCTCATATGGTGGATTATAATTAATAGGAATTGCAGTTTCAGGTGTTAGAAGAAGTTGACTTTTCATATCAATACTAGCTCCTAACAAAGATAATAATTCAGTTCCTATTAAACCGTCGTATCTGCCATCGACTTTATAAATATAAAATTTGTACCAATTATCATTTTTAAATTCATCAGATAATGGTATAAAAATTACTTCATGATGAGTACTTGTGCCATGTGTACTTACGACTTGAAATGTTTCTTGATATTTGAAATCTTTAAAATATTTTTCTGCTAATTCTGGATTAATAAAAGAACGATTACTCCCTGTGTCAATTAAAAAATAGGAGTTCAGATTTTAAAAATTTATACTTGGTAATTTTAAATAAGAGTTACAATTTAAATTTATAGTTTCTATATCGGAGGATGCTCTTTTGAGGCCCTCATATAAAAATTTTCCTTATTTGGAATAGTCATTTTATTTTTATTTTTATTATCTTCGTTTATTACGTGAAGATGGTTTGGCTTTTGTGGTGCCGTTCTCATTGTCACATCTTTATCATTGAAATCAGTTGTTTTATTTTGAGGAATACCGAAATTAAATTTATGATAGGGTTGTCGTTTGAAAAACCCTGAAGCTTTGTAATTATTTACTTGCGGTTTATTCGCATTACCAAATTTAAAATTATTTTGTGGCACAAAATGATTATTTGGCCTATTTAGAAAAGGCTTATAACCTTGAGGTTGTATAAATTTATTTGGAGGATTATTATTAAATGTTGGCCTTTGTGGGATGCCAAATTTAAATTGATTTTGTTGAGGAATAAAAGCTGGTTTATTCTCAAATGGTTTTTGAGTAATTATTTTTTTATTTTTCATTTGATATTGTGTTTGGAAATTCACCTCTTCCATCACAACACTTAGAGCTTGTTCTAAAGTAACGCAACTTTTCAGACGCACAAATCGAAGTAAATCTTCAGATAAATTGTACATAAATACATTTAATGCAGTGCTATTATAAATTATAGCCTTGGCTGCTCTAACTCCCGAGTCTTCAATTAAATTCACTTTTGCAATCAAAGAACTTCTCACATTTTGAATACGTTGGCAGAAATCGATGTAGGATTCGTCATTTTTAATTTTAAGACTTTCAAGTTCAATTGTAATACATTGTTCTGATCTTGGGTCGCCAAAATGTTGAGTAAAAAGATTTTTCAATTGTATCCATGTTGTAATATCGCTACGTTCACTTAATAATGAGGCTGCTCTGCCTATAAGTCTACTTGAAATAACATGAAATAAATATAACTCTTGTGCTGCAGTAATTTCGGTTCCACTTAAGCTACGCATATATTCACATTTTGAAATAAATAAATTTAATAATTTTTCAGTCCCATCAAATTTAGGAATCAATTTCACAATTTCATTCGTTATAATCCTCATAGGTTCCATTTTAAATTATTATTTAAAATCAATGTAAATTATTAAAATTGAGTATGCGTTTGTACAATATAACACGTATAACACACAAAAATTCAAAATATAATTAAACAAAAGCACATAAAAGTTCAATAAAAACACAAAAATCAATAAAGACACATTAAAATCAATAAATTCACATAAAAATCAATTATGACGCATAAAAGTCAATAAATTCACATAAAAATCAATGACGCATAAAAATTAATTATGACGCATAAAAATCAATAAATTCACATAAAATTCAAATAAAAACGCATAAAATATCAATCCATTCCCATAAAAATCAATAAAGACATATAAAATCAATAAATTCACATACAATTCAATAAAAACGCATAAAACGTCAAAAAATTCACATTAAAATCAATAAAAACACATAAAACGTCAAAAATTCACATAAAAATTCAAATAAAAACGCATAAAATAAATCAAAAATAACAAGTGTATTGGCAATGTTTGTCCAAAAACACTAAGGGTCGAATAGCAGGGCAAGAATACGGAAAGTGAATGATTTTCGACTCACTTAAAACCGCTCGATCCCATGCCTCGGTGATTATTCCACTCGCTGAATTGTTTCTCAACTCTTTTTCCAATACAGTCGTATTTATTTGGTTCGAGTATTTTTTTACGTGGATTTGTCAGGAACACACTGAAGTTATTCAGGACAGCTGCACCAAATATGTAGGTTGCGCCAGACAAATTATATTTCACAATTGTTGAAGTAAGCGCCGGACAAATTAAATTTCCACGACTTTAAAAAAAATCCTACCGGCTGCGCCAGACAAATTGGACGGAGCCGAGATTTTAATAAAATAAACAACAAATTAAATTTGAAGTTAATTTTATTGGTCTTACTTTTTACCGTACAATTCAAGCGAAGATAAAATAATGACAATTTGTACTTAGTAACTTCCTTATATAACTTTTATAAATGCTTAGGCGATTTCTAGTATATTCTTCATTGTAATAAACAACTAAGTAGTTACATTTCTCATACTTTAGCGAGAAAAACATCTAAGTACATAAATGCTTATTCAGCTATGCGCAATTACATCAAATCAACATGTAGAGTACCTCTACTGCGCATTATTCATAGAAAAACAACATAAGTACAAAAAGTGCTTAATTGGTACTTTCACAATCGAAGGAAGTACCTACTTGTATGATTAAATATGTCGCAATTGGACTTCGGTAAACAACGGTGGGTTTGTGGTACATATAACTAGATATAGTTTTAAATAGGAGTAAACAAAAATAACTTAATATAAAAGCGAATGTGTGTACTACTAGGACAGTCATCAAAACCTAATCAACACAACCATACTTACGTTATTTGGTCATTCATTTGCTAACAGACAGCAGCGACACTGGATCCCTGGGGAAGGCGAGCCTACCTCTATTAGCGTTATGGGTTCCTAGTACTCGCCTGTAATTTACCTCGATTATGTTACCTAGCTAAATAAACTTCAGCTTTTATTAGACAAAGTTTTTTTTTCCATTTTGTCGTAAGAATATAATTTGAGGAAACTGTCTTCCTCAGTCGTTCTCTAATTGTTAATGATAGTGACTATTTTTAAAAAGACTGCCCACTGATTGTCTACCTATTTAGATCTTTGGCTTCATGAGGGCCTTAGCTGCTGTGACACCCTACTCAGACCAGCGTTTTGGACTTCGCCCACTTGGTCTTTTGCCCTCCATTTTGCTGGTAACCATAAGCTTTTTGCGTGTTATTTGCTCAGTGACGGCAGAAAACCGTATTTAGTGTATCTTGAGTTGCATTAAAATCGACATGATCAGAAACATTCAATTTCATTCAGAAGCATTAATTACATCCACCGATCGTTTCTAACTTTCTCTCTGAGTTAAGGCCTACAATGATGATAATGATTATACCCTTCAAATTGGCATAGTTCAAATGCTTGGCGGCAGAATTAACCTCGGTGGTATGATGCTGGACAAATTCGCATCCCTATTTCGCTTTACCATAGGGTAATTGTACGTAATTTTTAATGGCATCATAGAACATTTGGTTATTTGATTTCATTAGTCAAAAGCATTGTACTAACTTTGGCGAACATTTTCATGATGGGTGAACAAGCAAGACCATTTAGATATTGCCTGAATATTTTGGTAGATATGTATTTTAGTGCGATTAAGAAGAGATGAGACTAATAGTAAGCGCGACAAAACGTAGTAATTACATTCTCTTTGAGTCCGACGACACAGATCATTGTATGGCACTGTACCTGTGACTGTACGCACTAAGTTCGAGTATGTGCTGCTGCAATCTTCGTTTATCTTCTATTATTCAAATATGCGTGCAATGGAAAGATCTATGCTCGGTGTTTCACTACGTGATAGAATTCGAAATGAGGAAATCCATAGAAGAACCAAGGTTACCGACATAGTTCTCAGAGTTTGCATGTTGAAGTTGAAGTAATGAGCAGGCCATATAGTTCGCTGAAACGACAACCGCTGGGGAATAAAGGTTCTCGAATGGCGGCCACGAACAAGCAAGCAAAGTGTGGAGAGACCCCCCACACGATGGACCGACGACATTGTAGCCATCGCAGGAAGTCGGTGGATGGAGGTGGCACAAGATCGCTCGTCATGGCGCTCTTTGTGGGAGGCCTATGTTCAGCAGTGGACTTCTAAGGGCTGACATGATGTTGATGATGATGATGATGATTCAAATATTGTGCATAACAATAAGGTCTAAAGTCTAAGCACAACACAAATAATTCAAACATAACACCGTTCTTGTTTGAATCGGTGATTAAAAATATCGCACAAATAGATTGAGTCATATCCACACTGTCCTATTGCTTTAACCTCTCGAGCTAGTTGTAGTTTCACAGCTACTTTAAACAGCAAAAATCAATGATGTCAATCTAACAACTTTTTAATAAGACTTATCTGATATGGGTAAACTTAAAAATTCACCTTCAAACTACCCTATTATTATTTGCATAGGTTACAGAATTTCTTGGCGCTGCTGTAATTTTGAGTTGGTGCTTTCAGCATCCAATGTTATGGTGCTAAGAAAAAGAGAGTCTCTGGAAGGGATAGTCGTTAGTTCCCTGTGACAGTTTATATCTGCAGGATTATAGAGGCTTTTCTCGGGAAACGCCGGTGTTGCAAGTTGGAGGAGATCGGGTATATTTATGTATTTGATGAGAAACATGTAATGCCGGGTACGGCCGACTCTTGGCATGGTGATCGATCACCACAGTGCGTGGCGACGTGCCGCTTATGGCTCGTCAGCTCTTTCCGCCTCCGCTTGGCAATATTCAATGTTTTACATCTGCCAGGTATCCAGCGACGGCACTTTTTTTAGGAGTTTTGATATAGGTGTACCAAAGGACATTTTTATGTATGTATGATTAACTGTATGTACGCGGTCTTAACGAATGTAAGCGGAAAAATAAATGTATTTTTTTATTCCGTTCCATTTAAAATTGCTATGATTAAAATTTCGATTAACTTTTTATGGTTTCTTAAGTCAAAAATAATGTTTTGCTATTAAAGGAGTTTAATAAATATTTAATAATTAGTCTGTATGCGAAATTGAAAATCTCTCAGTATTGTAGCTTCCAAACGAATGAATCAATTTCCATGCGGTTTTTTTATTTGGAGTCGAGAGTTGGCGAGATAGTGTAATTGGAAGAAATCGCTGCTTCGTTCCCAAGATTTATTTATTTATTTATTCAATTGAAACGGTAACTCCTATTATATCAATTAATCACATTAAACTCCAGTATACATTAAATTCAGTCCTATTCTAAACACAGAAATTTGAATTATAAGTAGAATGTCACAAAATAATAATAAATGTCAAATAAAATATTTAAAATATTTCCAATACATACATAGTCAATAGAAATATCTAGAGCATTATGGTCAAAAATTCAATCTGCCAAAATTACAAATTACCCACTACAAAAATCCAAATTTACAAGTAAAATATAAATAATTAACAAAAATCCAGATGTCATAATCATGCAAGCATCTCACAGTACTCCAAACATCCCGATAAGAGCACCTTCCATTCATCTACGAACACATCACAATTCGGACTAGCTACCAGGAGGGCTTTGAGCGCAGTGAGAGTCCGTGGTATAGGTGATCTAGAACGGGCTTTGGTACGATACACCGGGACCGCAAAAAAATCTATGTTTTCTGCTCCGATGGTAATTATTGGGAAAAAATAATTTACACAGCTTACTATTTAGATCAGGGGCGTCAACCTTCCCTCGAAGAATCTTGCACATCATTGCAAATTGGTCACGAGATCTTCTGACCTCCAAAGAGTTATACCCTAAGCAACCTAGAAGAAATTTCGTTGGGTACATGTAAGGGTAATAGCCATATATGCACTTGTATAAGTACCTTAGAAAAGCCTTCTGTACTTTTTCTAATAAAAGCGCATATTTACTCTCGTGTGGGTGCCACACACATGCACTGGCTTCTAGCTTACTGCGAAACAAGGCGCTGAAGATTAGCTTGATGACTCCTATGTTCTGAAAATCTTTGGAGTTCCGAAGAACAAAACCTAGTCGCTGAAAAGATTCCTTAGCCACTGTCGTTATATGGTCATGAAAAGTGAGTTTTTGGTCAAACGTGACACCCAGATCTCTAACAGAAGAGGATCTTGATATTATACATGAGTTCAGCTTATAGATAAATTCTATAGGATGTCGTTTTCTGCAAAAAGTCATCTCGAAGCACTTCAAAGGATTGAATTCCATTTTATTAGCTATGACTATATTCAGCTATGACTATTCTTTGTAAACGTATCTCGGAAACTATTGCAGCTACAGTTTTTGCTCAAATGTGTTTCGATGACATTCTTCTTACTCGCATAATATTATTGTTGATGAGGGTCTAATGATGGATAGCATATGAAGACCTTAATTGAGAAAATCTCTGACATCACAAATGTTTGAAATGGAGTTTAGAACTAGAAACTAGTCATGGGTTTTTTATATTTTGACCGAAATTAATGGAAATTTGAGGCTACACTCTGGCAGCCCCAGCAAACTGTTGCTGGGCGGGCGTCCGAACGAGGGTGAACCAATCGTATCGCGTCTGCTACAGATCTACTGGCGGGGATCGTGTAGAGCTGATATAACCACCACGGAGAGCTTTTTTAATAATGGATAATGACTTGGCAAACCGCCTGTGTGGACGGAAGCGATTTGTTTTATTTCTGTTAAAATGGACTGTTGCTTCTATTGTAGTAGAAAATGCTATGTAACTTAAATTTCGCCTTTTTCATTACTTTATGGTTAGCAATTCTTTGAAAATATTATTAACTACGCCATGTTCTACAAGAGATTTTTCTGTTTTATCCACTTATAATGAAATTTATTTTAATCATAGTCATTTATTTATTTGGTCTTAATCGCGCTGAAAGCGTAATTGTGTTTACCTCAACGTGTCGATCAAGTTGCATTGAACGTGGTCGCGAGAAGACTGAAGTGGCGGGTGTCAGCGTCGAGAAGGGCGAGCATTGTCTCCAGCTACCCGCACTTGGTTTTGTAAAAAAAAAAACAAAATTGTAACGACACACAATACTAACGACATCTGCGCAATGATGTTTATGTAACATCATTGCATCTGCGGATTTCTTCTGATTTAAACCATATTATTTTAATCATTATTATGAAATAAGAATATTATTTGATTAAAATCTTTTAAAAATATCGGAATGACACAGCAAGCCACACTAACGATATTATTATCTTCTTACCGATTTCCTCTAACATAAATAACGACGTGAAAATATGCTTATCACAGGTTTTCATGCTATTATATTGGGTTACTTCCTAGTTACAACCGCTTCAGGTACAATTCTGGAGTAGTAGTCGCTTGGTGGAGACTTCGGGTTGTGGAGCTCAATCCAGTGATTGAAACCTTTACCTGGCGGTTCTCATTGATTTGTTTCTGTCAGGAGACGAACAGTTCGCTCACCTGATGGTAAGTATCTCGTCTGCCCGTAACAGTTGCAGTGCTACCCAGAACTTTAGCTGCAAATCTAGCGCGTCGCTGCACTGCGCTCGTCACCCAGAGACATTGGTTTTTAAGTCTCATTGCCCAGTAATTTCTCTGGAAACATTACCGTTCAAACTGGAACACAAATGTTACACACTACTTGGTGGTTGAACATGTGTCAAAATTGTACACGTGTTTTAATTGCGAAAGTAAAAAAGTAGATATTTACTCAGCTTTTCTTTCAAAAATGTATTATTTGTTGTAATACTGAATCTTCTATGTTATGCAGCATGGAAATATGCTATAGCAGTTATTCTTATTTAAAGGAGCAGATAACGATGTCATGATAGTTGTCTATGGATTACAAAATAATTTTATGTCGTTGCTTTGAAGAGACCCTTTGCTCTTTAATTTTCTATCTGTACCATCAACTCTTTATAATATCTCATCACCCACCCTCACTCACAACAGGCGTCAGTATGCCTCGCGTCACGCCGCCGTGACCACGCACAGAACCCGCCATGAACATGTACGATCCGTTCACATGTCCCAATCGAACACGGTACTCTATAATCACTAATAAATTAAGACAGTGACGAGTGAGTACCAGGAGAGCAGAACACACAATTGCCAAAATGTTCGTAAGTCCAGCAGATGCTTTTTAATTTTCTGTCACCCTAGTAGATTGATGACACTTTTCTTCAGTGTAATTTTCTTCTCAGCTGTATAAATTTTAATTTCCATTTATCTAAATGTATTTGAGGGGGATTTTCTGTGATCCCACTTAAATTGAACGAGTTTATGCGTAAGTTTGGAATGTTTATTATTCAATCACGTCATTGGCTCGACGGAATGGGACAAGCATTTGTTTAGGGATAAACAAATTACGCCACATTCAAACCTATACTGATAAAAAGAATGAAGTCAAAAAGGTATATAATAGTTTCAGAATGGAGTCGATTAATATCTCAATTGCTTATCCAAAGGTTGTCAGGAAGAGATCATCCTGGCGATCGTCATAAGAATATGTAATAACACGAGTGGTTACGTGTTGTTTATGTTTTTATTTTCGTGTTATATCAATGATTCTTAAAAAAAACTGCCTCATTAATTTGAAATTTATATGAGATCGCATATTGTCAAAGTCGAAGTGTTTTATTGTAAAAAGGCAAAATAATAGCACTTTTATAAGTCAAAATGCATCTCAAGAACAAGGAGAAATACATACAATATTATAAATAGATCAAATCAATAAAATGTATGTAAACTAAGTATGCTTTGAGTTTGCAAAGAAACTTTCCCCTTCATGTGCTAACAGAGTTAAAACTTACACTGGAAAAGGAAATAAATACCCTTCTCACTTTCACATAAATCTTATATATATATATAAATATCTCATTAGCTGTGCCTGCGGCTTTACCCGCGTGGTTATTTCATTTAAAAGTAGCATATACGTGTTATTCCAATACCAAAAAACAACATTTCCTTAAAATTCGTTCAGCTGTCATAAACTTTTTATCGATTGCTCGACTTCTGCTCGAGGTATCAAGTACACCACTTTTTAAGTCAAACTCTAAGCTATCTAACAGTGAAAACTGCATCGCAATCGATTTAGTAGTTTTTACGTGATGCTTTAACTAATGTATAAACAGACAGACATGATAAAAAAATGATGTATTTTTGTTCAGTAGCTTATTTTAAGTACCCGACCATTTTTTACTTACCTTAATTGTACTGATCTTTTGGTACTAACTGTATTACTATAAGTATAGAATATTTTGAATTAACAACCTAGTATAGGAGGAGTATATTAAGGAATCGATCATTTTTTACTTCATATTAAAAATTAAAAACAGATATTAATTTAAATGCAAAAAAAAACCTCTTTAATTTTAAGTACATAGGTGGTCCGTAAAATGTAATACAGTCGTCTGTTTAAATGTAATACAGTCGTCTGTTTAAATGTAATACAGTCGTCTGTTTAAATGAAATACAGTCGTCTGTTTAAATGAAATACAGTCGTCTGTTTAAATTTAATCAGCCAGGTTTTGTTTAAGTAGCTAATTAGTTTAGGTTTCCCTTTTAATCCTCGTTTTAAAAAGATGGCTTTAGGGATGTAACCCACCGGGCCCACATTGAAATATGGGTACACAAAATATGGAGATTTTTATTGAAGAGGCTTGCGACTGACAACTATTAGATGCCGTCATCATCACACCGGGGACAGCTGTATATAGGCAATAATTATAATAAAAAAACAATAATTATATTTTGACACTGACGCTTGATTGATAGCTATTATAAATTTTATTAGAGAGACCAAAACTTAAGAGATTTTCGTAAGCCGTAGAACGACCGTACTACTACATTACTTTAGCTATAAACCTGCGAGAGTGTGCTTGATTTAGCAGATTACCAAATTGGACACTACAGACAGTACAACCGCAGCAACCGCAGTGGCAAGGCTTTTTGTTAATAGCTAATAGCATTAGGGCCCAGGTCGTCCGAGTCTGTCCACCCCTTGAGACCTCGGAGACCATTGGGGGCCATCCTTCGCTCCGTCTTCCGACTAGATTTGGATGCGGTCTATTAGCAAGTATAGCAACATTTCTTCCTACCATGTTGGCGGAGTTCTCATGCCGAAGCATGACTGTCCAATACAAATTATTGTATTGTCATCGTATCTAAATGCGGGCAAAACAAAAAAGAAAAGCACAAATAAAAAAAACTATGTAACCCCCCCCCCAGCTAAATTGGTCCATTCGTTTGGAAAATAGGATTCTCACCCCCATTTTATCAACTTCTTCCCCCCCCCATATCGTTAAGAACCTTCTCGATCACATCAGTTTTCAAACATAAAAAACCTCATCAAAATCGGTCTATTCATTTCGGAGCTACGCTCTGCACCCCCATCCCTCCCTCCACCTCTCCCCCCTTCATTATAGCTAAGATGGGTCGAGATGGGTCTCGTTTACCTCAGCTTTCAAATATAAAAAATCACAGCTAAATCAGTCCATTTGTTTGGAAGCTATGATTTTCACCCCCTTTTCTCACCTCTCCCCTCCCCCTCCCCATATATCTACGAACCACCTCAATCACATCAGCTTTTGAACAGAAAAAACCGCATCAAAATCGGTCCATTCGTTTGGAAGCTACGATTTTCACCCCCCTTTTTTCACCCTCCCCTCTCCCCACTCCCCTTCCGCATATATCTAAGAACCATCTCGATCACATCAGCTTTCTAATAAAAAACACACACACCCTCACCCACAGTGATACACACCCTAAACTTATAACACCCATCTCTTTGTTCGGGGGTTAAAAAGAAATGGAAGGATAGGCCAACCTATCTGCTACCACTCGTGGGATGTTGAACAAAAGAAATGGAAGGATAGGCCAACCTATCTGCTACCACCCGTGGGATGTTGAACAAAAGAAATGGAAGGATAGGCCAACCTATCTGCTACCACTCGTGGGATGTTGAACAAAAGAAATGGAAGGATAGGCCAACCTATCTGCTACCACCCGTGGGATGTTAAACAAAATAAATGGAAGGATAGGCCAACCTATCTGCTACCACCCGTGGGATGTTGAACAAAAGAAATGGAAGGATAGGCCAACCTATCTGCTACCACCCGTGGGATGTTGAACAAAAGAAATGGAAGGATAGGCCAACCTATCTGCTACCACCCGTGGAATGTTGAACAAAAGAAATGGAAGGATAGGCCAACCTATCTGCACCCCCCGTGGGATGTTGAACAAAAGAAATGGAAGGATAGGCCAACCTATCTGCTACCACCCGTGGGATGTTGAACAAAATAAATGGAAGGATAGGCCAACCTATCTGCTACCACCCGTGGAATGTTGAACAAAAGAAATGGAAGGATAGGCCAACCTATCTGCACCCCCCGTGGGATGTTGAACAAAAGAAATGGAAGGATAGGCCAACCTATCTGCTACCACCCGTGGGATGTTGAACAAAAGAAATGGAAGGATAGGCCAACCTATCTGCACCCCCCGTGGGATGTTGAACAAAAGAAATGGAAGGATAGGCCAACCTATCTGCACCCCCCGTGGAATGTTGAACAAAAGAAATGGAAGGATAGGCCAACCTATCTGCTACCACCCGTGGGATGTTGAACAAAATAAATGGAAGGATAGGCCAACCTATCTGCTACCACCCGTGGAATGTTGAACAAAAGAAATGGAAGGATAGGCCAACCTATCTGCACCCCCCGTGGGATGTTGAACAAAAGAAATGGAAGGATAGGCCAACCTATCTGCTACCACCCGTGGGATGTTGAACAAAAGTTAGTAGGTTAATATGCAATTTATTTATACTTATAATAAAGCAATAAGAACGAAAAAGTATGTACAACGAAGATAATAAAAAAATATATGCCCAGTACTTAAAATAAGCTACTGAACAAGAAAAGGGATAACATTTTTTTTATATGTATGTCGGTCTGCTTGTTTGTGTATATGTTTGTTCGCGCATTACGTACAAACTAGTGGACCGATTGCAATGCGGTTTTCCCTGTTAGATAGCTTAGGGTCAGACTTAAAAACTGGGGTACTTGGTACTGACATTATTCTCTTTAGTCATTGTTCTTTCCACTTGAATCCCCTTTTGGAACCCCTAAGGGTTCTACGGATACTCACTATTACACTTGGTCCCCCAAGCAAGGGGTTCAAGAAAAAATCAAAATTTAATTTCCACCTGAATCCACCGAGTCAAAATTGAATAGATGCAGTTATATAAAGACTAATGTTTGTCTTATTTAGTATTATATTATTTAAAAAATAAGCGTAACAAAATGATAATGATATTTCATTGTTTTTTTCTATTTGGCTTTGTTCACGAATTTTGAAGTGAAGTTGGCTAGCTTAGGATCGCGGCGTCAGAACTCATTCATTTAACAAAATGAAAAATAATAAACATGCATTTAAATAATAACTAGAACTAGTCTATCAAGTCGCTTCCAGTGAGCAACGTTCGCAAAACTAGAACTAGTCTATCAAGTCGCTTCCAGTGAGCAACGTTCGCAAAACTAGAACTAGTCTATCAAGTCACTTCCAGTGACCAATGTTCGCAAAACTAGAACTAGTCTATCAAGTCGCTTCCAGTGAGCAACGTTCGCAAAACTAGAACTAGTCTATCAAGTCGCTTCCAGTGAGCAACGTTCGCAAAACTAGAACTAGTCTATCAAGTCGCTTCCAGTGAGCAACTTTCGCAAAACTAGAACTAGTCTATCAAGTCGCTTCCAGTGAGCAACGTTCGCAAAACTAGAACTAGTCTATCAAGTCACTTCCAGTGACCAATGTTCGCAAAACTAGAACTAGTCTATCAAGTCGCTTCCAGTGAGCAACGTTCGCAAAACTAGAACTAGTCTATCAAGTCGCTTCCAGTGAGCAACGTTCGCAAAACTAGAACTAGTCTATCAAGTCGCTTCCAGTGAGCAACGTTCGCAAAACTAGAACTAGTCTATCAAGTCGCTTCCAGTGACCAATGTTCGCAAAACTAGAACTAGTCTATCAAGTCGCTTCCAGTGAGCAACGTTCGCAAAACTAGAACTAGTCTATCAAGTCGCTTCCAGTGAGCAACGTTCGCAAAACTAGAACTAGTCTATCAAGTCGCTTCCAGTGAGCAACGTTCGCAAAACTAGAACTAGTCTATCAAGTCGCTTCCAGTGAGCAACGTTCGCAAAACTAGAACTAGTCTATCAAGTCGCTTCCAGTGAGCAACGTTCGCAAAACTAGAACTAGTCTATCAAGTCGCTTCCAGTGAGCAACGTTCGCAAAACTAGAACTAGTCTATCAAGTCGCTTCCAGTGAGCAACGTTCGCAAAACTAGAACTAGTCTATCAAGTCGCTTCCAGTGAGCAACGTTCGCAAAACTAGAACTAGTCTATCAAGTCGCTTCCAGTGACCAATGTTCGCAAAACTAGAACTAGTCTATCAAGTCGCTTCCAGTGAGCAACGTTCGCAAAACTAGAACTAGTCTATCAAGTCGCTTCCAGTGAGCAACGTTCGCAAAACTAGAACTAGTCTATCAAGTCGCTTCCAGTGAGCAACGTTCGCAAAACTAGAACTAGTCTATCAAGTCGCTTCCAGTGAGCAACGTTCGCAAAACTAGAACTAGTCTATCAAGTCGCTTCCAGTGAGCAACGTTCGCAAAACTAGAACTAGTCTATCAAGTCGCTTCCAGTGAGAAACGTTCGCAAAACTAGAACTAGTCTATCAAGTCGCTTCCAGTGAGCAACGTTCGCAAAACTAGAACTAGTCTATCAAGTCGCTTCCAGTGAGCAACGTTCGCAAAACTAGAACTAGTCTATCAAGTCGCTTCCAGTGAGCAACGTTCGCAAAACTAGAACTAGTCTATCAAGTCGCTTCCAGTGAGCAACGTTCGCAAAACTAGAACTAGTCTATCAAGTCGCTTCCAGTGACCTATGTTCGCAAAACTAGAACTAGTCTATCAAGTCGCTTCCAGTGAGCAACGTTCGCAAAACTAGAACTAGTCTATCAAGTCGCTTCCAGTGAGCAACGTTCGCAAAACTAGAACTAGTCTATCAAGTCGCTTCCAGTGAGCAACGTTCGCAAAACTAGAACTAGTCTATCAAGTCGCTTCCAGTGAGCAACGTTCGCAAAACTAGAACTAGTCTATCAAGTCGCTTCCAGTGAGCAACGTTCGCAAAACTAGAACTAGTCTATCAAGTCGCTTCCAGTGAGCAACGTTCGCAAAACTAGAACTAGTCTATCAAGTCGCTTCCAGTGAGCAACGTTCGCAAAACTAGAACTAGTCTATCAAGTCGCTTCCAGTGAGCAACGTACGCAAAACTAGAACTAGTCTATCAAGTCGCTTCCAGTGAGCAACGTTCGCAAAACTAGAACTAGTCTATCAAGTCGCTTCCAGTGAGCAACGTTCGCAAAACTAGAACTAGTCTATCAAGTCGCTTCCAGTGAGCAACGTTCGCAAAACTAGAACTAGTCTATCAAGTCGCTTCCAGTGAGCAACGTTCGCAAAACTAGAACTAGTCTATCAAGTCGCTTCCAGTGAGCAACGTTCGCAAAATGCATTTTGGGAACTCTAATTCAAAACATGTATGCCGAAAAGAATGCCGAGGACCATTGTGAGGAGATCGTCTGGCAGCATCTTTCCTGATGGCCTGAAATCAAAATAATATTATAGTAGTTGTAACTTTTAAACTTTCGCGATTCGAACACATATATTAAACGCACTGAAAACTTAATTTTTATATATCTCGACGTTTCGATCGAATCAGTAGCCAGATCACTGTTAGACAGAGCTTATGCCCTCTGTGACCCTGAACATTTGGATGCCAAAGTGTCGCATGTTCAGGAGGTAGTCAAGCGAAACAGATATGAGGTGACTAGACGTTGGCGTCCTAGACGCAGAAATAAAAAGAGAAGGACTGATGTCGATAGACAGCCGGCTTTCATACCTTATGTAAAAGGAGTGACGGATAAAGTCGGCGCTCTATTCTTTAATAGAGCGCTGACTTTATCCGTCACTCCTTATATTATTCTAACAAGACCGTTTATAATCCTTTTATCTAAGTTAGCAAGGCATGTCAGAACACCGAAAGATGTAATTCCTTTTCAAACTCCTGGTGTATATAAGGTAGATTGCAGCTGCGGTAGTTCCTACATTGGACAAACCAAGCGTACTATAGCGGAAAGGGTAAAAGAATACATTGCAGCTGTAAAGAACCGCCAGATAAATAAATCTATAGTCGCTGAGCACTTGCTCGAATCGGGCCCTAATCACTGGATTGAATTTCACGACCCGAAGATTCTCTTCACGGAACGTTACTACTACTTCAGGATTATACGTGAAGCGGTTGAAATCAATTAATCAATCAATGTACTTTCAGATTCAGAAAAAGTTTACATGTTTTGTGGTAGGAATACGAAAATTATTGTACATAGTACTATGAGAACAAGTAGATCAAGGTTGCACATACAGAGACGCAACAACAAACAAGGAGACACACAACTAGCCACTGCACTATCATATAGAAGTCTTCATCTCCAAACTAAGTTCCTAAACTTGTTTCAGAATATGGAGACCTCCTCAGACAAAGAGCAGCCAGAGTGTTCTCCGAACCTTATCCCTGTATATTATACTAATAACATTAAATATTATACTTACTTAGGTGACAAAGAAAACTTGCATGGGTATAATCATAGTAGAAGCAGAATAGTGTACTGAAACATACATATAAGTACATAGCATGTCCTACCTAAGACGCCCAGTAAGGTATGAATACCTGTGATTAAGCATAAGAACTTAAATTTATTTTATTTTTATTAAGCGTGCGGCGTGCTTGCTTGTGTGTGTGTGTGTGTGTGTGTGTGTGTGTGTGTGTGTGTGTGTGTGTGTGTGTGTGTGTGGGGGGGGGGTGTGTATAAGTGTGGCTGTGTGTTTGTGTTCATACGCCACATACGGTGACGCAATATCTCAGCAGTGACTCGCAAAATGCAAAATATACCAGTATCAATGTATCTTGACTTGCTGAGCTACTAAGTGTTTTAAAAATATACATGAGTTTCCTCGCTCGTGATGTAAATTCATCTATGTGAGCATGCCAGTTTAAGAGCTCATCTACTAAGATTCCTAGGTATTTTGTTTTATTTGTTCTGGATAAAGCGCTGCAGGTACATAATATATTAGTGGAATTGGGGCAGATGTGAGCTTTGATTTCGTAGCTATCACGAGGGGTTTGTGTCCGGAACGTCAGGGAAAAAGTGACATATTTAGTTTTTTCCATATTGTTTAATATGGAAAAAATATGGAAATCACCAATATTCCACAAATATGGAAAATCAAATAAGGAGGTTTTCAGATAACCAAGTCATAACAAATCGCATAGCATTTTCAGCGTACTGTTTAGTGCTAAGCCAGCAATCCCCCCAAACAAATATGGCTGTATCGTCAGCATAGCAGAATATTTGGCAGTTGTCCAGAGAGAGTCGGCACAAATCATTATTATATATATTTGAAATAACGTTGGTCCCAAAATACTACCTTGTGGGACACCATAATCTAGGACACTAATCACTACTTAACACGTTACTAACTTTAACTAGCTGCTTGCGGTCAGATAGATAGCTTTTAAATATATCCAGTGCTACTCTCCTGACATCTATCTCTTCCATCTTAAAAAGCAGGATCGGGACAGAGACAGTGTCAAAGGCTTTGGACTAGTCTAAATCGATGACCAACCAATTATCTTTTGCATTCAAGGTAAATAGGTAGGTAAGGTAAGGTAGGTAGGCTCTTGCGTTAATAAGGCTACCGATCGCATCTTCTGGCGATTTGCCTTTCCGAAAACCGGACTGATTATCTGCTATAACACTTTAAGAGTCAAGGAAGTTAACATGCCGGAAATTTAAGATTTTCTCTAAGATTTTTGAGAATGTAGGCAATACAGAAATAGGGCGGAAATTGTTGACACTGTCTCTGCTTCCAGATTTATAAACAGGATGAACTAAGACCTTCTTAAACACTTTTGAAAATCACCCGTTGAAATAGCGAGATTAAAAATGTACAAATTTAAAAGTATCCTAATTTCAACCGAGAGGATGGTTTCAAGTTGGCTGCATCCTAGAATCCCGTGATAAGCAAGTGTTCGCGTCGCGGTTTATGTCAGAAGATATCTGCAGATGTCCTTAGTGTTGTGTGCCGTGACAATTCTGTTTTTTTTTTAACAATACTAAGTGTGGGTAGTTGGAGACAACGCTCGCCCTTCTCGATGCTGACACTAGCTTCAGTCTTCTCATGACCACGATCAAAGCAACTTGATCGAAACGTCGAGGTAAATAAAAAAATATTTTTTCAGCGCGATTATGTCCTGTTTTAATATACCTAACTAAATATTATGTCAGTTTTAATTTAGTGCCTCGTGATTAAGTTTGTAACGAAAATTTCTTATACATCTTTTGGTTTGAAAAATGTTGATATAGCTTCTTTAACGCATTCCCATTTGACTCCTTCTAGACAAATTAATAAGAAGTATAAAACGTTTAATTCCGAACTATCGTCTGGCTACACCCATTTGGATAACATTCCATTTGAGTAACCATAAAAAATATCAACTCAAAAGTGGTATTTCGGTAACTTATGAATATTTCATACATTTATATTCATTTGAGTTGCAACGGATCTTGAGATCCGATGGGAATGCCGAGCGAGATCAGTTAATTAGAATTTTTGATATCAATACCTGATGGGAAGCACCCATTTAATTCATCGTTATATTCGTCTTGGAGCTGGCCGGTTAAATTTTTAGAGTATACTAGCTTTCCTGTTACTTCGTTCGCGCGTACTACTGTTTATCGCGATAAAAATCGCCCTTTGTTCTTCTAGGATATTAAAAACCAATGCAAAAGTAGGTATAGCACCAACGCTCTTGAAGTTTTTTGACTGACTTGTTATTTCGTTTCCATGGAAACCGTTCCTAACAGCGAGTAATCAATATTTTCTAGTTTTCCCGTGAACACTTTCAATTTTCAGGCATAATGTTTTATTCTAGTGTATAAGCTATCTCCATTCCAAATTTACTATTTTTATCCCGGTAGGTTTTAATGTTAGAAGTCTGGAAACCTTGGGTGTAACATCAAAAAAGTTTGCGCGTTAAAAAGTTGGGCGAAAAGGGATTTAGGCTCAGTATGGCCAGATGGGTATTTTAGAAATCTTCATTGTTAGTCGCATCGTTACAAACTTACTCTAAAAATGTAAGAAGTAGATGGACATCACTTACACTTCAACAATATTAACAAGACATACAATATGTACAAAATATCGCCAGGATGCAATAAAATACTCAAAAACCAAGCAAGAAAAGCAAGCAAGTAAATAATTCAATTAACGTATTATAAATGTGAAAGTTTGTGTGTATACCTATCAGGTATGTATATATTTGTATATTTGTAACGGTTGAATGGATTTTGATGAGTTTTTTGTATTAGTATTATCACTAGTACCCATGAAGGGTTAAAACAATTTAGTAATTAGATACTTTAGGTCCTGGAATAAAACAGAATAGTTACTTTATATCATCATCATCCACGCGCGTGAAACCGCGGGGCGCAGCTAGTGCAAGCTGATACGCATAACCTATTCTGCGACGCGTCACGTCACACGCTGTCAGGTTTGAAAATATTAAAGCCAGTTTGCTGGACCCTTAGGAAAGTTCTCAGCTTTGGTTTATTGTTTTTTTTTTGTAGCAATATATGACCAAGTGCGTGTCGGACACTCATGCGGCTCTATGCGTGTTATTATTGTTATGGTTCCGAAGCCAGGATCTAAGCTATGAAATCCTCATAGCAATCGGTCCAGTAGTTATTACGTGATATTCCAATACTGTCATGAAAACCTAAGCAATGAAATTTCCATCATGAGAACTATGGAACTTTACCAAGCGCGGTGATTATTGCATAACCCCCCTTTTTATGGAAAAGGCCTGCTCAGCCGCGGCGTGTGACGGTTGATGGTGCGAGGGCTTGTGTCATGTCATGACACATCGTACAGCAGCCTCTTTCCAACTCATTCTTGGCGTTTTTAATCAGTTGAATACCAAGGGTGTCTACGCGTATTTATAAAGTATACAAGGCTGTTACGCTTCCATGTTTAACTGATTGTGTATAGATTAGAACGATGTTATTAAGATTTTGATTTAAAATATACTTTTTTTATGTACTAATCGCGTAAATACCTACAAACTTATAGTTTAGAATTAATAAGGTTCAAAGGGATTTGTATAAACGCAATATAAGGAATGTTAAATAATAATATTTTACTGCACCGAGGCTGGGCACGTCTTTCAATATAGAAAGGTTAGAAGGCCAGAGCGCGAGCCGGGGACACGGCCGCCCGCCCAGCCACGCGGCCGCCCGGTATGCTTCGGGGCGCCCAGCCATCTGAATTAATCCGCATTGATACGAGCGCAGGATATTTTAGAATATACTTACTGGCAAAATGATAATTTTAAATGCGAAAATAACTGCCTCTCTGTCTGTTTGTAAACTTTCTGTTTGTAAAAGAAGAACATAATGTGCATCATGGGCATAGGCTTTTTTATCCGACTGCGGAGGGTTGTTTTTGGGTTATGTATGTATGTTTGTATGTTCCTTAAGCGCGTCCTATAGCCTATGTGGCTTGATGGATTTTGATAAATGAACTATCATTGGATTTGTCCTAATCACGAAAGACCTTACAGCTGTCATTTTGTATTTCCGACGGAATACAAAATAAAAACCTTTTGATTGAGATATCAAAATGAGGATTTTACCAAAACTATAGGTATAATTCTTATAAATATAAAGTTTAAAATATAAATAAATTATTAAAATATATAAAAAAACGACAGCGAACAAAACTAAAAAATGGCAAACAAGCTTTAGATTCTTGATTTTAGCTCCAAGCCAACTTCAATCAACAACGAACGAGGCTCTGGCGACCGTCGCAAGCCAACTTCAATCAACAACGAACGAGGCTCTGGCGACCGTCGAATGGCGTTTAATCCATTCACAAATCTGCACAGCTAAATGGCGCAAGTTGGTGACGGGCAGCAGCGCCACTGGTGCAAAGAGCTGCCCTCTGCGATCCACCTGCACAGCGTGTCACCACAAAGAAATGGCTCCCAGTTCCCGGCCACTCTGCTTTTCCTAACCAAGGTGGCTGTATCGGCCGAACAGGGGGCCAATAATCCCGGGTTACGGAAGGCTACAAACAACGACTGAACGTAAAGAAGCTGACAGTAATTACATGAGAAGAGCCGAAGATCGGACTCAGTTAGGAGTCATTAGGACCGGCCTATGTCCAGGGCTCTCATTCGCTATGAACACTCTGCCACGTATCGCGCCGCCTGCGTGGAATTGTTCGTAATTTGCCGAATGATTCCACAACGCGACGCGTTACGCGTGTGAATGGTCATAGCGAATAAGGGCCCAGCAGTGGACGAATACAGGCTGATGATGATGATAATTTAGTACTATACTGATTTAAAATATCACTATCATTATCATTATCGTGTATATACACGTGAGTCATTGCCGGTAGTGATATTTTAAATTATGTATCAGGTTCACGAAAACTTTAACACTAAAATTACTATACCGATGTTCAGTTTAGGTTTTTGTTCGTAATTGTTTATTGTTTTTTTATTTATTTTAATAACTTTGTAATAAAATCAAAGTTTAATGTATAAGAGATACACCGACAAAATTATGAATTTTTCAAAGAGACGACCTCATCAAGCGACTTTACCCAACTTCTATAATTTACCATGAGTTTCGCACAAAACAAAGTGATAAATCTGCGCGCAGAAAACAAAAGAAATTTCCTTTCATTCCAGAACTTTCGGAGCTGGATTCTTTTGTGTGTGACTTCAGGCTAAAATGTGACAATTAATAGTTATAGGGAACAAACTGGTCTGATATCAAGGCATCAGCTGGCATCATGTTTGTCGACCTCATCATGTCTTTACTCCACATGGATGAAATTAGTGTCAAATGCTTACCTCTTTTGTTCGCGACTTCATCCCGTGTCTTCTGCTGCGCAGACTAAATTTTATTGCGTGAAAAAGTATCCTGTTTGTCCTTTCCCAGGGTTCAAACTATCTTCATACCAAATTTCGTTTATTCGGAATGCTCGGTGCACGAGTCCGACTTGCACTTGGCCGTTTTCTGTATTAATATCCGTCATTGTACAGACTTTTTGGTACTTACTGCTTTATTATAAGTAGTAAGTATATATAGATTTAGTGACAAGACGGGCAGGTCGCTAGCCTGATAGTAAGCGTCACGCCTGCCCATAACAGTTGCAGTGACACCCAGAACTTTGGTTGCAAAATCATGCGCATCACTGCACTGCGCTCGTCACCCAGAGGCGTTGGTTTTTAAGTCTCAGTGTCCAGTGATTTTGCTGGAAACATTGCCGTTCAAACAAAATCAGAAATGTTTACACACTACTACTTGGCGGTTGAATATCTGACAAAGGTGTGGTGGCCCCCAGGCGGACTCTTGCGTAACAGGCCTGCAGGCAAGCTTCAGTCACAGAATATTAATAAATAATAGCTTCAGCGAGCAATTGGCATAAAGTTTAGTAGCAGCTGCTGCAAGTGTTGTAGCTCAACTCCGCTTTATGTAAGTGCTCAATAGTTTCTAGTCAGTTAAAGGCGTCAGCTTCTAGTTTTCAAAGTACTGCGCGAGCGGTAAGTGTAATATACCTAGTTCTGAGTTCAGAGGCAACATACGCGAGTAGGTCCGGCTCCAACAAAGCTATCTGGAGGTCTGAGTACAGAGTTCAGAAGAAAAACCGGGGGCTGGTTAAGCAGTGGCCATCTTCCAGCTGCGGTAATGAAACTAAAAAAAACAAGAAGATAATCCATGAACACTATGAAATAAAAGCTAACGAAATGGTTGCGTCCGTTTCAAGAATAATGTACACCAAAAGGAAAAAAGTACCCTTATTAGATCACTTACGTGTCCGTCTATTGTCCATCTATCAGAGCTTATTAGATCACTTACGTGTCCGTCTATTGTCCATCTATCAGAGCTTATTAGATCACTTACGTATCCGTCTATTGTCCATCTATCAGAGTTTATTAGATCACTTACGTGTCCGTCTATTGTCTATCTAGCGGAGTTTATTAGATCACTTACGTGTCCGTCTATTGTCCATCTATCAGAGCTTATTTTCAAACAACTTACTGGCTTACTAGCCCTTATATTTTCAGTTATTAGGTTATTTAAAATATATCATCTAAAATTATCAATCCTGTATGCGGCTCGACTCTAACTTGGCCCCAAAACTTAAAAAACAAAAACCTTGAAAACGAAATTGGATCGTTTCCCACTTCGCTGTGATTCCATTTCTTCGCTTGCGACCGATTTCAAGAGGTCCTGGTTTTCAAAATTTAAGGTTTGCTTCCGTCATCTACTGACGACTCCTCGAGGATTATTATCCTCGGAATTGGAGCTTTTGTCATTTGAATGGAAAGATTTGCGGAAATGGAGTGCGGAGATGGGCGCAGTAATTAAATTTATTGATCTTGAAGAAAATTAATGAAATTGATGCAGTCTTAATTTCTCGTGATTTGAACGTGAAAGACTCCCTAAATATTGAAATAATGCAAATATGATTATAGAAAACCCCCCTTAGTATAGATGAAGCTGTATTGTTGTACTAGACGAAAGTGGATCTCTAAGGAAGCTTTTTCAAGTGTATCTACGGCACGGAGTAATGTGCAGTTGTCTATGATCTACGAGAGTAATTTGAAACAAGATCGTTTCATAAACGGCCGTATCGGATGAAACAAAACCTTTCTTAAAGTCGCAAGTAAGATAAAAGGCCACTTCCTTTGTCCATCTATTCGGAGCGACTACATCTTCCAAACGTCAAGTACCAGGCTCTCAGCACCGATATAGAAGTGGAGTAGTGGGAGTGACCAAACATTGAGCTGTAAATGAGACAGTCAGATTTTAACACTAGTATTTTTCGAGTATTTAAACAAAATCCACTTGAAGAAGACCACTTCAGTAAATACCGTTCAGTATGGTTTGATATTCAAAGTGCAATTATGAAAAAATACGTGTGCAAATTGATAAATCACGGTCATCATCATTTGGAATATAGTAGCATCCAAAATGCTACCAACAACTTTCAATTGCAAAAGTTTAATGCGACACTGCAATACTCTGGACATCCTCCAAAGCGGTATAAAAAAAAACGAGTTCCCGACCTCATCCTAACGTGTGGACACCGCACCCTTAGCTAGCGGAAGGCCATTCGGCACTCGAAGCGTCGAGCAGCTGTATGTACATGTCTACTATTAACTATTCTGTGGTACAAGTGTAAAAATATCGATTTCCTGCGCGATATACACTGATATGCAAAGAAAGCGGGCGGTTATAAAAAAATGCGATAACTTTAAAAATATTCGAGCAATCCATGTTAAAATAAAAACTAAATGAAAGTTTACTTCATTATAAATATAGGAAGAAGTAAAACCTTTTTATTTGTTTTTGTTGATTATATTAAAAACCATAAGTATATGTCCAGCTGTTCTGATCTATAGGTCGCATTTCTCAACCGATTCTCGTGAAATTTTGTGAGCAGATTCGATAATTATAATGTATTTTTGACGATTCAGTTTTCCGAAATTTTTCAAAATGGCGGAGTTATGAGGGCTCGAAAAGTAAAAAAGGTCGTATTTCTCAACCGATTCTTGTGAAATTTTGTGAGCATATCTGATAATTTTTTTTTTTTGTTGCTGAGTTTTTTTTAAGTGCTCGTTCAGCTTTAAGCTATGCAAAGACAGACTCGCGAGTTCTACAGCTCTCAGAGCCATCTATTTAGAATTTATTATCGGCTCAGAAATCTGGTGGAAAGCATGCCAAACTGTATATCATCAGTATTAACAGGTGGCACCACGAGGTGGCAAAACAAAATACTAAAATGTGCGAAAAATCCATATTCGATACCGTAGCACATATTTCATGTTTTATTTTTTATTTTAACTTAACTTAGTACTACACACTACACACTTAGTACATAGACTTTTATTTAAGCACTATAAAATTGACTATATTACAGTCATCATTTCATAAATCTAGTTAATATATATTTATTGAGGATTTTGTTACCGACCCGCTTTCTTTGCGGCCCACTGTAGTCTCCTGGTAACAAAGTGTTGTACAATTTACACGTGGATGGATTTCATGCTCAAATTACAAGAGAGGAAAAAAACTGGGTGAATCAACGAGCATGAAGTTTGGCTGATGGTAATATATCCCTAGCTAGCACAGAATTAATAATAATAATACTCATAATATAAGATAGGTCTACATTGTCAGGTCTACTTTTGTCAGGTCTACTTTGTCAGGTCTACTTTTGTCAGGTCTATTTTGTCAGGACTACTTTGTCAGGTCTACTTTGTCAGGTCTACTTTTGTCAGGTCTACTTTGACAAGTGGCTTTGATTTTACCATGTAAGGATCAGTGATTTATTCTGGATTTCAAAAACTCAGTTTTACAGCTAGTAGAAGTGTTCAAGATACCTACATAATGTGATTAACGAAGGTAACGACCAACCATCTCGCCAACCCTTAAAAAACGCATTGGATCCGGTCTCAGACTAAATATTACTATAGTTAAAATGTAGTCCAAGGATCCGGTCCATTCTTATGGGACCGGGTGCCACAAACAGGTAATGGCTACGAATATTATATTCGTAGGGGGTTCAAAATTATAAAACCCCTCTAATTGTGTCGGGGGGTTTTAAAATAGCAAATAAACTTTGTTTAAAATGGACACTTTCACAAAACACATTAAAAAATACCTGTACAGGAATCGCAAATCCCTTTGATCTCAAAACGTGCCTACCAAGGATCGTCATAGAAAGGTTTCAATGATATCCTTTTGTGGAAGAGGAAATATTTTGGGACATTTTAAGGTAAATAAAGCTATTTTGTAGGCGGTCAAATATTTTCCATTTTTAACCCCGAAAGTAGGATTAATCAAAAGTATCTCTTCTTCCATATAGTTCGCAGAACCGACAACAGCTGGGCAATAAAGGTTCTCAAATGGCGACCACGAACAAGCAAGCGAAGTGTGAAGAGACCCCCCACACGATGGACCGACGACATTGTAGCCATTGCAGGAAGTCAATGGATGGAGGTGGCACAAGATCGCTCGTCATGGCGCTCTTCGGGGGAGGCCTATGTTCAGCAGTGGACTTCTAAAGGCTGACTTGATGATGATGATCTCTTCTTGTGGGGTTAGTTATTTACATTAGGTATTTCCAGCGCTGAGTATGTTTTCTGTTTTAAGAAACTAAGGTATAAACAAATAAGTGACCAAACACTTTTATAATATCACTATCGACTCGCCCGGCTTCGCAAGAGTAGCTATGGGTTTCTCTCTTAATACAAAATTAAGGCAAATAAGTGACCAAATACTTTTAAAATATCATAAGCGACTCGCCCGGCTTCGCAAGAGTAGCTATGGGTTTCTCTCTTAATACAAAATTAAGGCAAATAAGTGACCAAATACTTTTAAAATATAATAAGCGACTCGCCCGGCTTCGCAAGAGTAGCTATGGGTTTCTCTCTTAATGCAAAATTAAGGCAAATAAGTGACCAAATACTTTTAAAATATCATAAGCGACTCGCCCGGCTTCGCAAGAGTAGCTATGGGTTTCTCTCTTAATACAAAGTGACCAAACACTTTTATAATATCACTAGCGACTCGCCCGGCTTCGCAAGAGTAGCTATGGGTTTCTCTCTTAATACAAAGTGACCAAACACTTTTATAATATCACTAGCGACTCACCCGGCTTCGCAAGAGTAGCTATGAGTTTCTCTTTTAATACAAAATTTCGATTCTACCAGTGTATTGATTGAATAATTTGAACAAAATACGGTTATTGTGAATTAACTATAATAAAGACATCATTAGCCTTTCATATTTTTTTTGGTTAATGTAATTTATACATATAATAAAGCAATAGGAACTAAAAAGTATGTACAAGGAAGATAATTAAAAAAGATATGGTCTAGGGTACATAAAATAAGCTACTGAACAAGAAAATAACATTTAAAAAATGCATGTCTGTCTGTTTGTCTGTCTGTATGTTTGTTCGCGCATCACGTAAAAACTACAAGACCTATTGCGATGTGGTATTCATTGTTGGATAGCTTATGTTTTGCCTTAAAAACTGGGGTACTTTATATCTCACTCCGATGAGTAGAAGCCGAGCAATTAATAAAAATATTTATGACGGCCGAAGGAATTTTGATCATATGTTGGTATATTGGTATTTTAGGTCCTGGAATAGTACAATGAGTACTTTTAACCTACAGCACGCGTGCGAAGCCGCGGGCATCAGCTAGTTAGTATTATTTTATGTATCTATACTTATAATAAAGCAATAAGTACGAAAAAGTGTGTAACAAGAAAATAATAAAAAAATGGTCTAGGAACTCTAGGGTACTTAAAATAAGCTACTGAACGAGAATATAATGAACAGAGATAAACGTTTCTTAAAAAGAAACGTTTATCTCTGTTTATTTGTTCGAGCATCACTTCAAAACTACTAAACCGATTGCGATGCGGTTTTCATTGTTAGATAGCTTAGAGGTCGTCTTAAAAACTGGTGTAATTGGTATCTCAATCCTACGAGTAGAAACTGAGCAATCGATAAAAATCTTTTTAGATGCTGAAGTAATTTAGATTATATGTTGGAACGAGTATAATGGTACCTCAGGGGCCCGACCACAGAACTTGGCTTCAATCAGATTGTTTACTTTTTTCATAGCAATTTTGACTCTATCGCAAGGCCTTAATGAATTTGACGGCTTGAAACTGATATGATCAACACTGCGTAATAGCACTGCTGGTCCTGGAATAGCACATATAATACTTTTAACTTATGAGATGAACACGCGTGCGAAACCGCGGCTACAGATGTTCATCAATAGATGTCGCAGCGCACGCCAAATAATGTCATTTATGTGCACATTTTTGATATATTGGATTACATTATTGCAATTTTCGGAGGGACCTCTATTTTTTTGAAAAATAAAGTATAGCTCTTGCTATTTGCAAATAATGTAGCTTTCTACAGGTGAAATAATTTTTAAAATAGTTTCAGTATTTTTTGAGTTTATCCATTACAAACAAATACACATACAAGCATACAACAAATCAATTATTATTGTTCTTTCCTTTTTAATCGACTTCACAAAAGGAGACGGTTATATGTATGTTTGTTTTTTTTTTTTTTTTTTTTTTTAATTGACCGAGCAAGTGCGAATCGCGAGCGCGAGAGTATGTTCGGAGTATGTCCTTATGTCCGGCTGTTCTACTCTTTAAGTGGCATTTCTCAACCGATTCTCATGAAATTTTGTGAGCAGGTTCGATAATAATAATGTTTTTTTTACGATTCAGTTTTCCGATTTTTTTCTTAATGGCGGAGATTTGGGGGCTCAAACGAATACTGTAAACGATCGAAAATTTGGTCTTATTTTATGTTTTTATTGTTTGATTTTGCACTTCACCACGAGCAAGATGTAGTAATAATATCTAATAGTTCAAATGCGGGCGAGTGTGTGGTAAATAACGTTTTGTACAAATAAATATTATGAAACTCTTAACTATCTGTGCAAAGTCGGGGCGGGTCACTCGTGTGGAATAAAAAAACAAAAGATGTGATATTTGAAAAGCCACTCATGCGGGTTTTGAAATAGATGTTGCAGGACCCTCTAGAATAACTTCTTTGAAACCATGCTCGTAGAAGTACTTCGGTGCTCGGAACCTGTACCACTTACTTACATGTTGGGAAACGCTTCTCTAGCGTTCAACGGCAAACCGTGTTTTCTGTGCACAATGGTAATTCGGCGAACTGTACGGAAATCAAACAATTGTAGATTACTGCATCGAGCAGAAAGACACTTCTAACTGCACCGAGTGTTAGATTGGAGCCCGATATTTGTACTATTATTTACTCCGTGCCCGAGCTGTAACGAGGGCTCTAATATTACGAGTGCAGCAAGAAGTCACTTGAGCGAGTGTCCGGACCGGAGCGAAGTCACGACCTAGGAGACGTGACGCGACTAGGTTTCAGCTTTTAATGTTGTATTTTGGATTTAGTAGGTAATAGAGAATAGATAAAGATTACGTAAAACATCCAAGTGGACCTACTGGCAAAGTGACACGGACACGGCATATATGTAGCTTTTTGTCCTTCGCCCATAGATCTTAATATAAAACATCCAAGTGGACCTACTGGCAAAGTGACACGGACACGGCATATATGTAGCTTTTTGTCCTTCGCCCATAGATCTTAATATAAAACATCCAAGTGGACCTACTGGCAAAGTGACACGGACACGGCATATATGTAGCTTTTTGTCCTTCGCCCATAGATCTTAATATAAAAGGGAAGATTAGGCACCAGTTCCTCGGGCGTGGACTGCATAATTTAAGTGCATCGCACTCAATTGACTTAGTCACAACTGGAGTGGCATTTGTAGAGGGGCGTGTTAGCAGTGACGCTCATACGCGCTTCGTTTGCGTTAGTCACAGTATCTTTGTTGTTGATGCACATGAAGCACGACGGTGGGAATGCAGCTGTGTGGGTGTGCCTGTAGTTGTATCTAGTCTAGTTTTTGTTTACGTGATATTTAAGCGTGCCGTATTGTCCGCCCATTAACTAGATCTATGTCTTCACTACTGAATTTTGTTGGAGATGAAGTAATGGAAAAAGTCACGCAAAAAAAGAAACAGCAACCATTGTCATACAGTTACATCGTTCTGCACACAAAAGAAACAGCAACCATTGTCATACAGTTACATCGCTCTGCACACAAAAGAAACAGCAACCATTATCATACAGCTACATCGCTCTGCACACAAAAGAAACAGCAACCATTGTCATACAGTTACATCACTCTGCACACAAAAGAAACAGCAACCATTGTCATACAGCTACATCGCTCTGCACACAAAAGAAACAGCAACCATTGTCATTCAGTTACATCGCTCTGCACACAAAAGAAACAGCAACCATTGTCATACAGTTACATCGCTCTGCACACAAAAAATAGAACACAGATTCCCATAAAATGTTGCACAGATAATAACGGTGGGAAACAAACAAGCACAAATTAAACAAAAATATAACCCCCGAAAATTATAGCTAATCTCCATCACATCAGCTTTCAAACAGAAAAAACTGCATCAAAATAGGTATTCACTTGGGAGCTACGATGCAACAGACAGACATACACACAATATACACAATTTGTATATAAACTTAGTTCTAATTGTGTGCTTATGTTTTTTTCTGAAATAAAATAATAAATGATTAACAATTGTTTTAGTAGATTTGGTACCGGAGGCTTGACTAGGAAAATTAACGTCGATTTTCTTAGCATCGATGTCGTAGCGTAACGTGCGCAGAAGCGTAGTGCGCGCGCTACGCTTCTTCTCTTATACGAGTGCTACGACAATCGTCGTTGATTTTTAATGTTGTCCTCATCTTGTAGGGTATCGAAATGAAACATGTTGTTTCTGCACGATAGTGTTTGGGATCCCATATTTTCATCCGTAGTTCGATTCTCCTATATTATATTCTTTATAGCTGCGGTTTCGCACTGCTAAAATTATCGGCGATTGTCTGTTTTGAGGTGGTTTCGACTCCGACTCTCGCTCTTCTTTCGCGGCATTACGCTATTTCATGAATGAAAAGGGCAGCTAATTCGAAATGTTTATGGTATGTTCTATGGTAGTTACGTTAAAGGGAGGACCCGTTAAATCCATTTCGAATGAGGTATCAGTTTCTTCCACGGCACTTTAATTTACGAAGCGTGTGAAAGAATTTAAGTGCTGCAAATTGAGTTGAAATTGGCTCAATAAAACCCCATAATGTCTTTTCTGATGGTCCTATTTCTATCTATATTATGGCACATTGTAACAAGCTATATTGTGTACCAAACTTGACTCCAATGTAACAAACATCACGGTCACTCCAAAATAACATACATCAGGCCTATCTCACTTTCCGATGGATAGTGTGTTAACTTGTGGCAGCTATTGTTTTTGGAGTGTCAACTTGAGTGTGGTCTAGGGGTGAGGTGAGGTGGGTGAGGAGAGGTGGGTGAGGAGAGTAAGTGATATTTCATTTTTACCCAACTACGGCGAAGCAAGGAAAGGGTAATGAGTTAAACAGTATATGTATGTATGCATCTATGTAAGTGGGTATGTGGATGTTCCACCATAGCGTCGCCCTATTGGCCCGATTTTGTCAAGCGATGTGTTATCGATTCGTCTTCAGATATGTAATGTTAGAGGCTATTTTTTTATCCGACTACGGCGAAGCAAATATAGAGTTGTGCTGAAACTAAAAACTTTGTTCGATTTTGACAAGCAAGGTATCAGTCAAATCGTCTTCATCGCAAGAGTGTCAGGCAATTTTTTACCCGGCGCTGTTGTTCTTAAAGGGACTTTACATTTAACTATGAAGCCTAGCATAGGTGGCAAAACCGTAAAGTCGCGGCCCGTGACCAAACCTTAATTAATCTTGAGAGGACTTCAATGCAAACAAGACATTTTAGAACCTGGTATCATTATAATATTAGTATGGTTATATATGTGTCTGGGTGTGTGTGTGTGTGTGTGTGTGTGTGTGTGTGTGTCTGTGTGTGTGTGTGTGTGAGTGTGTGTGTGTGTGTGAACCCAGATAATAATAGGTCCACCCCTACTCATCCCGCGGGTGCTGTGAGAATCCAGGGAATGGACAGCTACATGTCCCTGTGTGAGTATCAACATCTCATGCGATCACCAGCCGCCTGCCGCCTGTCGAGCTGTCATCATGATCATCATCATTTCAGCCTTAATCAGTTCACTGCTGAACATAGGCCTCCCCCAAAGAGCGCCACGACGAACGGTCTTGTGCCTCCTCTATCCACCGACTCCCTGCGATGGCTACAATGTCGTCCGTCCGTCGTGCGGGAGGTCTCCCTACACTTCGCTTCCTTGTTCGTGGTCGCCATTCCAGAACCTTTATTCCCCAGCGGTTTTCAGCTCTACGGACTATATAACCTGCCCATTGCCACTTCAACTTGCAAGTTCTGAGAGCTATGTAGGTAACCTTGGTTCTTCTACGGATTTCCTCGTTACGGATCTTATCACGTAGATAAACTCCAAGCATAGCTCTCTCCATTGCACGCTGCGCAACTCTGAGCTTATGTATGAGACCAATAGTTAGCGACCACGTCTCAGTGCCGTATGTCACTGAGACGTGGTCGAGCTGGTGGTTACGGAAAATCCCCCTCTAACGAGGGAGGCCCGAGTTCAGCAGAGGACTCCTTCAAGCTGATGATGTGATGTGATGTGTGTATCGCTACGAATATTCTCCCATCGTGCAGAACACTTAACCTACTACAGAATATTAAAAGTCTAAAGTCCCAACAAACTTTGATTGCAGGCTGCATATTTCAGAGCTTGCCTGCCAACTTCCGGTCATCCCCGGGAGAGGGTACGGTGGAGGAAATTGCCTCGGATTTCCCTTACATTTCTCTCTTCGGCCCTTCCACCCTTTACCGCAGTATGCGGTCAGCTTCACGGACCATTGAGTACCTATTTCCGTTCTCACAATATCCTAACTATAGCTATTTGAATATATAATAGTACTAGTTTATGAAACGCTTGCATAATAAGGGAAATTAAGGGAAAACTAGGTATTAAAGTGTTTTAATACCTAGTTGTGCCGTTTCATACGTTTCATACACTACTCATGCATGATCTTAATTTTAATGAAAAATAATGTCGTAATATTTTCTTGATTTTGCTGGTAAAAACTCGTTCGTCATGTTCGTTGCTGTTCCGTGATGACAGGTGGAGTCAAATTCTCCTCACGAACACTGGTTTCACATGTTTAAAACTCAAAAAATACATACCCGATTTTAAAAAATCTTTCATATAAAGAAAGCTAAATTATCAGCGAGTAACACTAGCAGGATAATATTTTCCAAAAAAATAGAGTTCCCTTCGAAAATTGCAATAATGAAACCCGAGGTATTAAATTTTGCAAAATATCTCGATTACTTTGTATCACAAACCAAAGAGTATATAAATACTACGTAAGATCACAAAATAAAAAGGAGATACGGGTCTTTGTATATAGAATGTTGCCATGGAAGCAAAATCACAGAACATCTAATAATTATTGACGTAGGAAATGCTCTATGCATAAAAAAACACGAAATAGTAACCGTAATTCAACCTCCTTGCGTTAAACGGCAGTACAGCGTAACAGAATAATACTATAGACGAAATAGTATACGTTAGTATAAAACCTATAAACATAAACTATTTGTCCAAATAAAGTACCTACTAATTTTATCTTTCTATATATCTACCCGTGCGAAGCTCGGGTGGGTTGCTAGTTTTTAATAAAGATAAAACATTTGATCAATAAATGTGAGGTAATAATGTCAAGTAAATTATGGCGCCAAAATCCAGTCCACAGCGAATTCGCGCGCCTACGATCTAGCACGCGCCGCCGCTTGCGGAGCCGACCGGTGCCTTAATGGTAAAGAATAAATATTATAATCGTTTAGTTCAAAAACCAGTGTTATAATATATTTTTTCATATTAGAGCCGTGCCGTGCGTAATGTATTTCATTATTTGTTTTCCAGGAACTTGTAAGTAAATTTTTCGGGCGTGATAATTGTTTAGTGTTAGTTCAGGACAAAGATTTACGTAATCATATTTTCCTCAAATCATTTGAAATGCATTCTTTGGTCGTTCTCGATTCAAATTCTTTATTTTGATCATCAGCCTGTATTGGTCCAATGCTGCACTAGGCAGATGTATATGTCTGAAGAATCTGTGGTGTTTATTGGGAGAGCTTAATGACTACCACAGAGCCCGATCTTCGGCTCTTCTCACCCAGGTTATGCCGGCCACCTTTCACAGGTCGTCGCTCCACGTGGCCTTTATGTTTGGATAACAAAAGTCCATGTGCTACTAAAAAACAATGTAAGTATAAGTAATAATGGGCACGAGATCATTCGCTCTTTATTTGTTAAGACATAATTTTATTTTGAGAAATTACTGCAGATGATAATAGGAGAGAATGAATAAAAGTTTATTTGTGGCAAAGGCACGATCCTTTGCCACAAATAAACTTTTATTAAAAAAAAGTATGTCACAAATCGGCCTGAGTTCAACATAATGCTGGCTGTTAATTAACAACAACAGAGTATTTAGTTGATCACTGTTCACACAAAATTTCGCAAAAAAGGAGAGGGGTAACGTTCCGTCACTGTTTTCAGGATGCTGTTGTCACTTGTTTACACACATCTAGTGAGAAAACAAGATATCCGTTTCTAAACCTCAAATCCGAATACGGTCGGGTTAAAAAATAGCCTATGACACTCTTGCGATGAAAACGAATCGATTGATGCCGCGCTTGTCAAAATCGGATCAAGTGTTTAGTTTGAACACATGATAACACCTTTGCTTCACCGTTGTCAGGTAAAAAAAATATGGATTGATTCCTCGCTTGTCAAAATTGGACCAATAGGGGTGACGCTATGGTGGATCCACTTAAATATTTACATACATATACTGTTAAAATTATTACCCTTACCTTGTTTTACCGTAGTCGGGTAATAAGCTAGGGACCAAAGAAACAGGGATGGTGAGTTGTGGCCACTTTGCTAGACTTATATCAAGTGTTACCGACAAAGGCGGACTAGCAGTTTTGGCCGCCCGTTATAGGCAGGCCGTTAGGGCGTTACCACCCAATCGATCGATTCTGAATCGATATAACTCGTCCGATCGAGTAGATTTAGTAACGGTCAACGTCAACTGATCTGTCTCATTCTACTATCGATTGACTCCATCGTTCAAAAATAGATCGTTTGGTGCCCCTAATACCAGCCGCCCCCATCTCAGCTCCATTACCTGAGATATGTATATAATAGGAATTTACTAGTTGCCCGCGACTTTTCCGCCTGGAATTTGATCGTATTCTTCCTCGGTCATTGCATTTTTAATCGAACGATAAGATAATAATAAGATAAGAAGTCCTTCGCTCTTGTCAAGTTTTATCAAAACGTATTTCTTAATTTTATCAATATTTTAAGATTTGAATTAGTAAATCACTGGGAAATAACCTGGTGGGAAATAGAGTTGAATGAGACCAATTCGTTTCATTGACAAATGTTTTTTTTTGCTGACTGTACTTAAATCAAATCACCAAAAATTCCGTTCTTCGTTCTTCAAAATAGACCCCATGAAAAGAATGAAAACTCTAGACGGGGAACGGTTAGACGGGCGGACAGACAGACACCATAATTACCAATAATTATTAATAATTGCTACCATTATGTTTCAGTTTTGCTTCTGGCGAAAGTACTATATGGTTGCTGCAACAAAAGGTTTTCGTCCGTTTGGACCCTTTGAGAACCTTAAACATCCGTCAATATGTCTGTGAACTTCAGCCTCCACCTTCCTACAAATTCAATAAATAACTCAAATTTACTTCCATTCGTACCTGTCCTGCATTATTAACAACATATCCCACCATCAGAAGCGTTTCGGCTTCATTTCGCAATAGGTAGTTCTTCAATCTGCTCCAAGGTTAAAGAAGCTATATCTAACGGTTTTCTCAGTATCTTAAGTTATGCCATGTCAGAGGTCTGACAATGACACCAGAGGCCAGCACCACCTCTCACGACAAACAAACAAAATAATACCTATATTGATACATATCTATGCGTATTCAACCTGTATTATAAATTTCCCGAAAGGTGAGCCATGGAAGTCCTGTCACCTTGAGTTTGCAGAAAATAATCCCAACCAAAGATTTTGAATTACGTGACTCTTTGTACCTACTCCCCTCTACGATCCCAACCTTCATTATACCTACAGGAAGGAATTTATAGGCGGCCGGTGGGTTTTGCATTTTAGTCGGTTCGATCCCCGGCTGAGGCAAGCATGTTATCAAATGCAGTTAAAATTAATCTACACTTATAATAAAACTGTAACGGGTCCAATTCTGTACATTGAAGATATTTAGTTTTTGCTTTTTGGAGGGTGCTCTATATTCGATATTGAAGCCAAACTGTTTTTTTTTCATTTTTGTTTGTCTGTCTGTATCTTGGATAGGCATCACGCAGAAACTACTGAATGAATTTAAATGAAACTTGATATGATTTGAGTTCATACTACGAGGTAGGACATAGGATACTTTTCATCCCGAAAAATGAAAGGGTTCCTGCAGGAAAATTATTTAAAAGAACACGTAGCACGCGGAAACTAATGGACGTGTTTTGATGCAACTTGGCTTTCGATAATGAAGCCTAAAATGTATGTTTTATCATTTTTGTCTGTATGTTGTCTGTCTATATCTTGGCCGTGCATCACGCCACCGGAACTGCTTGATGAATTCAAATGAAACTTGGTATGATTTGAGTTCATACTACGAGGTAGGACATAGGATACTTTACTTCCCGAAAAAATAATGGGTTCTCGCAGGATAGGGGTTGAAACTTATATAAAAGAACACGTACTACGCTAAAACTAATGGACTTGTTTTGATGAAAATTGACACAGTCATATATCTATACATAAAAGTGAGGGGAGGGGCAGGGGAAGTGGAGGAACAGACGATTTTCGACCTTATCGACCTAATGTAGTTTATTTAAAGAAGTTATAGATCTCATCGATATCTTTGTTTTGGATGACAGCTGTCAAACTTAAAAGGGTTATAACTAAGAAACTAATGATCATAGACTAGTAGTTTCTATACAGAAGTGATAGATCTCATCGATATCTTCGGTTTGGATAACAGCTGTCAATGTCTATCACTTCTGTAAAAAACTACTAGTCTAGTATCAATAGTTTCATATTTATAGCCCTTTTAAGTTTGACAACAGTCATCTAAAATGAAGTAATCGATGAGATCTATCACTTCTGTTAAGAAACTACTAGTCTATTATTGCTAGTTTCAGAGTTATAGCCCTTTTAAGTTAGACAGCTGTCATTCAAAACGAAGATATCGATGAGAGCTATGAATTCTGTAAAAAACTACTAGTCTAGGATCATTAGTTTCTGAGTTAAGGCCCTTTTAAGTTTGACAGCTATCATTCAAAACTTCCTACAATCCCCCCACTCCCACTCCCCTTACTCCCCTCCCACTCCCCTTTCCTCCTCTCCAATCTCCAACCTCCGAAGAGTTCTCCAAACTCCTGGTAATTTGTGACTATTTTAACACTTAACCTAATCCTCCCCACACTCCCCCCCACACTCTCCTCCTCCCACTCCCCTTACTTCGCCATCCCACCCCTAACACTCCTCTCTCCCCACTACTCTTACTCCCCCTCCCCCCACTCCACGTCCACTTACTCCTCTCTCCCCACTACCCTTACTCCCCCTCCCCCCACTCCAGATACTCCCCACTCCACGTCCACTTACTCCCCCTTCCCTTCCCCTCCCCTCCAACCTCTAACCTCCCAAGGGTTTCTGCTCTCCTGATAATTTGTGACTATTTTAAATATTATAATAACTCGATACGTTTTAGCCTCGTGTCGTTAGTCACACTAGTATAGCAAAACAGTGTGACCACGAGTCCGTCGCCGTGGCGAGGCGACTATGGGCGAAACCTCTTAAAGAACGGTACAAATATAAAATGACCCCAGCTCCCGGTCGCCCTGCTAGGACTGACTACGGTGGCGGTCACGGAAGTGGCTGGGCAGGAGGTGCGAAGAATCCCCGGGCTACCGTAGGCCACCCCAAACAATAAGAAATGACTCTGGTTAAAACTCCTGGGTAAAACTCTGTTTTATACTCAAGAGACGACAGTTACTACTACAGCTGTCATTCAGTAAAAACCTGACAGTAGACGCATTTACAGTAAAACTAAAGAAAACGTTAGTTTAGAAGTTCACGCTATACTATTTTTATGTTGTGTACAAGCAAACGGTAAAGTCCCCACGTGTCCGTTGGACCAAATAAGGCATTTTAGTTCAGTTATATATCGCCTTGGTTTTTTTCTAAACGGACGCAGTCACTCGCCCGCGCCGTCTCCGCACTAATAGTCATTAGTGCTCTACCGTTCTATGGTCTCCTGGTAGAGGCGGGCTCGGAGTAATAGGTATCATTGAATGGGAAACTCCCTGTAGGTATATTTTGTTTAAATAAGGCCAATTAGGCCATGGGCACAAGTAATAAATATAAATATATTCGGGACAATTCACACCTCGCTCAAAACTAGGATACCCTGTACTATGGGCACTAGATCCATACCAATATATAAAAGTGAAACGTTGACGATTTGTTTATTATTTGTAAAATTAAAGAATAGATATTACACATATCAATACTCTTTCATAATTCCTCGTGGCCGAATTAGTTAGGCTGCCTAGTTAGACCACGAGGAAACGGATTATTACCGAAATCCAACGCCCTAGATGTCAAGTATAGCGACAAAGTACGACGGCCTTCTTAAAGATATTTTAAGGGATCTGTCTGAGATATTCAAGAGGATCTGTTCGGCGCTTGCCCCCTTTTTTGTTTATTATTTCTAGCCGTCCATTGAAATTAATGGTCTTTGTCCCCTTTTTGAAATCCTGTACTTTTTATTAGTTCATCGCTCGCCCACTTTTCTCACCTTTGTTATACTTGATAAAAAGAGGTTTTTGGAGTATTCCTAGAGTATTCTGTCAATATTGACCTGAGACTATCTTGAGGAATTATAGATGATCGAGGCAATCTATAGAATTCCTCAAGTTAGTCCACCAACCTTGTCTAAAGAAATAAGGTAGAGGCCCGTTTCCTAAAGGGCTAGAAAAAAGTACATATAAAGAAAATCGAAGAGATAGTTCTTTATATGTAAAGTTAGAGAAGTAAAGTGATCTTCGTCAGGAGCAAGCGTCTGGAACTGTTCGAGGTGGCTTTCCAGCAGCCCGAAGCCAGGAGTGGAAAACAGCAGCTCGTAAACAGCTGGCCCGAAGTAGGTTTCGGTCTTGATGTAGAATTTCAATCTTCAATTACTCGTCCAACTTCAGTCCTCGGTGATGTAGTGTAGCCAGTTCTGAAGCCGCCTTCAAATATTTCTAGGAGATCTGTGGGCTAATCAGGTGCCTTGGGGCACTATAGCTTTCTATACCAGATCACAACGGTCGAGCTCTCCTTTCAATTATCAGCAGTCTTGATCTTCCACTGGTCTACCTTCGAAGTACTCCGCTGTCAGGTGATGTCACTCTTCCGGCGAAGTCGTCGTTGATTGTGAGGTGTTGGTGTAACGTGGTCACTCCTTACGGCGATCTACGAGTTAAGTGGGATTATTTTTAAAATAATGCAGTAAATTCCAGTGTGTGATCACTTTACCGGTTTCCTGATCCATCGAAATGTCCAATCCTAAGTAAAGAAAGATGGTTCCAATAGCACAACGTTGTTTTCTCACAATGCAACAGCGTTGGGCTTATTGGATATCCATTGCAACAGGTAAATGTGGAGCCATGTAATATAATACTTTGAAATAAAACACTTTCGAACAACGGAACAATTTATTTATAATACTTTTTACTATGTAAATACGAAAATGGATTTTGCAAACATAGGTAAGCTTACCTACTAGTGCTTCACTCTGAATTGAGACCATGCGATGTACCTACTCTACCTTTATCTCATGCACTCGCATTCATAAATGTATGTTACGACAGGTCTCTATAGGAATGTATGCGGATCCTCATTTTCTGCATCTGGAAATAAACATATTGATTAATGATAAGGAAATACGTTATAGGCAGCCTGACCCAGCCTACGATAGCTTTATCGATAGTTAATAGTTCTTTGACCTTGCATATCCCTAGTGTTAAAACAATATGAAAATACAAAATAAAAATCATGTAAATAATCATTTAAGGTCACGTTAATGGGAGGTGGCCCTAAGGGTACACTCTGACCGGGGCTGATCAATAGGAAATCATGCCATAAATTTCTTTATTGTTCTGGTTTTCGTAACTGGCGGGAACTCCACATAAAACACATCTTTTGTAGCTTTTTAAAGTTGGTGGCATTTTAAAATTATCATATAAACCAGTTTAATACTATAATTATATGATTCTTCAAAGAAAACACAAAACATCACGTTATTAATAAAAATATGAATAAAATTTAAAAATCGCAGAACACTAACCTACATTTTAGATTTTTCTTGTAATATTTTTTTTGTGGCAATTGTCTTTTTGACATTTCTGCCAGAGTTATGTAGCTTCGCGTCAAAAAGTTTATAAATAATGTACTAGTACAGGAAATTTAGAAACGTTAACAAGACCAGATTAATATGATGAATTTTACAAACATAGGAGAACTACCTACATAAATGAATTGAATATATATAAATACATATGAACTATAATTTATAAAACTACAATATATACAAATACTTATTAAAGTTTCAGATTATTTAATGAAAGGAATTGAACTAAAGACATATAAATATTACGACTATTGGATGATAAAAGTTCTGTTATATGAGTTGGCAATGAAACTTCTAGTGAAATAAGAGACTGAAAGACTGAGAAATGATTCAGTAGCGGACATGAAAAGAAAATATGATTGAGATACCCTTCATCAAGACCACATTCACATATTGAATAATCTTTAAGATTAATCTTTTGCAAATGAGTAGGGATACAACAGTGACCCAGCCTCATACGAATGATTGAAGATGTAAAAAGCTTGCTGAAGTGCCACCGTGCAAACCATGGTTTACTAGGGATGTCAGGCTGAATTCTAGCAAACCCAGAACCTTTGTATTTGCTAGAAGATCTCCAGTTCATACACCAAGAATTTAATAAATATTTTTTTGGTAGGCAAATAAGGTCCTGGCTATAATTTATAAAAGGAATCTTATCGCCACAAGAAACTGCTTCCTTGGCCACTCTATCGATACGCTCATTACCAGAGAGACCAACATGCCCAGGCACCCAGGCAAGAACTACGTCTAAGCCTTTAACGAGACATTCAGAAATAGACTTTTTGATATGAAGTAAGATTGGATGAAATTTAGAAGAAAATGGATTAGAAAGCAAAGATTGGAGGGAACTACGTGAATCTGAAAAGATAATAGTATGACGAAGTTTGAAGAGAAGGACATATTTAACCGCTTCAAGGATAGCCAAACATTCACCGGTGAACACTGACGACTCAGGAGGACACTTAACTTTTTGGACAATGTCGAATTGAGCATGGAAAACACCACAACCAACACAACCAACTGGCGATAATTTTGAGGCATCTGTGAATATTGTATGCCAACCAAGCCAATCCCTGTGCAAGATCTCTCGAAAATGCTCATCAGCATAAAGGTCACCTTTGCAGATAGTAAACTCTAAAATTATTTGCGGATGAAAGGCAACAATATCGTAATCAAAATTAAAAATTGGGAGTTTTGGAGACCGGTATGTAGGGTATTTAAGGGATTTATAAACTATGAAACTTTTGAGAAACAGAGGATGCTGTTTACATCTCCAATAACGGGAGGTATAAACGTATTGATAGAGAAGTTGAAGCTTGGGTATAAGAGGATGATTAGAAAATTGAATAAAACGAAAGAAGAATCTGTTGGAAAGAAATTGTCGGCGAAGATGGAGAGGAGGATCAACACACTCCACCTGGAGTGCATTGATTGGAGAGGACTTTATCGCACCTGCAATAATCCGAAGTGACTTTGACTGAATTAAATCAAGTTTTCTTAAGCCAACCCTGCAAGCAGGATCAAGCAGAAAAGTACCATAATCTAAAACGCTACGAATTATAGCGTTATATAAAAGTTTAAGATTAAAAGGATGAGCACCCCACCATACACCCGACAGACACCTTAAAATGTTCAGATTCCGATATTACTACTACTATTACTCTTAGAAGGCGAGAGATCCAAGCCATTTTTATGAAGCCAAACATTTAAATATTTAAGGGAAAGGGAAATACAGTTACTAGCATCATTAATTTTATGATGAGTACTATATAAAAGAATGTCATCCGCATATTGAAGAATGCGGCAGAGGCCAATTGAGGATTCTAGATCATATGTATAGACGTTATAAAGGAGAGGACTGAGGACATAGCCTTGAGGTAATTCCCGCCATATGGTTCTAGTTGAAGAAATCGAGGGGTCGCTACAGTGGAGGAATATGTATCTCTCTGAAAGAAGGTTCATTACAAAATTACTTATCTCTACTGGAATTTTCAACCGACTAAGCTTATTCTTGAGAAGGGGAAGCTGAACATTATCATAGGCTGCAGAAATATCTGGGAAAGCACCAATAACAGATTCATTCCGAGTAAAGGCAAGTCTTATATCGGTAGTAAATATACCCAGGCTATCCATAGTGCTCTTGCCCTGTCTAAAGCCATACTGAGACTTTGCAAGAAGCTCATGACTTTCCAGGAACCACTCAAGGCGGTTCTTTATTAAGTGTTCAGCAAGCTTAGCCAAAACTGAAGAGAGAGCAATAGGGCGGTAAGAATCAGGATTAAGAATAGGGATTATGAATTGAGATTTCCAAGTAACGAACATATCCAGAATCAAAAATAATATTAACAAGATATAAATAATAGATATGAAGGCGGACGTTAGCTTTAGAAAGAAAAGAATACGGAATGCCATCCATACCGGGGGCTGAGTCTCTGACTGATTTCAAAACTATTTCTAATTCTTTTAAAGAAAACGGTTGGTCTAATGTTTCAATAGATGAAGGATTAGAAAGAGATGGTAGTTCTGAAGGAAGAGGTCAATATTGAGGGGCTAATTTGTCCATGAAGGAGTCAGCCCAAGCCTGGGATGGGCAACAACTTCGATAAGGAGGACACCACGAACGACAATACCTATGGATCTTCTTTCATATCAAAGAAGCAGGAGTGTCGGGGCCAATGCTAGTGCAAAAAACTTTCCAGCTATCACGTTTTTTATTATGAAAGAGGCGTTTAGATTTTGCGATTACTTTATTTAATTCAGATAAATTTTCACTAGTCATAGCCATACAAAAGGTGACTTCAGCAACCTTACGAGATTTAATTGCTTCAGTACAGTCTTTATCCCACCACGGAGGTGATGGAATTTTATTCGAATGAGGTTTTTTAATACGGAAAGACCCATTAGCACACTCTGACAAACTGTGCACAAGCGCATCAGAAGAAGATCTTATATTGTAAGAATTTATGACAGGTAATTTAGGAGAATTTATATCAGTGAGTTCATTAAATTTGGCCCACCCTGAACTATTATTATCTATGGCATATTTAAGAAGAGGAGAACTTCTAGAAGCAGTACGCGGACATTTTTGTGAAATATTTATAAGAATAGGAAAATGGTTGCTGCCATAAGTAGAAGGAAGGACACACCAAGACATAAGTGAAGCAAGTTCTGGAGAACATAAGGACGGTCCTCTGCACTAGGGTATTGATCTGGCCGAGATCTTCTAGTCGGGGAACCGTCATTTAAAATACAGAGATTAAGATGATCTAAGGAGTCCAATAAAAAGATCCCAGGTGAATCCGACAAACCACAACCCCATACAGAGTGATGACAATTCAGATCACCCAAAACTAGAAGAGGCTTAGGAAGAGAATTTAAAACAGCAATAAGTTTACGAATTATAGATTTGGAAGGCAAAGGAATGTATACAGAGATAACTGTTGAATTCTTAAGCTGAACAGCAACCACCTCGAAACCGTCACCATAATAAGGCAAAGAAATCATTGAGTAGGTAATATTATTTTTAATAAAATGGCAACACCACCGACACAATCTTGACGGTCTCTTCTAACATCAACAAAACCCGATAACCTAAATTTGGAATCGGGTCTAGGCCAAGTTTCTGAGGCCGACAAGATGTTCGGACTGTGATGGTTAACTAGATAAATAAGATCGGACTTTTTGTTAATAATACTTCTAGGGTTCCATTGGAGAATGCTGTAAACTTGATCCATTTTGTAAGAAAGATAAGAGGCAACTTAAGGTGGGGGCAACGTTGGACGGTAAGTTAGAGAGAGACGGAGCACTGTTTAATAAAGGAAGAAGAGAGTTTATAAGTTTCATAAGAAGATCAACAACGAGTGGCTGAAGAGGGGGATTATCTATATTTACTCTGTCCTGAGCTTGAAGACCGCAGCCGTTAGGAGCTGCTTCTGATAAATCGTCTCTAATAATATTATTATGAGCGACTCTGTCGTAACCGTTACCGTTAGCGACGGCCGAAGTAGGGGCATGATGCTTCTGAATTACCTTCTTTTTGTATACGACTCTTTGAGGTTCCACAGTATTATTTTTGATCATATCAAAAGAGGAAAAATGGGGAGAAGGAGACGTAGAAGAAGCGATGTTGGCGTAGAACACTTTTGACACAGAAAACAATTTAGAAGCTTCCGAGTAAGAAATTGCTTTTTGCGCCATAGCTACTTTTATATTTTTTTGACGTTGCATCTCTGGGCAAGAGTTATTCGTGGCAAAATGGTTGCCCTTACATGAAATACATATTGCATTGTCCTCCTCTACTCGGCAAGACTCGCCAAGGTAAGTGGACGCACATTTATAGCATGTTGGATTAGAACGGCATTGAGTTTTCGTGTGACCATAGCGACAGCACTGGAAACATTGAATAGTTGGAAAGTTATACAATGCCACTGGGAACGAATCATAACAAAGATACACTCTGTTCGGAAGTATTTGGCCATCGAATGTTAGAACCACCGTTTGGGACGGCTTCCAAGCCACGTATCCATCGATTATAATCCTTCATCTCTTCTTTTATCATCTCTGGGGACATGTCAGCTGGGATATCTCGTATTAATTCCATTCGTGTTACATTGTATGAAGGAATTAGGGCATTATAATTATTTGCAGATAGAGTCGGAGATTCTATGAATTTGTTGGCGTCGATTCCGGAATTAAAATCTAAGGATATTCTGTTTCGCCCGATACTTTTTATTGAACCATCAATAATCCCTTGAAACTCTCTGTATCGGCTAAACAAGAAACGGCCAAAGGTGACTGGGTGTAATGTTGTACCGTCTAATGCAGAACTTTGAGATCTTTCGACATGAACCGTAAAAGGCCCGCGATCTGTATGAATATACAAGTGGCGACCTACAGGTGTAAAAGCTTGACCTAGATCTTGCGATTTTATTGCAGGTGTAGAGGACAAGGAAGCCGGGACTTGGTGAAATAGGGGAGGAGAAGTAGATGTTATATTCGTTGAGGCATCAGAGCAGGAGGTTGGAGGAGTACGCTGCCCTGCTTGGAGATAAACTTCATCACCTGTCAACGTAGATTGTGATACCGAACGAGAACGATTAATACATTCTCTATTTAACGCTCTGCGCTTTCGAGCACATGACGACTCAACCTGCTCAGTAGTCATCACCATTGTATAGGCAGCCGGAGACGGTGGCCTAGTTACACCCATATCAGGGTCAGGAGGCTCATTCATATTTTCCTTGGAAAAGAAAGCTACTTAATAGATAAAATACACTAACCAATAATTCCTTGGGTGAAAAACTACAGAAAATATTAAACAGGTCTAGATATTTACGCGATTAATATCAAAAACCAAAATTGTTACAATTTTTCACCTATTGTCAACAATGACGCTCCGCCCAAAAACCGTGTTCTTTAATGTCTAGTTGTAGAACTCCTTGACAAATTTCAAACAAAGAATATATCTTCAGAATCCACATGCGAGAAAGAGAAAGCATGATGTGCTAGTGGGGTGCCAGTAGCACAAAGAGATTGGACCAAAGAGTATAGTAATATTATCATGATTGGACAATTTGGTTTCCGGAAAAATAGTAGCACTTCACTAGCATGTTTTAATTTATTAAAGATTATCACAGAAGCGATTAATGAAAGTACACCAGTAACGGCTATTTTTCTCGATATGAGTAAAGCTTTTGATTTTGTTCATCACAAATTACTTCTACATAAATTGGAAAAGTACGGCATTAGGGGAGTAGCAAATGATTGGATAAAAAGATACTTAACTGATCGTTCTCAATGCGTAGAAATAGACAAAGTACAAAAAGATATGAAAGTAACGAGCAGGTCAAACTTTAAACTAAATAAATTTGGAGTTCCACAAGGAAGTGTGCTAGGACCATTTCTATTTTTGATGTACATAAATGTTCTTCCTAATTTAACGCATCACAAAACGATATTATTTGCGGACGACACTACTCTAATTGTCAAATGTCAAAATATAAACATATACGAGCAAGAAATAAATGATGCACTTAGTAAAATAATTAATTGGCTCAGTAATAATAATTTAAAAATCAATGTTAGTAAAACAAAATTTATACAATTTCAAAACTATAGGAAACGGGATATGAACCTAAATGTAAATTACAAAAACATTAAAATAGAGGAGGTTGACTCTACTAAGTTTTTAGGACTAATAATTGATAGACACTGCGACTGGAAGACGCAAATTGACTATATCTGCGATAATTTGGACAGGTTTGTGTTTGCTATAAAAAGGTTAAGGCAAACAGTATCTACTGAAGCAGCACTAAGTGCATACCATGGATACGTGTCTTCGGTGCTCTCTTACGGTCTCTTGTTATGGGGTAACTCGGTTGAGATTGAAAAAGCATTTAGTCCAGAAAAAATGCGTGAGAGCTATTTCTGGCGCCTGGTTTATGGACAGCTGCAAACCACTGTTTAAAAAATTTCGAATTTTACCATTGGTTTGCATGTATATTAGAGAGCTGTGTGTTTTTGTTAAGCAGCATCCACAATACTTCAATTTACATTCGGAAATAGTAAGGAGAAATGTCACTCCAAGAAATAAATTTAAACTTTATATCCCTCGATGCAGATTAAATATATTTAAAAGAAATGCCTACATTAACGCCATTAAGGTGTATAATAAATTACCATGCACATTTAAAGAACTGACGCTTAACATGTTTAAAAGAAGACTGACTGTGTGGCTTGCAGAAAAATGTTTTTATAATCTCAATGAGTACATGACATATAAGGAAAATAATGAAACATAATGTGATTAATTAATGTTAAAATTCTTGATTTAATGCTTGCTAATTGGCAACTATGACTTAATTTTTGATATAATTTGACATTAACTTTAATTTGACATTTTGACATTAATTAAATAATAAACCCTATATTTTACTATTGAATCTTGTTTATTATCGTTGTATTTTTTTTGTATAGATATGTTTGCACACCATTGTTATGGTAGGATGTACTGAACTTTTATAATTGTTATTACCATCTACTTAATTACTACATTCTTGTGAATAAATAATTCTGATTCTGATTCTCTATATTTCGTTCTTTTTGGTTCGTTCATTGGTATCTGAAAAACAAATTAACTTCACTGTTCTGCCACATTCCATACTTAAGAGCCAAATTTGAGAATTTCTTTGTGGTAGCGCCGGACTGAACTCTATGACAAGAAGATGGTAACCGATATTTTTCTCGAAAAGTCTCTGAATTTCTTAATTTAAAAAATGGAATCAAAATAGAATAGAAGACAATTTACAGGCAGTATCACAACAATTTAAAAAAAGAGGCGAGGTTGAAAGATTTTCGCGTACAACCTCATCGCTTTGTTAATAACGGGTGTTTTTTTTAAAGGTATAGAACTTTAAGTTGGCAACACTTTTTTAACAGGCGGCTATTTTGTCAGTTGTCAAGTGATATAGGTTTAGTTTGGTTTGGCATGGGTTTTTAAAAAAAAAAAAACAAAATGTTGTGAGGTAGAGTTAGATTTTATTCTCAATCTTGTGTATCTTCGAGTGTTAATGTGTAATATTGGTGGAATATTAACCATTAGGTGTTCGTTAACGTGCACGAGTGCGGGCAAAAGAAACAAACGCAGAAATAAATGGAATTTTGTGATTTTTCCAAATCTCCCTCGGAAGTTTCAGTAAATGTCCACCATTTTACTGATTCGTGACTTTGACAATAATTGTCTGTGACGTGACATTACTTTAAACTATAATACACTTGACATTGGCGAAATTGCTAGTTGGCCAGTGCCTCCGCAGAAGCCATCCAATAAAAAAAAAAGAAAGAAAAATGGTTTAGCATTTCAACATGAATAGACTGACGCCTGAACAAAGCTTCCAAATTGTGCAAATTTATTATGAAAGTCATGTTTCTGTTCGAAATACGTATCGCGCACTACGTCCATTTTACGGTGAACATAATCGTCCATCAGAGCAATTAATTCGATTAACTATGGAACGTTTTCGGACCACGTTTACTCTAAATGATAATACGCATTCACAGAGACGTCGTACAGTCGTACAGAAGAAGTTATTGCTGCTGTAGAGCGTAGCGTAGGGGAAGACCCGAATCAGTCTATCCGCCATCGTGCACAGGAGTTGGACATGTGTCCATCCACTTTATGGAAGATTTTGCGGAAAGATCTTGGTTTGCGTGCTTACAAAATCCAACTAGTGCAAGAATTGAAGCCACACGATCACCTAGCAAGGCGTAGATTCGGTGAATGGGCGCAAAACCAAATTGCCGTTGATCCCGATTTTCATAAGCGAATTTTGTTTAGCGATGAAGCTCTTTTTTGGTTAAATGGATACGTCAATAAACAAAACTGCCGTATTTGGAGTGATGATAATCTTCAAGCTTATGTTGAGGGACCGTTACATCCTGAAAAACTGACTGTTTGGTGTGCTTTATGGGCTGGTGGAATAATTGGTCCGTACTTCTTTAAAAACGATGCTGACCAGAACGTAACAGTCAATGGTGATCGCTATAGAGCCATGATTACTGACTTTTTCGTTCATCAATTGAACAATCATGATGTGCTAGAGCTGTGGTTTCAACAAGACGGGGCAACATGTCATACAGCTCTTGCCACAATTGATTTATTGAAGGAAACGTTTGGTAACCGCATAGTTTCACGTTTCGGACCCGTGAATTGGCCTCCAAGATCCTGAGATTTAACGCCGCTTGACTATTTTCTGTCGGGATATGTGAAGTTGCTAGTCTACGCCGATAATCCCGAAACGATTGACCACTTGGAGGACAACATTCGCCGCGTTATAGCCGATATACGGCCACAAAGTTGGAAAGGGTCATCGAAAATTGGACCTCCAGATTGGACTACGTCTGAGCCAGCCGTGGCGGTCATATGCCAGAAGTCATATTTAAATTATAATGCCAGAAGATTATCTTTCGAATGCAGTAAATTTCATGTCATTTTAAAAAATCATCTTTGTTTTATTCCATTTCAAAGTTCTATACCTCTAAAAAAAACACCCTTTATCAGTCCTAATTCAAACAGGACTAAGAAATTCAAAGAATAAAAAAAAAGACTAATTCAAACACAAAAGTTAACTTCGGTTAAACAGAGAGAAATACAATATTGGAAAATTGTATCAAAAAATGAAATACTACAACAGGTACCTACTTGCGACCAGATTTTACAAGGAACACAAACGGGGGCAATTATCCTGCGACTGTTGGAAACTGGGTGCATTATTATAAATGTGTGTGTGTGTGTGTGTGTGTGTGTGTGTGTGTTGTGTGTGTGTGTGAGTGTGAGTGTGAGTGTGAGTGTGAGTGTGAGTGTGTGTGTGTGTGTGTGTGTGTGTGTGTGAGGGTGTGAGGTTGTGTGTGTGTATGTAAAACTTTAGAGCATTATAAATGCTCTGACTAAAGTGTAAAACATACGAACATACCAACCTCTGCTTATCAGGCGAGCAACCTGCTCGTCTCGTCACGCACTTGCTTATTGTCGGTTCCTATATCTTAAAACGAACCGTTTTCGCTTACTGTCCGTAGGCTTTTGACATAAATTCCTTACAAAAAAAACGTCAAAAAGTAAAACGACTTTGGAAAAACGACTCGTTTCATTTTTATAGGAATGGAGCGTTAGAGAATTTATAAATTCCTTAAGCTCACTTGACAAACATTTATTTTGTATGTTTGTATGTATGTTGACACTAACTTTAGAAACCGTAAACAAAACCTCAACCCCAAACAAACAGAAATAAATCCAGTATAATTATAGTTATAAATTTCAAGTACCAGAGTTACATATTAGCCGAGGAGGCGTTTTATTGCGTAACACGCGACAGCCGTGACGGATCACGTGCAGCCTCCTACGTGTTATGGGCGCCTGGTACTTACGGGCTGAGTGATGCTGTATATGTTTTATTGTGTATTTTATTTTTAGGAAGGTGTGTTCAGAATTCTGATTTAATTTATTTTGACAACAATACGGCAGCGAAAGAAACAGTGCCCGTTCAGCGAGGTAGAAAGTTTCAGATTCAGTTATACGATGGTAGCAATACCGGGTCCGGTCCTAGGCTCCGTACCAAACTTTTCTAAGTTAGGGCACGTTAAGCTGTAGGTCCCGGCTGTTATTGATGAATAGCAGTCGTTAAGCCATGTCAGACAAACTCTGACACTAGAGGCCAGCACTACTTCACACAACAAGCAAGCTCGCGAGGTGGAACATTTTCCTGTTGATGATTATATGTGTTCCGAGTTACATCTGGTGTCATCGTCACCATCATCAGCCCACAGCTGGACATATGCCTCTCCCAAAGCACGCCACTGAGCCTCAATGTAGTTTCCCGCCGGCAGTCTCCAGTTACATTTTAATCAAATAATGTTTTTCTCTTTCCGACTCTACAGCCATAATATAATTTATATGAAAAATTCCCCTCAAAATAAATTCTGGTGTACGTGACAGCTGGGTTTCATCGAGTAATTTTTCACTCAATTATGAGGGCCTAATGCTTACTCACGTACGTTTGTTTGTTATGTCGTTAATTAAGTGATTAGTGATGATCAGTGTGATTTATTTGGTTAATGAGATTCCTCATGATACCAGTTTATACTCGTAACATTGGAATTTGATATTGTAATATCCGGTAATCTTTGGGGATTTTGAATGCTGTAGGTAGGGGAAATGGTTTGAGAGTTTTACAATGTCGAATTTGACGGTAAATATTCAACACAACTTACTTCTTGTATAATAATATGAGGTGACATCTCCTACCGGAGGTCGGCTACCATTAGTGCTATCCTGATGTTGAATATTCAACACAACTTACTTCTTGTATTATAATATGAGGTGACATCTCCTACCGGAGGTCGGCTACCATTAGTGCTATCCTGATGTTGAATATTCAACACAACTTACTTCTTGTATTATAATATGAGGTGACATCTCCTACCGGAGGTCGGCTACCATTAGTGCTATCCTGATGTTGAATATTCAACACAACTTACTTCTTTTATAATAATATGAGGTGACATCTCCTACCGGAGGTCGGCTACCATTAGTTCTGTCCTGATGTTGAATATTCAACACAACTTACTTCTTGTATAATAATATGAGGTGACATCTCCTACCGGAGGTCGGCTACCATTAGTGCTATCCTGATGTTGAATATTCAGCACAACTTACTTCTTGTATAATAATATGAGGTGACATCTCCTACCGGAGGTCGGCTACCATTAGTGCTATCCTGATGTTGAACGATGCTGCGCGCTATTCTGGTTCTGGATCTTGAACCACGTTCTGAGATTTCTGAGCCGTAACCTATACTTATAATAAAGCAGTAAGTAAGAAAAAAACTGTACAAGAAAGATAATTAAAAAAAAGAAAGGGAACTTAAAATAAGCTACTGAATAGGTAGTTATTCTAAGCTACGTCTAAGTGTCTGTCTGTTTGTCTGTTTGTTTGCGCATCACGTAAAAACTACTGTACCGATTGCGATGCGGTATTCATTGTTGGGTAGCTGAGAGGATTATTTTAAAAACTGGTGTACTTGGTAAGTCAATCCGATGAGTAAAAGCCGAGAAATCTTTAAAATTCATTTGACGTCTGAAAGAAGTTTGATGATACCTACTGGTTCTTCTGGTTCTGGAAATACAAAGTGGATTCCAGAACAATGAGCGGGCACAGCCAGTTCAGACCAATAAATTAACCTTGTACATAAAAGCAAAATGGCGCTTTACGTCTCATCAAATCACGATAATATGTGATATATTTTAGGTAACATCGTAGTAATGTGTCTTGAGGCGATAAAACAATCATTGGAATAGGGATGGTAGACTGTCTTATAATTTCCGGATCTTTCCGGATTATGGATTTAATATTCAGCAGGCTCTAGCTGCCTTAGCTAAATAAACAAAAACTTATAATTTGAAAGCCAACAACAGCCTTCACAAATAGACCGAATGACAGGAGTAGACCAACATTCGGTGAGGGTTTTTTTAAAATAGCTTTTCATTCAATCTAAAACTGTTCATTTAGTGAAAATATAATGTTTAACAGCTCATAGCAAACGTTCTGACTAGTATAGAAACAAAGTAATTTTATTTTTTTTAAGCTTAAACTATACAGTACAACTAGAAGCAATAAAAATTAATGACGCTTGTGAACGAGCGTATTCCATTAAATTAATGACGCTTGTGAACGAGCGTATTCCATTAAATTAATGACGCTTGTGAACGAGCGTATTCCATTAAATTAATGACGCTTGTGAACGAGCGTATTCCATTAAATTTTGTAAGCTAAGGTAAATTCTTTCTTAATTTTAGATGACAGTTTTATTATTTTTGTAATAAATTGCATTTCATGGTTATCGCTTGTATTTTCCAATTATTACTGTTTTTGTTTTAAAATGTTAGACGTTTTGGTTCAGAAGTTACAACGTTTCGTTTACAAAGGGTCGTCAGTTAGTAAAAATGTAAAGGTCTAAAACACAAAAATATTTGTAACATTTTATTTTTTCTTTCTTTGTATGGGGTCTAGTTTCATCCAACTTCATATGTGCACTTAAATCAGACTCACACTATATAAAAAGAAGTAACTCAAACATTAGGAACAACGGGCAGTCTTATAGCTACTAGCGATCTCTTCCTTACAACATTAGGATGGGAACAAGTAACGTTAATGCTGATCACGGATTATCCTTATGAAATGTATTTATTTGCTCATCCCGCTGCACTGCCGCTCATTATTGTCATGTTTCACTCTGTCTCTCCTCCCTTATCCGCAATTGTTCATCCTTCACTAAATAAAGCTATTATTTGTCATTTTGACTCCACTAATGCCTCCAAAGACGCTTGTACATGGGAAAACGTAAAATTATATCTCTGTTTTAGTGTTAAAAAAACTAAAACTTAAGTTTGATACATTATAATCTATTATCTATTCTTTTAATAATCTATTTGTACTTATAACAAAACAGTAAGTAACAAAATATCTGTACAATGAAAAGCAACTTAAACAAGAAAACGTCGTGGGACGCCTGGCAGATGTGCAAACCTTGAATATAGCCGAGCTGAGGCAGAAAGAGCCGACGAGCCTCGAACGCGCGGCTATGCGTATAGTGTTTCTTTTTCTTTTTAAATCGTGTCTTTCTTCTGTTTGTCTGTTAGTTCGCGCATCATGTAAATAATATTGCACTGATTGCGATGCGATTTTCACTGTTGGATAGGATGTTGCCTGGACGGATTTTAATGAAATTTAGAATCGAGATAGCTTATGCCCTGGAATAAAACATAGTGTACTTTATATCCCGGAAAATTGTAAGTTTCCAAGGTAAAACTGGAAAATGTTGATTACTTACTATAGGGAACGGTTGCCATCACAGAATGGTGTGGTTGCCATGGATACGAAATAACATGTCTGTCAAACAACATCAAGACCATTGGTGCTGTACCTACTTTTGCATTTGTTTTTAATATCCTAGAAGAAAATAGAATACTTTTTTTTTGTGATAAACAGTAGTCTGTGCGTATGAAGTCGCGGGTGGGAACACTATAATGATAATAATACAGTATGATAATTTATGGGTATATTTTATTTTGGAATAACACAAATTACATTTAACCCAGAGAAGTAACCACATGGGAAAAACCACGGGCACAGCTAGTGGAATGGTAATAGCCAGCTTGGACTCACTTTAGATGCTCGTAGAGTAAACTCCTGAAGAAGAGCGTCGGATACACTCAATGAAGATAATAAACAAATAAAAGCCACGGGCACAGCTAGTGGCATGGTAATAGCCAGCTTGGACTCACTTTAGATGCTCGTAGATTAAACTCCTCAAGAAGATCATCGGATACACTCAATGAAGATAATAAACAAATAAAAGCCACGGGCACAGCTAGTGGCATGGTAATAGCCAGCTTGGACTCACTTTAGATGCTCGTAGATTAAACTCCTCAAGAAGATCATCGGATACACTCAATGAAGATAATAAACAAATAAAAGCCACGGGCACAGCTAGTGGCATGGTAATAGCCAGATTGGACTCACTTTAGATGCTCGTAGATTAAACTCCTCAAGAAGAGCATCGGATACACTCAATGAAGATAATAAACAAATAAAAGCCACGGGCACAGCTAGTGGCATGGTAATAGCCAGCTTGGACTCACTTTAGATGCTCGTAGATTAAACTCCTCAAGAAGAGCGTCGGATACACTCAATGAAGATAATAAACAAATAAAAGCCACGGGCACAGCTAGTGGCATGGTAATAGCCAGCTTGGACTCACTTTAGATGCTCGTAGAGTAAACTCCTGAAGAAGAGCGTCGGATACACTCAATGAAGATCATAAACGAATAAAAGCCACGGGCACAGCTAGTGGCATGGTAATAGCCAGCTTGGACTCACTTTAGATGCTCGTAGAGTAAACTCCTGAAGAAGAGCGTCGGATACACTCAATGAAGATCATAAACGAATAAAAGCCACGGGCACAGCTAGTGGCATGGTAATAGCCAGCTTGGACTCACTTTAGATGCTCGTAGAGTAAACTCCTGAAGAAGAGCGTCGGTTACACTCAATGAAGATCATAAACGAATAATAGCCACAGGCGCAGCTAGTGGCATGGTAATAGCCAGATTGGACTCACTTTAGATGCTCGTAGAGTAAACTCCTCAAGAAGATCATCGGATACACTCAATGAAGATAATAAAAAAATAAAAGCCACGGACGGGCACATCTAGTGGCATGGTAATAGCCAGCTTGGACTCACTTTAGATGCTCGTAGAGTAAACTCCTCAAGAAGAGCATCGGATACACTCAATGAAAATAATAAACAAATAAAAGCCACGGGCACAGCTAGTGGCATGGTAATAGCCAGCTTGGACTCACTTTAGATGCTCGTAGAGTAAACTCCTGAAGAAGAGCGTCGGATACACTCAATGAAGATCATAAACGAATAAAAGCCACAGGCGCAGCTAGTGGCATAGTAATAGCCAGCTTGGACTCACTTTAGATGCTCGTAGAGTAAACTCCTGAAGAAGAGCGTCGGATACACTCAATGAAGATAATAAAAAAATAAAAGCCACGGGCGCAGCTAGTGGCATGGTAATAGTCAGCTTGGACTCACTTTAGATGCTCGTAGAGTAAACTCCTTAAGAAGAGCGTCGGATATACTCAATGATGATAGTAAAAAAATAAAAGCCACGGACACAGCTATTGTCATGGTAATAGCCAGCATTGACTCACTTTAGATGCTCGTAGAGTAAACTCCTGAAGAAGATCGCCGGATACACTCAATGAAGATAATAAACAAATAAAAGCCACGGGCGCAGCTAGTGTCATAGTAATAGCCAGCTTGGACTCACTTTAGATGCTCGTAGAGTAAACTCCTGAAGAAGAGCGTCGAATACACTCAATGAAGATAATAAACAAATAAATGCCACGGACACAGCTAGTGGCATGGTAATAGCCAGCTTGGACTCACTTTAGATGCTCGTAGAGTAAACTCCTGAAGAAGAGCAAGCCACGGGCGCAGCTAGTGGCATAGTAATAGCCAGCTTGGACTCACTTTAGATGCTCGTAGAGTAAACTCCTGAAGAAGAGCGTCGGATACACTCAATGAAGATAATAAAAAAATAAAAGCCACGGGCGCAGCTAGTGGCATGGTAATAGTCAGCTTGGACTCACTTTAGATGCTCGTAGAGTAAACTCCTTAAGAAGAGCGTCGGATACACTCAATGATGATAGTAAAAAAATAAAAGCCACGGACACAGCTAGTGTCATGGTAATAGCCAGCTTTGAATCACTTTAGATGCTCGTAGAGTAAACTCCTGAAGAAGATCGCCGGATACACTCAATGAAGATAATAAACAAATAAAAGCCACGGGCGCAGCTAGTGTCATAGTAATAGCCAGCTTGGACTCACTTTAGATGCTCGTAGAGTAAACTCCTGAAGAAGAGCGTTGAATACACTCAATGAAGATAATAAACAAATAAATGCCACGGACACAGCTAGTGGCATGGTAATAGCCAGCTTGGACTCACTTTAGATGCTCGTAGAGTAAACTCCTGAAGAAGAGCGTCGGATACACTCAATGAAGATAATAAAAAAATAAAAGCCACGGACGGGCACATCTAGTTGCATGGTAATAGCCAGCTTGGACTCACTTTAGATGCTCGTAGATTAAACTCCTCAAGAAGAGCATCGGATACACTCAATGAAGATAAGAAACAAATAAAAGCCACGGGCACAGCTAGTGGCATGGTAATAGCCAGCTTGGACTCACTTTAGATGCTCGTAGATTAAACTCCTCAAGAAGAGCATCGGATACACTCAATGAAGATAAGAAACAAATAAAAGCCACGGGCACAGCTAGTGTCATGGTAATAGCCAGCTTGGACTCACTTTAGATGCTCGTAGAGTAAACTTCTGAAGAAGAGCGTCGGATACACTCAATGAAGATAATAAAAAAATAAAAGCCACGGACGGGCACATCTAGTTGCATGGTAATAGCCAGCTTGGACTCACTTTAGATGCTCGTAGATTAAACTCCTCAAGAAGAGCATCGGATACACTCAATGAAGATAAGAAACAAATAAAAGCCACGGACGGGCACATCTAGTTGCATGGTAATAGCCAGCTTGGACTCACTTTAGATGCTCGTAGATTAAACTCCTCAAGAAGAGCATCGGATACACTCAATGAAGATAAGAAACAAATAAAAGCCACGGGAACAGCTAGTGTCATGGTAATAGCCAGCTTGGACTCACTTTAGATGCTCGTAGAGTAAACTTCTGAAGAAGAGCGTCGGATACACTCAATGAAGATAATAAACAAATAAAAGGACCTAAAATAAGCTACTGAACAAGAATATAACATTTTTGAAATGCTCTCTGTCTGTCTGGTTGTTCACGCATCACGTAGAAACAACTTACTGGACCGATTCACTGTTGGATATCTTAGTAATTCGATGATTAGATGCCGAGAAATCGATAAAAACTACTTGAAGGCTGAAACATTTTTGAAGATATGTATTATATTGTACTATATTGTATATTACATTGTATATTGTGTATTACATTGTATATTGTATAATTATTGTACATTATCGGTACTTTTAGTCCTGGATTAACACGTATAGAGTACCTACTTTTAAATAAAATGACCACGCGGGCAAAGCCGGGGCTCCAGCTAGTATTCATATAATGTAAGTCTAATGGGTGTCTAATCATATGTACCAAATTTCATTTATGTATGTGGGGTATCAGATTGGAATAACCAAAATACTTCTTCTTAGGTTTATTTGTGAAATTACAATAATTACATCGTAGTGGCTCGTCGACATCTTGAATTGCGAGTCATGAATGAACTTATGATCTAATGAATGAAAACGAATTAATTAAAACAAATAGGTAAATAATTTGTTCTATACAGATGGTACAAAAGGATATGGTGCGTTCCATATAACACAGAAATTATCCTTCATGTATGTAATATTGTTGAAAACGCGTAGTATTCTTAAATGTTAGTCTATGAGAGTATCTGTCCACGTATTTCTCGGAAAATATAAGTCTGATTGCAATAATTCTTTTTGGAATAGTTTGTTGTTTGTTGAAGTGTCTTTCAACTAAAGGAATAGTCAAAGTTTAATCAAAATCGGTTCAGTAGTTTAAAAGATATGGACAGCTGGTAATTGTTTCTAGAACGGGTTTTTTCTTAGCGATCGGAATAAGTACTTCATTTTCTTAGGCCAACTTTAACGAAACTAAAAAGTAAGAAATTAAAACTGATAAAAATAAAACTGTATAAATTTAAAAGAATGAACGAAATTTTTTTTAGGTCTGGGCACAGAAAAAAGTTAGTTTAAAAAAAAAAGTTTGATTTGTAGTCGGTTTTAGTTTTTTTAATTAGTTTTTTGAAGCGTCGGATGCCTTTGGGCTGCCGACAAACTCTGACACTAGGTCGGCACTACATTTCACGGGGAAAATGTACTTAAAATCACTGATACCTACCAAAACTATGAGTCTTGAAAAACGAACGCCTGCGGAGAGATTAAAGCCGGCCGTCGCCGCACTCGTGTCTACTACAACATTAATGACAGTTCAATGGATCGATTGGCATTGTATTTGAGTCCTTTGGGTGAAGGACGTAATATGTCTTGTAAACACGCATGCTGTCACTGAGGGCTAGGTGTAGTAGGTGGTATTATATAAAGTTGAAAGGTTAGGTACCAGCTCTTCGGACGTGGATCGTACAAATTAGGTGCAATGACCACAATTTTCCATCTTTGGCCTTAGTCACAATTGGAGTGGCGTTTGTGTAGCACGCGTTAGCAGTGACTCTCATTCGCGCTACAGTCTTCGTATGTCTCTCTACTTTTTTTGTTGATGCACATGAAATTTCGATCTCTCATATATGTTGTTTGTCTAGTGACCCTAAGTTAATTTTATTAAATGAAAAAGAATCATCCACACAACACTACAATTCACAAATTAAAAAAAAATACAACCTGCCACACAATACATGCTAAGCAAGTGTGTAACTATTTCTTTATTAAATGACTTCAAACTGGTTTACCGACAACAAACTACTGAGCCAATTATCATGAAACGTATAATAGTGACCGTAAAGGAGATTATAAATACCAATATTATTGAGATAAAATACACATCGAATAACATTGTAACTCCTAAAATAAACCTAAACAAGTACCTCTGTCAGTCGACTAGAAACAGTCAATTCAATTTTCTACCCGGACGCTACGCGATTCCCCTCGCGCGTTACCGGATATTGGGAGTTTACTCCTCGTATTTATGTTTCCCTAGTACCTGGGAAAGTAAATAGGTAAAACATGTTTTAAATGGAAAGGTTAGGTAAAAAAGTTAATCTGGGATTGAAAAAGATTCGTTGTAATTTGGGAAGACAGAAATAAATATCCTCCCAACAAAATATGATATTAGTAGATCTCACTTGGATTCCTTTATAGCTCCGAGGATTCGAATTTTGAAGAAATGTAGTTTATTGTACTTTATCCTATATTATAGTATCCTATATATTAGTTTATTGTAGTTTATTGTTTTCCTTTGGTCCTGGATAAACACGTGTGGGCTACTTTCAAATGAAATGGAGACGCGGGCAAAGCCACGGGCACAGCTAGTCAAAACGGAAAACTTGAGAGCCCATTCCTATTCCTGGCTTAGTGTGATGCAACACATAACACTTCTCTTTTAAAATTCGGTAGTTATTAACAAAAATATGGTGTCAACCGTACAGTAAACTCACAAAAAATGTTACAATCACCGGGTACAATCGTATCAGATTAAATAAATGCACATAGTACGAAGAACTGTTACACTCCAATTCGTAGTTTACCCACTTTCCTAGTCTTAACGGTTCATTTAACAGCCTTAAAAACACTCCAGATTCGTCTATCTTCTATCTATACTTAAAATCTAGACTTAAAAAAAGTAATAAGAACGAAAAAGTCTGTACAATGAAGTGAATGAGTGTCAGTCCTTAGACTTAAAATAAGCTACTAAACAAGAATAGATCATTTTTTTTAAATCGTGTCTGTTTGTTCGTCCGTTTGTTTGTTAGTATGTCTGTATGTTTGTTCGCGCATCACGTAAAAAATACTGGACTGATTGCGTTGTTGTTTTTAATTGTGGATCGCTTAGAGTTTGACTTTTGGTACCTCAATCCGATGAGTAGAAGCCGAGCAATCGGGTAAAATATATTTGTCGGCTGAAGAAATTTTGATCAAAATTTAGGAATTTAGATCCTGGAATAGCACGTATAAATATTATATAGTACTTTAACCTAGAGAAACGAGCACGCGTACGAAGCCGCGGGTACAGCTAGCACATTCAGTAAACCGAGTAATCAAATAACAAAAACTCTGTACAATGAAAATGAAATAAGCGGTTGATAAAACAAGTGAATTATTATAACAATACAAAAAACGCGACTGCAAACAACATTATTGAATACTAGCGACCCGCCGCGGCTTCGCACGGGTAGATATATTGAAAGATAAAATTAGCAGGTACTTTATTTGGACAAATAGAACATTACAACAATTTCTTACACAAAATGTTCATTTGCACAAATTATAACTTAAGAACAATTTCTTACACTAAATCATTGAGATATTATCACTAAATACTTTATTTACACTAACATAACCTAACAACAATTCCTTACTACCGGAGTATTATTAGGTATTCTGTACTACTTCTTAACCCGCATTCAGAGAGTATATTATTGAACAAAGAATATAGTTTGTCTCTACCGAGAGATATTGAATAACGGGGACCGTATCTCCTATTTAGTTTGTGTTTCCTCCTTAAAACAACCATAAACTTTATTGCATTGTTTATCTCTTTGTTAGGTATAATGTTTTGTTTATAGACGGTTTATATGTTTTATATTGACGTATCATTTTGTAAGTATTATTCTGTTTAACGCAAGGAGGTTGAATTACTATTACTGTTAGAAGGTTTAACTCCAGTAAGCATAATTCAACCTCCTTTGATTTAAAAAACCGGGTGGGAAGGTTATTATTTCGTGTATCTGTTCTGTGATTTCGTATCTATGGCAACGTTCCATACACAAAGTAAACGCACCCACACACACCCACACAAGTAAAGTGTGTGGGTGTGTGTGTGGGTGCGTGTGTGTTAGTGTGTGTGTGTGTAAGCTGTCTGGGAGATCTCAACGGGAGTGTGTGTATCAAGGACTGAAACACCGAGCATAGCTCTCTCCATTGCACGATGCAATGGAGAGAGCTTGTCTATGAGACCAATAGTTAGCGACCACGTCTCAGTGCCGTATGTCATCACTGGCAACACTCACTGATTATAAGCTTTCGTCTTGAGGCTCTGCGGTATCTGCGACGAGAAAATATGGCGTTATTTTCCGAACGCTACCTATTCGAGTTGGATTCGTCGGTTGACCTCTTTGTCGAAGTTGGATCTACCCAGTTGGATCGTCTCACCCAAGTAGACATAGTGATCAACAGCTTCGATAATATCGTTCCCAACATAAACCGGCATGGGTACGACATGGGCCAATGGGCAAGACGAACGTCTTGCCCATGTTCATTTTAAGACCCACCTGTTAGGAAACTATATTGAGTCACTGAGCATTGTGCTTAGGTCTTCCAGGGTTTCAGCCATGATGACTATATCATCAGCAAAACAAAGGTGAGTGATGTATTCGCCATTGATGTTAACACCAAATCCGTTCCAGTTCAGAAGCTTGAATATATCTGCTAGTGCAGAGGTGAAAAGTTTTGGAGAAATAACGTCTCCCTGTCTCACCCCTTTTTGCAGCTGGATAGAATTCGTGCTCTGATCCTGAAGACGAACTGTCATGGTGGCCTTGCTGTACAAACACTTCAACACTTCGATGTACTGGTAATCAATCTGGTACCGCTGTAATGACTGTAGCACTGCCCAGGTCTCGACTGAATCAAAGGCTTTCTCGTAGTCTACAAACGCTAGACATAGTGACCGATTATACTCTTCGGTCTTCTGTATAATCTGCTGGAGCGTGTAGATGTGGTCTACAGTGCTAAAGCCTTTCCGGAATCCAGCTTGTTCGGGAGGCTAAAAGTCGTCAAACCTACGAACGAGAGGGTTTGTAACTACTCTCGAAAACAGCTTATAGACGTAGCTCAGCAGCGAAATGGGCCTATAATTCTTCAAGAGGGTTTTATCACCTTTCTTAAAAAACAAAACCACTACGCTCCTGTGCCACGCCTTTGGAGTATTACCCTCGAAGATGACGGAGTTAAACAGCTTCTGAAGGACTTTAAGTACCGGTGTTCCACCCGCTTTCGGTAGCTCTGTCGTTATTCCGTCCTCCCCTGGTGCCTTGTTGCCTTGTTGCCATTCTGATCTCGTATAGGCTGACGTCCGGGATATCTTCGGTATAATGTCGGGTCAAACGGGCTCTTGCATCGCTAGTTCTGCTAGGAGGACTACGCAATGAGGTGTATAATTGTCCATAGAACTTCTGGAGCTCACTCAAAATGTCTGGCTTCGACGAAATTATGCTGCCACTGTCGGTTTTCAGCTTCGTCAACAGGCTTTGCCCAATAGACAGATCTCTTGCGAACACTTTGGAGCCCGTATTCCGCTCGATTTCGTTCTTAATACAAGTAGTATTATAGAAACGCAAATCGTGTCGCATTGACTTGGAGATCTGTTTATTAAGCAAGCTGTAACTCGACATATCCACTGAAGACTGCAGCCTCATCTCGCCTCGTTCTGCCATAAGTTTGAGTGTATGCTCAGAGAGTTTCTGTGTTTTTATTTTTTGCGGGGGGTCTTAAAGAACTCCGACCCGACCGCGTGGACAATTTCCACCAGCCCGTTATTTAGTTTGTCCACTGTATCGCATTCGGTAAAGATTTGGAAGCGATTTTGGAGCTCCAAATGAAAGCTCTCGGGGTTTTGGATTCCCCATTCGATAGGTTCTGGTAATTATTTGTTCCATCGGAAATACAATATGGCAGCTAAGCCTCCATATTAGTTTTCTTGACACTTCATATACCCTCTAGCACTTTCGTAATCAAAACGAATCCAATGATTTATCAAAATCCATCAAGCCGTTTAGGCTGTAGGACGCGCCGAAGAAACGTACAAACAAACAATCAAACATATGAGTAAATACAACCCAAACACAGAACACAGTCTCCCCTACTAGCATCCAATCTTATGCAATAGTCTGAAACATGTTTGACATGAACATTGAGAAACTTATCGCTGAGTCGGGCAGCAACTATATCAATCGATACTAGAACTAAGAAGTGTAAGAACTACCAATGTTTGGTCGGTACCTCTTCTGTACTGTAGTCACGCCACTTCTACCTGTTTTTTGGGTATTTACTAGGAAGCTATTTAAGCAGTATACTCGTATTTTCAGAACGAGCTTTTGTCCGTGATTTACGCTAAGTAGGTACATTACTTAAAAAAAATATTAGGAGTTGTTCCTTCTATACAACACTTAAGCTGTACTAAAACTGTGCTGCTGTGTGGTAGTGTGTGTGTGTGTGTGTGTGTGTGTGTGTGTGTGTGTGTGTGTGTGTGTGTGTGTGTGTGTGTGTGTGGGTGTGTGTGTGTGTGTGTGTGTGTGGGTGTGTGTGTAAGCTGTCTGGGAGATCTCAACGGGATTTCACAAAAGAAAGTGCCAAAACCATGGGCAGCGTCGAAGCAGGCAACGGCGGTGGCAGTGGCGGCACGGCAACAGTGGCGGCAGCCACGGCAGCGGCTCCGCCAGTCAAGACTAAACGCGGCGCAGCCAAGAAACAGGTTGTCATTTTTCTTTTTTTTTAATGTTTCATGCTGTAGTTTTCGACTGGGCTTAGGAATACAATTACGTAAAAACTTTTTATCACCAACACCGCCACTGTGATTTTTTCTTCATGCTATTTGTCTCCTTTTTATTTGAGATTCCTATGTTGTTTCTCTTTCGTTTAGTTCTGTTACGTTCCGTTACATTTATCTAAAACATTTTATTATTGGAGATGGTAAACCCAGTCCAACCAGTGTATATTTATATTTTTTATGGTTGTATTTAAGACTTCTATTTACCCTTTGATTTGTTTTTATTTTTTTCTTGTAGTGTGTATTTAATGATTATGTTTTTAAGTTTTCTCTTTCAAAGCACAATTTGGCGGGTGAGCAGTTAATGGTTGTTTTTTTATAATAAGTTATTTTTAAAATAATATTATATTTATTGTAAAATGAAATGATATGAAATTTCATTTGCACGGACATATGTAAATTAATATAGATGTTACAGTTAGAAAGTATCAATATGCTCTACTTAAATCTAAGTATGCAAATATTTGAGTATCAAATGAATAATCAGCTAATTATTCTATTAATAATACTATATAAATTAACACATAAGTACACATATAGGTTATACATAAAACAAAAAACAATAAGTTTATCAATATGTCTCAAACTTATAAAATGACAAAAAAATATTCATTATGTCAATTCTGACCACGTTGGATACAATATTTAAAAAAACTTTCATAGAATAAAAGCAGCAATTTAACAACCAGTGCAGTTGAAATCTAAATCTATTTGTAGGCAAATCTTTCACGTCATCAGGAAGGGCGTTATAGACTTTAATGGCCATACAAAAGGCATATTTTTTCGTAAGCATTAGTCTAAATTTAGGCCTCTTGCGAAACATGTGTTTTTTTTTCTAAAAAAAAAACTGCATTGTCCCTAACAAACAAAGCCAATCGTTCTATATAGATGCAAGGACGAGATAGTAACTTTAACTTCTTAAACAGTGGTTCACATGAATCCAAACTATCAGCTCTACACATTGCTCTGATACATTTCTTCTGTATTACGAAAATTCTATTTATGTCTGTTCTTTTAGTATTTATTAGTTTATTTTTGTAGCAGTTTTCTTTAAAATTTATTTTGTTATTTTGCATGTCTTATAATAGTAGTGATAATGATAGCGACGAATTTGTCTCCGTATGATCTTTTGTCACTCTGAATAGTAGCCATGATATTTTCTGTAGCATTCCATGTCTATCAGACACAATCAAATCCATACTAGCTGATGTCCCGAAAAACTTTAATGTTGAGAGCAGTCCGGCTCATTATACTGATATGGTGGCGTCTTTTGAACATTCTAATATTCATGCTATACTGGTGTCAGAGTCGTGGTTAAAACCGTGTCTCCCTTCAGCTTCATACTCATTACCAGGTTTCCAACTCATTGCAATGACCGTACTGGTTGTGATGGTGGAGGTGTTGTCATATATCTCCGTTTACAATTTCCTTACTCTGTAGTAAGTATGTCAACGCAACCACCCCCTTCCAATGCTGGTGAACATCTTTTCATAGAAATCGCTCTTTCTCACACTAAGATGTTACTAGGTGTATATTACTGTCCATATCTTCGTATTAATTTCTTTACGGCCTTTGAAACATTTTCAGAAGACATAACCCCATCATATGATTACATCATTATCATGGGCAAGTTTAACACCTGTCTTATAAAAAAGGATACCGGTACATTTACTTTCGAATCCATCATCAGGTCTAGCAATGTGACTATCCTTCCGTCGAATGCTACGCATAATTTTCCAAATTCTTTACCTTCCCTCCTTGATTTAATGCTTGTATCATCAGTACCACATGTCACTAAACACGGTCAGTATGCGGCGGATACCTTCTCCTACCATGATATGATAAACCTTTCCTATAAAATTCGACCGCCTAAAGCTAAACACAAAATTCTTCTTCAGCGCAATTTTACTGGTATTAATGTGGAAAGTTTATGTAATAACGCTCGTGAACTAGACTGGTCTGATGTTTTTAATGCACCAACAATCGATCAGAAAGTCCACTGCTTCAATTCCATTATAACTACATTATATGACACACACGCTCCTAAACGACCAGTAAAAATGAAACATCTACCTGCTCTTTGGCTCACGGAAGAAATTAAATCATTTATAAATAAAAAGCTCTCTACCAAGGCTAGGTATAAATGTAAGCCAAATGATCACAACACGCTTAGATATGTTGAACGTCGAAACCAATGCAACAAGGTGTGTAGGGACGCACAACGCCGTTACATTCATAATTCTCTATAAAATGAAGATCCTGCAAAAGTATGGAAGTTTCTAAGATCTTTGAGGAGTTGGAAAGTCTCGTCAATACAATATACCCAAAGATTTAGATATTGATAAGCTTAACCAGAATTTCTCCACTTCGGACAACTTTGAAGGGCCCACAAAAGCTGCTACATTACGTCATCTCTGCTCACTTCCAACTCCCGACCATCCTTCTTTCGTCTTTAATCAATTTTCCAATTGTGATGTTAAGAAGAACGTAAAGGCTATTTCGTCAGATGCAGTTGGTAGTGATTGTATCAACCGTACAATGATCATCCTCATTTTTAATGAAATACTCCCTGACATTCAGTATATCCTCAACACTTCTATCTTCAGCAGTATGTTTCCTTTCGTTTGGAAGGGAGCCGTTACTTGGGCTCCCTTCCAAACCCTTTCCTCTCCTCTCCTCTCTCCTCTCCTCTGTTATGGTAAAGAGTAATCCTTATTTATTAACTGACTGTCATCTAATTTCTATTCATCCTTTCCATTCAAAGCTGCTTGAACGTCTTGTTCATCAGCAACTTACCTACTTCCTTCCTTATCCGAAATAATCTATTGAATCCATTCCAATCCGTTTTCCGTCCTGGTCATAGTACTGTCTCTACACTATTCAAGATTAGTGAAGATGTTCGTTGTGGTATGGATGATGGGCAATTAAAGGTACTGTCACTGTTTGACTTCAGTAATGAGTTTAATAGCGTTTTCTTTGACGCTTTATTAGAACTTTTGCTTTCTCTTAACTTATCTCCAACGTAATTGATTGGTTTCATAGTTACCTGCATGGTCGCTGAGAACGTGTTCACATTGATGAAAATTTCTCATCTTGGTGTAAAACGACTGCTGGTGTACCTCAGGGCGGCGTCTTATCTCCTCTTCTCTTTTCAATCTTTATTAACTCTATCTCTCAACAGTTTTCTTGTTCCTATTACCTTTATGCGGATGATTTACAAATTTACACTCGGGCTCCTTTGGATAAATTATCTATGGCTATCGATACAATCAACGGTGACCTACGAATGATATCTAACTGGAGTAACTCGTATGGCCTCAGAGTCAACCCAGCGAAAACACAAATTATTGTAATAGGCAGCTCAAGGATGATTTCAAAAATAGATTGGTTTCACCTACCACAGGTTATTTTCAACGGAACTCCCATTCAAATCAGTCATATGGTTAAGAACCTTGGAATACTAATTGATAGAAAGCTTTCTTGGGTACCACAATTAGCAGACACTAGCCGCAAACTTTTGACCTCCGCTTTTTCTCTTAAGAGATTACGTAGTTTACTTATTATTGTACTTATTGTGTGTGTAGTGTAGTAGGTATTATAGTTATATGTTTATTATTATTGAACTTGTATATATGTATGTTTATTTAAGTGTAAATAGTATATTTCTTGTGTGTAGGTATATATTCTTATTTAGTAGATATTATTTCTAGTTTATTATTTTTTTGTATATTATTTTATTTATTACGCACCACCGACCGATGACTTTAATATCTAAGTAATCCTTTCCATCCAAAGGTTGCCTAGAAGAGATTGCTATTTAGCAATAAGGCCGCTCATTGTACCTTTAATTTCATGAGTTTATCCTATATATTACCTTCTTCTTGGTGTGCAATAAAGTGTAGTTGTATTGTATCGTATTGTAATTTCCGACCTACTACCACTAAAATTGCCCTTCACAATCCCTTTTACTCCCAATATTAGATCATGCTGACGCCTCATACCTAGATTTAACTGAAGAACAGTTCAATAAGCTAAGCGAACGCTTACAGAATTTTTGCATAAGGTTCATATTTGGTCTGCGTAAATATGACCATATTTCTAAATATCGCAAAAAGCTGAAATGGTTACCTATTCGCCTTTGCCGGAATGCTCACATCCTTTCTATTCTATTCAATATTTTATTTATTCCTTCTACTCCCTGCTATCTCAAAGAACGTTTTGTGTTCCTGCACATGACCCACTCCCGATGCTTGCATTCCTCAGAAACTCTTCAACTCAACACACCTCCCCACACTACACAGTTTTATGAAAAGTCATTCACAGTAAAAGCTGTGAAACTGTGGAATGCACTTCCGCTGGATATCAGACGAGCTAAAACATTACCTATATTTAAAAATATGGTAAAGAATTACTATCTCTCCAATCTAAGCACTGCTACGTAAAAGTATGTATTTAAACCTAATTAGTAATATAAATATGTATTAGTTTATCGTATAAATAGTTATTGATTTGTTGTATTTTATAAAAGTATCTATGTAATAGAATGTTATTTCAATGCACCGCCGTCTACTCCTTGTTCTTCCATTACTGTCCATCCAAAGGTTGTCTGGATGAGATCGCTCTTAGCGATAAGACCGCCCATTGTATTTATATTAAAGTTCTTTTTTAATGTGTTATGTATTTTTAGGTGCAATAAAGTATTATCTATCTATCTAATATCCAGCTTAAAATGTACTAGTTACGCCCGCGGTTTTAACCACATGGATGATGATGAAAAGTATCCTAAGTATTATTCAAATCAAATCAAATCAAATCAAATCAATAATTTATTTGCTAGAATACACATTACCTAATATTCCAGGACCTAAGGTATATATATATTAAATTTAATCAAAATCCGTTCAGCCGTTTGAGCGTGAAGGAGTAACAAACGTACATACACTTTTAAATATTAAATATAGATGGCAGTAATCTGTTTTTATGCATTTTACAACGTTTTGTATGGACTGTCAGTTTTAATGTATGGAGTTCTGCATCGCGCATACGAAGTTTTCCGTTCGATAAGAGAGTATCCATTTTTAAAACTCTATGTTCTGATTGGCCTGTTTACGACAGTGGCTAGTACACTTCTCTGATATATAATACTAGCTGTACCCGCGGCTTCGCACGCGTGGTCATTTAATTAGGTTAAAACTACTCTATGTACTATTCCAAGACCTAAAATACCAATAAAACCAACATTTGATCAAAATTCCTTCAGCCCTAAAAAAGTTTTTATTGATTGCTCGGCTTCTTCTCATCGGATTGAGATACCATTTTTTTCAAGTCAAAACCTACGCTATCCAACAGAGAAAACCGCATCGTAATCGGTCTAGTAGTTTTCACGTGATGCGGGAAGAAACATACAGACAAATAGAGAGACACGAATTTAAAAAATCTTATATTCTTGTTCAGTAGCTTAAGTACCCTAGACTATTTCTTTTTTAATTATCTTCTTTGTACAGACTTTTTCGTTCTTATTGCTTTATTATAAGTATAGATTAGTGTGATTTATGAATGAAAAATTTGCATTACTATCGGGACTTGTACCCACATCCTCCGTGCCTCTACGCGGCACAAGCTTTAAACCAATTTAGCTACCAAGTATTTTTCAACATGTGGTTTGATAAAATCAAACATCAGGTTTTATAAAAAAAAACCTTAGCTCACTCTTGCCGGATTTATTTACCCAAATAATAATCCAATTGAACAAAGCTGCGAGCGTCTGGCATAACATTGTATTGATTTCTCTCCAGGTTCCATAATCCAAAAAGGGCGAGTAACCCTGATTGAATTACGTTTATCTCTCGTCCCATCTGTCACGGGCTATTTACGCAGAGCATTAAGGGTAACAACTCACAAGGTGGTTCATTAGCGAGATAAGTAGGTCAGCATAGAGTTTACGGAACTCCGGTTGCTGTTTGAAGTCAAACGATTGCTGTGAGATTTTAAGTATTTTCTTAATCGGCAAGTGACAACTTTAAATTGCGTATCGATTGAAACGGAATAAAAGTAGGACAAGACAAGTTGCGTTATTCCAATACTAACAAAAGTAATCCCATTATATAACTAATGTTGATTGCAATTGTAGGTTAGAAGTAAGGTAATACGGGCACAGGAATATAACTATGAAAATTGAACTTCACACTAATATCTTTTAATTAAACTATAATAAAACTGTAACTGGGCTAAATCTGTACATAAAACATTTTTTGAACATTTTAATTGAGATGAACTTCAAAATCGATATGGAGTGCAAAAAGGTTTTTATTTTTTGTCTGTCTGTCTGAAACTTCTGTACGGAGTTTGATGTAACTTGGCACAGTCAATGTTCATATTATCTATTAAAATTACGGATTCTTTTTATCACGAAAAAATATAGGTTTCCTGCGGGATAGGTATTCAATGTTATGTTAATTTGTAATGTAACTGGGCATAGTCAAAGTTTATATTATCTGTTAAAATTTAGAATACTTTTACTCCCGAAAAAATAAAGGATTTTAAAGGGATAAGGGTCCAAGGTTTATGTAAAATTAATGTAATAATACATCCGTTTAAAGAACGGTACCAAATTTTGTTGTTCGCTCCACGTAACGAGTGGCCAAGTGGTAACATGCCTGTAATGTAATCCAGCAGTGCTATTACGCAATGTTGATCATATCGGTTTCAAACCGTCAAATTCATTAGTGCCTTGCGATAGACTCGAAATTGCTATGAAAAAAGTGACATTCTGATTGAAGCCAAGTTCTATGGTCGGGGCCGTGAAGTCTGTGGATCGAAACCACGCGCTTTTAGATTTTTTTGCTCCATAATTAAAGCATTTACATATTTTATGCGTTATTTTTACATTTTTTAACCCCCGAACAAAGAGACGGGTGTTATAAGTTTACGGTGTGTATCACATTATGTGTGTGTTTGTATGTATGTGAGGGTATATGTGTGTGTGTGTGAGAGGGTGTGTGCGTGTTTGTGTGTGTCTGTCTGTGGCATCAGAGCTCCCAAACGAATGGACCGATTTTGATGCGTTTTTTTTCTGTTTGAAAGCTTGTGTGATCGAGATGGTTCTTCGATATAGTGAAGAAGGGGGTAGCTATAAAGAGAGCCGGGGGTTCCATAATTTTTCCATTATTTGTGCTTATCCTTGATATTTTTAAGGCTGCTGTAATTTTCTGAAGTGAACCTTCATGTTTTATTTTAAAACAAGCAGATAAACATTAACAGACGATTGCACGTTTATTACATCTTGGGATATTGATAATAAATAATAACACAGAGACCGTGTTGGCATAGGGCATGTTTTCAAAAAAGCGAAAACCCAAATTTTATGGCCGAGCTGACATTGGGTATACTTTCGAATGTAGGATTTCGCGTAGCGTATTTCGAAAATATACCTCCGCACAATGCTACCATAAGATTTCTGTCAACAATCTTCAGTGGCGATCCGACATGGTCGTGATAGGTTAGAAGACGAAGGCGGTTGCGATGCGTAGCGAGCTATCCTGCGGGGACCCTTTAATTTACCGGTTTGAAAAGTATCCAATGTCATACCTCGTAGTATGAACTCAAATAAATTGGCTAATTGGTGGTAAATTGGCTAGATCGAAATAACCTTCGTGCGAGCATAGAAAAAAACTAAAAAAAAAAAAAAGAAAAGAAGTTCATAAAGTTTCTAAATTATAATAATATTGATAATTCTAATTTTAATTTGACACGTAGAAATGAAATATTGAAAAAGTTGACGAAATTAAATTCCTTGGTATTACACTTGACGAACATTTGAACTGGAAGTCGCATATTAATGTAATGTGTAAAAAACTCAATCGTTTTGTTTTTGCTATAAAAAGATTGAGACGCACAGCTGGGCAAAGCTCTGCACTAACATCATGCCATGGATATGTCGCCTCAGTTTTAAGATATGGTCTCATAGTCTGGGTTAACTCCACAGATGTCAAGAGGGCTTTCATAGTACAAAAAAAGTGTGAGAGCCGTATGTGGAGTCGACCCACTTAATCTTGTAAACCACTTTTTAGGAGATTAAAGCGATGGTGGCCTAACGGTTCTATAGTGCAATTTAGAATTCAACGATACCGGGTTCAAAACCTAGGCTCCGCACCAATGACTTTTCTAAGTTATGTGCGGTTTTCCATCGCTCCGTGCTTCGGAGGGCACATTAACCTGTCGGTCCCAGCTGCTATTGATTAAAAGCAGTCATTAAGCCATGTCAGAGACCCTCGGGCGGCTTGACAAACTCTGACATCAGAGGCCAGCACTACCTCATACGACAAACAAACAAATAAGGAGATTAAATCTATTAACCTTAACAGGATTGTATGTTTTTCAAGTAGGATGTTTTGTTAATTGAAAAGTGATGAGTGATCACTTTTCAATTAATGCAAGGACAATACGAAATCAAAGATAAAAAATAGAGATCCGACTCGATTGTTGTTGCAGAACTGCTTTATTTAGAAAGAACTGTTTTGTTATGTCAGTGAAAATATTCAATAAAATACCTTGAGATCTGAGAGAATTATCAACAAAGAAATTTAAGACAAAGCTGTATAAGTGGCTAGCTGAAAAATGTTTCTGTGACTTAAAAGAATTGCTCAATTGATTGTTGAATTAAATTGACATGTATTTAAAAAAAAAAACTATTTAAAATGTAAATTAATGTGCATGTTATTATTATAAATATTGTACGTCCTTAGATGGACAAACTGTTGAAACAAACAATATTGCATAACAACCCTTTATAACACAGTTTCTGCAATAAATACCTACATTTCATTTCATTTCATTTCAAATCATGCCAAGTTTTATTTGAATTCATTCAGTAATTCAGTACTTTCAGCGTGATGCGCGTCCAAGATACAGACAGACAGACAGACAGACAACAGACAAAAACATTAAAAATATAAACAGTTTTGGCTTTAGTACGAATAATAGAACAAATTTCAAAACGAAATATTTTCAGTGTACAGAATTTAGACCCATATACCGCAGAAACCCTTCATTTTTTTGGTATAAAAAGCATCCTCAATTTTAGCTCATCATATAATGACTGTGCAAAGTTGCATCAAAATCCATACAGTAGTTTCAGCGTGATACGTGTTCTTTTAAATAACTTTCAATCTCTATCCTGAAGGAACCCTTTAATTTATCGGGATAAAAAGTATCGATTGTCCTACCTCGTATTATAAACTCAAATCATGCCAAGTTTCATTTGAATTTATTTAGTAGTTTCGACGTGATGCGCGGTCAGGATATATACAGAAAAACAGAAAGACAAAGACAAATCAGCAAGAGCCTCAAGTTGTTGGTAGGTTGGCCGACTCATTCGGCCTCGCATGGGCTGTAACTCGGCCGAAAATATAGGTAACCAAACCACTACAAGTTTGTTTGAAAAATTGAGACAGCTGAGCATAAGAGCGGGATCTTTTTTTTTCAGAGTCCTTTTGTCTTAGACTCGTAGGTACTAGGGCAAAACTCGGGTAGTTTAAAAAACCCGGGTTTTTTGAGTTTTCAATTTTAAAAACCGTTTTTTTTCTCGAGTTTTACGGGTTTTTCTAGTTTTTCTTTATTTGGGCCTTGAAAGAACTATTATTAGTGTGTGTAAGTGAAGAAAAGGCTGAATAATGGTAATTAAAATATGGTTTACTTTCGTGTTCTTATTTTTTAGCTTTACCAAGAGATCTATTTAGTAACATTTGGTATATGTACTAAGAGTATTAATAGTCAAAGTAACATTTGGTACTAGTAATAATAAAAAACTAACTGTCCGTCTCCAAAATCGGAGCACGAATTCTATCGAATTGCAAAAAGGGGTGAGCCAGGGAGACGTTATTTCTCCAAACTGTTCACCTCTGCACTCGAAGATATATTCAAGTTTCTGAACTGGAACAGATATGGATAGAGATATAACAGATATATTAACTTCAATGGCGAATGCATGGCAGAAACCCTGGAAGACCTAAGCACAATGCTCAGTGACCTCAATATTGTTTCCCAACAGGTGGGTCTTACGAGTAAAATGAACAAGGGTAAGTTGAACATCAGGTTAAATGTCCATGTCGCACCCATGCTGGTTTATTTTGGGAACGGTATTATCGAAGCTGTCAAGTTGTAAAGGGACCGTTATAATAAATCTGCACCATTTCTACTATTTTATTTAACATTTTGTGACCCTAGTCAAGTTTTTACTTTGACAGTAAAAACTAACTAGGGTTACAACGTGTACAATACAATCCGCCGTTACCAGATGACTCCCGTAGTCTCGTAGCGCTGGCTCGCAGCGTCTCACTCATTCAACGTCAGACCAAAGCCTAACAAGTAACAATATATTACTCCCTAATACCTAATAATGATCATAGATTGTGGTCAGCCTGTGCAATTTATTCGGTCAATAGAGTAGAAATAGGGAAACAGTAAGTTTTTGAGAAGTTTGATTCTATATTAATGTTCTGGTGGTAGTATTTTACATAAAACATCAAGAATGAAAAAACTCGAAAAACCCGATATACCCGGGTTTTCAATCTTAAAAATCCGAGTTTCAAATCAGTCGGTTATTCGGGTTTTTCAGTTAATCGGGTATCCGGTTTGCATGCCCTAATAGGTATTCCTATTCAACCATTGTTACGGTACATTCGCCGGCAAACTAACGCTTTTAATTTTTTATAATGACTAAAAATCAATAAACATGATAGTTGATATGAAAGTTTTGCAATATAATTATTATGAGTTGAAAATATTGGAATAATAAGGACATTGCAAGGTAATTTCAAATTATAACTATTGTTGCGTTGTGCATGGCCTCGATTTCAATTTCAATCTCGATTTTGTTCGAGAGTGCCAAATAACCGTTTATTGCGATTGAAACTGATTCGGATTAGAATTTGATTGCGATTGGAAATGTATTCAAGAGTAAGAACCCAGCAGGACGACCGTGGTTAGGCGGTCACTGGCCTCGGTGTAAACATTCTTACAAAGCTTTAGGGAAATGTTTTAATTTCACATCATTTGAAACAGATGGTATTGTATGGACCGCAATTTTTCGCTTATCTGTTTTCTTTAATCTTCTTTATCCATAACTTATTCAAATTAATACTGTGGGCGCATCGCTAGCGACGGATTTTAAAGAGAACAAAAGGTGCCCCTTGCTTGGGTGCACGATTTTCCACTCGTCAAATATGAATATGCGTCGATTACAAAAGTGCGATGCAATTTCCTCCAACGGTTTATCTTTACTCAAGAACCCACGTCTGTATCTGTAATCAAGCGTCCACCCTGTAGACCTGGGCCCCAAGTCTCTTATTTCTGAAGAAAAACAATTCATAAACGATGCAATTGTAATTCAATTATATTTTTTACTAAAATTGGTAGTCTGGTAAATTATTAATTGAATTTCGATTGAATTACAATTGTTTGGTTTAAGAATTATAATTGTCTTGCAGGTAGAACAATTTCAAAGTGTTTTACGTGACTTATTTTTGGGAAATGTTTTTAATTGGAAACTATCGAGGTACCTGCTTCGAGGTCAAGGGCACTGCAGGTGTGGCGCTTACCATCATAAGAATGACCTACTTGTCTCCTCACTAAGTTGTACAGGGGGGCGGGGGCGATTAGTGATGTTCTGGGAGGTCCTGCAGGTTGGCGCTTACCATAATAAGAACAACCTGCTCGTCTCGTCAGGTCACGTCACAAAGTTATACAGAGGGGGGATGGCAATTTTGCAATTACTGATGTTCTGAGAGGTACTGTAGGTTAGCGCTTATCATCATAAGAACGACGTGCTCATCTCGTTAATAGTTCTATCAAAAATATAAACCTCAGCAAGAGGTACCCTTGTAGAACGGTACGATTAAAATTACATTTCTTATTAAATTACATAAATTATTAACCTAAAGTGAGCAGAAAACACGATAATAATTGCGAAAAATCAATTGTTGCAAAGAACAATGGCGAACTCCCACACATAGTTTTATGTCAATTCACGGCGTCTTTAGACAAAAAATATCGCTAGTAATTCAGCATCATTTGCTGAGATTGTTAGTCTAAGATATATTTTTTGGGGAGGCCAGGTATAATTGTTATTAGGCTTCAAAGTTTTATAGGTTATGTTACTGTTGAAAAAAGTCTTAAAGATTTTAATTATTTTATTCGCTTAATTAGGTAGGTAAGTAAGTACTTATGCGTGATAAATATAATGTTTGAAGATATTGTAGGTAACTACCTATTCAATTACCTATCTAGTGTAACAGACTAGGCTTTTGAATAAGAATATTTTCAATCTGTTACTGCCTGGCGAGATTACAAAACGATCAAGTTCGATCGATTGAAGTTCGATATTTAGATATGTTGCTGCTGTTTCACTGTGCAGGGAAACAGTTGTCCCATATTAGCACAAATATTTAGCAACAGTTCCTTACACAAAATATTTTATTTACACAAACCTTTGTTTCTTTCGTATTTATTGTTCAATACTTTAACCAACACGTCCTATGTACTATTATTATTCCTTTACGACCTGGATGACTGGTAGATAATGCTGATTAGCATTAAGTCATTCCTTGTACTTACACTATTTTTATGCAAAACAATTAAATAAATTAATATACCCTATCTTCCTCCATAAACTATAATGCATTGTATTCCCGTTGCTACGAGTATAATGTTTTGTATAGAGGTTTTATATTGACGTACCATTTTGTCTATAGCACAGTCTATATTATTATTCTGTTTATCGCAAGGAGGTTGAATTACTTACTGTTCAAAGATTTAACGCCGTTAAGCTTAATTCAACCTCCTTTGGTTTAAAAAACTGGGTGGGAAGAAATCGTAATTCAACCTTCTTTGGTTTAATAACTGGGTGGGAAGTATGTGTTGACAATTTTGACGTCCAAACCGGAAACGTCATTGTATTATAATATTTTTTTTCACCCGTTGGGCTGGCAACAAGGCCGGTTAAACATTGTAGGAAGGAAATGGAGTACCAATTTCATGATTTTTAAAATTGATTTTTTAACCTGTGTTTTTCTACCTTACAGGCTATGTTGAAAAAACGTAAAAAATAATTACTTAAGTTCTGTAGAAATGATATATCAGGACACTGCAAGATTTATCGCATAAAATTCCGCCTATGTTCTTTGCATCTTCGAAAATAATTAACAATTGAAAGATCTGTCAAAAATAGTAGATTACCAATTATTCATACTGACTAGTGACGATTGCTAAGATATTGGTTAGTAGAATACGAAATGTTACATAATTATCGGTTGTTTTATAATTGTCAAAATTATCGGCAATTCAAAAACCATTGAAGTTAATAGAATATCAAATGTGTCAAAAGCGTCAATTATGGCACAATTCATTAACAATCTATGAACAATTATTTTAGTAGATAGAAACCACGTGTGACACTCAAAAATCGCACCCCAGAGGTTGATTGCGGTTTTTGAATATCACAGAGTGATTAAATATCAGCGAAATGATAAAAAGTCCACGATCTCCCAAAAGTCGTATTTTTTTATTTCACTGGGTGATAAAAAATATCATACGTATGATTTCGTTTACGAGTGCCTCCCCCCCCCCCTCCCCCCACTCGTTTTGAAATCACCCGGTAATATTTTTAAAATTTCGTTCATAGTTTTTTTATATTCACCTACTTTTCGTGTGTTGTTTTTCCTAAAATACGAACAACGAATGAGATAATACTAGCAGCAAGTCTAGTAGCAATACTAAAGATGACTCGTCAGATGAAGATACTGGAACTAAAGTTATGCTATGCATGAAGAGGCATTCTCAATGTCCGCTAAGACATTGCCTCTCAAAGCTACTGGCTTTCGAGGATGTGAGCCTTTTTTCAGTGCTAATAGGACAAGCGGCTTCCTTTCTCTATAGAAACAAAGGTAAGTCAATGTTTTATTGTCTTCTCCTATTAGCTAGCACTAGCAGCCAACACCCAGTCGATTCTTACCTGTAGACACAGATTACCATAAATACTTACCTAGCTAGGTATCTTCTTTTTTACTAGGTTAGGTGGTATCAGTAGGTAGGTACCCACAATACAGGAATAGCCTGTATGTCTGTAACCCTATTTTGTTAGTTTAGCGCTCAGACTAATTTGAGGTCTAGCGCATCTAGTACCTACTTATTTAACTATTCATTTATATTTTTTCCAGATGTTTGTGGATAATTATAAAGCATTGGTAACAAGTGCCAATTCCTGTGCCATAAAGTCATTCCGAAGAAAGGTATAATGTCTTCAAAAGTGCCCATTCAATACAATATTGTGAAGAACAGTTCCGGAGTCAAAAAATAAAGTTGTTACGCTTCATAACATTAAAATGAATGTATACCACATACAGTGGTGGTTGTTTTAGAAGGGGTTGTTGGAAATCTATAGGTAATCTGATGACTGATGTTCTATACGAGTTGATTTTAGCCTCTATGATGTGTCCCTGTGTGTGGAAGACTAGAGTCAGTGACTTACCTATCTGCAATCTCTTTGTGCATTGATTGTTTGAAATTACAATAAAGAAATAAAACATCATTTGACTTTTAATTTTAACAGTAGATACTTTGTAGAAACGTAGAATCACATTCATGTCACAATTTACAAAATAATTGCCATGTGGTCAGCTTCATAATAGGTGCACTCATTCTAACTCCGTCGGTGCTGTGAGAGCATAGGGAATTCAGGAAATGGGCAACTGCATTTTTCTGAAAGTATCAACATGTACTGCGGTCACCGCGCTGCCTCCAAACCAGCTGTGATTATGGTAAATCGCCCCTATCATCGGGGAGGCCCATGTTCTGCAGTGGATTGTAGTCAGGTGCATTGGTGAATTATTGCTGGTTGCTGGATTTGGTCATCTTCAACTTAAACAAGTCTAAAATGTTAAATTATATAGTAGATTTATATCACTGCAGAAGAGCTATGGTAGTCAATTTGTAATATGTGCACAGTGAAATTAAAAAAAAACGGGTTTCATCCATGTTAAGTTGCATTTGCCATCAATGCATGCTTCAGAGGGAATGTTAAGCCGTTGGACCCGATCAAGCGTCATTACAGGCAAAAATATTATACAACAACGATGGTCTATAATGTATTTCTACCCTATCTTGCAGTGATGGAGATATTATGACTTCAGAATCTGTCCCTCTACTCCGACAAACTGAAATGCCAACTGATTATGCAGAATGGAACCCGATGAAGCATTTATTGATGTGGTTGACATCCGCATGTTTTGGAAGATATACATCCAAATGTGCTTGGTAGCAACGATTAGCTAAGTCAAAGGACTATCTGACTAGATAAATATAATGGTAAAACAATTGTTACAAATTAACATAATTGGTAGGTAGTAAAAATGATAATTACCTCCACTCTTTTCAATCTTTCTCGCACAGAGTACTTTGTTATATGTTCCTAGACTTTGTATACCTACATGCTTTCTTGGTGCCCAGAATGGAATTCAGACGGCTGGCAAATGCCTTTGTTGTGAATCTTGCAGTAAACTTGTCATTTCTTACAATAATTTATTCTGACTGAGATCCAACAATGACTAGGTAATGTACCAATGTCTTTTGGCCAGAATATGGGCCCCAACCTTTCTTTATGGTATTGTAGCCATCATGTAACGTTTTATTCTCTTTGTTGTACTAATTATTCACTTCTCTATCATATCCGTCGTAATAAAAGTAAAACAAACATAATTTTTCGAAGAAACGAAAAATCCACTCCAAACAGCTGATTTAGACCACGGATTAAACCATATGTAGCTTTAGGATTTGGCAGATACGTCCTGTTTTACGTATTACTGTCAATTTATATGAAAAATAAAAACCATAGGGTGGATTTACCATAATCACCACACTTGGCAGGCAGCGCAATGATAGCAGATGTTGATATCTACACAGGTGGGCAATGATTCGTCCACCCACTGGCTTCAGGTGCATGCGGCAGCCCATTTCCTGAATTCCTTTAGGTGGTTCTCACAGCACCCGAAGGGTGAGAAGGTGTGTACCTATTTTTAAGCCGTGTCCACTTGGCAATTATTTTGTATATTGCGACATGATTTATGATGCTGTATAAAAATTGTTTCTACAAAGTATCAATAAAATTCAAAATCAAATGATGTTTTATTTCTTTAATATAATTTCAAACAATCAATGCTCAAAGAGCTTGCAGATAGGTAAGTTACTGTCTCTGGTCTTCCACATAGAAGAACACATCATACAGGCTAAAATCAACTCTTATAGGTCATCAGTCTTCAGATTATAGATTGCCAACGACCCCTTCTAAAACAACCACTACTGGATGTGGTATACATTCTTTTTAATGTTATGAAGCACAACAAATTTATTTTTGAAGCCTTCTCCTTAATTAGAACACTCCGGAACTATCCTTGACAATATTGTATTGGACGGGCACTTTTGATGACATCATACCTCTCTTCGGAATGACTTTATGGCACAGGAATTGGCACTTGTTACCAAGGCTTTATAATTATCCACAATCACCTGGAAAAAAATATGAATAGTTTTTTTTATTATTTTTTTATTTAACATTATACCCATATAAAATATGAAAAATAACTAGTAGGTACCTATAATGCTTGGTCACATATTTTCACATAACTCCACTATTAAATAGCAGATTAACTGTGATTTGTCACTAAACTTGTTCAACATTATACTAACCTTGCAACGGACACACAATAGAATCAAAAATAGTAACACATCTAAAGCCTTCTTGAGGTACTCGCGAGGGTTTATTGTTTGCTCGCATCCGTAGGATTCAGCCCTCAATGTCCTACACGTGACCCTCTGGTGGTGCCAAAAGAGCAACGAATCACCTGGTGGTAGGCTTCGGCCGCCGGCTTTTTATATTACCACCCTCTGGTCAAAGTCTTGATGCCAAACGACTTGTCGTATTCCATCATGATGTTCAGGGAAGCCGTCCGGATGAGTTGTAGGATGCAGTTGTGTTGGAAGGGTGGACCGTGATCGGAATCATGGTGTTTCTGCGTCGGAGGCCTTGCTTTGGAGGGTAGCGGGATCCGAAGCACGGTGTTCTCTGCTGGCCGACCGCATGTTGTAGGGGGCCCAAATAGTAGTTTAGCCAGCTACGAAAGGCTGCCCCGCCGCTTGTGAAAAATCCTGAAATGATCAATTGGGCCGGCTGGCGACCGGATGTGAGGAACTGATGAATTATTTCGGGGGGGTTCGGGCTTCCCCGCAGTCTCCGCGCAAGTTCTTCAGTGACGTAGTTATGCCTCGACTTCCGCGGGTTAGCCATTGCGACATCTCGTTTCCTATTACTCGTCCAACCTATTCACAACTACTCACATGAAAAAAGTCCAAAGAAGAAATAAGTTAAAACGGCAGGTGCACGTTCTCACACTTAAAGTGGATCTTACGAATATTCGTGGGATTCACTCCAATCTCCAACAGGTCCATTACATCTGGAGACCTCTAAGCCCCACTTGTTCTTCTTATCGAGATACGATGTCCAGCTGATACGGCATACTTGGATTACCCAGGCTATGTCTTGGAGCACCTATTTATCCCAAATGCCGGCGTTTGTGTAATACGCCCGTGATGACATTTGCTGTCTGCGTCTCCGAAATCTTGAGCACCCTAACTTCTCGGTGATTTGGGTGCTGGTGGACACGGGCATAGAGAAAATTATGTATGCTTGTGTGTACCGCTCACACAGCAGAGATCGGGGGACGACTTTATTGGTAGACTATCTAGGTGAGGTGGCAAGTGTGGCCCAACAGCGTTACCCATCTGCTTAATTGGTGTTTTTGGGGGATTTTAACGCCCACCACAAAGAATGGCTTATCCCATACCAAAAAACCGACCTCGCTAGTAGAGAGACGCGGAAGCTTGCTCTGGCGGTAGATTTCTCTCAGCTGGTGCAGGAGCCGACACAGGTACCTGACCGTGATGGTGACACTACCAACTGTCTTGACCTGTTGATGACGACTGAACCAAGCCAGACCGATACTCCGTATCAGTATCCCCACCTCTTGCACTGCCTGGTTAAGTCCGTCTCAGTGTACTCCCCACCTGATCCTAGCCTCAAGGGTAATAGATCTCCACACACGAGATACAACTCAGCAGATTGGGACAAGATGCGGCAATTCTTTGCATTATACCCTTAGAGGCAAACATGTTTCACCTCCCAGGACCCGTCGACTTGCGCATCTGCTGTTACAGAGGTAATAATATGTCAGGCAACGGAATATTTCATTCCATTCAGTGCCAAGACTCTTTTCAGCAAAGCTCAGCCTTGGTGTGGATCCAGCTGTGGTCGTGCTGTGGCTCTAAAGCGTGCGGAATATCTAGACTGGGCTGATGCTCGAAAGCGCAAATGTTCTGATATTCGGGCTAAGAAAAGAAAATTTAACTTTGCCGCTAAGACCTGCAAGAAGATACTTAGGAAGGCTTATTTTGATCACGTAAGTCAAATTGGGGCCAAACTGGCTTCATACCCCGCGGGTAGCAAAGCTTTTTTGGTCCCTGGCCAAGTCGGTCGAAGTAAACTTCTGCCGCCCCTCACGCCACCATTGCTGAAACCTGATGGATCACTGATCTGACTGAATTTATTTGTTATTTTGCAGAAGCCTCTCATCTAGAAGCTTCCAGCAAGAAACCTTTCTGTCTTCCTCATTGCGGGGTTTTTATGCCTGAAATTTGCATTCGCCAGAAGGAGGTTCTCAGAACGCTTCAAGCTCTAGATGTGAACAAGGCCAGTGGTCCTGATGGCATTCCAGTGATTGTGTTGAAAAACTGTGCGCCCGAATTGTCTCCCATCTTAACGCGTTTGTACCGCCTCTCTCTTCACTTAGGTAAAGTTCCGAAGAGCTGGAAGCTTGCCAATGTACAACCCGTACCAAAAAAAGGTAGTCGTGCTGATCCGGTCAATTATCGTCCCATCTCGATAACCACCTTACTCTGTAAGTGTATGGAGCGTGTCATAAACATTAGGCTCTTGGCATACGTTGAGGAAAATGATCTTCTCAGTGACCGGCAATACGGATTTCGCCGAAACCGGTCTACTGGGGATCTTCTCGCGTTTGCCACTCACGTACTGAGCGAAGCCATAGATGCATGGTGAGGCGCTTGCCGTCTCCCTTGACATATCGAAGGCATTTGATCTGGTCTGGCACGATGGCCTTTTAAACAAGCTTCCCTCATATGATGGATAGTTGATTTCTTGAGGGAACGATCTATTCGAGTAGTCTTAGAGGGCTGCTCATCTGATCAAATGCTATCAATGCCGGTGTACCTCAGGGATCGGTTCTCTCGGCTACACTGTTTTTACTGCACATTAATGACCTTCCGAAGCCCGGTACCTTTGGGTATGCTGATAACAGTACTGTAGTTGAGAGATACATTTCCAATGCTCAAGCCGGCTGTGACGCTGTCCAGTTTCAGAGAGAGGCTATGGTAGACCGTTTAAATTTAGCCTTAGAAGCCGTGTCCAATTGTGGCGATGCTAACCTGGTTAAGTTTAATGCTACTAAAACGCAGGCGTTCGGTTTAGAGGCTAAAAAGAGTCCTCTAAACCGATCTCTGTCTTTCCAAAGTGTAACAATACCAATAGGTAACCATCCGTAGCTCTTGGGTGTCGAACTCACATCAAACCTGAATTTTGGTCTTATATTGAATCCAAAGCCAAGGTAGCTGCAAAAAACTTGGTATTTTGTCTAAGGTTAGGCGGTACTTCACACCGGGACAGCTTTTGAATTTTTATCCGATCTAATCTTGAAATATTGCAAATATCCGATAACCCTTTGATTTCCGTTTCGTAAATGCACTAGTTTCTTTGAAAAACTCACATACAGTTGGAGACAATTATTGAATTCAAAATGGCAGACACGCATGCGCATTACGGCTGTTGAATATGTTTACAAGAACTTTCCCAGTGGAGTGGTAGCCTAATTTTTCAAAAGTGTAACTTAGAATCCTACGAAACCGGGTTCGATCCTAAGCTTTTCTAAGTTATGTGCGGTTTTCCATCGCTCCATGCTTCGGAGGGCATGTTAAGCTATCGGTCTCGGCTGTTATTGATCAATAACAGGCGTTAAGCCATGCCACAGACTATCGGGCGCCCTGACAATCTCTGATACCAGAGGCCATCACTCCTCATACGACAGAGAAAAAAACAGCGGAGTGGTTTACATAAAATGTTATTGCTCTAGTGAAGTCTTCACGATTCACGAGCTTTTAAATTAATCTACCATAACCCACATAGAGCCCTAAGTTATTCATCACTAGCGTTACCAGCATTTTGGAGTCCCCAGAGTAAATAATCCACGGTGAAAGTTTGATGTCGATCGATATGATATTACGTGTCTACTTTTTTGTGGGCTGTGGACTGTGACTGAAAACATTTTGTACTATTTTATGCCCACGGTTTTGCCCGCGTTGTCATTTTACTGCGTTATAAGAAATCTATGTGTTAATCCAGGACCAAAAGTACATACAATAAACAACATTTCATTAAAAAAACCTTCAGCCGCCTTATAGTTTTTATCGCAAGCTCGGCTTCTACTAGTCGGATTGAGACACAAAGCAGATTCTAAGGTAAAACCCACAATGAACAATGCATTATAATATGTCCAGTAGATTTACGTGATGCGTGAACATACATACATACAGATAGAGATAATATTTAAACATTTTAAAAAAATGTCTAGAGGACTTATGATAAGCTACTGGATAAGAATATATTATATTCTTATTCAGTAGCTTATCATATAAAATGTTCTTCTTTGTAAATCCTTTGTAATTCCTTACATACCTATTGCTTTATTATAAAATGTTTTCTGCAAACAAGACAAGTTCAAAACTAAAACCCGACTACGGTTGGGTTAAAACTAGCCTATGTGGCTTTTACACCACCCGGTCACCGCGGAAGGCAGATCAGATGGGAAATGGGTTCGGAATGTAGTCTGGGAAACTCACTTGGTCTGCCGATCACGCGGCTCCCTTGGCTTTTTAAGGGCCAATGTCGAGGGCTGATAGTCGAGCTGAGCTGAGGTGATGATGTGGCGAGCTGGTTTTATGGGCTGATGACACTTCACACACACTGATCACTTGGATTTATTTGTATTTAATTGTACTCGTAGATGATGCGCGTGCGCGTATTTCGTTCGCTTCTCGCTCGCGAGCCGACTCATCTCGTATGAACTTCGTCCGGGCGCAGCCACAGACGTTTTGCTGCTAACGTCACGCTTTGGCGTGATCACTATGTCACTCCTTAAATAAAGAGGGATCGATTGATATCTCGCTTTTCAAAATTGGACCAAGTTTTTAGTTAGAACACATAATCCTTCATTAGCTTCGGCGTAGTCGTGTAAATAAATTGCCTATGACACTATACCTGAAGACGAATCGACGGATACCTTGTTTGATTTTGAAAACTAACGCGAGTGAAATTCAAATTAAATATAAATAAAACGGATTATTTCTTCGGCGTGGAGACCAGTTCTTGATGCGACTGAAACTGGGACAACAATGTGGGGTCACGAGCCGGACACAACGAGCACAGTGTGCCAACAATCAAAGTTAACGGAAGTGAGTGACAGTGATGACTCCTCGACAGACAACGAAGTGACTGTGCAAGCCGAACATAGTCGAGCGCCGCAGTCACCGCCCACTGGGCCGCCCGCGCCACGCACCCGTCGTCAGTTGCGTGCTGACGTTCGTAGCGCTCGTCGCGGCTTGTCAGCATAATACTCCAAGATGAAGGACTTCAAAATAGTCCGAAACTGGTCGGAGTATTTCCGATCTTTTGTATTTTCGTGAGTTTTTAGCCGTTTTATTTATATTTTATTGGATACCTTGTTTGACCCAACATCGGAATAATAGGACGAACGCTATGGTGTAACATCAACGTACCCACATACACACATACATACATACATACATACATACATACATACATACATACATAAATAGACTGTTAAACTTTTTACCCTTCCCTTGCTTCAACGTAGTCGGGTGCAAAATTGATCAGCTCATTAGTAGAATCTTACAATAATGTCAACCACTTAAGGGGCAGAAATGGGCAAATGACACAAAGTAATCCCGATCCTGTTCAAAAACTACTCATTGTATCCTACTGAAATTAAAATATATGATACCGAGGATATAAGTAACAATATCATTGTCCCCAAAACATGAATGCACTTATTTGGCTCGATGAAAAAAAATGCCAAACACTCATCTGAAAATAAACAATTCCGTAAATATATCCTACATTTAATGGTATTTCGATATGATATTGTACCTAAATATTACTTGTATATTAAGAAATCGTGTCTTTGTACTATTTTTTGGAAAGTCTAATTATTTATGTGTAATTGGGATTTTTCTAGAATGTCGCTTACGCTCTTTAATTCGGAGCGATATCAATTTCGTGCCGCACTACTCTTTCACGGCAATCTACGTATTTTGCTTCGCGGTCTCTGTCAATTCTGCCATTCCGCGGCGAGCCGCGTTGCTAGGTGTACCTGCGCTACTATTGTCCGTTTTGACTTGGAGCTTGTAAGTGAATGAAAAAATGGGTAAACCAAAATAAAAACACCCCAGATCTAGAAAGAAGCTTTAAGGCCTCCTCACACCTAAGAAAAATCAGCTCGCTTACTCCTTGACATTCGCTAGTGATGTGGTACATCTGAACCTAATTAATAGGTGAAAAGCAGATGCAAGAACACGTTTTTAATTGACAATAAATTTTAATACGTTGCAATATGGTATAATATTCCATCTGACTTATTTGGCTTGTTTTGCACTAAGTTTCTACATATTTTTGATAAATAGAAAAATAAATTTTATCTCTTGGTAATACAGTTCATTGTCAATTATTTGATAACTCATTTAGTGAAATAAAATATGAGAAAATTTGAAAAATTTTAGATCGATTTTCTAAGCCGCACTTACTGATATTTCCCATTAGAAAATAGATCTTATTAGTATATTAGCAAAGCATATTTTAAAAATAGCACAAACGCAGTAATTTTTAGTAAAAATTATCAGCACGAGGCGCGCAATGTTTACGTTAGTTTATTGAAAATAGCGTAAGTTTCAACAACATGTATCATATACATCACGCGATATCTAGACCTACTTTATGTGAGTCATTATAAAAAGAAAGCCTTCAAACTTCACGTATTTGCTAAGTTCCTTTCTAGGTTTGACGTTTAAAAATCAGAAAGAAAAATAAATCCTATACTATGGTAATACAGTTTATTCTCAATTATTTAACACCACAAAAAGTTAAATCCAATTTGCAAAATTTTAGATCGATTTTCTAAGCCGCACTTACTGATATTTCCCATTAGAAAATAGATCTTATTAGTATATTAGCAAAGCATATTTTAAAATAGCACAAAAGCAGTAATTTTGATGTCGAATTTAGCAATTTTTTCGGCATGTATTGTTCTTTTAGTTTAATCAGTTCATAAAATTATCAGCACGAGGCGCGCAATGTTTACGTTAGTTTAATGAAAATTGCGTAAGTTTCAACAACATGTATCATATGCATCACGCGATATCTAGACCTATTTTATGTGAGTCATTATAAAAAAGGAAGCCTTGAAACTTCACGTATTTGCTAAGTTCCTACCTAGGTTTGAAGTTTAAAAATCACAAAGATAAATAAATCCTATACTATGGTAATACAGTTTATTCTCAATTATTTAACACCACAAAAAGTAAAATCCAAACTGTGAAATTTTAGATCGATTTTCTTAGCCGCACTTACTGATATTTCTCATTAGAAAATAGATCTTATTAGTATATTATCAAAGCATATTTTTTAATAGCACAAAGTTGCCAAAAAGTAGCTTGCAGTTAGCAAAATGTCAAAGATACATCATTTTTTTTTCTTAAATCAGCTCAAGAAATTATTAGCACGAGGGGAGTAATGTTTTGGTTACATAATTCAAATTGACACCGATATTTAATTATCTACTGTTCCATGGCGCTATTAATACAAGTAGCTTGTGAAAGACATTTAATAAATCGAGCAATGGAAAATGTTAACCTACGTCAATACTTTGACATAAGTAAGTAAACGCCCATTTTATGTCATCAAGCTCCGCCTTCAAATATTTTGAATTACGCTTACTGGCCGTGACGCTCCGCCTTTCTTATAGTTTTGAGCCAATCATACCAAATGAAACCTTATGGGTGGTCTTATTTGGTATAATTGGCTCAACGTCATCGACACATAAAAAGAACACATGGAAAAATAAATCATATACTATGGTTATACCGTTTATTATCGATCATTTCATACCAAATTAGGTAAAAAAAATTGCATCCACTTTCTCAAATAAAATACAGTCATTTGTCATTCAAAAAAATAACTTATCACATTACATTAAATTAAATCATGACTCCTCGACAGACAACGAAGTGACTGTGCAAGCCGAACATAGTCAAGCGCCGCAGTCACCGCCCACTGGGCCGCCCGCGCCACGCACCCGTCGTCAGTTGCGTGCTGACGTTCGTAGCGCTCGTCGCGGCTTGTCAGCATAATACTCCAAGATGAAGGACTTCAAAATAGTCCGAAACTGGTCGGAGTATTTCCGATCTTTTGTATTTTCGTGAGTTTTTAGCCGTTTTATTTATATTTTATTGGATACCTTGTTTGACCCAACATCGGAATAATAGGACGAACGCTATGGTGTAACATCAACGTACCCACATACACACATACATACATACATACATACATACATAAATAGACTGTTAAACTTTTTACCCTTCCCTTGCTTCGCCGTAGTCGGGTGCAAAATTGATCAGCTCATTAGTAGAATCTTACAATAATGTCAACCACTTAAGGGGCAGAAATGGGCAAATGACACAAAGTAATCCCGATCCTGTTCAAAAACTACTCATTGTATCCTACTGAAATTAAAATATATGATACCGAGGATATAAGTAACAATATCAGCCTATTTACAATAAAATACTTTGACTTTGAATTACAGCCGGAGGAGCAACTGTGGAAAGAGGTGAGGAGAAAAAGTAGGAGGCTAACTGCTATTTGTGGAACGGCTAGTCCGTCTGTGACGTCCCTTAAAGCGGCAGAAGTCCGTAAGCACTTACATTTGTGGAATATGGAATCTAGCGCTGATGAGATTAGTGACTACCTTCGTTGTCTCTGCCCAAGCGGTAACTGCACTGTGGAAGTTCTTACTCCTAAAGGCTTTTATAATTATAAATGATACAAGATAGGCGTTCCAGTGGATTACTATGAAACGTGCTTTTCAAATAATGTGTGGCTGATCAATGCCAAAATAAATACATGGGTCACATTTAGAAAACCAGCTGGCCAGAGGTTACCTGTCCGAAACAACCAGCCCTTTCGTGGCACAATCATCTGTCAGTACTGGATCACAACTTAGTAGCTGCGACCGAAACGTTCCTCGATGACTCGGAGTTAGTATCCGGAGATTGGTATTTACTGCGCCGTGACAGGGCTACACCGTGCGGAGGCGTCCTGCTTGCTGCGCGAGGGCCTATTGTACTGCACCGCCGTTGCGACTTTGAAACGGAAAAAAGATTTGTGGGCGAGCTTTACATGGGGCGGGCGAGCTTGCTTCGTGTGTGTAGTATATATTAGACCGAGTGCTAATGATAGTGACTATATGAACTGGTTCTCGAAAATATAAAGTTTTGTTAATATATTGAAAGGATCTGTATTAATATTTGGCGACATGAATTTAAATAGTGCATCTCTCAATGTCATTCGTTATTATTCTTATTTTTTATCTTTTTGTAGTACGTCTGAGAAAAATGTTATGGAGAATTCGCGCGGAGGAATGTTAGATGTCGTGTTGGTGCAGGAGAGCGAAGGAGCGTTGGTGAGGTGACCGTCGCACCTGGGGAAGGTATTGTCCCTGCGGATGCTTATCACCCCTCTTTGGACATAGAGGTACGAATTGACACCTCTTGTCACTGTGATTTACTTCGGCCAAGTAACGTAGATCCAACAAAAGACTGGAATTTCAAAAAATGTGACTGTGAGCAGCTATATAATCTGATATCTGAAACTTCGTGGAAAGAAGTTTTGCAGTCCAACGATTGATGCAGTGCCTGCCAGAAGTTCTATGATATCATCTATGACATTTTTGATCAGTGTATGCCCAAAATGCAGCGCAAAAATATCTTAAGTAGGCGCTATCCTGTTTGGTTTACCGGTGACATAATTAGGGACACGCAGCGCAAGACCAAATTCCATACGTCATGGAAGCGCACGATGTCGGCTGTAGTTTACAAGCAGTTTTCGGATCTGAGAGCCAACCTAAAATCACGCGTGATGGTAGCCTACGACAGCTATATGGCTTGTACTGAAAATAATTTAAAATTAGATCCTCAACATTCTGGCAGCATATTTCTAGTTTGCAGTCTAAGGGTGGATTTGAACCAACTGTTAATTACAAAGGTGCATACTTCTCGGGCCCTGAAGTGGCTGAGGCCTTTGCAATCTTCTTTTCTAACGTGTTTCTGCCTCATGTACCACTTCTAAGTATTGCTGACACCTATGCCCGGGATACTAGTAGGGACAGTAATTATATAAATATAATTAAATTTACCCCTGCAGATGTCATTTTTGGAATAAATAAATTAATAACGAAAAGCTCCGTAGGCCCCGATAACATACCTCCTATTATTATAAAAAACGCTTATAAATATTTGCTGTGCGGTCCCTTCTGCCAAATCTATAATCTGGCTTTAAAATCTGGAGTTTATCCCTCTCAATGGATGGTATCGAGGGTAACTCCAATACCAAAAAGCAGTAATGATCTTTGGTAGAGGAGTACCGTCCCATTGCCATACTGTCTTCGCCTTCGAAGATATTTGAGAGTCTATTGCACAAGTGAATATATGCGCAAGTGGAAAAGTACTTGTATAACGAACAGCATGGCTTCAGGGCCAAAAGATCAGTTAACACAAATCTGCTAATTCTTGTAGATTACATCTCTAAACGACTAGACGAGGGTGCCAGGTAGATGTGTGCTCTATTTCGACTTCCGGAAAGCGTTTGACAGGGTTAACAATGACGTTCTGTTCTGGCACTAGAGAAAGTGCAAAAAGCATTTCTAAGGTTTATGTATAAGCGGCTGTTTGGATACTACCCTTTCATGTACGCCACAAAATTTCTGGGTTGCTTGTTCGTAGGTTGCTTGGGATACAACTTGTTATATATCCAACCTCTTTAGGTTTTTGTCTTTAGTTTTTAGTTTGTCACATGGAAGTTATGTTTTTATATTCACTAGACATTTTGATTTTAATTGAAAATATTTACGATAAAATACAAATACAAAATAATGTATCCACGGCGTTTTATTTATAACAAAGTGGCAACGAGGATTTAATATATATATATTAATCAACGGTGATAAAAACAAAACAAAATGAACGCACAACAGTTCAAAGAATTTATGGAAATTCATATGAAGCAACAACAACAAATTACCGATCTGCTACGTATAGTAGCGACAACACAACAAACACAAATGCCAACGGCAGCATCGAAATCAACCGGTGAAGGGAGCGAAATATGTAAGAAAATTAACATTTTTTCACATGAAAAATTCAACCCAACAACGACAACAATTGACAATTTCATAGAATATTTTGAACAAAAATGCAGTATTTACGGAAGTGAGTACCAAAATATCAAAAAAGTTTTATTAGTAACATGCTTGCCACCGGAAAATTTTCATCAAATAAAGACATCATTTACAAACACATTTGAAAATAAAACATATGAAGAAGTGAAAGCAAAACTGTTCAGTTTGTACCTTAGGAAGAAAACAAAATTCAAAGCACTTGTAGAATTTTGGAACTGCACGAGAAAAGAAAATGAATCAATGGAGATATACGCTAACAAATTAAAAGAATTGAGTAAGGACTGTGGTTATGAAGGTGATTTTCTGGAGCGGCAATTACGTGATCGGTTTGCAACAGGATTGAACCACGATATACTCGAAATTGATTTAAAACAGAGGTGGCCAGACCTTCAGGAGAAAACTTTTGAGGGTAAATTAAAAAACGTTACTTTCGAGCAAATTTTTACTGTAGCTCTATCAAGAGAACTTGCAGAAAATGACAACATTATCGATAGTAGACAAAACCAACAGGCTCAGACTACAGTACAACGCATTCAGCGTAAAGATCAAGACAACAGACATGACAAGCGTAAACGAGCGCTAACAAGCAAACATTGTTTGAGATGCGAAAAGAACGAGAGGCATGATATACAAAACTGTGCAGCAAAGGAACATATGTGTAAAGCGTGTCAGATACAAGGTCATTTTGAAAGTTGATGCATAAAGACGGGAAGAGCATACATAGCAAACAGACGCAATGTACACAACGTTAGATTGAAAATGAACGATCATACAAAAAAACAACAATTACATTTTCAGACGAGAGCGACGATGAATCAAATTCTTACAAAATAAACACAAATGATATGATATGCAAGAAGATAGACAGAAAAATTAACAGTGTCAAATGCACTTTAGACTGGGATCCAGGCTCAGTTTACTCAATCATTACATCATTTTGGAAGAAAATCGGCACACCCCAACTATCAGAAAGACCTAAATTACGAGCCTACGGCAATCAAAAACTGAAACCTAAAGGAATTACTGAGGTAAAAGTAGAACTACAGGGAAAAGAAAAGATCTTACCTGTTGTTGTGATAAAAGATGCAGACCCTATGCTATTTGGATTGCAATGGAGTGAAATGTTCGATATGACGTTTCCTAGTCCAGTTTATTCGATAAAAACTCAATCGGTGTCACTCGAACAAATAATTGACGGTAACAAAGAACTGTTTAATAATCATCTAGGAGAGGTTAAAGACTATGAAGTAAACATTCATGTGAAATCTGGGACGGAGCCAAAACATATACCATCAAGACCGATCAAATTTAGTATACGGAAGAATGTTGAACTTGAATTAGAACACCTTACAAAAGAAGGAATTATTGAACATATTGACCCGAACAAAACTTCAGTTGAATGGGCAACTCCCACTTTTAACATAATGAAACCTAATGGACAAATACGAATATGTGGAGACTATCGAACAACACTAAATCCAGTCCTAATAACACACACATACCCGGTACCACATTTTGACCATATCAGACAATGTCTTTGGGGAGAAATACTCTAAAATCGATTTATAGGACGCATACTTACAATTCAAAATAGCACCTGAGTCAAAAAATATTTAACAATATCAACCCACAAAGGATACTTTCAATACAACCGAATGCCGGAATAACAACAGCACCTTAAATTTTTCAACAATATCTCGAAAATCTACTAAACAACATCCCAAACACAGCAATCTATTTCGATGACATTGCAATTACGGGTAAAAATGACGTAGACCACCTCAAAATGCTGTCAACAGTTTTAAATAAACTCAAGGAAGTTGGAATGAAAGTTAATCTTAAGAAATGTGTTTTTCTTCAGAATGAAATCGAATATCTCGGTCACACTATCAGCAAACAGGGAGTAAAACCAACGAAAACTAAAATTGAAGCTATACTCATAGCAACACCTCCTCTGAATACCTAAGAATTGAGATCATTTTTGGGGTTGGTAAATTTTTATGAAAGGTTCATACCCCACCTTCACAGCATTTGTGCTGATCTACATGTACTAACAGGACAAAAACAAAAATGGAAATGGACTGAACACGAAAACGCAATATTTTTTGAAACCAAGAAATGCATAGTCAAATCCAAACCTCTCATCGCGTATGACCAAAATCAACCATTATACCTAGCTTGCGATGCCTCCGAGTAGGGAGTTGGAGCTGTCTTATTTCATAAACATAACAATTCTGAATGTGCAATTGCATTTGAGTCAAGAAAATTAAAAGAAGCCGAGAGTAAATACTCCGTAATCGATCGATAATCATTAGCAATAGTCTTCGGTATTCAAAAATTTGACCAATTTTTACGCGGGTCTAAATTCACTCTGGTAACAGATCACAAACCATTAATTCATATACTAGGAATAAATAGAAATCTACCAAAAATTGTTCACAACAGATTGATTAGATGGGCTTTGATGATCGGCAGTTATAACTACGACATTGTATATACAAAGGGAGAGAACAACATAATCGCTGATTCCCTGTCCAGGATGCCAAATCCTGATGAGCAACCGTCGAAGTTGGAACGTACAGTCAGCAGAGTTGTACAAAATATACATGATATTCAGTTAGAAGACATAGCCATAAATGAAGAGAATATCAAAGAACACACCAAAAAGGATGCAGTACTCAAGAAAGTAATAAAGTGCGTTGAAACAAATTGGAGTCCTTACAATTTTGATGACGAACAATTTAAACCATACTTAAAAAAACGTAACGTACTATCTGAACAACTATGAGAACAACATTGTGATGTGGCAAGGAAGAATAGTCATACCGTCCACATTAAGGAAATTTACACTAAAGTACCTTCATAGAGAACATCCGGGCATATCTGCTATGGGAGCACTCGTACGATTCCATGTATGGTGGCCATCAATCGAAGAAGATATTGTCAATTATGTTAAAACATGCAACGCATGCCAAGAAAACAGACCACATAATCCGAAACTGCCTATATTTTCCTGGTCTATACCTGATAACGTCTGGCAGAGAATACATATTGATTTTGCAGGTCCTTTTCAAGGCAAATACTGGTTAGTCCTTTGTGATACTCTATCAAAATGGATCGAAGTAAGACCAATGAACAGGACCACGACTGATAGACTGTGTGATGAACTTGACGATATATTCACAACATTTGGTTTACCGGAAATAATAGTGTCAGACAATGGGCCTCAGCTAACATCGGAAGGATTTAAGATTTATTGCAAGAAAAGAGGAATATTACACATTACATCATCACCTTACCACCCACGTACCAATGGTCTAGCTGAGCGCTTAGTACTCTCCTTTAAATCGCGTATGTCTGATGGAAGAAAACCATAGTAACATAACTGAAAGACTTCGAGATTTTCTATTTACATACAGAAACACGCCTCATAACACAACAATTAAGTCTCCGGCATACATGATGTTTGGACGGCAATTAACTTGCATCCTATATAATGCACGTCCAAGTACTAAGAGAATGTTACAGCATAAACTAGTTAGAGCAAACATCATATCAGAGAGTCAGCAACAAGGTAGAACACCCAATTATTCACCTGGCGATAACATTTATGTAAGGACAAGAGAGGAGTCCACTTGGAAGCCAGCTGTTGTAACAAAAAAAACACATAAATACTCTTATGTCATACAAACACCAGAAGGGGTTCTCAGGCGTAGACACGCAGATCAGATAAGGTCAAGAATGGCTGAAAGCACACAAATGACAAATAATATGAGTACCACACCTTTCCATACACCAGCTGGAAATTCTGGGACACCGGAGACACCTCGAGCATCAGGAACACCTGATGTAGCATCACAACCTATACAAACACCTGTATTTAATCGTACGACTGATATTCCTGGGACCAGCACAGCCCCTACAATACAGCGACGCAGTACGAGAACCACCAGGGCCCCAAGGCGCCTTATTGAGGAGCTTCAATGAATGAAGATGGGAGGAATGTTATATATCCAACCTCTTTAGGTTTTTGTCTTTAGTTTTTAGTTTGTCACATGGAAGTTATGTTTTTATGTTCGCTTGACATTTTCATTTTAATTGAAAATAATTACGATAAAATACAAATACAAAATAATGTGTCCATGGCGTTTTCTTTATAACACAACTCTCTGCAAGTTTACCGAGCAAATGTTCAGATGATGACGGCTTGTAAGATTTTGCATGGAAAAATAGACTCTCTTGAGCTCAGTGAAGAGCTGTATACCCCGAACAATCATTGTAGTAGATACATGAGCTGCAAGAGACGCAGATTGTTTGACGTGCTTCACTGTCACACATTTGCGCGCGCCAATTCTCCTCTACCACGCACCCTCTCCACGCTCAACGCTCTCCTGTCTGCCAATCCTGAAAGTGATCTGTTTGCGGACGAATGGAAAGAAATATTGTCAGTGTGTCTGAAGTTCTATGAGCATGATGTATAAATATAAATATATTCGGGACCATTTAACTCCAATTACCTAGCCCCAAACTAGGTTACCCTGTACTATGGGTACTAGATAACGGATTAACATACATAGATACGAATATTATAACATCCATGATCTAATTGATATTGTGTTTTTTTGTTTTCTTTTGTTAGCATTACTTTGAACTAAATCAATTCTTTTATTATTTTTTCTTTTTAACATATGTTATTATTATTATTCATGACTAATTGTAATTGGGCTTAGAATTACTTTGACATGTTTCTTTTTAACATTTATAATTACAATTGATGATACTTTAATTAATGTAATTGGTGTTAGCCGTATTAATTAAATAAATAAATACATACAAACAATGCAACTTAATTAAAAGCTTTAAAAAATAATGCATATCATAGATATTTCGTTGGTTTTACAGAACCGATCTGCAAGACAGAAAGGAGTCTTCAAGCATTTAACCAACTCTGAAAATTGGCCAGATACTTGAAGCAGAAGTTTAATGCGCTCCTCACACCTAAGAAAAATCAGCTAGCTTACTCCTTGACATTCGCTAGTGATGTAGTACATCCGAACCTAATTAATAGGTGAAAAGCAGATGCAAAAACACGTTTTTAATTTAAAAACTCATGTAAATACCTTTTAGCAATCGCTAGGTATGCGGATTGAAAATCAATTTTAATACGTTGCAATATGGTATAATATTCCATCTGACTTATTTGGCTTGTTTTGCACTAAGTTTCTACATATTTTTGATAAATAGAAACATAAATTTTATTTCGCGGTAATACAGTTCATTGTCAATTATTTGATAATAATAATAATAAACACTTTATTACACCATATAAAGAACAAATACAATAACTTATTTTTAAAATACGGCACAATGGGCGGTCTTATCGCTAGGAGTGATTGATACCTCATTTAGTGAAATGAAATCTGAGAAAATTTTCAAAGCCCCTTCTCTTTGCTGGCTTATGAGATTTTCCATTAAAAAAAAGATTTTATAACAGTACATCAAAGCATATTTTTTAATAGCACAAAGACATTATTATTCAGAACAGTAGTTTTTTTTTGTGTTATCCGTTCAATAAATTAATAGCACGAGGCCCGTAATGTTTATGTTAGTTAATTGCAAATAGCGTCAGTTTAAACAAAATGTTTCATATACATCACGTGACATCTAGAACTATTTTATGTGATTCATTATAGAAATGAAGCAATAAAAAGGGAAATATGTGCTAAATACCGACCTAAGTTTGTTAGGGAAAAAAACAAAGATAAATAAATCCTATACTATGGTAATACAGTATATTATCAATTGTGTAATACCATAAAAAGTAAAATCCAAATTGCAAAACTTTAGATCGATTTTCTAAGCCGCACTTACTGATATTTCCCATTAAAAATAGATCTTATTAGTATATTAGCAAAGCATATTTTAAAATAGCACAAAAGCAGTAATTTTGATGTCGAATTTAGCAATTTTTTCGGCATGTATTGTTCTTTTAGTTTAATCAGTTCATAAAATTATCAGCACGAGGCGCGCAATGTTTACGTTAGTTTAATGAAAATTGCGTAAGTTTCAACAACATGTATCATATGCATCACGCGATATCTAGACCTATTTTATGTGAGTCATTATAAAAAAGGAAGCCTTGAAACTTCACGTATTTGCTAAGTTCCTACCTAGGTTTGAAGTTTAAAAATCACAAAGATAAATAAATCCTATACTATGGTAATACAGTTTATTCTCAATTATTTAACACCACAAAAAGTAAAATCCAAACTGTGAAATTTTAGATCGATTTTCTTAGCCGCACTTACTGATATTTCTCATTAGAAAATAGATCTTATTAGTATATTATCAAAGCATATTTTTTAATAGCACAAAGTTGCCAAAAAGTAGCTTGCAGTTAGCAAAATGTCAAAGATACATCATTTTTTTTTCTTAAATCAGCTCAAGAAATTATTAGCACGAGGGGAGTAATGTTTTGGTTACATAATTCAAATTGACACCGATATTTAATTATCTACTGTTCCATGGCGCTATTAATATAAGTAGCTTGTGAAAGACATTTAATAAATCAAGCAATGGAATATGTGGAAAACTTATCTACGTCAATACTTTGACATAAGTAAGTAAACGCCCATTTTAGTCATCAAGCTCCGCTTTCAAATATTTTAAATTACGCTTACTGGCCGTGACGCTCCACCTTTCTTATAGTTTTGAGCCAATCATACCAAATGAAACCTTATGGGCGGTCTTATTTGGTATTATTGGCTCAACGTCATCGACACAAAAACAACACATGGAAAAATAAATCTTATAATATGGCTATACAGTTTATTATCGATCATTTCATACCAAATTAGGTTAAATCAAATTTTTGAAAACATTCGCGTCCACTTTCTCAAATAAAATACCGTCACTTGTCATTAAAAAAAAAAATTTATGACAGTATTAATGTAAGTCATAACTGTTATAAGTTATTTTTTCACAATTACAATTTTCAAATAGCACAAATAAATGGATAATTTTAAATATTTTGCTAAGAAAACCTACAAAACCTTGCAGACGAACGGCACTTACTGATGTCAACTGCAACCAGCATCAGTCGGAGTGACGGCAATAGGATGTTAACTTATTTAAAGATAAACAATAATAAGCTACATATTCTTCTACACTAATCAACTTCTACACATATTTTTTAAAGAGGAAAGATTTGATTCATTACATGGTCAATATTTCATTATTCAAAAAATTAGACAAAACAAATATATACGAAAATTGCAATAATTACATTATTATCAAGGTATCAAAAATATGCAAAAATGATGATTACTTGCTGTTTAAGGAACGTAATGACATGTTGCCATAGAAAATAAAAAATAACAAGTCTGTCAAGTACGTGAGTAGGCACGTAGTAGGGTCTTTCGTTCAAAATCACTATTGCAAATGATTTTGAATTACACTCATTAGTAAATGTCTAAAAAAATAACAAGCCCATTCCACGGTTAACAAAGCACTAATAGATGTGATTCGTTGGATGGAAAATAATAATTTATGTATAAATATTAATAAAACAAAAATCAAAAATCGTTAATGTAATTCTTATAAAACTAATCCTATAAATCTTGACAGTAAATATAATGACGAAAAAGTTGATAATATTTCTTTTTTGGGAATTAATAAAGATAGACACCTCAATTGGAAAATTCATGTTGATCAAGTGTGTAATAAATTAGAACGCTATGTGTTTGCACTAAAAAAACTCAGGCAGAATGTTTCTATGGAAGCAGCTCTTACAGCTTACCATGGATATGTGTCATCTCTTCTCAGCTATGGCCTTATAATGTGGAGTAACTCAGATGAGCTGGACAGAGTTTTCAAAATACAAAAGAGATGTATTCGGGTGATGAACAAGGCCCGGTTTTTAGATAGTTATAGACCACTGTTTAAAAAATGCAACATTCTTCCGCTACCGTGCATCTATATTAGGAAAATTTGTCTTTTTACCAAAACTCATCCGGTTTTTTTATGAAACGTAGTGAAATCATTACCCAGCAAAAACGAGTAAAGTTTACGAACCTACTATACCAACCTCCTTGTCATATAGAAATTTATAAGAAAAATGTATTTCAATTTATAATAGAGTTCCTAATGATTTTAAAATATTAGAAGGCAACAGGTTTAAGAAACTTTTAAATGACTGGCTCATAAGTAATTGTTTTTATAGTATTAAGGAGTTTGTAGATTTTTTTGACAAAAATACTTGCTAATATTTGCACGTCTGCATGCAGGCTGAATGCACTTTACCTACTTTTTAATATTAAGAACTTGATTTTGTGTATTCTAGCAAATAAATTATCGATTTGATTTGATTTGATTTGAAAGTGAGAAAATGCCGCGGTGTGAGCGCTTACCGTGTAAAGCCGGGGCAAGTCACTAGTAAACCTATAAAACAGAACCGTGATGTACCTGATGACTGACTTACTGACTGACAGACAACGCAGAGTCTAAACCGGTGGATCTAGAGATTTGAAATTTGGAGGTTATATACCCTGAGTATCCAAGAGATGTACTACCAGCTCTATGATGTACCTTATATATATTTTTTTTGTCAAAAGACGGAAATTAAGAGGACAGGACGCACAGAGGATAATTCTCATATAACTCAATCGAAAAATCAGTAAGCTGGAGCGATATGACCTCGAATGCTCAAATACACGTCAAATAGAAAAAGCAATTGAGCAAAATCGGGGCTCAAAAGTCCACCCAGCAATTGAGTAGATCCCAGCTGACGAAGCTCAAGACCAATAATGGCACAACAGTCGTCTCTAAGGCAGTGATCCTTTCTGAGATTGAAAACCAATATGACCGAATTCCCGCGCAATACTGACCCGCCACTAAACTGACGAACTGCCCGACGTCAGCCTAGACGCGATTGAGATGGCGCTCAAACAACTTAAGAATAGAAAGGCCCCCGGTGACGATGGTATAACTTCGGAGCTCCTGAAAGCAGGGGGAAACCCGTACTTCGGGAGCTTCAAGGGCTATTTAGCACCGTCCTTAACAGTGGGAGAACTCCAGAGGCGTGGAGCAGGAGTTTGGTAGTACTCTTCTTTAAAAAAAGAGGATAAAACCTTTTTACAGAACTACCGACCTATTTCACTCTTGAACCACGTCTATAAGTTGTTTTCGAGGGTCATCTAAAATCGTCTCGCAAGAAGACTTGACGAATTCCAGCCTCTTGAGCAGGCTGAGTTTCGTGGAGGATTAAGCACCATAGACTACATACACATAGTACATAGTTACAGTTGTGATTAAACAAAATTCTGAAGAGTATAACCAGCCACAGTGTCTTGCTTTTGTGGATTATGAGAAGGCCTTTGACTCCATTAAAACCTAGGCGGTTCTGGAGTCTTTGCAGTGTTGTCAAGTAGACTGGCTATACATCGAAGTGCTTAGGTTTCTGTATGACGCGGCGACTATGAGTATTCAAGTACAAAACCAGCAGTCTTAACATAACTGCGCAGGGGAGTGAGACAGGGGGGTGTTATATCCCCGAAACTGTTCACTAATGCCCTGGAAGATGTATTTAAGACGCTGGATTGGAAAGGAATGGGCATTAATGTCGATTGCGAGAACATTTCACACTTACGATTTGCCGATGATATCGTCCTAATGGCGGAGTCACTGCAAGACTTTAAAAGTATGCTGACCAACCTAGATGATGCTTCTCGACGGATCGGTCTCAGAATGAATATAGATAAGACCAAGATCATGTTCAACGATCTTATTGACCCGGAACCGATTGCAGTTAAAGTCTTGAAGTTGTCCAACAATATGTTTACCTTGGGCAAATATTGCAATTGGGTAAGAACAACTTTGAGAAAGAAGCCAACAGAAGAATCCAGCTGGGTTGGGCAGCATTTGGCAAGCTTCGCAATGTCTTCTCGTCTTCCATACCACAGTGTCTGAAGACAAAAGTTTTCAATCAGTCATGACCTACGGTGCCAAGATGTGGACACTCACGGTCAATCTAGTCCACAAATTTAAGGTCGCTCAGCGAGCTATGAAGAGAGCTATGCTTGGAGTTTCTCTGAAGGACAAGATTCGTAATGAATATATCCGACGGTAACCGACATAGCTGAAAAGATAAGCAAACTGAAGTGGAAGTGGCCTGGTCACATTTCCCGAAGAACCGATAACCGTTGGGGTAGACGAGTTGTCGAATGGAGACCACGTTTAGGCAAACGTAGTGTAGGACGCACTATGGCCAGGTGGAGTCACGACCTGCGTAAAGCGGCTGGAAGAAAATGGATGAGGAGAGCTGAAGATCAAGCTCAGTGGCGTGCATTAGGAGAGGCCTACGTCCAGCAGTGAGCAGATATAGGCTGATGATGAGTATAAATATAGGATAGGTTAAATGCTTGACTAGTAGATTGTAATGGTGCATCTATATGCAGCACACTATATGTTACAATAATGTTGTAATCCCAGCGTAAAAAAAACTTTGTTGGCGTATAATGTAAACACTACTCATGTAATAACTACAGAAACGATTGCAATGTTTTCACTAATAGGTAGCTTAGGGTCTTGGTCACGGAAGCCTAAGTCTATGCGTGTCCAACACGTACTTTGCATGGTTTTTTTTTAGTTTGGATACCTGAGTAATAATTCAGTTGTCTATGGTCTGTTTGCCCAAGAAAATTAAAATATCATATTATCATTATAATCATATTTATTTTAAAATATTTAACCCCGTGATTTTATTTTATTCAATAGTTTACAGTATGGATTAGATGGAGTAATTTTGAGTTTAAATGTTAAAATTAAGACAATGCTAAAATTACGACACCAATCGAAAAGCCAACGTCACGCGTTGTTCCCAGGAGATCACATCCATGTACTGACGCGCGGTAGATGTTGTTTATTATCGCATCGGGCTGCGGCTCCCTGGTCCCATGCCATCTATTTTCCAGCAACTATAAGTTTCTCAAGGTTTTCTCAAGGTTATTCCTTGCAATAGTCAGAAATACTCGAGTAGTGATTTGAGGCAGATGGTTGAGAGCCTTATTAAAATTTTGTAATGTTTTAATATTTATGTCTTGGTTCGATGTGGTCTCCGAGAAAATTGCAGCATCTTCGTACCTACTTTTAGTTATTCTATGGTATCATAATGCAACGAAGCTGGATTGTTGGTGAGACACGGGCGGTGCACATACTTTTTATTCATATAAATATTTAGAAAAATTCTAGACTTACAGGAGCTAAGTAGCGGGTCGCTAGTCACTACGGTGTCATTCGCTATCCACACTTAAATATATATATAAAAGTGAAAACGTTTGTTTATTTATTTGGCGAGTTATAACGCGACGTATTTTGATGAAATTTGGAATGGAAGATAGCTTTATACCCTGGAGTAACACATATAATACATTTTAACCCGAAAAATAATAAGTTTCTACGGGAAAACTGGAAAAATTCTATTACTTGCTGTAAGGAACGGTTGCCATGGAAACAAAATAATAAAAAGTCTGTCAAAAAGCATAAAGAGCGTTGGTGGCAAAGAGAATACAATACGTAGGTGGTTTACTTTTCCATTGTTTTTCAATAACCTAGATGAACACAGGATGCTTTTTTCGCGATAAATTGTATCCCACGCAGACGAAGTCGCGGGCGAGTCGCTAGTTTTAAAATATTTCCAGACACGCGAAGAGTCCACGGTTTGCCTACCAACTCGCAGCTACTCTGTCGACGGCATTGTGCCGTTCGTCTGAAAGAGCCCTGCGGCATCATCAAGGTCGAATCAAGTTGGACCATGTTTTCTTCACATTGCCACTGCCACTTGCTTGGTGTCTAAAGATACTTGTACACTATCTTATTATTGTGTAATATTAGTTATTATGTAACAACATATTATTATGGACTTTGTGTCGGACAAGATAGATAGATGGATAGATAGATAATACTTTATAGTACACCATTTTCCAAAAAATACTACAAATAGGAACAATCTTATAACTAAAGTAAAACGGGCGAACTTATCGCTAAAAGCGATCTCTTCCAGTCAACCTTGAAAGAAATAATTGAGTGAGACAAGCAACAGCCTTATAGGCTGAGCAGATGGTGAGCATGCGCCAGGATGATTATGACAATGATGAAATGAAACTAAATTTGTTGTTATATTACTTAGATGATGTTGCTATGATAATTACTATAATCATCATCATCATCATCAATGTCAGCTTCAAATGCAGGGCATAAACCTTCTCCCTCTGACACTATCATCTCTGCCTTCAGCCAATCTTTGCCAAGGTCATATCAAATTTAGCTCGACCCCTCTTTGTTACACTGGTCTTCTACGGCTGCGATTTTCCACGAGGGGCCACCAATCTATCAGTGACCTACTTCACCTGCCATCAATGCATCTTGCCAAGAGTCCTTCTCATCGCCACTTGAGGTTTATGTACTGATGTCTTCCACCTTGGTTTGTCTTTGTATCTCCGTCTTTCGCACTCAGTCGCTCAATGTGAGCTTAGAAACAGTTACCTACTTAAATAACATAAGAAATCACATGGTGCAGTACTGGACCTAGCAAAGAGCAAATAGAATTCTGTTCAAAATTGAAACAGTGATATCACTTTCAGATATCGTCACAAAAAAGAGCAGCGGGAAAAATGTTTTAACCAGTTCTATAAAATAATTGTTCAGTTTGTTTTGCCGTAACAGTCCCAATGTGTTCTTTTTAAATACCTCCTTAACTGTTATTTTGGACTGTTTCTATAAATATTCTTCAATTTTACATTGCAGTAGTACCACATCACTGCTTAGCAAGGTGGTGCGGGATGAATTTTAAAGAGCTAATGTAAGGCCGGCTACAAAGCTAAACCTGTGTATACACAACACAGGTTGAGTTTTAAACATGGACCTCTATGGCAGCTCTGATAACCGTTAAAGATAGGAAGGTATAGTGTTCTTAGAAATCCATCTAGAGATTTTCAAGATAATTAAAAACGCATGGATTTTAAAAAAACATTTTTTTCTACATTGTAATCGACTAAAGTGTTTTTATTTTGCGTTCTTTGATTTTGTTGCATATAACGAAAAAAAAAAAGTTTTTTTTTCTAAAGTTGCCACTATTTCATGAAAATCAAACTGTTTTCATTCCTGCGCTGCGTGGGGAGTATAATTTAGTGGATGGCAGGCTTGTGGTTGAGATTGTTCACTTGATGGTAAGCGGACATATACCTAGAAAGGGCCATAAAGGGCTATTAGATCTACGTAAGCACTACGTCTGCCCATAAAAAAACATAGTATCACCCTGAACACGGTTGCAAAATCTTGCGTGGTTGCACTCGCTCGTTACGCTGAGTTATATAAATGCCCAGTAAAATAGTTCCCTTCAAACAAGAACTGAGAATTAGAGTTATTTGCACATTGCTACATGGAAATTAAATTGATGGCAAAGGTGTGCCCCCGGGTGCAATCTTGCAGAAATTACCTACCTTTGCAAAAAGACACAAATTGAGTAGGTAGGAGGGCTGTATATGAAATCATCATAATTATGTGACTCAGTTTCTGACCTCCCACCTGACTTAGTGCAGGTTGGATATCACAATGTCTTTGAGTTTTGAGGTCTTGCACAATATGATTGAGACTAGGTCAATAGGTATAACTAGCAGATGTCCTCTTCAGATTGACACCCATAGATCAAAAAATTCAACTTACGTGAACTACAAAAACCAGGAGAACATAAATCACGATCTTCAATTTACTGTTATTATCACTAGACTGGAACAGCCGTATCATTCTATGATTGACTACATCGAGATCACTCAAGGAAAAATTGATGATTGATGCGTCTATCAGAACAGCTAATTTTGAGGGTACGCAAGATATAAACTTCCACTTAAAGCGTTACCTGAGAAAACCACAGCAAATATAGTAAGATTACTGGGAAATAATGACCTATAAATAAATTTATCAAAGTGACGATTACGGTGCACTGTTGTGCAAGATTTTGCAACAATTGAGGTTTCCAGCCTAACGTGCATTTTTTTATCTAATATTGACCTTCAAACAGAAACACAGTGAAGAAACACAGAACAACAGTGCGAACGTACTACGTTCGCACGCTACTGCTTGGAGGTCAGATATCAAGTAAAACGGTGTTTCTTCCCTAGGCTGACCCTCCTTCCTACCACTACTCACAGATTTCCAACCTATCTATATGTCGTAGCGATATCGTAGAATTGATAATTTCATGAAATGGTTCTATTTCATTAAATGGCCAGCTAAAACTGACCATATCGTTGAAACATCAACGTTAATATTATTTCAATCCACGTTTGGCCATATCATTAAATATCATTAATGTAGGGGAGCCCTACATTAATGATATTTAGCCTTCGCCTTCTAACCTATCACGGCCGAGTCGGGCTTCCGCCTAGCGCCTCTAGCGGTGGATAATTTAGCTATTTTACGATATCACTACTAATGTTTGACCATATCATGAAGTACTTAATCGTGCGTTTAACTGTTCATATCATCAATCGCTAATCACTCATTCACCTGGCTAAACCATTTCATGATGTCACCGATAATATAATGAAGAAAAAAACATGATTTGGCCGAACATTTCATGAAATGAACAATTTTACGACATTGCTATGACATATACCTTGTAACTCTACTACGTCAGATTAGAAAGCAAAAGGCGCACTGCCTACACTGTAGCAAAGGTTCACTCTATTCTAACGCAATATTTTACGACATTGCTATGACATATACCTTGTAACCCTACTACGTCAGATTAGAAAGCAAAAGGCGCACTGCCTACACTGTAGCAAAGGTTCACTCTATTCTAACGCAATATTTTACGACATTGCTATGACATATACCTTGTAACCCTACTACGTCAGATTAGAAAGCAAAAGGCGCACTGCCTACACTGTAGCAAAGGTTCACTCTATTCTAACGCAATATTTTACGACATTGCTATGACATATACCTTGTAACCCTACTACGTCAGATTAGAAAGCAAAAGGCGCACTGCCTACACTGTAGCAAAGGTTCACTCTATTCTAACGCAATATTTTTCCAACTGAATAGCTGAGAGCATATTATATTACGCGTCGATATTCTAGAGATCCTCTGGAGGTTAAAGTGCTCCTACAATTCGATACAAGATATCTTGTAGACGAAATATAACGCTTAGTGAACACATTTCCCAGAGTTATAGTTTATTTCAAGTTTATGTAATTGGTAGCGACCTAATCCGGCTTCGCTCGGGTACCTGGGTTTCTCTTGTTCTTGTTCGTGCTACTTACAGAATATTATAGTGAGCCGCAGTCCGCAAACACTTCTAAAACACAATTAAATGATTTATAAAACAAACAATAAATACATGACACATTTTACTTCTCACTGTAAACTATACAGCGGTTAAATAACAATCTGAACTGGAAAGTACCTACGCACTCCCAACGCCGTTATAGTCTTGCTTCCCTTTTACTTTCTTTGCACTTTAAAAAAGCGTCACGTGACAGTTTTGGTCCACTTCTCTTCACTCTTCTTTCCCTCTTCTTATTTCCTTTGACTGATTTGAGTAATTCTATAGATTTCCTCGATTATTCAAGATTATTCTCTGATTAATAGAGTTCCTAGAAGTAAACCCTCCGAATTTTCTAGTTATTCTATAAAGATATCTTGAAGTAATTCTGTCACTCTTAAATACCATAAACAGATCTTCAACATATCTTAAAGAGACCCTCGTGTCTTGTCACTAAATTTAAAATCAAAGAGTATTGATATACATAATATCTGGTGACGCCATAGTATTTAATATAAAATAATTATTAATATTTTGAATGGTACGATCCTTATTACATTTTTTCCATCTACCCAAAACACATGCAAGCATTACCGAATGCCGCCGGGTGCGCCACCTAGCGGCGAAAAGGATGGCAGTTGTTAGCTGTCAAATTAGTTCGCGTCGTGTCTTAGTTCCGAGACGACGTTGAATTCTTCGCTATATGAATCCCGCCTGAAAAAACATTTCCTGATTGTATTGAACGCCATTGTGCCGCCGATTCAATTGATGGATTTTTCGGGTGATATTCGCTCATAGCCATTATTCTACGCCAGTTTTAAGTCTGTTGTACATGATAATCCATCTCTCAGTGATTCCGAAAAGTTATACTATTTATTAGGTAAACTTACGGGTAAGGCCCAAAATACGTGTGCAGGTATATCACCATGCGCAGAAAATTATAACATGTTATTGCAAGCGTTAATTGATAAATATGAAGATAAGCGAATGCTTGCTTCCGCATATTTAAATCAAATGCTTGAGTTTAAACCCATGCAAGTTGCTTCAACGACGGGTTTCGATTTGTTTACAGACAGCTTTATAAGTGCAGTGCGCGCTTTAAAGAATCTGAAGTTAGACAATCTAACTGATTTAATTATACTTCATATTGCGTTGAAGAAGAAAGACTCCGATACTGTTCATGATTTTGAGTTAAGTTGTAGTTCTAAAATACCTACTTTCGACGACTTTGTCGATTTTATTACAACCCGCGCTAAGGTTTTGAAACGCACTAACACAAACTCAAGTGCATTGTGCACTCGTCCTAATATTAATCGACGCTCGAATAACGTTAAAAATACTTCGCCACCGAAGTACCAAACATACCTAAGTACAACGGTACATCCTGCACTACTATTAAGCATCAGCATTTATTTAAATGTGCTGAATTTAATAAGATGACGCCTCAGGAACGCTTTAGATGTATGAAAGATAAAAATGCGGGTGTGAATTGCCTAAGTTTACAGCATCGAGTTTCTAATTGCTCGTCTGATTCCTGATGCCGTCTGTGCGGATTCAGACACCACTTTATTTTACATTTCATGCGTGTGGAGACTTGAGGCCCCGCGGTTTCGTCAGCTGTGACCACCGATAGGGCTCCGCTGCCGGTCGCGCAGCCGCATCATACTGGCCGCGCTCCTGACGTGCCGTCGCAACCGGTTCCGAGCGCGGACCAGGCGTTGTGCACTGCTACATATACATCTATTGATAGGTGTAAATGTAGTTACATGTATAGATAGATCTCATAGATAGCTCCCGCTTATCGCAACTCGATGCGCCCGCGCGTAAAAGAGAATCTACTATTTTATTATCGACCGTTCAAGTCGTCGCTTACGATTTTAACGGCGACCGACATGTTATACGCGCGTTGTTGGATTCCGCTTCGCAAAGCCATTTCATTACGAAAGAGTGCTGTGACCGGTTAGGTATACATATAAAGGACACCGAACGTACTATTGTAAAGGGGTTTGGAGGAATTGAAAATATAATAAATACTAACTCGATCGATTTAAAGTTTTATTCGCGTTTTGACAACAACATTAATTTTAATATTTCACCGCTGATCGTTGACCATGTCACCGACTTATTGCCCACCGCTGTGGTAGATACTTTTGTCCTATCACATTTAACTGGAATACTGCTTGCAGATGAGAGCTTTGGAACACCGAAAACTGGACTAGATACAACTACAGGCAAATGACACAGATATAATTCTATTGTGCATCAACAACAATGATGGAGAAGAGATATACGCACACTGTACCATAGGATTTATATAGTTATTCTGTACTGTAGCTTGAATTAATAATGATAACTGTCACTACTAACACGTGCCACACAAGGCCACTCCAATTGTCCACCATCAAGTGGGAAAGGATCGAAAGGCTGTGAACCGAATTTGGTGTGTAACCCAGTGTCGCCTGTTTGCATATCTGAACGATAGGTAGGTGTGTCATATCTGAAGCATTAAATGCATAAAAATATACAATTATTAACATAATCATTTTTAACACCCGAACCCCCGCGTTTTTTTCTGTTTGAAAGCTGATGTGTTCGAGATATAATGCGGGGAGGGGAGTAGGTTTTTTTTGACATGATTATGTACATTGAAATTTAAAGTTGCGGCGAGTCTGTCACGTCAATACAGCCTTCTACTTTAAACAAAGATGTGTGTTTGTGTTTGTGCGGCTACGCCCTAGCAGATAGTACCCAATCTTCCCACTTATAATACGCAGCTGATATCAACTTGCTAGGAGTGAATTTTTACTTCCATCTACATCAAATCTTTAAGTCTTAGTAGCAGCTACGTTTTAATACTTAGTAAGATGCATAATTAACTTTACTTGTATTTAGACACGAGGAAATTGCCAAAGAATAATAATTTTCATTATATCTATTCAAAACGTAGGTATATTGTAACCATAGATTTGAGCAAATCATGACCATGTAAGAATTACATACGACATATTTGAATTTAAGAATATGTGTAGACAGTACGGTGATAAACTATGAAATGAGGATAAAAAAGGATTTCTTCGTCGCAAAAATATCTACACGTATTCATTCTGTATTATAATTTCCCCAAAAAGTGAAATCACGAAAGTCCTCTCACCTGGATTTTGCAGAAAATAATCCCAGCCTTAATTTTTTACAGGGTAGAATCGGTCGGCGGTAGGTGGGTTTTGGGTATTTTGGTCGTTTCGATCCCCGGCTGAGGCAAGCAAGTTTTCAATAAATTTTTAATGCAGTTATAATTAATTTAAAAAATAAAGAAATGTTTCATTTGAGTAAATCTCGCTATCACCAATATTTAAGGTACTTTCCCTTGTACCGACCGACTTTAAACTCCAGCCTATATAATTAATTTTGATTATCATGCCTGATGCCGCTTGCTAGAGAGATATATCCTGTAGTAGTCTAGATTACTTTTAAAATTATTTGAATCTGTAGATAGCAGATTCAAATAATGACAAAACTCAAAATAACTCAAAGTACTCACATTAAATATTCAAAATGTTAAGGACTCACATTAAATATTCAAAATGTTAAGTACTTACATTAAATATTCAAAATGTTAAGTACTCACATTAAATATTCAAAAATAGTCCGAAACATGATACAATTAGGTGGTAGGTAGGATAGTATACGTGAGATAGTCCAGCATGTTTTTCCATTTTTTGTATACCATGTAACATAACAAAGTATGGTTTTAATTTTAAGTAAGCACCACCTATCCATGTATAGTAGAATCTCTAACGATTGCGTGAATTGGTTAGGATTAGCGCCACCTATGCGAATTGATCTGAATTATGTTGATTCACTAAATCGATGACTTATCATTAACTAATCAGTTTTAAGAAGGCCCAGCAGATGGCTCTGTTACAAATTAATGGTTTGAAATAATACTAAGAGATTAGAATAGCTTGCTTGCAAGAGCAAAATATATGTGCTAAATTTTGATTGCATTAAAATGACAAACAGAGAGATTCCATTCATTTTGCCCATACAGTATGGAAATACAATAATACCTTTTAAACGAAAAGAAATCCTTATCTTGTAATTGTTTGTATGTGAGCCAGAAGAAATGAAAAAAAATACTTTTCTTTATTGTTAGACTAAAATGCAGATTTTCACACAAATAAATTACATAACATTTTATCATATTTAGTTGAAAATGCGGAGTAGAAAAAGTGGAAAACACATAAAAATGTGTTTTGCATCATCCAGTTGTATTTCAAAGGGTTACTCCTTAATTCAGGTGCTCCAAGGTCTTATACCATGCTATGTGCTGAATGATTTCACATTTGGTTAGGTATATTTTCACAGTTTTGGTTTGCCGCAGAGCTGGAATAAAGAAAATTGATAAAATTACTAAATTATAAAGATTTGGACGATTAATGGAGATGTGTTTAGATAGATAAGTACCTGCTACATTTTATTCAATTACACCAAGCTATTGTACCATAATATGTACAGAAGAAGGTAAAATATTGTTTCACATTTGAATTCACCGCAGAGAGAGAAGAAATAGATAGGTAAACACCTGTTACATGTCAAGTTCATTGAAATGGGTAAATACTTTGATGTAGCTTGAGTTAGAGTATGGTTTCACAGTATATGGGTAAATACCTTGATTTTGCTTGAGGTAGAACGAAAGCAGGCGAAAGGTATATACAAATTCTACAAAAGCCGTTCCGCATAAACTAGGGGTGTTTGTGTCTTCGATTTCCATCGGAACAGGTAGATGGTCACTTGTCAGCAATGATTCGGAGATGGAGAAATAGATCTAATGTTGAAATATTATTAAACAAAAATTACAACTGAACAAACGTTTTGTTAGGTTAAGTATGGAAGATTAAAATGTTGCCATACGTATTATCAAAGCTAACTGAAATTGCAAATTGAAATATATTATTTTTATTAGAATTAGGTTATCTTGTATTAAATAACTAAATTGATGCATCAGAGAATAGATTAAAATATATTTTTCTATATACCAGGGGAAATACACACAAAGTACTGAATTACTGGGCTGATTTTACACCGAGCGAGCCTTTAATTTTGAAATAAATACATTACTAAGCGGGAATTATATGTCAGATTTTTTATTCGATGATTATTTTCTGCCTAATTGATGGAATAACACACTGTAACTTAAATTGGGAGAAGACGGGATAATTTGCGATTTTTATTTATAAAAAAAAAAAAAATATACAAGAGAGGTTATTATCGGGTTCTTGGAGTAAATTATACTCGGGGTTTTTTTTTAACATAAACATAATAAGAATAATAAAATGAATCGGGTTTTTTTTTACATTAATTTCCCAAAAAAATAGGGTAAAACTTCATAAGTTGGTATACTCGAAAAATTCTTGTAAAAACTACTAGAGATGTGAAAAGTGTGTTTTTTTTTTAGGATATGGTTAGTGTGTATACAAAGCCCTAGGCGTTATTTAATAAACGGGACTTGAATCTATAATTACAAATACTGGAATATGAAGCCAGGCCAATTTGACTACAGTTCTTGAAAAGAAATTAGGTTGTTATAGATAAAATTGTTGAGTAAAAAGTCGAAACCTAAAAATGAACCTGGGATCGGCACAGAAAGATCTTTTGCGACTTTCCATCCCTAAAATTCTCCTTCCAAATTCCCATTGTTCGAGAGTGTCTAGGAACCTTATAAAAGTCAGAACTCAAAGAAATTCGGGACAGTATAATTTTAACTTCGGAAAAGTGAACAAGTGCGCGTACGGGGTGGTCGAAAATCAAGTAATGGTTTGCCATCTATACCAAGTCTCAGGGTTTCAACCCGTTGACCGAAAGGTCAATGGGCCCTAAGCACACATCGGGTCGAGTTGTAAACAGCTGGTCGTAAGACTGCTGGCTCTTCCCAGAACTGGAAGGTTCCAGCTGACTGTAAAAAGTCGGTTGTGCCTGAAAGTTCATTGACCTTGTTCAGGAACCACATGGCTGGTTCCCGGGTCATTAGTACCTATAGGGCATCTACCGTAGCTACGCGAATTTAACAGCTGGACTTTAAGCGACTACCGCCACTGTTGATCGGAATATACCTACCTACTTAAGTTTAAAACATCTGATAGGGCGCGTATTTGTTAATCTTCTGTTATAAGATTACTAGAGTCTAGTTTAAAGTGTCGCAATAGAATAAAATCAGATGTTTCGTAATATACCATAAACCGTAGTTTGTTTTATATAGGTGTAGCTTCAGTTCAAGTTTTATTTAATTTCAGTGACTTCTATGGCCTTTTTTGTGATTGTGTCTGTGAATAATTGAGTGAGGTTTATTCTTCGAGGCACGTAAGTGAGTGGTTTTTCTCAAAAAGGTTAGGAATAAAGACATCACTGCCAGCAAATTTTTGTCCAAGAATCTGAATAAATATTTAATTAATGTTCGCTTGGGTTGATACTTTATGTTTTGTCCAAGTACCTAGGTACCTAAGTAATTCCATAACATGCAGACATTGTCTAGTTATTGGACAGATTTCGGCTGGTATTGGGTTTTTTTGTGGTTAGGATTTTCTAAAATGCTGTGCGATCTTGAATGAATTTTAATATTTTCTTAGGCTTTTAGGGTTTAGGATTCATGCTAGACACTATTAGGTTATAGGTAGGTACGTTGATGGGTCTATGTCTAATATAAATTGCTGTGCGATATTGTCTTGTTTATCTTGAACGAATTTTATTTTTTATAAGGTTTTGGATTCATGCTAGAAAATATTAGGGTACGGTAATTAAAGTGTTTTTGTACCTGTATGAGTAGCTTCAGGGATTTTTAAAGAAACTTACTTGTTTCCAAGAAGGTCCATTGAAGTGAGGTAGAATGTGGTGATAACTGGTGTACTTTATGGTAATTCAGGTATTTGGAAAGAAACTTACGTGTTGTTCCAGATTCATGAAATTAATAATTTTATTTACATAAAGTGTACCTATTTGTCGGTACCTAGGTTATATAAAATGCTAAATGGATTTAATATAAGACAAAGTGGGTATATAATTTTACTTGACGTACCTATCTAATTCCTGATCGTAAATTTATGAACCCACTTTTATATTACAAAAAAAAAAAACAAAAAAAAAAATATAGGCCCAATATGACTTCAAGCTAAAGTATTGATGTGAGTAGGTACCCAATTTGATAAATCAGTCATTGTAGGCAGGTAGGTATTTATATGAAACTTATGATTATTCCGTAAATTTCCTTTGTATTTAGAAAGGCATTTGAGAAATAATGTAATTTTAAAGCGTATTGACATCTGAATTGCTTCTCCGTGTTCCAAGAGTAAATCTACAACGAATAGACAAAACTTGCATTGTCTTTGCTTTTACTAAAGCGACATTGTCTTGTATGGTTCACCAAGTTGAACTAGATGGCGTTGCAAGTACCTGAAACACGCAAGCGTTTCATTCGTGAACTTTAAGGTCATTTAAACCGGGAAATTTTTAAACTTTTTGGTTAGTTAACTAGTATTGGATATTTTTTTTATAGGCCCTTGAAGATACATAAATGATTAGTAATGATTAGGTTGTGATGTGTAATATTAAATTTAAATTGTGATTATTAGGTAATAATTGTTTTATTATTATTCAAAGTCACTTCACTAGATTTTGGGAAAAAATGGTCGTGTAAATTGTGTACAGGTCGTGTAAATCGTGTAAATTGTCAACAAGACTAAAAATAGGATTACATAGGTTCTTTAATAAATAAATATGTATACTTACGTGCTGAAATTTTCATATCAAAAGATATAATATACTTAAGTAGGTATTGATTATTAGTTATGAGGTAGTTAGTGCTGGTCACTTTCAGTTATAATAATCGCTATGTATTTGACACACTAGTGCATAGGCTTAGAATAAGCCTTTGAGTCAGGTTCAATTCCTGTGGGATTATTAATCAGTGGAGAGCAAATAATATCATAACAAGATAAAACCTTAATCCCTACATTGTTTTACAGACGTTTTGGGAATACGATTTTTACTTAGATATTTCGACATGACTATTAAACTTATTGATAAACAACACGGTTTAGGTATTCAACAGAATTTCTAGTATTCAAAGGTTCCCCAACCTAGATAAATCTAGATCTCCTAGATAAGCATTATAAAATGTCACCGAGTAACTCCTTTCATAATTATTATAGATGGGCCTGTATGTTTACTTCTTGTTGCTTTAACTTTTTATGTAGGCGTCAACCCAACTATAAATATGTCTATCTATGTAGTTTCCTATGAATCTAGATAGGTAGAAGTGTATTAGTTTATTTTTTATTTGTCACACTAAAGCATCATGGGTTAGACTGCATTTGGAGCAGGTTCAATTCCTGCGGAATCATGAATCAGTATAGTAAATTAAGTAATCAGTTTAGTAGTAGTCGTAAATTATAACAAATTACTTATCCTTCAGGGTGTAAGAAAAGGATAAAGGAAGGAAGAAAATTAAACATTGTTTTGCTTTCAACATCGTAACTAGGTAGGTATTATGTGTAAATAAGGTGTGATAAAACTATTTCATTGCAACAGCTTTCCGTGAGGGCGTCGATCCAAAGAGTATAGGTACATGTACTATTATTTATTCTGTGGTATAAGTCTTATGTTACTTTGATTATATACATATAGGTATAAACGTGTTAACTTTGTTACTATTAGTCATACTAAAACCATAGAATAACCCTTTTATGCAGGTTCAATTCCTGCGGAATCATGAATCAGTATAGAGCGAGTCGTAAATTATAACAAATTACTTACCCTTTAAGGTATTTAAAGAAAATAAGAGAGTTAAACATTGTTTTGCTTTCACCATCCTAACCAGGTAGGTATTATGTGTAGATAAGGTGTGATACAACAATTTCATTGCAACAACTTTCCGTGTAGGCGTCGACCCAATTATGAGTATAGGTACATGTGCTATTATTTATTCTATGGTATAGGTCTATGTTACTTTATTTGATTATATATCTATACGTATAAACTTGTTAACTTGTTTTTTTTATTAGTCATACTAAATCAATAGAACAAAACCTTTTATGCAGGTTCAATTCCTGTGGAATCCTTAAACAGTTGAGGGCGCAAATTATAGGTAGGTATGTCCATTTATGCTTTTAGCTCTTTATGTAGGCGTCAACCCGACTATAAATGTGTCTACCTAGGTAGCTTTCTCTGATTCTATATAGGTAGAAGCTTGTTAGTTTCGTTATTTATTTACCACACTAAGGCCATGGGTTAGAAGGCCTTTGGAGCGGGTTCAATTCCTGCGGTATTTTTAATCAGTTGAGGGCGGAAAATTATATGTTGAACTATAATCTAATAAGTCCAGTCTTGTTCTGTAAGTTTAGAGTTGGCGTCAACCGAATTATGAGTAGTCTATATAACAACCGGTTGGACGGTTGCGGGTTCGAGTCCTGCAGAATTCAGTGGCATGTGGGAAGAGCGGAAGTACGTGTTTCCGGGACATGGATGTGATATTTTTGTCTAGGTATGGTTATCCGTTATCTGGTGCCGTGGCACTAGATGACCTAGGTTAGGCAGGGCAGTTGGTGTGGATTTGTCCTAAATATTTATTATTAGCAAGTGTCAAAATGGGATGAAATTTGTCTTTGATGTCGTATAGACATTTTATGAGATATTGTATTTATGTATGTAAACATGGCTACTGAACTGATCGAAGAGAAATAGATGTTTGTTGTCGTGTGTGTTGGTGCTGACCTCTGGTGTCGGAGGTTGACGGGATATCTGAATCTACTGGCGACTGCTGGAGAATGGTGGCAGCTGGGTCTACAGCATTGAAGTGCTTTCAATGCATGTGGAGATGAATAGCCACAAGAAACACATATTAGTAGATCTAGATCGGTTGTTCTAGTAACTGGAGACCCTGGGGGCGAAATCGAGCGGTCGCGGGTTCGAATCCTGCAAGGTGCAGTCTTTTGTGTGATGGGAAATGTTTGTTTCCGAGTCATGGAGGCGATGTTCGTATTTATGTGTTTATCCGTTATCTGGTGCCCGTAGTGCAGGATGTCCTGGTTGGACTAGGTAATTGGTGTGACATGGTCCCGAATAGTATTTATTTAATATTATAGATACACTTATTTAACATTAGCAATGACAGTCTATTACGTAGACAAGCCAACCGGTAGACGGATGGTTGGTCTAGTAACTGGAGACCCTGGGGGCGAAATCGAGCGGTCGCGGGTTCGAATCCTGCAAGGTGCAGTCTTTTGTGTGATGGGAAATGTTTGTTTCCGAGTCATGGAGGCGATGTTCGTATTTATGTGTTTATCCGTTATCTGGTGCCCGTAGTGCAGAGTGTCCTGGTTGGACTAGGTAATTGGTGCGACATGGTCCCGAATAGTATTTATTTAATATTATAGATACACTTATTTAACATTAGGAATGACAGCCTATTACGTAGACAAGCCAACCGGTAGACGGATGGTTGGTCTAGTGGCTGGAGACCCTGTGCGCGAAGTAGGACGATCGCGGGTTCGAATCCTGCAGGGATCAATCATTTGTGTGATGAGCACAAGTGTTGGTTTCCGGGTCATGGTGTAGTTTGTCCTGGTTTGGGACTGGGTGTAGAATTGTCCCGAAAACAATATATTATTATTTATATAATATTATAGATACACTCATTTAACATTAGGTATAACAGTCTATTCTTCAGGTTATAGAGATAGATGCGTAAATACCTAAAATAAACACTTCCATTGCGTGAACTAATGTTCTATTTTTGCATATATGACTTATGTAGGCGTTAATGAAACTAAGTTGTATCTATCATACATTTATTTAGGTCCTTTGATCTTCATGATTAAAAGTATGTTGACAATTTATTAACGAATTACAGAGGTAATACAAAATAGAATTGCAATTAGATTTATTATTTGGAGTTTTAAAATGAAACTCTAACACATCGTTTGTACCTACAGGCGTTTTATTCCGTGATCTCGGATCTAATATAACTTGACTATTGAACTGATTGGTAGATACATGTTTTGAGTACTTAACGAATACCTAGTATTCCAATATAGATGTTGTTGGTTTGATTCAAATTAAATAGGTATTTCTATAACTGAACCCAAGTCATTCATTAGTCAATGAAGTTACCTTGTTTGGCCTAAGTGCAAGTTTATGAAATTAATATCCACTTTGAACTTATCCTTTGAAGTATGAAAAAAGGACCGGGCTGCTATGTTGGCGAGCTTGGCTCATGCAAAGCTTTTCATATTTATCTATAAACATATACCTATTATGGTATTTGGCAGTGTCGTTTTGCAAACATCTGAACAGGCTTTCGATACCTAATTACAGTCCGGTGGAGAGGAAATTGGGAATGCTTCTTAATGCTGGATCCCTGTTTGGCCTTTGGTCAGCAGGAGTAGGTTATTGAGATTGCACGACTAATTTTGCTGTTGTTTTAATTTTGATTCAACCTTTGGCTTAGCTTTCCTTGTCGGATTCTATTGGGAGTTAGGTCGACAGTTCTTGCAATTAACATTACCTGTCTAAATATTATAATATTCAACAAAACTAAGTTGGATGAAATAGGTTTACTAATATAGTAGCCTGAGTAAATGTACACTTACTTACCTAATACTCACGTTCCTTATTTAAGGATAAATAAACTTGAACAAGTAATTTCACTGATGAGTATTCACTTGTGAGTAATTATATCACCATCAAATATTGTGGATGGGTTTAATTTGGATCAAAGCATTGTTTGTACGCAGTACAACATTTACCTATACCTACTTTGGTAGATTCACTTTATTCACTAATTTAGTTAACGTACTATCAAGTACGCACTAACTCAAAGCTATTCGATAGATTTTGAATAAAATCTATTACTTATATTATTTGTACCTAGTACAATTTACAGTATACTTCATGTTAGGAGTTACTTTACCATATACATTGTTTGTACACTGTACAACATTTACCTATGCCTATTTTGGTAAATTCATTATTCGATATATTTTGAATAAAATCTATTATTTATATTACTTGTACCTAGTACAATTTACAGTATACTTCATGTCAGGAGTTACTTTACCATATACATTGTTTGTACACTGTACAACATTTACCTATGCCTATTTTGGTAAATTCATTATTCGATATATTTTGAATAAAATCTATTATTTATATTACTTGTACCTAGTACAATTTACAGTATACTTCATGTCAGGAGTTACTTTACCATATACATTGTTTGTACACTGTACAACATTTACCTATGCCTATTTTGGTAAATTCATTATTCGATAGATTTTGAATAAAATCTATTATTTATATTACTTGTACCCAGTATAATTTACAGTATACTTCATGTCAGGAGTACCTTACTATATACCTTGTTTGTACACTGTACAACATTTATGCCTACTTTGGTAGATTCATTATTCGATAGATTTTGAATAAAATCTATTATTTATATTACTTGTACCTAGTACAATTTACAGTATACTTCATGTCAGGAGTTACTTTACCATATACATTGTTTGTACACTGTACAACATTTACCTATGCCTATTTTGGTAAATTCATTATTCGATAGATTTTGAATAAAATCTATTATTTATATTACTTGTACCCAGTATAATTTACAGTATACTTCATGTCAGGAGTACCTTACTATATACCTTGTTTGTACGCAGTACAACATTTATGCCTATTTTGGTAGGTTCATTTTATTCACTGATCTAGTTATGTACTAGCAAGTACATGCTATGTCAAAGTTATTTATTATTATTTTATTAATTTTTCGATTCAAATATTTTGTACCCTTGTACATTGTTTTATGTTGCAAGTACCTTGGGTACAGATCTCAATACATCTCTGTGTTAGTTGTGTTTCATGATTAACTGATCTGGCAGTTAAAGTATCTATCTTGAAATTGTACTGATTTCAGCTCAACCTAATTTAAAATTGGCTATAAAATTATATATAAAGGAACTATTATATCTCAATACGTACCTCTAAAAGGACCAAAGGGTTATATGGATAACGTATGGAGCATCCTTGACGATCACAGCCCGGCTATAAGGAATTTAGTTCAAATTATATAATCTAGTATAATAAATAGGTTTAGGTTACAATAGTTTTGGGGAATAGGAATTTTCCTAAATCTGGGAGGTTTGGGAAAATTCCGAAATGAAAACACATAGGCGATGAAGTATGTGGTTCAAACAGGTAAAATGCGTTTTATTGAGTCGCATCTGTTTTGAACAGCGAGGACTTTACTTTAAAATATAATTTTATAATTATATTTTAAAGTAAAGTTTCCTTGAATGTGTTGACAAACTTACGTACATTACATTTTGATAAAAGATTATGCCCTCTTGTCCCTCTTTGTTTTTGCGACCTACCTAAGACATACTAGTGACAATGGACGATTAATTAATGTAAATTGATCTTACAAAATCTCAATAAGAAAGCATAGGAGGTTGGCCCGTACGGAGACGAGACCACTGGTAATGGCGGTGGCGGGGCCTTATCCATTGATGCTTCCCTTATTAAATTATAATAAAAAAAAATGAATGATTGGTCTTAAAACATAAATTGGACGAAGATTTTTAAGTTGAGTGAGGTTGTGAAGTTACAACCAGAAACTGGTATAAAATATTTTTTACACATAAAACAATAGAATTAGAAATTATACAATACGCTTAAAAAGATTCAAAATTAAAATTATTCACGCAAATTATGACAAAGGAATTATAAATATTAATAAACTAATATTATCCATGTCATACTAAGCACATAATATTTGATCAATCATAAAACATTATTAGATTCAATTCAGTATTTATGTCAATATGATGTCAATTATATAATAAGTCATTTATACATTTTAAAATAAAAAAAACCTCTTTTATGTCATAAAAACCACCTGTGTAATTTTAGTTTAAAATATTTAATTGGCAGCTCCCTGATTGTTTTCGGAAGTTTGTTGAAGACTTTGATGGCCATAACTTTGATGGCCATAACCAGTTCCGGTGATGCAAAGCAGTTCTGCAATTGGCCAAACTTAACCTGGTAGGGTCACGACTAGTGAACTGAAAATGTTTATCTTTTTCCAATTTTTCAAACAGATACCCTGATCTGTTACAAAAATTCCTATTTGCATAATATACAAACCTGTCAAAGACAAAATTTTCAATTTTTTAAAGTCTGCATGATTCTAATGGACCAATACCACATATAGCCCTTATGCATTTCTTTTGTACAAGGAACACTTTATTAATATTGGTACAATTTCCCCAGAGTAAAAGACCATACCTTAGAACAGATGCAACATACCCTTGATAGGAAGTGAGCTCACTTTGATCAACAGTAAGCCGTAACCGTTTCAAAGCAAAAACAAAGCGGTTGAGTTTGGAACAAACATAATCAATGTGAGCCTACCAATTGCAGTGTAGATCAACACATATGCCAAGAAATTTAAATTCTTGTGTCATTTCTATTGGCTGGTCTCGACAAATTTTATTTAAGTTACTTGGTTTTGTATTATAATTACGAAAATTTATATATTTGGTCTTTGGGATGTTAGCACGTAAATTATTAAAATCTAGCCAGTCCATTATTGAGTCAGCAGCAATATTTATTAAATTTTCATGATTTATCGATGTCATACAATTCTTGTCGGTCACTACTACCGACACGTCATCTGTAAAAAGTATACACTTATGATTTATGGCTGTAGGCAAATCATTTATGTATAGTAAAAACAATAATGGCCCAAGAATGCTGCTTTGAGGCACTCCACACTTGCTCTGCTGGTTGGTGGATTAGAATAAGAATAAGAATAAATTTATTGTTTAAAACTGTGTACATTGAGATCTTAAATATAAATTTGTTTCAACAGTTTGCCCATGTAAGCCATCGAGACAAGTTTTTCGTTAAGGGAAGATATTTCTGCACATTGCTTCCGATCAGAAAGGTAACTAAGAATCCAGTCAAGCACTGGTCCTCTATTCCCATATTTTTCACATTTGTTAATAAGCATGTTGTGATTAACAAAATCGAAAGCTTTGCTCATATCAAAGAAAAGCACCATAACTGGTATACGCTTATCAATTTGTTCTACTACTCTACTAATCAGAGTGTAGGCCACCAGTGACGTTGACTTTCCTTTTTGAAAACCATTCTGTTCCTCTTTGATAACCTCAAATTTTACTAAATAATCGTTAATGCGACGGTGCATGGCTTGGATCCAAATAGGCACCTTATTTGAAGTAGGTATTGAATTGTACAATCTGCAAGAGCCCACCACCTATAGAAACGATCCATCTTTATATTATATTTTGTGTTGATATACGGTTTACTTATTATCCCTGTTTTGCAGTGGTGATAAATGTTTTCAACCACATTTTTTTTTTCGTTTCAATTAGTAGTTGTTTATATTATTTATCGCTTATTTGTACGGAGTCTACAAAAGAAACAGCACATAAAAACACGAGTACCTATCACAGAACAATTTCTGTAAAATACGCTTTATAATAAAACTCCAGGGAAATACAAATAGGTTTTAGTAACCTGCTCCCACGGTACAAATTTCAAATGCTTTGTCCCTTTCTTTGGCCATAATTTTAGCTACACTTTGTGTGTACAGACAGAGACAGAAGCGTTCAGGTGAAAATGAAAAAAAAAGAAGAAAGTTAAGAGAACGCGTACGTGCTCCGCAGACGAAATCGCGCGGCACTCGACTGGAATGGGTTCGTGTTTACCTTCGTACCTAGAGGTACCTTTTTTGTATAAGGGCAGTGTACATAAACCCCAGACACGTAAATAATTATTTAAAACTAGTGTTCCCGCCCGCTACTTCATACACGCGGACTACTGTTTATCGCGAAACTAGTGTTCCCGCCCGCTACTTCATACACGCGGACTACTGTTTATCGCGAAACTAGTGTTCCCGCCCGCTACTTCATACACGCGGACTACTGTTTATCGCGAAACTAGTGTTCCCGCCCGCTACTTCATACACGCGGACTACTGTTTATCGCGAAAAAAAGCATCCTATTTTCTTCTAGGATAAAAATACAAAAGCAAAACCAAAACCAATGCAAAAGTAGGTACAGCACCAATGCTCTTAATGTTTTTTGACAGACTTGTTATTTCGTTTCCATGGCAACCACAGACCATTATGTGATGGCAACCGTTCTTTACAATGAGTAATGAACATTTTCCAGTTTTCCCGTGTAAGCGAGATAAAAAGTATCCTATGTTTTATTCCAGGCTATAAGCTATCCCCATTCTAAATTTCATCAAAATCCGTTCAGACATTATCGCGTGAAAGCTCCCCAAACAAACAAACAAACAGACAACGTTTCACTTTTATATATTGGTATGGATAAGATGCTTGGTCAATATCGATAGTTGAAGGTAGCAACTTTTTGAAATTGGTGCAAGTGTTTTACTTTCTCACGCAAAATGTTACCAATACCTTTTCTTGTTTATGATATTCATCAATACTATCATCATCATCATCATCAGCCTTTCTTATTATCCTTGTTGTATGTTGTTTTTTTTCCTCTTGCGCCATTATATTTATCTATATCAATCTTCTATCTTTATCTATTTCAGAGCGATGGTAGCCTAACGGCTCAATAAAAACTCCAACGATACCGGGTTTGGTCCCACGCTCCGCACCAATGAATTTTCTAAATCGTGTGCAGTTTTCCATCGCTCCGTGCTTCGGAGGGCACTTAAGCCGTCGGTCCCGGCTGTTATTGATTAATAGCAGTCTAAAGAAGTCATTTTTGGGTTTCACATCTCAAAAGAAGAAAAAAGGAATCCTTATTAGGATTACTTGAAGTCTGCAATCCCTTGGAGCTGTAAAAATATCAAACTTCTATGTTGACGCATTCAAAGGTCTCAAATTATGAATAAACATTCATCATTTTCGACACTCGCAATTGAATCAACACCTATAGGGAACATCCCGTTGACCTAGAATCATGAAATTAAGCAAGAAGCTAAGTCTTACAGCACAAGTAAAGTAGTTACAAAACCTATCGGGAACATCCCGTTGACCTAGAATCATGAAATTAAGCAAGAAGCTAAGTCTTACAGCACAAGTAAAGTAGTTACAAAACCTATCGGGAACATCCCGTTGACCTAGAATCATGAAATTAAGCAAGAAGCTAAGTCTTACAGCACAAGTAAAGTAGTTACAAAACCTATCGGGAACATCCCGTTGACCTAGAATCATGAAATTAAGCAAGAAGCTAAGTCTTACAGCACAAGTAAAGTAGTTACAAAACCTATCGGGAACATCCCGTTGACCTAGAATCATGAAATTAAGCAAGAAGCTAAGTCTTACAGCACAAGTAAAGTAGTTACAAAACCTATCGGGAACATCCCGTTGACCTAGAATCATGAAATTAAGCAAGAAGCTAAGTCTTACAGCACAAGTAAAGTAGTTACAAAACCTATCGGGAACATCCCGTTGACCTAGAATCATGAAATTAAGCAAGAAGCTAAGTCTTACAGCACAAGTAAAGTAGTTACAAAACCTATCGGGAACATCCCGTTGACCTAGAATCATGAAATTAAGCAAGAAGCTAAGTCTTACAGCACAAGTAAAGTAGTTACAAAACCTATCGGGAACATCCCGTTGACCTAGAATCATGAAATTAAGCAAGAAGCTAAGTCTTACAGCACAAGTAAAGTAGTTACAAAACCTATCGGGAACATCCCGTTGACCTAGAATCATGAAATTAAGCAAGAAGCTAAGTCTTACAGCACAAGTAAAGTAGTTACAAAACCTATCGGGAACATCCCGTTGACCTAGAATCATGAAATTAAGCAAGAAGCTAAGGCTTACAGCACAAGTAAAGTAGTTACAAAACCTATCGGGAACATCCCGTTGACCTAGAATCATGAAATTAAGCAAGAAGCTAAGTCTTACAGCACAAGTAAAGTAGTTACAAAACCTATCGGGAACATCCCGTTGACCTAGAATCATGAAATTAAGCAAGAAGCTAAGTCTTACAGCACAAGTAAAGTAGTTACAAAACCTATCGGGAACATCCCGTTGACCTAGAATCATGAAATTAAGCAAGAAGCTAAGGCTTACAGCACAAGTAAAATAGTTACAAAACAAAAAGTATTTTTTTAATTCCTTGAGGCTCGGTTCTCGTGATAGATGAACTATTTACAAGTTTGTAGGGAACCCTCGGTGCGCGAGTCGGACTCCCACATGGTTTTCTTCTTATTTATCTTAATTTTACAATCTTTTTGTTACTTACTGCTTTATAAGTAATAGATAGATAGATAGGTAGATAGATAAATTGTAATTGTATTTTATCATGTTTAGTAAAACTCGCTTTCGAGGACTATTTAACCATATTTCGTGCAAATTAATTTCTCATTTTCATAATCGGCCACACTGAGATCACGCACTGTCCCCGGTCGCCGACCCAGCTCAAGACAAGATAGAATAATGGGGAAAATATTTAGTTTTTCATTCAAAAAAATAAGGGTTGTTGCTACTCTCTGCGTCTTAACCCAAAGTAGTAACTAGGGTTCCATACGGAGCCGAGACTTGGACACTGACAGTGAAGCTGATGGAACGAGCTATGCTCAGGGTTTCTTTAAGGGATCGCATCTAAAATGAGGTAATCCAGCAGAGAACGAAAGTCACCGACAAAACTCAAAGAATTAGCAGGCTGAAGTGTCACATATGTCGAAGCACCTATGTCCAGTTATGTACTGAACTGATTAAGTTCTGAAATCCAAACACTGATGAGTAAAGTAAATAAATAAATTTTGAATAAGGGGTTCACTTTTGGGGGACAAATAAAATTAGGAAATTTAAATAAAAGCTTTGCAAGTTGTACCCTCTGATATATCAAATGAAAGTTAATTTTTGTACCCATTTTTTTTGTAGTTTATGAATTGAATCATTTTACTGTTATATGTGAAAAGATATGTAAATTTACCATTCTTCAGTCCTTCAACAATCCCCCGCCTCTCCCGCCCACCTCCTCCTTATTTCTAAAACTACTGCTATAAAATATAATAAGTATAGATTACATAAGAACCCTCGGCGTGCGAGTCCGATTCGCACTGTCCAGTTTTTACCCAACTACAGCAAACCAAGGGAAGGGTAATGAGTTTAACAATCTATGTATATATCTATGTATGTGGATATGTAGATGTTCCACCATAGCGTCACCCCTATTGATTCGATTTTGACAAGCAAGGTGTCAATCGATTCGTCTTCAGGTATAAAGTGTCCTATGCAATATTCGTTTACCCGACTGCGGTAAGGCAAAGTAAGGGTTATGTGTTTAAACTAAAAACTTGGTCCAATTTTCACAAACGTGGTTTCAATCTATTTGTCTTCATTAATAGAGTGAGTGTCATAGGCAAATATTTTTACACGAGTATGGCAAAGCAATGCAAAGGTTATGTGTTCAAAATGAAACCTTGGTCCGATATTGACAAGCGAGGTATCAATCGATTCGTCTTCATCCCAAAAGTGTCATAGGGTTTTTGTTTCAGAACTTACTGTTTTGGCCGCGGCCGTACCGTCGCGTGTTCCATACAATATTCACACGCAGAAGTCGCGGGACGTGTAAGCGGCACGTGTTGCGTTTATAGCTGGTTTATCGGTACGATAATGCCGGTTTCTTTGTACTGTGGGTTGTTTGCTTGAAGTTAAACGATGCTCTCTGCCTCAGGTAGTTGAGTTTGATGGGTTAATTCATGGTTTAAAAGCTATCAAAGAGTAAGGTAGTGACACTCCGCGATGGTGCATGGTCAAGCTGTCGCAGGGAGCTTAATCATTTATGTTTTGTTAACTCTAAAGGACAAGATAGTCGCAATCGCTGTTGACTCTTGCCAGTCATCAGTGTAGAATGGTAGATAAGTGGTTGTGCGTGAATGAACGCAGGTTTGTTCAAAAACAACGCACAGTACGCATACTTTCTAACCACAAAATTGGAAAATTATTTAATAACTAGTGACACGCCCCGGCTTCGAACGGCTAGCGCTTACAAAGCGGCATTTTTCTTACGTTTAGCATTTTATACCCAACGTAACATCTACTACTAGTATTTGAAAATCTTTGGCAGCAACGATCGTGGTGTTTGTTGACCATAGACAACTGCATTATTACTCACGTACTTGACAGACTTGTTATTATTTCGTTTCCATGGCAACATGATTGTCATTCCGTTCCGTATTTTTGATGCCTTGGATTACATTATTGCAATTTTCGAAAGGATCTCTAACATTTTGAAAAATATATACTGCCCATATTACTCGCTAATAATGTAGCTTTCAAGAGGTGTTATTTTTAAATCGGTTTCGTATTTTTTTCAGTACAAACAACCATACAAAAATACAAAAAAAAAACTTGCCTCTTTATAATATTAGTGTAGATATAAAATTATTTTGGGGCTCTCGTCATACGACAACAATTTAAAACATTGTAGGTAATGGGAATATTTTCAGTTCTGGATGGTACACGTTGTCCGAGAAGAAACCACAAAAAATATTTGATCAAAACCCACTTCACATGAAATTTATTTGAAACTAGACTTGTTATTTCGTTTCCATAGCAACCGTTCCTTACAGCGAGTAATCAACATTTTCCAGTTTTCCCGTGAAAACTTAAAAAGTAAACTTTAAAAATTATCCTATGTTTTATTCTAGGTTATAAGCTATCTCCATTCCAAATTTCATCAAAATCTTTCCAGCTTTTATCGCGAGAAAGCTCCACAAAACAAACCAACAAACAAACATACAAACAACGTTTCACTTTTGTATATTGGTATGGATACTACACAACTTTTTTTATGTAAGACTGGCTGATGCCCGCGGCTTTGCACGCATAGTCATTTCTCTAGGTTAAAAAAACTGTATGTGCTATTCCAGGACCTAAAATACCAGTACACCAACATTTGATCAAAATTCCTTCAGCCGTCAAAAATATTTTTATCGATTGCTCAGCTTCTTCTCATTGGATTGAGATACCAAGTACGCCAAGGTACCAAGTACCAAGTAGGTTTTTAAGTCAAACCCTAAGCTATCCAACAGAGTAAATCGCATCGCAATCGGTCTAGGAGATTTTACGTGATGCGCAAACAAACATACAGGCAAACTAACAAACAAATAAACAGAGAAACAGACACACACGACTTTTAAATTTTATATATTCTTGTTCAGTAGCTTAGTTTAAGTACCTTTGACCATTTTTATTAAATGATCTTCTTTGTGCAGATTTATTAAAAAGATTACCTTTCTCAGTACCTCTAAAAACAGTCGTCTTCATAACAGAACAACTTTTTTGTTGCCCTTATGTCGTTCTAATCTTGGACATCTTTCGCCGATTTATCGCATGTGCTCCACTTACAATAGTATATACAAGAAAATCGACATTTTCAATGCGTCTATCAGTGTTTTCAAGAAGTCTTCAACAAGACCAAAATTTTTAATAATAGTATGTTATCTATTTTTTTTTTGTAAAAATATCTTAAAGTCGAGTGTTTTTATTCTGTGCATGTTGTGTTCACTTCCAGTAGGTTATGCACTTAGCTAGAAATTTTACTTACTTACTTCAAATGATGAAACCAGTACCAGTGTGTGAACCAGTGTATTAACCAGTTTTGTGAAACAAATAATAAAAAAAAAAAAAAAAAAGTTAATATTATAACTTTAAAAACTTTATATTTTTATATTATAACTTTAAACTTTGGCGTTCCACAAGGGAGTATTTTAGATCCTACTTTATTTATTTTATATCTGAATGACATTACCAATCTTAACATTCCCAATGCTGAGATAATTTGTTATGCGGATGACACAGCTATTATATTTCACAACCTAGACTGGAGTACTGTTTTTAGTTCGGTAGAAAGTGGTATGTCTAGCATTGTAAAATGGTTAAATTATAACCTGCTCACGCTTAACGCTTCGAAAACTAAATATTTATGTTTCAACAAAACTGCCGCTTCTGAACCAAAATCTATAAATTTTAATAATATTACCATACATAGTTGCTCGCATATTTTGGACTTTTCAGGTTCAGTCAAACCATGTAATTGCGTTTCCATAAGCAGAGTGAGAAATCTTAAGTACCTCGGTGTCACGCTGGATGACAAGTTTAACTTCCTGAGTCACATTATAGTTACTGCACAAAGGATTCGGAAGTTAATTTACCCGATGAAACTTTTGAGAAATGCTGCAAACAAATCCTTACTTATGACGGTATACCTCTCAATCTGCCAACTGGTAATGACATATTGTTTGTCAGTTTGGGGCGGTGCCGCTATAAGTAAAATAATTGCATTGGAAAGATCTCAAAGATCTCTTTTAAAGGTGATGCACTTGTTAGATTACTACTTATTGTAAATATAGAAATGTATAAAAATAATACTTGGTACATGTAAATGTTATGTATCCAGCTTTCAGAATGAAGTATTCGTTCTGAAACGAAGTATTGACTACTTTAAAGAAAAGTAAAGTACCACGTGTAAACTTACGATGTATGTCATCCATCACTATGAAACATCTGTATTACTATGCCATAATTATTATAATGTATTCCAATACAACTATCAGACATGACTAATGTAGTTAATAAAGTAAATGGTAGATATCCGTTGATCTGTTTTCAAACGACTCAAATAGCTCGGACGATGTCGGTAGTCTTCGTCTCGGATGACTTCTGACAGCGTCGGATGTTCGAAAATGCTATATAAAGGCTCTCTCGACTTGGCAAAGTCTATCGGCCTCCTCAGGCACGTGCTCTTTTGCCGACCCCAGGGCCCGCGCCCCGTCCCCAACAACAGCAGCCAGAAGGGCAACAGGACAATCTGTCCCTAGTCCTGGAATATATCAATATAGACATGAGCGAAGTTGACGAGCTCGCGTCGAAACTCCGCTCCTGTAAAAATAGCATTCAAATCATCCGAGCACTTTCCGAGCACAAAGCGCTCATGGATTCACTCCGTAACGTCAAATAATAACCTTTCTAATGGCTAACGAAACGTACATTAAACCCCGTAGCATCACGCTAGCATGGTTTAATGCTAGCGGTCTCTCAGACCAACGCGATCAAGTCCACGAATTCTGTAAGACCTACCAGACAGACTTTATGCTAGTGCAAGAGACCTTTCTTAAACCGAGTAAGCGCAATCCCGGGATTGCAAACTACCGGGTCATTCGAAACGACAGAGTCACCTCCACTCTAGGAGGTACTCTTATTTACTATAAGAAGTCTCTTCACTGCGTCCCGTTAATAACCCCTCCGCTGATCAACTTAGAAGCCTCAGTTTGCCGACTAGCAATGACCGATCATCAATCGGTCGTTATAGGTTCGTGTTACCTCTCCCCCACTAAAGAATTACTCAGGAGCGACCTCGAGGCGCTCCTCTCCCTAGGTAGCTCGGTCATCCTGGCGGGTGTCAATTCCAAGCACGTCATGTGGGGGTGTGTAACCACCAACCCTAAGGGTACGACACTCTACGATCTAGTCGACCCACTTGGAATCGAAGTCATCCCACCGCTGGAACCGACTCATTATCCGTATAATGTCAACTGCAGACCTGACATACTAGACATACCACTACTAAAGAACGTTTCCCTTAAGTTCCGCTCGATTCAAGTTTATCAGGAATTAGATTCAGACCACCGTCCCGTAGTCATGCGCCTCGGCCCAGAGCCAGTCAACCAACTCTCCCCTACTCCGACCAAGACGATAGTGGAATGGAAGCGTTTGGGGGAAGCCCTCAAACCTATCAGTTCACCCGACCTCGACCTCATCCCCGACGACATTGTCACGACCGACGACGTAACTCGCTCGATCGATGCCCTTACCAGCCACCTCACCAACGTCGTAGATGAGTGCTCCAGGCAGGTCCCAGCGGTGGATGACCGCCTCTGGAACCTGCCTGCGAGCGTGAGGCGGCTGATGACGGCAAGGAACGCAGCAATCAGACACCACGACGCGGAACCCACCCCGACGACCAAATCCATTATGCAAGGCCTTCATCGCGCGGTAAAGAAGCTCATAAAGGATTTGCGTAACTATCGATGGGACGAACAGTTGACTGACATTTCGCCATCTCACCTAGCGTATTGGAAGCTGGCGAAAAAGTTCAAGTCAGACACCCAAACAGCTATCCCCCCCCCCCTCGAAAGGGTCGACCTTCCTCCGGCATTCGAAGACGACGAAAAGGCCGAGTGCTTGGCCGAGAGCCTCGAAGCCCAATGCTCCCCCACCGACGATCATGTCGATCATGTCCACATCGCCGCGGTGGACCGCGAAATCGAACGTAGAAACGCCCAACCTCCGACTGACCCACCCCTCGAGCCTGTGAAAGCGGCCGAGGTCGAGTCGATAATCAAAGGTCTCAAGGTACGGAAGGCCCCTGGTGCTGACGGTATCAGCAACAGGGTGCTCAAACACCTCTCTGTCCCATTAGTTTACCTCTTAGTCAGCATCTTCAATGCCGCTATGAGCAATTACTCGTTCCCCGACGCCTGGAAGAGTGCCGACGTCATCAGCATTCACAAACCAGGCAAAAAATCTACCTTGCCCACTAGTTACCGTCCAATCAGTCTCCTCAGCTCTCTGGGGAAGATCTACGAGCGACTCATTCTGAGACGACTCTGGTTCACTGTAAATTCAAAGAAACTCCTCCCCGACGAGCAGTTTGGCTTTAGAGCCAAACACTCTTGCCCCCAACAGGTGCACCGCATCACGGAGCACATTCTCGCTAGCTTCAACAGATATCCGAAACCCCAAACCACGATAGCCGTCTTCCTAGACGTGGCTAAGGCTTTTGACAAAGTCTGGCACGCCGGGCTGATATACAAGTTATACCAGCTCGGGTTGCCAGACCGTCTTGTGCTCATAGTACAAGACTACCTCAAAGGCCGCAGCTTTCGCTATCGTGTCGAGGGAGTCAAATCAAATCCTCACCCCATCAGAGCCGGAGTCCCTCAGGGCTCCGCGCTCTCCCCGCTTCTGTTCTCACTGTTCACAAGCGATTTTCCGCGCCCCCCAAACGTAGAGATCTCCCTCTTCGCCGACGATACCGCGATTTACGCGACCGGATGGAAGCCAACCCATCTTCGGAAACACATTCAAAAGGCGCTCGTCGCCCTCGGAGAGTGGTTCCGAAGATGGCGCATCTTGGTGAACCCTGAGCAGAGCGCAGCAATGCGCTTTACTGAGGACATCAAGCGGTACCTTCCATCCGGTCGTCTTACGATGTTCGATCAACCCATCCCGTGGATTAAACAAACCAAATACCTAGGAGTTACCCTTGATTATCGACTGAGATTCGAGAAACACGTCAAAGTAGTCCGTAACAGGGCGTCCTTCTTCCAAGGCCGCCTCTACCATCTCTTAGGCAAGCGGAGTAAAATGTCCCTTAGGAATAAGGTGACGCTTTACAAAGCCTGCATCCGCCCCGTCATGACTTACGCGTCTATAGCATTCGCGCACGCCGGTCCGGAAATCCTGGAGCCGCTCCAGGTAGTCGAAAATAAATTCCTTCGAAATGCAGTCGGCGCTCCCTGGTATCAGAGGAACGCCGACCTGCACCGCGATGTCGAGCTTCCCTCGATCAGTCAATTCATGAAAAATGCGTCTCGCCGCTACTTTGATGCGGCGCCCCATCACCCCAACCCGCTCGTAGTAAAAGCCTCCGACTATACGACAGACAGTATCGCCCTCCGTAGACGTCCCCGCGATGTCCTGGACGATCCGGACGACGCCATCGCAGTCAAAGTACTGGCAGCGATGGCCTCGTCCAATTCGGCCACCTCTGGCAACCCGCCAGGGGGTATCAACACACTTAGACACAGACACCGACCTCGCCGGCGAGGTCGAAGGTCCCATAACACATAGTCAGATATTATTCGCTTTCGAGTTTCTTGCCGATTCTTCTCGAAGGTGTATAACGAATCGGCGGTCAGTTATAATAATCAATGAAAGGGCACCTAGCCATTGTTCAGGGCCCCCTCGATCACTACTTAACGGTAGCGATCCAGGGGTGTTTAGTTCGTTACCCCCGTAATCAGACGGCCGTCCAAGCCGAGGGCCGTAACCCCTGGGTACCCTCGTGCGGGTCGTCTAAATTTTAACTTTGGCGTGCGCCTTCTGCGTCACGCATTGCGGCGGAGTGCTTGTAAGCGCCCGCCCCACCGTCCGGTTCAAGCTGTAGAGGCCAATATGGCCAACAGCATTAGTCATTCCTAAAAAAAAATAAAAAAAATGGCAAAGTCTAATGTTCTTGTGACCGCCGCACCGAGAGGACCTTGGCAAGTTAAGTGCTTTTCTTTTACACTGTTTGTTTATAACCATGTAATATTACTGTGTATTTGTTACTGAGTATCACTTCATTGTGGGCTAATGAAATAATCTATAAAATTATAATTAACGGGATTATCATTCATTTGATTGTGTTTAAATGCTGTTTCCGAAGTATCTAAAAAGTTATTGGTTTAATTACAAAACATATTCGCCACGTGGTGTCTTGCCAGTTTCTTTCTATAGTGGTGTATTCCAAATCCGGTGTTAAAATGAGTAAACAATATACAGAAATGCAAACCTATTTCCTTGTTTTTATTACATATTCCTTAAGTTATTTATTCTGTAGCTTTAACTACTAGGTACTATAGATACCAACAATAGTATATAGTAACTTGCTTTTAATACTAGGTGCACTCGACAAACCTGACCAATTGAAGGCTAACATTACGAAACAAATTGACATATTCAATTGTTCAGTTGCCGAGTTTCGGAGATCAATTTTATTTCAAATATGTTATGGAGACGATTAGTTAAGGACTTCTTCTTATTTAATAATGTTAATGTTGACTTACTCTATTGCATTAGGTAATCCTGTAATAATAGTGTAAATTGGATACAATAAATAAATAAATAACTTAGGTTTTGATAATCTTACAGTACGTATAATTATTATACATATGTTTATAAATCTCACACACTCAAAACATTATCGTTACTCTACTGAACAACTTTATATGGAAAGCCAGGTATTGAGCATTCGTAAACTATTCATATCGAGGATTGTGTTAATAACCAACAAACAAGTAATTATTTATTTATTATTTATTTATCCATCAATTATACGACCTTGGCCAATAACTATAATTAATTCCAAATTTCAAACACAAAATTAAATTAAAATTAAAAACAATAGAGCCAATTAAATACTACCAACTATATAATAAAAATAATAATAATAAAAATCAGACATTCATCCATCTTTCTCACAAAACCTCAGGCACACTGACAGTATTTCCATCCATCCATCCGCAAACATATCGGTCTTAGGATTAGCATCCAAGAGAGAGTTGAGAGCAGAGAGGGTGCGGGGTAGAGGAGATCTAGCACGCGCAACAGTGCGACAGAAGGGCACGGCAAATAGTCTGTGTTTTCTGCACCTGCAGTAGTTGTTCGGGACAAAAAAACGACACAACTCATCACTTAATTCCGAAGCATCTACCTTACCACGGTTTTTTTTTGCAAATAGTCAACATTTGATCGTTTGCGCGGCGAACTTCGAGGGAGTTGTATCCTAGACATCCCAAAAGAAACCTGGTGGGATAGATGAAGGGATAGTATCCATACGGTCTCTTGTAGAGGTACCTCAAAAATACCTTTTGGACCTTCTCTAGTACCAGTGCATACGTGCTTTCGTGAGGGTTCCATACGCATGCACTGGTTTCAAGCTTAGTACGGACTAGAGCACTGAAAATCAACCTTATCACACTGGTGTTATGGAAGTCCCGCGCGTTCTTTAACATAAATCCTAAGTGCCTAAATGATTCCTTCGCCAAAGTATTGATGTGGTCGTGGAACGTGAGCTTTCGGTCGAATGTAACTCCCAAATCCTTCATTGTAAAAGTTCTAGTAACAGTTTGGTTATGCATTTTGTAATCAAAAGTTATTGGATGCCACATTCGGCCGAAAGTCATCACATAACATTTGCAGAAGTTAAAGTCCATCTTGTTAACCACGCTCCACTCATATATCGCGTCAAGATCCCTTTGCAGAGCTAATCAGTCAACCTCTGATTTAACTTCAGTATAAAGTTTTAGATCATCCGCATACAAAAGGCTTCTTGCGTGGCAGAGGACTGAAGGAAGATCATTTACCATTAACAAAAACAGCAACGGTCCAAGTATAGAACCCTGACTTACTCCGGAACGCGTATGATAGGGCCTGGACTCATACAGACCAAGTCTGACGAACTGCTGACGATCGCGCAGATAGTCCGCAAGTAGCCGGAGAAGACCCGGGGCAAAGCCTATGGCACTCAATTTAGCCAGCAGTATGTCGTTGTTGACCCTTTCTAAAGCCTTTCGGAAGTCAAAATAAAGAACATCTACCTGTCGCCCTCTGTCCAAACTCTGAGATACGTAATCAACAAGAGTCAGCAGATTAGTATTAACTGATCTCTTACTCCTGAAGCCATGCTATTCGTTACACAGATATTTATTTACCTGCGCAAATATGTACCTATGGATGATGGATTCAAATATTTTAGCTGGCGATGACAATATAGCTATTGGGCGATATTCCTCAACCATAGATTTATTTGCGCTCTTAGGAATAGGCGTTACCTTTGAGACTTTCCATTGTGATGGATAGACTCCCGATTTCAAGCACAGGTTGAATATATGGCAAAGCGGATCACACAGAACATTTTTAGCACTTTTGATTATTACGGCCGGAATACTATCGGGCCCCGCTGAGCTAGTTGGCTTAAGCTTATTTAATAAATTCTCTAGACTACCAGAATCCTCTGAACGCAAGAAATTTTAAAATTCCTGTACCTAAAGTAAATACAGCATTTGCCCATAGACTGAGTAATTTTCTACACCCCTCATATATAATAGAGTCAACAAACTATGTCACATTAAAGAAAATAATATCAGGGAAGTAAAAGTTAAACTTGAGATATGGCTTATGACACTTTCGTACCGAGACACGGAAAACATCTTAAAAGTGGTTCACTAATTGTATAATCCACTATTTGCGCACAGACAAATAAACAGGATAAATAATAAAAATAGATCTTGTCTATTTGTCTACATCATATTTTAATATATTAATGTGTTAATTCGTTTGAATATATATGTACTTACTTAGTTAATTTACTTTTATTCCTAGGTGTTAGTCACCCATTTTGACACAAATGTAAAATTAATGTAGGTATAATATGGCACCCACGAAACAGGCCCTCGAGCCTAGTGTAGGATGTTATCGGGAGTTTTGTATTAAGTTATTTTTACCACCACAATGTTTTTTTTCTTTATGTATTTGTATGTAGTACCTACTTTTCATTGTGAAATAAATAATTTTGTATTTTTTGTATTATTGTATTGCTTTATTACCTCGAGAGCAATAAATCTGGGTCACTTAAAGAAACCTATAAATCTCGGAAACTAAGAATTCTAGCTTAATGAAATGTGTAGTGTTTAATAAACAATATAATACCCCTTAAATGAAAGTAATACAATTTATGAGTCACTAAATTTTATTTACTATAAATTACATAAGAAAAAAAACTGCTGATCTCGCTTTAAAACAAAAATAGGAAACATGTCATTTTTTAACAACATTACGATTTTCTTGAATTTTAATACTTTGTATGGCCTCCTTGTGCTTCTATTACTGCGTTTACGCGGTTTGGCATGCTGTACACCAAGTTCCTTATACGATTTTGGGGAATATTCTCCCATTCCTCTGTGAGAGCAATTTTGAGCTCACGAAGCGTGATTGAGGGAGGCTTTCGTTGTTTTACACATCTCCCTAGCTTGTCCCAAGCATGCTCGATCGGGTTGATATCCGGGCTGCGTGTTGGCCACTCGAACACACACGAGTAGTATTCATCTCTTGAAGGTAGTCATTCACAATCCAACCTGTATGAGGTCGGGCATTGTCATGCATAAAAATAGCATCCTCACCCAAATTGACCATAAATGGCCCAACGTGTTCATTAAGGATTTCTTCCACATATCTTACGCTAGTTAAAGAGCCGTTTTCCAGCCAGTTCTGTGCTACACTCAGATGAAATTCCGGCCCACACAAGTACAGACCTACCACCGTAGGCTACTTTTTCTTCGATGTATGCTTGCTTGAATCTCTCTCCTGGTCTTCTATACACTCTGTGTCTTCCATCGTGCTTGTAGAGCATAAACTTTGATTCGTCGGAGATCATAACTTTAGACCAATCTTCAATAGTCCAATTTAAGTGGTTCTGGGCATATCTTAGTCTTGACAAACGATGCCCACGCTCCAGTTTAGGGTCATTTGCAGGTCTAAGTGGTTTCAAGTTAGCTTTAGCAAGTCGTCGTCTTACTGTCCATGCGCTTGGGTTACTTCCTCCGAGGCGTCGAAACTGATTTGTAAGTTCAGTTCCTGTGAGAAAGCGATTACGAAGCATGGTGTTCACCAAGTATCGATCTTCTCGTGCTGGTACATCTGGTTCTGCCTGTTCCTGGTCTGCGTAAGTTAGAGCCAGTTTCCTCGTAACGTCGGAGAACTCTTTGTAATGTTGACAGCGACACACCGACTAGTCCTGGCTGTATTGCGCTGACTCCGGCCGGTTTCGAGCATTGTGAGAATTCTGGTGCATTCTTCAGGTGTAAGCGACATTATTACAGCTTGAATAATAAATATCGAACATTATCAATATGGTTTATATACCCACTTAAATGAAGATTAGAAACAAAAGCAAAATCAAATGCAGTAATTTCGTAGTTCCATCTTCGAAAGTCTCCCTTTTTCAAATTTGTTTTTTTTATGTATAACGAAGAATTTTTAATACCCTAAGGTATTAAAAACTAATAAACTAATTTAAGGAGTATTTAATTGTCTATTAAACAAAATTTATTTCACTAAGCTAGCTTACTACTATTCTTAGTTACCGAGATTTATAGGTTTCTTTAAGTGACCCGGATTCATTGCTCTCGAGTGTATAAGTATAGACAGATAGAAGATAGATGTCTTATCGAATCTACTAGCTACCAACCTAGTCGTAGTTAATTAATTAATAGAGAATACTGATTGATCAATAGGCCTTTAGTAACAATATACATAATCATTATCAGTGGCTTCAACATATCAATCTGCTGTCTCTGAGACTCCGTTCAATCAGTAACCTGATTTATCAGCACAAAGGCAAAGGCAATCAAATTTAACGCCCTACCACAGGCCCTACTGATAATATATAGGTAAGTGTTTATTATAGATTACGTTGAAATTAACATAAACTCTCATTGGAAATTGTTTCGGGTAACTGTCGATAACTATTTTTACCACTTTAGGCTGTTCTACTCCATCTCTTACTAATCCTCGATCTGGAGCTCGCGCACGACCTTCCCGGCGTCGTCTATCCAGATGTAGTTGGACAACCGACCAGACATCTCTGCCGTCTCAAATATGCACGATTCAGCCCAATCTTCTGCCGTTCTTTCGGTGTGGCCGAGCCAACGGAGCCTGGGCCGGCAATGTTCGGCTCAGCCTCTAATTCTTATTAAATAATGTTTCTTCCGACTTTGAAGAAACTTTACCCGTTTTTCTGAAGCTCACACAAGCGGCCGTAAAATTCAAAACCTTCCCTTAAAGTCCCAGCAGGGCCATTTCCCACATACCCTCTGGAATGTATCCAATTCGCGCTCCCCATAACTTAGCGTAATCCTACTACAACACTAAAGAAATGTAGGCAGTAACTTTACTCACATCAACTCCGACTTAATTTTATCATTGTTTAGTCCATAATAAAAAAAAACATAATTATTCCAAAAAAATGTAAGCTTTGGGCGTCTTATATTATGTAGAAATGGAAACAAAGAAACTATTATTTTTCAATAAAATCGAAACTGTGACAAATTATTGCCTGACTGCGGACTCTATATTATATTTCTGAATTTTGAATGAATAGAATTATATTATAGTCTATTATGATAACAGTGTGTATCCAACCTCCATCCAACCTTAACAGTACGGAACCATTGATAAAAAAGTTATAACGCTCTTAAAACTCATTTTGATTTACTTTATTGCCTGTTATATCTTGTTTAAAATGAAAACATTCAAAGTCAAAGTCAATCCATTCATTGCATATTTACAGGTGATAAATAATGATTTTATAATACTGATGAGCGCTCTAACATACCTAACAAATAAGGTGAGCAAAATAAAACTTATATATAAGTACTTTTTTTTTTTACAAATGAATTGACCTCATCGAAGACGTGCCTTTGGCTACAAGGCAAAACATGATATACCAGCAAGACGGATGTCCTGCACATTTTGGTGCCAATTTTAGGCGATGGCTCGATAGCCATTTTCCTAATCGTTGGATAGGGCGAGGAGGACCCATTTCGTGGCCTGCGAGGAGTCCAGACTTAACGCTGGTTGATATCTATATCTGGGGTCACATGAAATCCCTAGTTTACGACTTCTCGCCTGTGTCATCCGCGAAAGAACTCAAAAAAAACATTGAAATAATATCGTTTTTCGTCTCGTCTCGCATTTTTAAATTTGGACCGATGTTTGTTGTTTTAATATTGATAATTAACGAGTGTTTAATCGTTTTTGTAAGTTAGTAAAAAAAAATGTTGCATTTTTGACTTATTTGAAAAAAGCTAAAAAACATGATAACTCAAAAATGGTTCACTTTTGCATAATGCATATGGGGGTTAAAATTATCGCAAATGGTCACCTCCTAACGGAAATACATTGAATTACCAATAATCCTGTATATAGTGCCATAAAGGAACAGACATACCCTCATATATACATATATATATAAAGGGTGATAAACACATTACCCGTCCTTTGCTTTACGCAGTCTAGTAAAACTACAATAAAACTTTTATCAAAGTCATTTCCTTTAGGAATTTTCAACGCCAGCGCGAGATAAATGCAATCTTTGAGCTAAACATGTAAAAAAGTCATTCATGAAACTTGTAACAACCAATCGTGCCAGCATAAACTACTGCCTACTTGTTTATATTGTATCAGAGAAACGAGATTTCTGTAATACCTCCCTGTTTAAGCTATCCTTGTATGTTTTAACTCGCTATACCTCCACTTTCTAAATCCGTGTTCCCCTTAGTTTCTAAATCCGTGTTACAGGGGCGGTAACTCGCTATGCAGGCGTGAATGCTAAATCAAATATATAAATTTAATTATTATTCTGCATAGAATGAAATATACACTGACTGTATGCACGCGCAAACTGTTTTCAATAATGCATACAGCTTTAATAAGTTGCGGCAGAAATAAAATCCTTTCAGTTTATTTCCCACGTTTCTTTTTTATGCAGCCCGTTTTAATTAATGACGTTTCACTAAAAGAATACAACGATGTTCAAAAGCGTACAAAGACACGGATATAATTACGAGTAATTTGGAGAAATTGTATTCTTTATGTATTCTGTGCTATACAAATAGTTAGTGGGTGAATCCTTTCAGTGCCGTAAGTCATCAGTCAACACGGACATCATACACAAATCGTGGTTGTTGTTAAGGCCCCGAATGGCCGCGCGGAGATTTCAATTTGCACCCCCACTTCCCCGCGTGCATTAATCGCGATAAGCGAAAAACGGTGTGCGAAGTCCACAAGCTCCCTCTGTTTAGAATTAAGAAAACTACTTTATATTCTCAAAATGTATACGTAGTAAACCGCCATCTACACGAGAACTGTTCGCAACACAGGTTTGTATGTATACGTAGTAAACCGCCATCTACACGAGAACTGTTCGCAACACAGGTTTGTATGACACAGTATAATTAACTACAACACAGCAGATCAGCAGTAGCACAGTAGTATCGTATGGTAGTAAAGGTTTGATAAATTGATATATAGGCAAATTTACGACTGACTAGCTAGTGACTATTTAATGAGAGGTAGTAGAAGATTTTTGCATCAAAGTATGATGATTTAGTAGGAATAGATCTGTTTATATAAGTATACGTGCAATAATATTAGGTGACAATATTAAACACTAGCTGATGCCCGTGGCTTCGCAAGCGTGGTCATTTTAATATATAGCCTATAACACTCACAAATAACGTGGCTCTATATTGGCAAAATAATATTCCAAATCGGTTCAGTAGATCCAGAGATCACCCCCTACAGCTTCACAAACTTACAAACTTTACTTCTTTATAATATATTATAGTACATAGTATAGATTAGTATAGAAGTATATAGGTATTATAATAATTAACCACTTATACTATAAGACTTTGAAATTACAAAAAAAATACTATTCCTTACATATTGCAATGTCAACTCAATTAAAATGAATGAAACAGTAGTTTTTTTTTGTGACTAAGGGGCTGGTTTCATAATAAAGGAATGCCAGTTGTTGGTGTACGGCAAGTATTCGGCACTGAGATGTGGTGGCTACCTTCATTGTCAAATAGAAGGTAGTAAGAAGTTGGAGCTGGTGATGGTAGGTGGTAACTCATAGTGGCAGGTGGTAAACAATGGTTATATGAGCTGGAGGCAGGTGATGTCGGTTGCTTTGTAGTTGGGGTTTGTAGCTCTGGTTAATAGCAAAGAAGATGAACTAATTTATTGTTAGTATATCAAAATAATCGTAATTTATAATTATTAGCTTTTTCGTTTATGTTTTCAATTTTTATAATAAAATTATTATAAAAATTGATTAATTATTAATAAAATCTTAAATTTTGATTTAAGATTTTATTATTTTGTGATTTGAAGATTTTTGATTACATGATTTTATGATATTATTTTAATTTTGAAATTTTTTGTTTTGTTAGTTATACGTAATCCATATACAATGTACTTTGTTTTCTGAATAAATACAATACAATAGTATTTTTTTTTAAGGAATTTGAATAGGCACAAAGTCAAAGTATTTTTTTGTAAATAGGCAAAATAATAGCGCTTTTAAAATTCAAAATTAACATCTCATGAAAAAGGAGAAATACCTAAAATATTATAAATATATCCAATCAATAAAACTTAAGTAAACTAAGACTGCTTTGAGTTTGAAAAGGAAATTTCCCTTTCATGTGCCAACAGAGTTAAATCTATTTTAGATTTAGATTTAGAAGGGTATTTATTTCCTTTTACTTTGTGTAAAAGGAAATAAATACCCTCCTAAATCTACCGGTGCTTCGGAAATACACCCGTTAGAGAAGAGAGCACCAAGAAACTCTACGAGGATGTAGTAAGTCCTTCCCAAATCGAAAACCCCAAGAGAATTCAGTTTGAGCTCCAAAATAGCTTCCAAATCCTTACCGAATGCGATATAGTGGACGAACTAAACAACGGGCTGGTGGAAATTGTTCACGCGGTCGGGTTGGAGTTCTTTAAGATAAACCGCAAAAATAGAACACGGAAACTCTCTGAGCATACACTCAAACTTATGGCAGTACGAGGTGAGATGAGGCTGCATTCTTCAGTGGATATGTCGAGTAACAGCTTGCTTAATAAACAGATCTCCAAGTAGATGCGATACGATTTGTGTTCTTATAATATTAATTGTATTATGAACGCAATAGAGCGAAACAAGGGCTCCAAGATGTTCGCAAGAAATCTGTCTATTGGGCAAAGCTTGTTGACGAAGCTAAAGACCAACAGTGAGAGCATCGTTTCGTCAAAGCCAGAGATTTTGAGTGAGCTCAGTTTAAGAGCAACAAGGCACCAGGAGAGGATGGAATAACGAAAGAGCTACTGAAAACGGGTGGCATACCGGTACTTAAAGTCCTTCAGAGGCTGTTTAACTCGGTCATCCTCGAGGGTACTAAGCCAGAGACGAGGCACAGGAGCGTACTGGTGATATTCTTTAAAAAGGTGATAACACCCTCTTGAAGAATTATAGTCCCATTTTGCTGCTGAACCACATGTATAAGCTTTCGAGAGTGTTTACAAACCGTCGGCTCGTAGGTTCAAACAAGCTGGACTCCTGAAGATTATACAACAGAAGACCGAAGAGTATAATCGACCACTTTGCCTTACGTTTGTGGACTACGAGAAACATATCACCGCTGAACTAGAAGATATTATATTCAAGCTTCTGAACTGCAACGGATATGGTATTAATAAGCATCACATTTCGGATTTCCTCATTTCGGATTCTATCACGTAGTGAAACACCGAGCATAGCTCTATCCATTGCACGCTGCGCAACTCTGAGATTGTGTATGAGACCAATAGATAGCAACCACGTCTCAGTGCCGTTTGTCATCACTGGCAACACGCACTGATTATAAACTTTCGGCTTGGGCTCTGCGGTATCTGCGACGAGAAGATATGGCGTAATTTCCCGAACGCTGCCCATCCGAGTTGGATTCGCTGGTTGACCTCTTTGTCGAAGTCGGATCTACCCAGTTGGATCGTCTGACCTTAGTAGATATAGTGGTCAACAGCTTCGATACTAACTTTCCCAACATAAACCAGCATGGTCACTGAGCATTGTGCTTAGGTTATCCAGGGTTTCTGCCATGTTAACTATATCATCGGTAAATCGAAGGTGAATGATGCATTCGCTATTGATGTTAACACCATATCCGTTTCAGTTCAGACGCTTGAATATATCTTCCAGTGCAGAGGTGAACAGTTTCGGAGAAATAACGTCTACCACTTCAAAACTTCGATATACCGGTAGTCAATCTGGCACCGCTGTAATGACTGTAGTACTAGCCAGGTGTCGATTAAATCAAAGGTTTTCTTGTAGTCCACAAACGCTAGAAATAGTGGCCGATTATACTGTTGTGGCATGTTGTTCCGTAGAAGATTTCGATCAAGAGAATCACCAGACACCGACCGTGAGAGACGCAAAAACCGTTCGAGAGGAGCGGAAGACACCGTACGTGGAGAGCAGGAGGAGCTGAACGAGTGGAGTAAAGGAGGCGATCCGCGGTGGCATGCGAGTCGACAGTACGGCGTCCCGGGAAGCTTCCAGGTTGGTCCACTCCAAATCATTTTTGAGTCAGCGAGCTGCAGTAGTGAGGGAAGCTTTCGCCTACTTGCGTGTTAGAATACTGTTGAAAGATACTTTCTGTTTTAAAGTTTTACATCCCTCTGGGAAACACACCACACACTGGGAACACGTTCCGTTGTTGTGACCAATATATATGATGAACTGCTGAACACTGTCTCTCTAAGTTTTTACTAGCCTAGGATACTGCAGTTCTATTGTAAATTCATATCGTACTGGCCAAATTTATTTACTATAATATATATGTTTGAGAAAATTGTAATCATATTTGAGCATTTAAATCTTATTATAAGAATTAGCTGTGTAGAAATATTTTTGATGCAGAACAAACTTAGTTAAGTGAAAAATACTTCTGTTTTGAATTCCTCGGTATAGGGGAGAGTACCAAGCTTTAATAACTCATGTGTGGTTTTTTTCTATTTTGTAATAAAGCCCTTTGGTATTGAATTAACCATCTTGTTTTAATTACCTCGCCTTTACCTGAGAAGGAGGTCCGTTTTTCTTAGCTGGGCAACGGTCTTTCACTGTTTGGTCTTCTGTATAATCTGCCAGAGCGTATGCATGTGGTCTACGGTGCTAAAGTCTTTTCGGAATCCAGCTTATTCGGGAAGCTGAAAGTCGTCAAACCTAAAAGCGAGCTGGTTTGTAACTACTCTCGAAAACAGTTTATAGACGTGGTGTAGCAGCAAAATGGGCCTATAATTCTTCAAGAGGGTGTTATCACCTTTCTTAAATTATAACAACACCACTTTGCTCCTGTGCCATGCCTATTAAGTAGTACCCTCGAGGATGATGGAGTTAAACAGCTCCTGAAGGACTTTAAGTACGGGTGTTCCACCCGCTTTCAGTAGCTCTGTCGTTATTCCGTCCTTTTCTGGTGCCTAGTTGCTCTTAAGCTGTTTTAAAGCCATTCTGATCTCGTATAGGCTGTCGTCCGGGATATTTTCAGTATAATGTCGGGTCAAACAGGCTCTTGCATCGCCAGTCGTCCTAGGAGGCCTACGCGCTGAGGTATATAATTGCTCATAGAGCTTGAGCTCACTCAAAATCTCTGGCTTCGACAAACGATAATGCCACAGCCAATCTCAGCTGCATCAACAGGCTTTGACCATTAGACAGATATCTTGCAAAGACTTTGGAGCTCTTGTTGCGCTCTATTACGTTCTTAATACGACCGCTTTATAATGACGAAAATTGTGTCGCATCGACATGGATATCTGTTTATTAAGCAACTTGTAACTCGACATATCTACTGAAGACTGCAGCTTCATCTCTTTTAGAGTACCAATTGAAAGCTTTCGAGATTTTGGATTTGAGCAGGACTTGGGCAAAGAGTAGATCTCACTAAACGAGACCCTTAAGCTTTACGTTGATGTTCAATGAGCCTCTTACCATGCGGTGATTACTGCCAGTCTTAACCCTGTTGATCAAAGAGACTTCATTGAGTATATGCCTATTGGTCGTCATAATGAAATCTACCTCGCGCTCATGACCACCGGGGTGCAGCCACTACCATTTCCTGAACGGGCGCTTATTGAAAAAGGAGTTCATCATAAAGAGTCCCTCCTTTTTCATGAAGTCAGCCAATCGCTGACCCCTTTGGTTCCGCTGTCAAAATCCAAACCGGTAACAGATTAAGTTGCCGGAATTGAGGATCATCGTATCCTCTCCCTCTTTTCGGACTTCTGATAACCCTATAATACCCCAGCGCAACTTACTACTTCTTCCTGCTCCATCAACTTCTCATCGGTTTTCAAGGTGCGCGCGTTATAGGTTGCCAGGCCAAGAGATTGTGAGGGTGGATAGCTCGATCACTGCCGGGGATTTTTAGCACCCCCATACGACATCCACGGGAGGATTGGGAGGGGTCTTATTCTAAGCCAAGACCGCCACGGCCCAAAGTATTTTAGTTTTTTTAATAATCTTTGTACAGACTTATACTTATTGCTTTTTTATAAGTACAGATATTGATTACTTCAAAATTAACATATCTTTGGAGCTAGGAGTTTAAAAAAGGAACCCATTATATTTTCGGGATAAATTGTGTCTTCAATTTCAACCCAAATTTTGAATTAAAATAGTAGTTTCAGCGTGATTCGCGGTATAAATAAAGACAGACAGACAGACGGACAAAAACAGTTTTAGCTTCCGTATGGAATATAGAGTACCCTCCAAAAAAAAATATTTATTTCTTCAAAATTAACATAGCTTTGGCCCCCGATCCCGCAGGAACCCTTTATTTTTTCGGCATAAAAGGTACCCTCAATTTTAACGAATTATATAATCTATGACTGTGCCAAGTTGCATCATAATCCGTTTAGTATTTTTAACATGATACGTGTTCTTTTAAATAACTTTCAACACCTTTCCTGTGGGAACCCCTTAATATTTCTGGATGAAAAGTATTCCTTGTCCAACCTCGTAGTATGAACTCAAATCACACCAAGTTTCATGTGTATTCATTCAGTAGTATCCGTGTGATGCGCGGCCAAGATACAGACAGACAGACAAAACTTTACAAAACATCTAGATACACATTCAATTCACACCCAATCTATAACAATAACACCAAAGACTAACTAACCTATTTGATTTTAAAAACTAACGTGAGTTAAATTCATATTACAAATCTCAATAAAACGTCTAATAAAATAAAAACTGTTTTTATGCGTTTGATTGATATTTGTACTAATTAACCTTTCTGCAGTTGGAGTGTGTCACAGCAAAGTGTCACAGTCTTCTTCTACAATACTTGTACATGGCACGATATTGTCAAGCAATATAAGGTCAGATCTAAAAATATGATAGATTTAGTGTATTTGAACATTTAAATTAAAACACACCTAGTACCTTAAATTGTATATGCAGTTAGAAAGTATTTAATGCGAATATTGCGAACCCATTTTTTTTAAATGTTTTTGTCTACCTACAGACAAATATATTTACGTTTCAACGATTTGAACATTTTTATCACTAACTCCTTGATTAGTACTTGGTAATGCATTGTAAAAGATATTGAAATTATTAGATCTGAAATAATCGATTATATAATAGTATATTATTCTCAAGTAGTCGAGTATGTGTGGAAAAGCCGGCCTTACATTAGCTCTTTAAAATTCATCCCGCACCACCATGCTAAGCAGTGATATGGTACTACTGCAATGTAAGATTGGGGAATATTTATAGAAACAGTCCAAAATAACAGTTAAGGAGGTATTTAAAAAGAACACATTGGAACTCTTACAGTAAAACCAACTAAACAATTATTTTATAGAACTGGTTAAAACATTTTTCCCGCTGCTCTTTTTTAGGACGATATCTGAAATTGATATCACCTGCTTCAATTTTTAACAGAATTCTATTTTTCTCTAGGTAAGTAGGTCCAATACTGCACCATGTGATTTCTTATTTTAGTTAAGTATATATGTTTCTAAGCTCACATTGAGCGACTGAGTGCGAAAGACGAAGATCCAAAGATGAACAAGGTGAAAGACATTAGTACATAAACCTCAAGTGGCGATGAGAAGGACTCATAGCAAGATGCATTGATGGCAGGTGAAGTAGGTCATTGATAGATTGGTGGCCCCGCGTGGAAAATCGCAGCCGTAGAAGACCAGTGTAACAACGAGGGGTCGAGCTAAATTTGATATGACCTTAGCAAAGATTGGCTGAAGGCAGAGATGATAGTGTCAGAGGGAGATGGTTTATGCCCTGCATTTGAAGCTGACATTGATGATGATGATGATGATAGTAATTATCATAGCAACATCATCTAAATAATATAACTACAACAAATTCAGTTTAATTTCATCATTGTCATAATCATCCTGGGGCATGCTCACCATCTGTTCACCTATGAGGCTGTTGCTTGTCTCACTCACTCAATTATTTCTTTCAAGGTTGACTGGAAGAGGTTTTATCGCTTTTAGCGATAAGTCCGCCCATTTTACTTTAATTAAAAGATTGTTCCTATTTGTAGTATTTTTTTGGAAACTGGTGTACAATAAAGTATTATCTATCTATCTATCTATCTTGTCCGACTTAAAGTCAATAATAACATGTTGTTAGATAAAATAACTAATGTTACACAATAATAAGATAGTGTACAAGTATCTTTAGACACCAAGTAAGTGGCAGTGGCAATGTGAAGAAAATATGGTCCGACTTGATTCGACCTTGGTGATGCCACAGGGCTCTTTCAGATGAACGGCACAATGCCGTCGACAGAGTAGCTGCGAGTTGGTAGGCAAACCGTGGACTTTTCGCGTGTCTGGAAATATTTTAAAACTAACAACCCGCCCGCGACGTCGTATGAGTGGGCTACAATTTATCGCGAAAAAAGCATCCTGTGTTCATCTAGGTAATTGAAAAACAATGGAAAAGTAAACCACCTACGTATTGTATTCTCTTTGCCACCAACGCTCTTTATGCTTTTTGACAGACCTTTTTATTATTTTGTTTCCATGACAACCGTTCCTTACAGCAAGTAATCGAAATTTTCCAGTCGAAATTCGGTCATATTGGTCAATTTTGTTGGTTTAATCTCAGAAAGAATCACTGGCTTAGAGACGACTGTTGTGCCATTATTGGTTTTGAGCTTCGTCAGATGGGATCTACTCAATTGCTGGGTAATCAATTCCCCCAATTTTGCTCAATTGCCTTTTCTATTTGGCGTGTATTTGAAGATTCGAGGTCACATCGCTCCACCTTTAATTTTCATTAGAATTAAATCAATACGTAACTTTACATACTATAAACGAATATTTTAATTGATATTAATATAATTCGTTACAGAAATCCCTGAATATGTGCTTATTGTCAGTCATGATGAAATCAATCTCATTTTTAGTCACACCATCGGAACTTTGCTAAGTCCACTTCCTCTGTGGTTGCTTTTTGAAGAAATAGTTCATCAAAAAGAACCCTTCTTTTTCCAAAAAGTGAACTAGCATTTACCCCCTGTGATTCCTGCGACAACCTCTCCATCAGAAAAAATACTGGGACTGAAAAAATGGGTGAAATATCCACATGAATATATATATGTGAAACGTTGTATCTTTCGTTTGTTTGGTTTTTTTGTTTGGGGATTTTTAATGCCAAAGCAGCCGATCCGAATAGATGAATCTTTGCAAATAAATTTTGTACAATATAGAGACCAACATAGAATATTTTTTATTCTAGAAAATGATAAGTTTCCAGGGGAAACTGGAAAATGTAGATTACTCGCTGTAAAAAACAATAGCCATGGAAACGCAAAAATAACAAGTCTGTCAAAAAAAAAAAAACAAGAGCTTTTTGCAAGAAACATGTTCGTTGGTGCTACACTTTTGCATTGGTTTTTAATATCCTAGATGAACATATTTAATATCCTAGATGAACATATTTAATATCCTAGATGAACATAGGATGCTTTTTTCACGATAAACTGTAGTCCGCGTTGACAAAGTCACGGGCAAAAGCTAGTACATTATATTATTAGCAACCAGATGCGGGTTTATTAAAAAGTATACACGATCACACACAATTTTATACTAGTTGGTCTGTGGGCTGTAGACCTCGCGTGCACAATCTTTTTTTCAATCAATCTAAGGGTGCACAGTAGCACCATCTAGTAACCTTATTGTAATACTAACATTATAACCAAGGTGCTCCATCAATCCCTACCTATAGGTAAAGGGCTGATTCTACTGGTAGAAACCTAAAAGTGAGTAATTTACTTCATTTTGAGGAGCTCTTCTGCTACTCACGCCGAAGATCCTTATCAAATCTTCACCAATTTTTTATGATACTAACATTAAAGTTCTATCTTTCAAATAAAAAAGAACCATCGAAATCGGATCATATAAGACATACCCAAGCTGAAACGATGTTTCGCTCGCACTTTGCGCTCGCTCAGTCAATTATACTTCACAAAACAAATTTATTACACATGAAATACTTTTAGAAATTAAATAAGGAGAATTTAAGGAACGCAATTGAGAGATAATTGAACACCTTTGACTGCCGACGGAATAGTGGCGTTTCACTCCCGCCATCTTTTCATGCCATCTCACCACCAGCTGCTAGGTTCCGCCTCTTAGCGTGATATTCCTTGCAATATATTATATCAAATTTCATTTAAATCCGTACTCTACTTTCAACAAATACCTAATGTTTCTTCATATAAACTTTGCCATTCCCGTTCACCGCTTTAAAGATGAATTTTCAAATATTATTAAACAAGTGTTTTTATAATTGACTTCACAAAAAGAGACCGTATATGTTTTTTTTTTATGTATGTACACCGATTTATTTGCATACCAAAAAAGTAACAAGACTTCCAGTATAGTAATGTTTAAATTGAATCAAAATTAGATTAGTAATTTTAGTTATTAGTTAATCCAATTGAAGTCGATTTTTTTGTACCATAGTTTTTTGTGCAGCACTTGTTTAAGACTATATTTACAAAGTGTCATCATCATAATTTAATAATATAAAAGCGGTTGGTGCTTTGTCTAGGTGCATGGCCATTTGTTTGTCGTGAAACGTATACGCCACGTACAAATCGTGAGTTATACCGAATTAAAGATCACAAAAACATATGTTTTTCTGATTATCCTCTGCAGGACTGCCACGTTAAACTCCGTCTTTTGACAAACAATATATATTCGGTACGTCATAGAGCTGAGCTGAATACACCTCTGGATACTCAAAGAATATATCCTCCAAATTTCAAATCTCTAGATCCACCGGTTTAGACTCTGCGTTATCTGTCAGTCAGTAAGTCAGTCATCAGGTACATCACGGTTCTGTTTTATAGGTTTACTAGTGACTAGCCCTGGTTTTACACGGTAAGCGTTCACACCGCGGAATTTTCTCTTTTTTAGCATTTATATGTCGTAATTTCTAAAAAAAAACCCAGGAATGAGTGTAATTCAAAATCATTTGCAGTAGTGAGTTTGAACGAAAGACTATTGCCTACTCACGTACTTGACAGACTTGTTATTATTTATTTTCCACGGCAACATGTCATTACGTTCCTTATACAGCAAGTAATCATAATTTTTGCAAAGTTTTGACACCTTGAGTTACATTATTGCAATTTTCGTAGGGATCTCTAATTTTTTGAATGATGAAATATTGCCCATGTTACTCGCTGGTAATGAAGCATTTTATAAATGCAAGAATTTTTAAAATCAGTTTAGGATATTTTGAGTTTATACATTAAAACCAACAAACAAACATACAAGCAATCAAATTTTTCCTCTCTAAAACATATGTGTTGAAGTTGATTAGTGTAGAAGAATATGTAGCTTACTATTGTTTATCTTTAGATAAGTTAACATTCTATTGCCGTCACCCCAACTGATGCTGGTTGCAATTGACATCAATAAGTGCCGTTCGTCTGCAAGGTTTTGTAGGTTTTCTTAGCAAAATATTTAAAAATAACCATTTATTTGTGCTATTTGAAAATTGTGATTTAATGTTATGTAATAAGTTATTTTTTTGAATGACAAATGACTGTATTTTATTTGAGAAAGTGGATGCAAATTTTTTTCACCTAATTTGGTATGAAATGATCGATAATAAACTGTATAACCATAGCATATGATTTATTTTTCCATGTGTTCTTTTTATGTGTCGATGACGTTGAGCCAATTATACCAAATAAGACCACCCATAAGGTTTCATTTGGTATGATTGGCTCAAAACTATAAGAAAGGCGGAGCGTCACGGCCAGTAAGCGTAATTCAAAATAATTGAAGGCGGAGCTTGATGACATAAAATGGGCAAACGCCCATTACTCATACTTATATACTATATTATTATTACTTATATTATTATTACGCTTACTTATGTCAAAGTATTGACGTAGGTTAACATTTTCCATTGCTCGATTTATTAAATGTCTTTCACAAGCTACTTGTATTAATAGCGCAATGGAACAGTAGATTATAAAATATTGGTGTCAATTTGAATTATGTAACCTAAACATTACTCCCCTCGTGCTAATAATTTCTTGAGCGGATTTACGAAAAGAGTCGATGTACATCTGACAATCGGCTAACTGCAACCTAGCTTTTGGCAATTTTGTGCTATTAAAAGATATGCTTTGATAATATACTGATAAGATCTATTTTCTAATGGGAAATATCAGTAAGTGCGGCTTAGAGAAATCGATCTAAAATTTTTCAAATTTTCTCAGATTTTATTTCACTAAATGAGTTATCAAATAATTGACAATGAACTGTATTACCACGAGATAAAATTTATTTTTCTATTTATCAAAAATATGTAGAAACTTAGTGCAAAACAAGCCAAATAAGTCAGATTGAATATTATACCATATTGCAACGAATTAAAATTTATTTTCAATCCGCATACCTCGCGATTGCTAAGAGGTATTTACATAAGTTTTTAAATTAAAAACGTGTTCTTGCATCTGCTTTTCACCTATTAATTAGGTTCAGATGTACCACATCACTAGCGAATGTCAAGGAGTAAGCGAGCTGATTTTTCTTAGGTGTGAGGAGGCCTTAAAGCTTCTTTCTAGATCTGGGGTGTTTTTATTTTGGTTTACCCATTTTTTCATTCACTTACAAGCTCCAAGTCAAAACGGACAATAGTAGCGCAGGTACACCTAGCAACGCGGCTCGCCGCGGAATGGCAGAATTGACAGAGACCGCGAAGCAAAATACGTAGATTGCCGTGAAAGAGTAGTGCGGCACGAAATTGATATCGCTCCGAATTAAAGAGCGTAAGCGACATTCTAGAAAAATCCCAATTACACATAAATAATTAGTCTTTCCAAAAAATAGTACAAAGACACGATTTCTTAATATACAAGTAATATTTAGGTACAATATCATATCGAAATACCATTAAATGTAGGATATATTTACGGAATTGTTTATTTTCAGATGAGTGTTTGGCATTTTTTTTCATCGAGCCAAATAAGGGCATTCATGTTTTGGGGACAATGATAAAATAATAGCACTTTTACTAGTCAACATTAACATCTCCTGAACAAAGAGATTTACATAAAATATAATAAAAAGATCAAATCAATGCAAATTTAGATAAACTTTAGATAATTATTTGAGTTTGTAAAGGAAATTTCCCTTTCATGTGCCAACAGAGTTTAATCACACACTGGAAAAGGAAATACCCTTCTGACTCTACCGGTGCTTCGGATACGCCCATTAGAGAAGAGAGCACGAAGAAACTCTACGGGGATGTATTTTTTCCATATTTGTTCATTCCTTATATTTTTTTCAAATGTCACAATTATAACAAAACACGTAAACAATGTAAATTGGCTTGGGACAATAGCCGGATGTTTATGTAAATAGTATGTTTGTATAAGTCAAACCTTTCAAGCTGAATTATAACCACTTCCTCTTATCCTACGAAATTGAATTTTAGCATGTTAGTTCAGTTGCAATGACAATGCATTTTTATGGTAAGCATAACCTGAATTGACATCCAGGATCAGCTCCAGATAAAGGAACTATTCAACGAAATTTTATGTACGCGTTTTATTATTACGAGTATAGCCAGTTTTAAGTTTTACCATGTCATGATAGCTACTGCACGGGTTGGCTCCTGACTAGGGAACACCTCAACGGTTAACAGCACAGACACAAAATGTTGAATACGCATTTAACTGTGATAGACCGTTCTAAGTTTCACCATGACATGGCTACTGCATAAAAGCTTTTATTTTAAATGTTTTTAAATTTACATATTTTCCTTATGAGATAATATGGGTGTTAATCATAACAGATGGAGTTTAAGTCAAGAGCCTCCCCAAATAGCCTGTTATAAAGGAAGGTGGTGAGCCGCCCGACTCCGCGCACTTGTCGCACAACACAGCAAATGTCGCTCAGCTACTTCACTGATCACAAGTGCTGTCAAACTTAACTAACATCCTTTTACAATCCGCCAACATCAATTTAAAAGCAAGCTATAGCCTGGAAGCCTGGAAGTTTCAGATGCACTCGATTAACTGCTAACGATCTAAAGTTCCCCTAAACTGCCATCAAACAATTTGTACGAAAGACGATCTGATGGCCCTTGAATATTCTGCGTGTATAGTAGACGGGTAGAAAACAAAAGAATTGAAATTAATTCTATGTTATAAAAAGTAAGTTAAAGTAGCTAAAGTAACCGTAAGTTTGTAAGATAACATAAAATTAGATATTTTACGACGAAAATCATTTGTAACAAGCACGGTCAAGAGGCAAAAATTTAAGTGAGAATAGCTGCCAAATTTTAAATCATTGTAGATCCTAAATGGTCATTTGAAATGAAAAATGATTAGAGAAACCTGAAAATGATTTTCAAATACTTTATCATTTATCCCCTCTTAACATTGTAGTTTGTCGACTTTCCTTTTTTTATTATTGAAAACAAAATTGGTCCACGCTTTTGGTCTATATAGTACTAATAAAGAACATACATACATACATAGCCTGATAAACACATTACCCGGCCTTTGCTTTGCGCAGCCTGGTAATCTTAAGTTATGTAGGTGTCACAACGGGCGGTCATATCGCGCAGATATATTATTTACATACAAGTCGCCAATTGATAACCCAATCTATTCTACACTAATTAACCGCTCATATTTCGTGGCTCACATTTCCATGCCTACAACAATAGATAACGTTGATTGCGACATGTGAGGAATTAAATGAACTTACCATACATATTTTAAAAGTGCTTATTCATTGTTACAGTTTTAAACACATTATCTCGCCTTGATAAATCTCTATAAGCAAAATATTATCCACCGAAGACGTTCCCTTTTATATAAGGAGTCTTTTGGAAAATAGGGGAAGATGCCCTAAATAACGTTGGTACTTCCCCAAATATTGGCCTTAATATTGCTTTTAATTGTCAATTTGGTTCCGTTTAGAAAAAAAGAAAATTAAAGAATGAAAAATCGTTTATTCAACACTTATCAATAACATTAAAAATAACACATGAACATAAATTACTTAAAAACAAAAAATAAAAATATGTTACAATAATATATATGACAATCAAATGAAATTAAACTAGTAACATAAAATACAGAATAAACATATAAATCTAAGTGTCAAAAGGGTCATGCCTCAGCATAATGCCAAGCGTCCTCGACACTTGGCGCTGATTTTCAGTCAGAGGGCGTGACCGATAATATACACTTACGGGATGAGTGACTAATCACAAAAAAGAGTAAGAATTAACAAAATTAACAATAAGAAAAATACATAATTTAATTAATCTATCTATCTATCTTTACTTATAATAAAGCAATATGAACGAAATAGTCTGTAAATGTAAAGACAATTAAAAAAAAGGACTAAAAATACTTGAAATAAGCTACTGAACATGTTATTATTTTTGAATCGTGTCTGTATATTTGTTCGCGCATCACGTAAAAACTACTGTACCGATTGAGATTCAGTTTTCACTGTTGGATAGCCTAGGACCTTTGACCTAAAAACTGGTGTACCTACTTGGTACCATAATCCCATGATTAGATGCCCAGCAATCGATAAAAACTATTTAAAAAAACAAGCCGTCAAAAAGTTTTTATCGATTGCTCAGTTTCTACTCATTGGATTGAGATACCATGGACCTATCCCAGTTTTTAAGTCATAACCTAAGCTATCCAACTGTAAAAACCGCATCGCAATCGGTCTAGTAGTTTTAACGTGATGCGTGAACAAACATACCAACAGACAAACAAACAGACACGATTTAAAAAAAACTTGTTCAGTAACTTATGTTAAGCACCATAGTATTTTTTTTTACTATCTTCATTGCACAGACTATTTGGTTCCCATTGCTTTATTATAAGTAAAGTAAAATAAACCCGACTGTGAACATAATCATTGAATACGAGCTGCCCGCCCGCAAAAATAATCACACTAAGTAATATTAAAAAGGCGAAAGTTTATATAGACGTAAGGGTGTGTGTGTGTGTGTGAGGGTGTATGTGCGTGTGTGTGTTTGAGGGTGTGTGTGTGTGTGTGTGTGTGTTTGTGTGTGTGTGAGGGTGTGTGTGTGTATATATATGTTTGTTACTTCATTACGCTTAAACGGCTGAACGGATTAAGATAAAATTTGTTATGGAGGTAGGTTATACCCTGTATTAACACATAGGCTACTTTTTATCCCGTGAAATAAAAAGTGCACAGTTCCTGAGGGACGCGGGTGGAACCGCGGGGCGCAGCTGAAATTGATATTAATTTGATGTTTCTATTTTACTTACATATATAATACTTTACTTTCTCTTCTTCTTTTCTCTGACCGTAACCCATTTTATTTGGGGTCAGCTCTCCTAATCGTCCGTCTCCAAAGATTTATTTTCTGTGTCGTCATTGGGTCTATGTTATGATTATCGAGATCTTTCTTAATTACAGACATCCATTAGTCGGGGTCTTCCACGCTTTTTCGGTCCCGTTTTATAGTTGAGCACATTCCTTGTCATGAGATCGACTGGCCTTCTCATGACATGGCCGTACCATCGCAGTCGTGTCTCTGCTAACTTTTCTGGTATGGGTCTTACTTTAAAGGTTCCTCTGATATAATGGTTCGGCACTTTGTCTAAAAGGGTGACTCCGGCAGACCATCTAAGCATTCTCATTTTAGCGACATGTAGCTTGTCGGATTGTTGCTTCTTGAGCAGTCAGCATTCGGCACCGTATGTCATTGCGGGTAAACAGCGGTTTTACAAATTTTGCCTTTGAAGCGTATTGGAATTCTTGAGTCGCAGAGTACGCCTATAAGTTTTTTATGGTAAGCCGGCATATTGGTTTTCTTGACACTTTATATATCCTATAGTAAGTACTCACGCAATCAAGAATAATCCAATGATACCTTATTTATCAAAATCCTTCACGACGTTAAGGACGCGCCTAAGAAACTTACAAACAAACAAGCATACAAAGAAAGAAACAAACATAAATTCAACCTAAACACATAACCCTCCTCAGTCGGGTAAAAAATATAATCATCACCACCATCATCATCATGTCAGCCTTCAGGAGTACACTGCTGAACATAGGCCTCCCCCAAAAAGGAGGGGTTTGCCATAGTCACCACGCTAGGCAGGCGGATTGGTGAACGAAAGTGTTACAAATATGTACTCGGAGGACGCTACTGCCCATCTTCCGTATATAATTCAATCAGTAATCAAATATTTTTCCTTCATTACTTTGCGAACACATAGTCAATATTTTCATTACGAACAAAAACCATTGCATGCTTAATGCAAATCAATCAACAAATAATCTATGGAAACGCGCAATGGGTGCCGGTTTCTACCGATACTGTCACTTTAACGATATGATCGTGGTGCAGCCGCAGCTCGCTTCCGTTAAGTAGAGATGTGGCCTGACAAGGGTTTGCCGTCCATATTGTCGATAATCTATTCGACGCGATATAAAATTACCACTTATCCACTTAATGAATAATAAGATAAATATAATACTAACAAAATATGATATAGATTTGACATTCTGCATAATAAAACATGACAAAAAAATATAATAATAATGATAATGTGTGTGTGTAAAATTATTACTTATCAGAAAGTATAGGGGTATTCTTAAAAACATGGAATTTATTTCTGCTAATAATTATATCTACATATGTTGCTTAAGTTACAATTTGGTATTCTGCATTTATAAAGTCCACTCATTTTGAGGGTTTTCATTTTATGTTATTACCGATCACAAAAAAGGAGGTTATCAATTTGACACGTTTGTATGTAATATTATTCGAACTGCAAAATATTCACATATCATAAGATATAAGGGCTTCCAAACAATTAATATGCAACATTTTATAGGTGTATATTTGTATGTATGTATGTATGTTTGTTTTTCCACACATTTCTCCAAAACTATTAATTCGATTTTGTTTTTACTGGCTTACATTTACTTAAATTTAGGGAACAGTGCAAGTTTCATCAAAATTGGTTTAGCAGTTTTTATTATATAAACTGTAACGGTTTAACTGCGCATTTCCTATTAACGCTAAGTAATGTTCAGGCGCGTTTTTCTGAAGTCGGTGTTCTAGGGTGTTTTTACATTAACCTTGTTTTAAAGTCCTGCTGCTACTGACCAAGTGAGCGAAGCGACAGAAGCGAGTGAAGCGTCTCTGCTTCAAGTTCAATCAATTTGCTTTCATGTGTTAGTTTGCTGATACTCCTCTACAGGTCGTATTTTACAATCAATCTGGTAGAATCTTGGTATAAAGGTTTTACGACTTTATAAGATATTTTTGAAGTTTATTATTTCTGATGAGCAGAATAGCTCCTTAAAATGCAGTAAAGCAGTATCTCTACCAATAGAATTAACCTGTTAAATACTGAGTAGGGATTGATGGAGCACCTAGGTTACTAATGTTAATTTTACAATGAGGTCACTAGATGGCGCTACTGTACACTGCTAAATTATTGCAAAAAAGTTTGTGATCATGAGGTCTACTGTTCGCATAAGTACAAGTAGTATGTACTAATTAAATTTGTAGGTATCCAAAGGATCCTAAAATAAAAGAGAAATGGATAACAAAATATAATTGGCCATGCAAAAAACGGGAATTTTCTAAGTTCAAACCAGCAACACTTAGCGATTGACTTTGAGCCTTGTTGATGGTTATGGCGAAAGCCAGATGCACTGGAAAATGTAATCGCTTGAAATCGAAGGTCAAATCGGTTGAAATCATTTGAATTCGTGGTAGCAGCAAATCTTATCCTATCAGCTTTTCTCGCTAATGATTGTGGCTTCGATTAAATTTGGCTATAGTTTTATAACAGCAAGTCTTCTTCCGTTGCACAATTTCAGTGGATCCACGTTGTGAATGAGCATCAACGGTGAACCAACTTTTAAAGTTAAGATGTGTGGTGGCATTCCATATGGTTCCAAAGAGTAAAGAAACTCTATTGGATAGTTGACAGCTTGTTCCTCATCTATAACTGTGTCAATCGATTTGTACTTGACACCTTCACCGGATAGCTTCAATTACCCTTAGGGTATCACTTTGACACCTGTCACTTTGATACCTGTCATTTTGACAATTCCTTCAAAGCTTCAAAACCCTTTAAACCTTAGGATTTTTGGTCAAATTAGATTAAAAAGCTGCAAAAGCTCAAAGACCTTAAGAGTTTTGGTCAAAAGCTTCAAAAACTTCAATTTGTACTCAAGATATCATAAAAAAAACCGTTCCATACAAAATATATAAAAAAATAACAATAAAAATCTGTTATTCATTTCGATGTAATACCTAAAAAAAACATCGTCGCATTATTTTGCCTTTCTAATGAAACCGGTTTGGGGCACATCGGTTGGATGGTTTCATAGTCCATAACGAACATAGGTACAATATTTTTTTGTGTTTGTATTTTATATATATATATATATATACATATATATATATATATATATATATATATATTTTTAAATGTATTTATTGTATTGCAGTGTTATATTAAAAAATGATTTATGTGTGAAAGTTTTTTCTCTTTTCCTCCAATCATTTCATACTACAGTTCTTGTGATATTAAATTTCATCGTTTTTTTAATTGACCGCATCTTTCTATCTCTATTTCTCGATGTTTTATTGTTTTTGACTATGAGTGAAATAAGTGGAAAGAATAAGGCGACCGTCAGTCCCGAACAATATTTTGCCAAAGCCAAATCTCTTTGTTTTGGTTATCTATGGCTCTGACCTTTAGAGAGCCAGGGAGAGTGCGGAACCTTTCTTCGAAAATTTAGTAAATATTAGCTACACCCGCGGTTCCACCCACGTGAGTGATGATGATGATGAAAAGTACACTATGTGTTATTCCAGGGTAATAATAAATATAAGCTATCTTCATTCTAAAATTCAAAATCCGTTTAGCCGTTTGAGCGTGAAGCGGTAACAAACATACACACATACAAACTGTCGCCTTTATAATATTAGTGTGATTGCTGTTAGAATAGCAAGTTAGGTGTATGCTGATAGACTACGAGGACTATAAAGACAAGCTAAAACAATAAAGTAGCTCTCCAGTACACCAAATATAGATGGACGCCGAATGTGAGCGAGCGTTACGTGGTTTATTCGATTTCCCTTACATATCCACTTTCTCGTTTATACCGCCGGTCCTACAATACGCATAGCTCATACAATGACCTCTAGCTAATGACGTACCTATCAATAATGTTAAAAAAATACGCGTTCCACACCGCTACATTGAAAGTGGAACTCCCAAGATATCCGCTCGTACGCACAAGCCTTACGCACACACTTACACCTTGGTAATCGTGTAATTTTGACAAGTTCTCACGAAAAATCAAAAATAATGCAGTTGTCATGATTTCCAATTTTATGTTTAAATTGAAGGGTTTTGCAGTAGTTTTCGAATTCTATTTGACTAATACTTCAGGAATATTTAAAAAGTATGGCTACCGGAACGTCAGATGAAGATGGCGCCACCTGGCAATCGTTTGCCTTACCATGATTCTACCGGAAACATAGTCTCACGACGATGGCGCCATTTTTTTTCTTGCAGGGGAAAAGATTGTGAGGAGGTAGTTTATTCAATTCTTGTTGAGCATCGGAACGGAGAAGTCAACTGTAAAGTAGAATATAAGTGACCATTGAAAATACATATGTATTATGTCTAAAGAAATTATTTACTTCAAATGTAAAGTAGAATATAAGTGACCATTGAAAATACATATGTATTATGTCTAAAGAAATTATTTACTTCAAATGTAAAGTAGAATATAAGCGACCAGTGGAAAATACAAGCATTTTATACCTGGATGGACGAATTTCATTACACAGTCTTTTGTGATGAAATGGTGTAAACACCTCAAATTATCCAATACGCAGACGCCATTTGCTATGCCTCACTGTTATGTTTGGCGGTGTGGACTCCGTATTTTTTGTAACTTCTTGCGTACCTATCAAATTAAATCCGGCTTCATGTTTACACTGGTGCACTACTATAATTATATAATAAGTATAGCAAATGAGATAATTTAATCAAACTACAACATTCCATGAGATCATGACATGTTGTCACGTTGTTTTAAAATATACTTAGTTACATCATCATCTCATTGACACTTTTATCTTTTATATTTGTATTTTACATATGTTTTTTTCATTATAATGACATATGAAAAAATTATAAAACATTCACAAACATGGAAAAATTAAATCGCAGAAGAGTTTCTTGGTGCTCTCTTCTCTAACGGGCGTATTTCCGAAGCACCTGTATATAAAATAAGGGTATTTTCTTGTAAGAGACTTAACTCAGTTGGCACATGAAAGGGAAATTTCCGTTTCAAACTCAAAGCATACTTAGTTTACCTAAATTTTATTGATTTGATCTTATATTATTTTATGTATTTCTCCTTGTTCATGAGATATTAACTTTGACTTGTAAAAGTGCTATTACTTTGCAAACTAAACTATTAACAACAAATATATTAAGTCCCCTTTTCTAGTTGACGTGCCCTGTTGGATCCATTGAAAATATTATTAAACTAAGTATTAATCTTAATTATATAATATATGAAAAGTCGTATCGCTGACTGACTGACAATCAACGCACACCCTAAACCAGAGGTGTAATAACGATGTAATTTTCATGGTAGCATCCTTTGAAAGGGGAGCACCAGAAGTTTAAAAAAATATGGAGTCCACATCGTAAAGTAAACGATTGAATTAAAGCAAATAGCGGCTGCGTATGTGTGCGTCAATGGTTAATTTGTGGTATCTTGTGGTTGATACACAATTTCACACAATTTTATCACAAAAGACCGCATTTTTAATTTTCCGTGAGAACTTGATAGAATTAGCACGACTAACAAGGATGAGATCTTGCTGCGATGTGACGGCCGATCGGCATAGCATGGTGTATGTGTGTGCGTGAGGGACGCTTACCATCAGGCGAGCGTCCTGCTCGCCTTGGCACTGAATCAAAAAATAAAGTAACTTTAGTGGAGTATTTTCGCAGATGGAATCCAATTGTTTTTCTACAACTGCAAACTCCCTTCCATTGAGGAGTTTTTTTTATAACTGGACAATTCCACACCAATTAACTAGCTCCAAAATAGGATACCCTGTGCTATGGCCACTAGATAACAGATAAACATACATAGATAAGATTTTGTTAATAAACAAATGTAATTGTTGTTGTTTTCAGGAATCGCATAGAAAGGACGGCGTCGAAACGATGGCGGGGGTCGTTCCGGAGGGTGGTCGCCGCGGCAGTTTGTAAGTTTTACCAACATTTGAAACGACGGCGGGGGTCGTTCCGGAGGGTGGTCGCCGCGGCAGTTTGTAAGTTTTACCAACATTTGAAACGATGGCGGGGGTCGTTCCGGAGGGTGGTCGCCGCAGCAGTTTGTAAGTTTTACCAACATTTGAAACGGTGGCGGGGGTCGTTCCGGAGGGTGGTCGCCGCGGCAGTTTGTAAGTTTTACCAACATTTGGTTAAGAATAAGTTTCATATCAAAGCAATTTAATTGCTTTCAAATATTATGAAAACTTATGTGAGGTCTTCAAATTAACTTGGATAGAATCGACTTTGGTACGTGTGTATGTTAGCTTGACGATAACTTTTGTACCATGGATCCACCTTTAGCAAAAAAGTAAAACCTAAACGTGGCCATACATGCAACGGAATACCTGACAACTTTACCTGAACAGATTAGCTGTACTGTACAGATAAACCGGAACGTGTATGTGAAATTTGTACAGTTACCCCTTCGAGGGAGATTCAACATTCTGATAAGTAAACCTGCTCAGGTAATCTTGTCAGGTATATACCGTTACGTTGTCACGAGGTTGTCCTAGGGGTTGTTTCACTAGCCCAGGGACCAAACCTCAGTAGACAACATAAAAGAACAGGAACAATTAGGAGCACTTGGAGATGTTCATCAACAGCGGCTTCACCTTCATGGACACGTTGTAGCCGAAGATGACCATGCACAGAGATAGCTGGACTATCAGCAACGCTTGCAGGACACTGCTAGTCGAGCTGGTTCTTCCTTACTCAACACGAATACGCTCCAAGCTTGAAGTCAGCATTTTGGTGGGCATTCTACCTGCCGCTATTGTAGGTACGTGGTATTTACGCAGTAATTTAAACTGACAGATATAGATAGATGAAATAATAATTTATTTACCACTTTTTAACAGAAATTTTGTAAAAACCATGGACATGAAGGTGAAGCCGCTGTTGATAAACATCTCCGAGTGCTCCTAATAATTGTTGCTGTTATTTTATGTTGTCCACTGAGGTTTGGTCCCTGGGCTAGTGGAACAAACCCTAGGACCGCCTCGTGACACTGGCGCCCCACTGGTTATTTGAATTAAGAATAAATATAGACAACTATCAAATTTTGGGCGCTACTTGTGGCCAGAAGTTCCCCGAGGGTATCTACCAGCTCAAAGGGACTCCTTACTCACAATAGTATGTAGTAGGTGCAGAGCAAGTGCGAGCCATCCTTTTGGTTATGGGAAGTGGATTTATCTCATATGGAAGATAATACACTCACAGCTGACATAGCTTTAAGGAACATTTCTTCGAACCCACAGTAAGGAAGTAATTTGGTACTATGGTATTTCCAATTTAAAAAAAAGAACTCCTGGGAGACTGGGTATTTGGGTGCCAATTGTGGCCGGAGGTCCCCCGAGGGTGTATACCAGCTCAAAAGGACTCCTTGCACACAATAATTTGTAGTAGGTGCAGAGGAAACTTCATGATGCGAGCCATCCTTTTAGCTTTGGATAGTAGATTCCTTCTCATAGAAGATAATAGGCTCGCAGCGGAAGTGTCTTGAAGATCTTGCTGTGTTCCTCGTAGAAGTGAAGAAAGAAGTCACAGAGTAGAGATATGTAAGTATATTTATTTATTTTACTTGCATTTTTACTGGTATCTACATCGAAATGTTTAAGTCTTAGTAGCAAACACGTTGTACAATACAATACAATACAATACAATAACTCTTTATTGAACACATTACAATAAAAAAAACAACATAACAGTAATTATATATAAAATCTAATGTTGGACAATAGGCGGCCTTATCGCTATTTGCAATTTCTTACAGGCAACCTTTGGATGGACAGGAATATAAAATAAACATTGCGGTCAGTGATGGAGACTTACTTTGGAACAAAAAAGTTAATAGATAAATAACTACTATATAAACTATATAACTATATACAACTATATAACTTAATATTTGTATACATACTTACATAATGTGTTATCATAAATTTTGTTAAACACATAAATATATATACTATAATTAAATAATATAACATATATATTGGCAAATTTATAATATAATATACATAAATAAATAGCATGTTCACAAAGGAATAGTGTATAAATTATGTATGAATGACATAGTATCCAGCTTTATGACAGGTAGTGCTTCTTCACCATGTCTTTGAAGACAGCTATCGACTTAGCTTTTCTAATGTTGATGGGCAAAGCATTCCACAGTCTTACAGCCCGTTTAGTAAAAGAGTTGTGATAACATATCGTAGATTGGTCACGCACTTTCAACTGAAGAGTATTGGTGGAACGAAGAATACGGGAATGGGAAAGATGAAGGAACTCAAATCGCTCTTTCAGATAGGGAGCGGTCGATGGATTAAATAGGACACTGTACAGAAGAGAGAGGGCATGAGTATCCCGGCGACCTCGGATTGGTAACCATTTGAGCTTTGTGCGAAAATCAGATACATGGTCATACTTGCGTGAGCCAAAAACAAACCGAATGCAAAAGTTTTGTAAGCGCTCTAGCTAACTTAACTTATAAATCGCCAAGGATAGATGAAACAAGTAAAAATATAATTAAAATCCTGCAAACTTCTCTCGGTGCCATCGAGATGAGCCAATGCATGAATGTAGGATTTACAGGTTATTTGAATTAATAATTAATATAGACAAACTATCAAATGAGTATTATTATGATGAAAGAGGTTTGACATCGTCACAACGTGTACGGCCACCATGGAATCATATATCTATCTATGGTATAATATTGTCTGTCTGTCTTTCTGTTTGCTGTCGCGTCACGTTAAAACTACTGGACCTATTGAATTGCTCACTTTTGGGTGCTTGGGTTTCCTCTCCATCCCGCCAACGAGAATTGAACCCGCACCAATATGCTAAACAACTCTTACTTATATACCTTCAGGTGAGTGTTTTCGAGTTCCTCTGAGACTAAAATTTAAACTGTTATAGTTATATGCATTAAAGCTACTAGATTTTTCATTATATTTGCATTTTCGGCATCTTTACCTTGTAACAGACAAATTAATGTAGAATTATAATTATATTGAATTGTATTAAAAACAGTTGGTTAGTTTTTTTAATTTGTTTTTGTTGAAACACCTAAGAAAACCTAATATATGTTTTATATGCAGTTGAACTAGCAAATATTTTTTCTCTGGAAAATCTGTTTTTAAGTTGAATTTAATTTCGTCATCATCATGGTTAGTTTGTACGTTTTTTTAGTACATATACTTTGAAGTGATCTAAATTGATTTCCCATGATACATTATACATTATCCATTGATACATTATTTTCAAACCTCTTTTGAGATTAATTTCTCCGAGCTGGTATTTGACGGCGATGAATAAAATACTAATCTCGAATAATGCCCAATTTTATGAATCAAGGCAATGTAGAATTTCCAATTAAGAGCTACCCTATTTTTCCTATAAATCCATTTTATTTAGTATTGGGACGAATGAAGTTGTCAAATTTTTAACCTAATGACACAGCAGGTTGTGGTTTAGGTTGTTCATCTGATGGTAAGCGCCACTCCTGCCAATAAGAACTGCAGTGTCATCCAACATTTTGAATGTCGATTCTTGCATGACATTGCACTGCTGTTGACATTCTGAGAAAATATTTTATTTGGTCTCAAATCCTCACAGCCAATATGTGATGATAAATCTTACTTACTCGGAAATGATAACCTCATTGCATAGGTAGTTTACCACTGTGCATTGTCCAAACACATTTTACACACTTCCATCATAGACAACTGTATTATAACCTCATTGCATAGGTAGTTTACCACTGTGCATTGTCCAAACACATTTTACACACTTCCATCATAGACAACTGTATTATAGTCACAGTGACTTCCATTCTCAAATAAATAATTCTATCGCAGCCTTAATTTTTTCTACGAGTAGCATTCATATTTTTGACTCATTAGCTCGCTGTGCCTTTATTGTCAAAACGGATTAATCAAAAGAACTAAGTAAGATAGTTCTAACTATAGAAAGTTCCATTTAAAGTTGCCCCGATTGTTCCATAATCCGGATTATTTAGGGCTGCAGAGCTGAATTAAAAGCTTTTGTTTTCGATTTAACTGGCGCCATATTTAGGGCTGTGACTGTAAGACAGTTTATGAGCTTGCATCTTGCATTCAACTTGCACTGGCAATGTTATGTTTGGAGATAAAATATGTCGGTTAGTGAACTACACGAAACACGATATATATATATATCGATGACATTGTTCCATTTTTTCAAAGACGTGGAGCCTTCGTAGACAAGAGTCTACGAAGGAAATTTTTTGATTGAAAAAAATTCTTTTAGAAATTTGTTCTTGAAAGTTAAATGCACGTTAAATGTTTTCATTTGGTTGCAAAAAAGAGCCTGCTGACCGATTGATTGAGAGCCTTATGACTAGGTATTATTCTGGATCTGTGGTTAAATGTTTTCATTTAGTTGCAAAAAAGAGCCTGCTGGCCGATTGATTGCGAGCCTTACGACTAGGTATTATTCTGGGTCTGTGGTTAAATGTTTTAAAGTAGTTACAAAAAAGAGACCACTGCTGGCTGATTCAGAACATTGCGACTAGGTATTATTCTGGGTCTGTGGTTAAATGTTTTCAATTAGTTGCAAAAAAGGAGCCTGCTGGCCGATTCAGAGCCTTACGACTAGGTATTATTCTGGGTCTGTGGTTAAATGTTATCAACTAGTTGCAAAAAAAGAGACCTGCTGGCTGCTTCAGAACCTTGCGACTAGGTATTATTCTGGGTCTGTGGTTAAATGTTTTTAATTAGTTGCAATAAAAGAGACCTGCTTGCAAATAAGGGACCTGCTGGCCGATTCAGAGCCTTACGACTAGGTATTATTCTGGGTCTGTGGTTAAATGTTATCAACTAGTTGCAAAAAAAGAGACCTGCTGGCCGCTTCAGAACCTTGCGACTAGGTATTATTCTGGGTCTGTGGTTAAATGTTTTCAATTAGTTGCAATAAAAGAGACTTGCTTGCAAATAAGGGACCTGCTGGCCGATTCAGAGCCTTACGACTAGGTATTATTCTGGGTCTGTGGTTAACTGCTTTCAATTAGTTGCAAAAAAGAGACCTGCTGGCTGATTCAGAACCTTGCGACTAGGTATTATTCTGGGTCTGTAGTTAAATGTTTTCAATTAGTTGCAATAAAAGAGACCTGCTTGCAAATAAGGGACATGCTGGCTGATTCAGAGCCTTACGACTAGGTATTATTCTGGGTCTGTGGTTAAATGATTTCCATTAATTGCAAATAAAATGACCTGCTGGCTGATTCAGAGCCTTACGCCTAGGTATTATTCTGGGTCTGTGGTTAAATGTTTCAATTAGTTACAAAAAAGAGACCACTGCTGGCTGATTCAGAACCTTGCGACTAGGTATTATTCTGGGCCTGTGGTTAAATGTTTTCAATTAGTTGCAAAAAAGAGACCTGCTGACCAATTCAGAGCCTTACGACTAGGTATTATTTTCAGTTTAATTACATCGTACGGTTCAATACTTTTTTAAAGTGGCCAGTCCGCCAATGAACATTTGAAATCGAAATTGATTTAAAATTGTGATAAACAAAGAAATAAAGAAAAAACATTTATTGTAACACGTTTATTGAACATATTGAAAAAAAACTTGGAAAAATGAACCAAGGTGACATATTACAGCTGTACGAAAGGGGCACCAGCTGCGCCCCAAGTAAGAGGAAGGGTAAAGTTGTTCACAACTCTTTTATCGAAACAGTTTTTCCGGAAGTTCTATTATTTTCTTCAGTCTGCTTGTTTTCTTACTTTCAAACATATTTTTAATTTGCATGGCTCAACTATAACTGAAATATTTACTGAACTAATGAACATAACTGGGTATGCTATCACAACACGTAATGCATATTAACGATATCGTATTCATCGAATCGAATCATCAGGTCGCTTGTTCTGAATAACTCTATAACAAACTAATGATAAGAAAATGATATCCAACCGAGTAGTTCGTTATCGATAATTTCTGAGTCGGTCTGCTTATCTAGGCCAGTCCCAGCTTCATCATCAGCCTATACTTGTCCACTGTTGGACGTAGGCCTCGCCACTGAGCTCGGTGTTCAACTCTCTGCGTCCAGTTTCTCGCGGCCGATTTTTGCTGGTCGGCACTGCACCTGGCCACATGGCGTCGTACAAGGTATCCTCATGTATGACACCATGTGGCGTGGCCATCGTTCAGTATAGTGTAATTAGAAGATTTTAAGGAGTCAGGAAACTCTAAGACATGATACAAGTGCTATACGAATAACAATGTCACTACTTACCTGTAATTGTAACTTTATTAATTATCAAATTGGAAACTTGCCTTGTTTAGTTTTTGACGTGTAACATCTTTCGTCTTGCTTTCCTGAAATCTATGGGGGTGACTTCGTGAAAAGTTTAACATGTGTCACAGTGAAACAGTTGACCAATGAGCGCGTGCGGTGTTAGAGTAAAAATAAAACAGAACCCAGTGACGATAAAACAGAGCTTCAGGTTTCCCATTAGAAAAACAGATAAAACAGAGCTTGAAGCGAGCGATGATAAAACAGAGCTTAAAGCGAGCGATGATAAAACTGAGCTTGAAGCGAGCGATGATAAAACTGAGCTTGAAGCGAGCGATGATAAAACTGAGCTTGAAGCGACTACTGTAAGGCTCGCTCGTTTTTTTTCTTCTTTTACTGGTTAAGTAGGTACTATTTTACTTCATGTTTAAAAATTTTTTTTCTACTCTCATTTTCACATTGTTAGAAGCACAGTAATTAATCTTTGTAATTTCAAAATGACTGTTTACATTTTTCACTTCTCTAATTCATATCATTACTAGTTCTCCCGCCCGCGACTTCGTCCGCGCAGACTACAGTTTATCGCGAAAAAAAGCATCCTAGTTTCTTCTAGGATATTAAATACCGATGCAAAAGTAGGTATAGCACCAATGCTCTTGATTGTTTTTGACTTGTTAATTCTTTTCCATTCTATATTTTGGTATTGGTTTTGCTGAGTGTGTGTTCATTCCGTGATGTCACCGTGAGACCCCAACGGAAGACCAGCGCTGGTTGTTTTACAACCAGCATATGCGAGTTGGGACCTTATTGTTGCAATTATCGTTTACTTAAGTATTTATTTTTAAGGTTCCGATTCCGAATCTCAAAAGGAAAAAATGAACTCTTATAGGATCATTTAGTTGTCCGTCTGTCTGTCTGTCTGTAAATATATTTTTTCTCAGAAACGCGTGGAGGCATCAGTCAACGCATATGTTGACAATTGCAATGGAATCAAAATCTATAAGGTACATTCCGTTGACCTGGAATCATAGAAATAATGTGTTATAGCACAAGTAAAAGGAAAATCTGAAAACCGTAAATTTGTAATAAAATCACAAAAAAGATATGTTTTACTATTTTGTACGGAACTCTCTCGGTGCGTGAGTCCGACTCGCTCTTGTTTTTTTTTGTTGTAATCGCTGTAGCAAATAAACTTATTTCTTCATATTTATTTATTCTTATTTTAATTCCTAATTCCGAGTAGTTTTACCTTTTATCGATTCTTTGGATTGACTCCAGATGGATTGTCGCACAAGAATTGTATCACCTGGTTACCTAAGAACTCATTATGTTTTTATTTCTAAGCAAGGTGTTTCTGCACCATCGATATTGATTTGACATATAGGTATGAACTCATAGTAGGTATGAACTCATAGTAGCACTTCCTAAACAATTTATTTTAATTAAAGTCGGTTAAAAGTTCTAAATAAAATTGATCATATTTTATCACTTGGTTTCTAAAAATGTACAATAATTAGCCAGTATTCAAACGATAAGTTCGTCCACATCTTGCCAGACCTTGCATAAAAATGTTATTGTTCCAGACAACCTTTCATGCTTCACTCACGGCTGCAGCACGGGCTGGGTATCAGGCGTGCTGGGGACCGAGGCGCTCACCGGGGGCGCCTGGCTGGCGGCGCTACCGTGCTTGGTGGCGCTACCAGCGGCGCCCTTCTTCGCCGTGCTGGCGGACGCGAGGGGCCGGAGGGCAGGCGCAACCTGCATCTGTATTAGTTTTATAGTAAGTAACCAAAAAACTAACAAAATAATTTGCCCGACATAATTTCTACAATAATGTCCATTTTCGTACGTACAGTTATTATATAAATAAACAAATAAATAATATTACCTTTTAACGACCAAATGGCTGAAACGATTTTGATGAAATTTGGTGTGGAGATATTTTGAACCCTGAGAAAGGGCATAGGATACTTTTTATCGCAAGTATTGATCACAGTTTACTATATCTATGGAAACATCTATATCTATTCTTCTATTCTTCTGTTTATACACAGACATGTCAGCATACATTCTGTACACATTAAAATAAACAAGCAGCAAATGTATGTTAAAAACTAAACTAAAAACTATGTTTATTTTTAAATGCATTGTAATCGAATTGTGAGCTACCCTGAGTTTCAGACGGATAGTTTAAATGCATTGTAATCGAATTGTGAGCTACCCTGAGTTTCAGACGGATAGTTTAAATGCATTGTAATCGAATTGTGAGCTACCCTGAGTTTCAGACGGATAGTTTAAATGCATTGTAATCGAATTGTGAGCTACCCTGAGTTTCAGACGGATAGTTTAAATGCATTGTAATCGAATTGTGAGCTACCCTGAGTTTCAGACGGATAGTTTAAATGCATTGTAATCGAATTGTGAGCTACCCTGAGTTTCAGACGGATAGTTTAAATGCATTGTAATCGAATTATGAGCTACCCTGAGTTTCAGACGGATAGTTTAAATGCATTGTAATCGAATTGTGAGCTACCCTGAGTTTCAGACGGATAGTTTAAATGCATTGTAATCGAATTGTGAGCTACCCTGAGTTTCAGACGGATAGTTTAAATGCATTGTAATCGAATTGTGAGCTACCCTGAGTTTCAGACGGATAGTTTAAATGCATTGTAATCGAGTTGTGAGCTACCCTGAGTTTCAGACGGATAGTTTAAATGCATTGTAATCGAATTGTGAGCTACCCTGAGTTTCAGACGGATAGTTTAAATGCATTGTAATCGAATTGTGAGCTACCCTGAGTTTCAGATGGATAGTTTAAATGCATTGTAATCGAGTTGTGAGCTACCCTGAGTTTCAGACGGATAGTTTAAATGCATTGTAATCGAGTTGTGAGCTACCCTGAGTTTCAGACGGATAGTTTAAATGCATTGTAATCGAGTTGTGAGCTACCCTGAGTTTCAGACGGATAGTTTAAATGCATTGTAATCGAGTTGTGAGCTACCCTGAGTTTCAGACGGATAGTTTAAATGCATTGTAATCGAGTTGTGAGCTACCCTGAGTTTCAGACGGATAGTTTAAATGCATTGTAATCGAGTTGTGAGCTACCCTGAGTTTCAGACGGATAGTTTAAATGCATTATAATCGAGTTGTGAGCTACCCTGAGTTTCAGCCGGATAGTTTAAATGCATTGTAATCGAGTTGTGAGCTACCCTGAGTTTCAGCCGGATAGTTTAAATGCATTGTAATCGAGTTGTGAGCTACCCTGAGTTTCAGACGGATAGTTTAAATGCATTGTAATCGAGTTGTGAGCTACCCTGAGTTTCAGCCGGATAGTTTAAATGCATTGTAATCGAGTTGTGAGCTACCCTAAGTTTCAGACTGATAAATTAAATGTAATGTAAATAAGAATAATTAATTTAAAAAAACATATATTTTTTTATGGTTTTTTTACTTTATATGCTTTTAAGTGTTTTTTATTTTAATTGAATTGTCACCGATTTGTGAGCTACCCTGAAAGTTTCATCCGGACAGCTAATAGGGAAGTGCTAAAAATTTGAATTGCAAGATTCCAAGACAGGCAGAAATACATAGATACAAAGATAGATAGATAGATAGATACGTACATACATCATCATCAGCCCGTATTCGTCCACTGGTAGACGTAGGCTTCTCCTTGTGAACGCCACTGAGCCCGATCTTCGGCTCTCCTCATCCAGTCGCTCCCAGCCGCCTTTCGCAAGTCGTCCACTCCACCTGGCCAGCGCGGGCGGGCGCCCAACACTACGTTTGCATAAACGAGGTTGCCACTCTAGAACTCGTTCATCCCAACGGTTGTCAGTTCTTCGAGCTATGTGACTGACCCATTGCCACTTCAAATTCTTGGACCTATGTCGGTTACCTTTGTCCTCCGGCGGATCTCAGAGCTTGCTGAGTAAACTTATATCTGTGGACCAGCTTCACTGCGTGGTTTCCGCTCCGTAAGTCATAACTGATAGAACGCACGCGCTGAACACTACTTTAGTTTAAAGGCACTATGGTCGATATGGACAACGACAAGACCTGACTTAGTTTAACAAATGCTGCCCAACCCAGCTTAATCCTACTATTGGCTTCCCTTTCGAAGTTGTTCCTACCCAATTGTATAATCTGCTTGACGTAAACATATTCCTGAACAACTTCAAGGGGGACACCGTCAATGACGATCGGTTGCGGGGTAATAAGGTCGTTAAACAAAAAAAAACCTTGTTTTTATCCATGTTCAACCCGAGACCGAAACGACTAGAGGCGTGAGCTAGGTTGGTCAGCATTTGCTCGAGATCCTGCAGTGACTCCGCCACAAGCAAAATCATCGGCGAAACGAAGGTGCGAGATATAATCGCCATTTATATTAATGCCCGTTCCTCTCCACTCCATGGTCTTGAACATATCTTCCAGGGTATTAGTGAACAGCTTCGGGGATATATTGACATCTCCCTTTCTCACTCCTCTGTGCAGCTGGATAGGTTTAGCCTGTTCTGGACATGAACGGAAATTGTCGCAGCATCATACAAGCATCTCATAACCTCTATATATCGCCAGTCCACTTGGCACACTGCAGGAATTCGAGAAAAGCTCAAGTTTCGTCATAGTCAAAGGCTTTATCATAGTTCACAAAGGGCTGGTTATACTAAACAGCCACACTGTGTGGATGTGGTCCATTGTCTCGTAACTCCTTCAAATCCAGCTTGCTCTGGAGGCTGAAACTCATCAAGTCTTCTCGCTAGATAATTCGAAATTACATTACCCTAGCAGAAACACTGAAGATCTCAACCACGTTGTTAGTGAGGACTTTAAGCACGAGAAAACCTACGCCGTCCTGGGATTATTGGTCACTTTCCCGGTAGTACAAAAAGTGGCCCGATTCTAGAGTATGGTATCCTCGCCCTCTTTTCGGACTTCGCATAACCCCATAATGTGCCACCTTATCTTTGCCAGTTCAGTTTCGAGCTGTGCCATATGGTCGTCAAGCCCGAGTGTTCGTCCTTTCGTCGCTATAATGCTTAATTATGTCATGCGGCAATTTGCAAAGTTGTGGGAAATGACGAAACCGCTAAATCCCCATTGGCGTTGTGGCAACTAATTCCCACAAAGCTAAATCCCCCTTGGTTGCTGCAGCGACCAAAAAAAAAACATGGACGTATAGTTTTACCGTTTGACCGATTTGAATGTAATCTCGCATTTATTATCGAATCTGTGTGTTTCTCTCTTCTAAGGGATACATATCGCATTTATTATCGAATCTGTGTGTTTCTCTCTTCTATTTTACATATATTATACGTTAAAATACCAATAAAGGTTTTCTTTTTTAATAAAGCCACGGGGTTTCTCCGCGAGCCGTAAATTTTTGCAATTTTTGTTGGTTTTCACACAAATATTGTGGTCACTTTTTGTACTGAATTGTGTTGATAATTTGATGTTAACGGATAGGTAGGTTCATCTAGTATATAAATAAAAAAAAAACAGTATATTAGTAGTAACAGTGATTGCTTTCACTTCCAAAATTTCTGAAAATACTGCCGTTTTTTGGCTTCATCATTTTTCCGCGGTGCCCTCTCCTTACATAATAATCTCATAACACTTTGGTTTAGTTTGTCAATGGCTACATATATTCAGCCAATCACAGGCCGAGTTTTTTACGGATCCGCCAAACCATTGAAGAAGGAACGGAAAATATGTTTTACTCGGGAACAATATTTTCGCGCCATTTTGCCGTCTTGCCGCAGTGATGTCATGGTCACGTGGTCGGAGTGTATTCACAAGGTTGTTTTTTTTATAGCGGGGACACTGAGCGGTTCTCACAATAACTTAAACAAATACTTTCAAACTTAAATTGAAGTTATTCGGAACTGACTACAAAAAATAATGGAAGAGTACCGAATAATAATAGTTTTATATCTGAAATATTTTTCTATTGACACAAAAACGCTAAAACATGCGTTCAAATTTGGTTGTTGACATAAAATCAACATTATGACAGCAACAATTTGCTCTGCTTGTTTTTATGCTCTATGATACTAAACGACATATTCACAATGCAAGTTCAAAATAATGGGATAGTACTCGCAAAAATACTTAGTATGTTATTCGTTTTGCAATGCTTTAAAGAGATCCGTTCATATATATCGTCGCTGTAGTTGGAAAACTAAATAACCAACAAAACCAAAATTGCGAGAAAAACGCGATTTACTTTTTTTTGCATCAAAAATGGCGATAACTTTTTTTTTTCATACAATTTTACTGTGATTCTTTTGATATTATATAGATTGTTACTGTATCAATAGATTAGAATTATAAAACATTCTGGTTCATTTGTTAGTAAGCAAAAAATAAATAAAAGTAACTATTTCTTTTTCCCTCGCTAAGGTTTTGAATATTTGATACACTTATTTATTTTTGCACGTTAGTTGTTTAGTTCTCCTTCGTCAATGTTCTCCATTGAGTTTCAAAAAGCAAGCGATAAGTGCCATTATTTAATTTTACTACAACAGTCAAATTATAAAATGAAATATTATTTACTTATATTTTACTATGAAAATCCTATCCTTGGATATAGATTCAAATAAAATTAGGATGTATATTGAAATAAAATCATCAAATAATCATTTCTTTCTTTAAAGAGTGCGCAAGGAAAATAATAGGCCTCTCTTAATGCACGCCACTGAGCTCGATCTTCAGCTCTCCTCATTCATTTTCTTCCAGCCACTTTTCGCAGATCGTAACTCCACCTCGCCACAGGGCGTCCTACACTAAGTTTGCCTAAACGTGGTCTCCACTCGAAAACTCATATACCCCAACGGTTATCGGTTCTTCTGGAAATGTGACCAGCCCACTGCCACTTTAGCTTGCTTATCCTTAGAGCTATGTCGGTCACCTTGGTTCTCTGTCAGATATATTCATTCCGAATTTTGTCCTTCAGAGAAACTCCAATATACCTCTCTCCATAGCTCGCTGAGTGACCTTAAATTTGTGGATAAGTTCAACTGAGAGTGTCCACGTTTCGGCTCCGTAGGTCATGAATGGTAGGACGCACTGATTGAAGACTTTTGTCTTCAGGCACTATGGTACGGACGACAAGAAGACTTAACAAAGCTTGCCAAAATGCTGCCCAAGCCAGTTGAATTCTTCTGCTGGCTTCCTTCTCAAAACTGTTCTTACCTAATTGCAATATTTCCAATAAGTCCAAGGTAAAAAACTTATTGCTGGTCAATTTCAAGAGGTACACCATTGACTGCAATCGGTTCCAGGTCAATAAGATCGTTAAACATGATTATGGTCTTATCTATGTTCATTCCGAGACCGGTGCATCGAGAAGCATCATCTAGGTTGGTAATCATACTTTGTAAGTCTTGTGTCTTGTCTATACGTCCTGTGGTCTTGAACATTGGAGCTCCAGCATTCAAGCTGGCTAAACATCTTAATTTTCTTTTAAGAAGCAAAGCGAGTTTCAATCCACAGTATAGTTTGAAAAATAGCTTAGATTTAATTCACAAAGTTAAAGACGTTATTATTCCACCGAATGCTACATTGTTGTCATTGGATGTAGACAGTTTGTTTACCAATGTTCCCTATAAAGAGTGTTTACAAGTATTGGGTTCTCACTTTGAGAAACAACGGTTACACCCTGGTGAGACAGATGATCTTATTAATTTGACTAATATTTGTATGGAACAAAATTATTTTAGATTTAACAATCAATATATAAGAGAAGGTTTAGCAATGGGTTCCCCCTTGAGTCCTCTGATGACCGAGTTATTTATGGACAATTTTGAATGTCAACATTTAGTTAACGATCCCAATATTATTTTTTACTTTCGATATGTGGACGATGTTATTATTTGTTGGACAGGTACTCTCCGTCAAATTGATTTATTTGTTATTGAGATCAACAATATCCACCCCAAAATTAAGTTTAAATTAGAACTAGAAGAAAATCGGTCTCTTAACTTTTAGATTTAACTTTAACGAGGGTAATTGATAAACTAGATTTTCCAATTTACCGTAAACCAACACACACGGATATTGATATTCCTTCTTCTTCTTGTCACCCCATTCAACATAAATTAGCAGCCTTTCATAGTTATGTACACCGGTTATTGACAGTTCCTTTGTCTTCTGAGAATTATAATAATGAATTACATATTATTTATCAAATTGCTATTTCAAACGGGTACAATAAGGAAGTGGTAGATAATTTGATAAAAAGAAAACTACAAGATAGGGTTCGATCATTACTTTTTGCGGGTCCACGGGATAAAATCAACAAATATGTTGGTAGTTTGTCATACATGGGCCCAGTTTCTGATAAAATCGCAAACTTACTTAGGAAAAACAACGCTTATGTAGCGTTTCGAACCAATAACAATCTGCGTCATCTTTGTAATGGTAAAGACTGGATAGAGAACCACAAAAAGTCCGGTGTTTACAAGTTGGTTTGTGATGAGTGTAACGGGGTGTATGTGGGTCAGACCGGCCGCAAATTTGAAACTAGGTTTAAAGGACATAAGGCCGCGTATAGGAATAGTCCCAGTCCCATTTCGCTAAACATTTAATTGAGTCCGGTCACTTTCTGCGGAGTGATAATACGTATAATGTTTTACACGTTTGCGACAAGGGTTTCCGTTTGTGTGTATTGGAACAATTAGAAATTTTAAGACATAACAATAATAGGTATACATTGTTGAACGACCAAACCAACTTAGTTTCATCACCTTTGTTGCGTTTTTTCACTGGAAATGTGTCACAAGTAACAGGCGGCGATGACGTAATCGTAAATATGGTGCGATAGTGGCATGACCTTGCGAAATCATAGTGATTCATTCTGGCTCAAACTGGTTCTCGGCGATGCAGTAGTGCAGTCGCACTAGCTCAGGCGCGTAGCCTATATAAGGGAATTTGTTACCATTGCTGAGTCACTCTCAGTCCAACACTCGATGAGTCAACATCACCCGAAGATGCCTCGTGCAGAGGCGAAACACGTGTCGTATTGATGTCAGACGTTTGGTATTTGGATCGAGGTATATGTTTTTTTATTGTGTTTTTATATTTTATGTATATGAATATATAAGTGTTACGATACTTGTATTTGGGTAGGGTTTGTTTAGCTTGGGGGTTTTTTATTGTGTATATATATTTATATATATTATTTGTATATAAGTGTTTTTTCTGGCCTCCAGGCCTTAGCTTTCATTTCATTTATATTTTTCATTAGTTCAATTTTGGATAGGGTTTTGTTTAGCGTGGGGTTTTACTTGTTTTAATTTTACCATTTATCATTTGTCTGACTTACAGTTTTGGCGGAAGTAAGCTACATATTTTTTATTCTGTTCATTTTTTTACGTATCATCGTAAGTGTGAGATATTCTCAAAATTGATATTAGTCCCCATTCCTTTCGGATCCAGCATCTTAAACATATCTTCCAGGGCATTAGTGAAGTTTCGGAGATATAACATCCCTCTGTCTCACTCCCCTGCGCAGTTGGATATGTTTAGACTGCTGGTTTTGAAGTCAACCTCTCAATTTACTCACAATCTAGAGTTTTATGGCTACAAATTACTCTATTCAGAATCATTTCCAGATTTCAAATTAACAATCGTTGTGTTTGATGAAGGCAAACTTGCCTACCATGCATGTAATTCTGCAGGTATTATCTTCTTACTTCAGCAGGTCTTTTTTCTTGGCTTCCGTAATCAGAAGAGGGTGCTCGTATGCCATTGTAAGTACCTCTTTGGCAATGTCAATATCCCCATGCGTTGTTCTCCTTGTCGCTCGTCCAGTAGTTCAAGACGTGTCCATCGCCATGTAGGGACCGTCGTCGTACCCATATCTAAATTGAATTATGCTTGGAAACTGTTTTTCAATTCGCAAGCATCTGATTTTAAGCCAGTTGGCTTTTTCCTTGCGGTACAGGTGTTTCGATTTTTTATTATTTTGCCAGCCAGTGACTATCATGTCTTCATTGTTTGGGCTGATATTTTTGTTGTTCCTTGTCGATCGCGCTCTATTGTTTATGCCCTTTCAGTCGATAACAGACTTCACCTCTATGTATCTTTTTTTATTTTTCTATTGAACTGTGCACTGAATCCTGCCTCTCCGCGTAGCCAGGACGCTCGATTACCACGCCAACAGTCGGCGTTACCTCCGTCACAGAATAAAGAAACAAAGAGAAACGTTTTGCACCGCGCGCTCTCATTGGTCAACTGTTAATCAGTAACTTTTCATTTCATCTATACCTGCTTTTCGTCATAATACCGTTAGTCAGGTTGGCTTAGCGATAGACTGCTTGGACGCCAGTATGAAAAACAGGAGTTCAATTCCCCCTGAAGTGTTTACGTTTTGTACTAAAAAGTAGATTAGGAAAACTGTCTTATAAAATAATGATCGTGATGGACAGTGTGATGGCCAGCATACTAATAAGAACCGCCCCTCCCCCCCCCCCCACCTCGCCTCTTTTGATTGATTCACTAGCTTAAAAGAAGTGCGCACATTTCGCGCCATTTCACTAAAATATTCAAAACTAATAGGTTTCAATTTGTGTTTCAGCTGCTTCAATAAAATTGAACATAATGATCTTGTAAACAGTCAGATAACTTTTGTGGATAATTAAATAAATGTACGTGTTTTTTAGTTAAGTACTATTTAATTTGGGTTGAAAGGGACGGATGAATGAGATTAGAAAGGGACGGATGAATGAGATTAGAAAGGGACGGATGAATGAGATTAAAGGGAGACGGAAAAAAAGACGATCGGTGTAAAGACGTGTATTTAAAAGGAAGGAAAATAAATCAAGATTATCTGCTACGATCCTGGGGTTTTTCTTTACCCAAACACAAACAATCCTACAAATCTAGAAACATACGTCCGAGATATACAAAAATTTCAAAGAATTAAGACTATTTTCAACGACAATACCTGGATGGTTTGTTGCATATATGGCGTGGACGCGACCCGGATCAAAAAAGACGAAACAACGACGTATTCAAGCAATCGCAAGAGCTGTGACGCTGCTAGGGTTTATATTGGTTGTCGTGACCGGTTGTGACTTTCAAGACGTATTCAAGAAGACGATTTCTTATATAAAGACGAAAAGATGGTTGGACATGGACACAGTAAAGATCGCCGACAAAGTCGCCAAGCAGATTTCAACGAAGATGCACAGGAGCTCAAAAGTGTGAGAAATATTAGCTACACACAAGCAGAAGACCTAATTTTGTCGTTTACAGGCCAAGACAAGACCTACCCTGACGTAATGACTGATAAAGACGTGGCTCAGCAGCGAAATGGGCCTATAATTCTTCAAGAGGGTTTTATCACCTTTCTTTAAGAACAAAACCACTACGCTCCTGTGCCACGCCTCTGGCGTAGTACCCTCGAGGATGACGGAGTTAAACAGCTTCTGAAGTACTTTAAGTACCGGTGCTCCACCCGCTTTCAGTAGCTCTGTCGTTATTCCGTCCTCCCCTGGTGCCTTGTTGCTCTTAAGCTGTTTGAGAGGTATTCTGAACTCGTGTAGGTTGACGTCCGAGATATCTTCGCTATAATGTCGGGTCAAACGGGCTCTTGCATTGCTAGTCGTGCTAGGAGGACTACGCGATGAGGAGTATAATTGTGCATAGAACTTCTCGAACTCACTCAATATCTCTGGCTTTGACGAAACGATGCTGCCACTGTCGGTTTTCAGCTTCGTCAACAAGCTTTGCCCAATAGACAGATCTCTTACGAACACTTTGGAGCCCTTGTACCGCTCCATTGCATTCTTAATACAAGTAGTATTATAGGAACGCAAATCGTGTTGCATCGACATGGAGATCTGTTTATTAAGCAAGCTGTAACTCGACATATCCACTGACAGCCTCATCTCGCCTCGTTCTGCTATAAGTTTGAGTGAATGCTCAAAGAGTTTCAGTGTTCTATTTTTGCGGTGGGTCTTAAAGAACTCCGACCCAACCGCGTGAACAATTTCCATTTTGGATTTGCAATTTTTGAGCTCCAACTGAAAGCTCTCGGGGTTTTGTATTTGGGCAGGACTTGGGCCAAGAGTAAATCCCATCAAACGAGACCTCTCCAGCTTTACGTTGATATTCAATGAGCCTCTTACCATGCGGTGATCACTGCCGGTCTTAACCCTGTTGATCACAGAGACATCATTAAATATATGCCTATTGGTCGTCAAAATGAAATCTATCTCGTGCTTATGACCACCGGGGTGCATCCACGTCCATTTCCTGGACAGGCGCTTCTTGAAAAAGGAGTTCATCATAAAGATTCTCTCTTTCTCCATGAAGTCGACAATTCGCTAACCCCTTTGGTTCCGTTGTCCCAATCCAAACTGCCCCACTCTCAGTTCATCGCCATTCCTCATGCCCAGCTGTGTGTTGAAGTCGCCCATCACCACTGTGAAGTGTGTTCGGGATATATATGGCATTAGAAATGTCGTTATACATAGCCTCCACTTCATCGTCCGGGCGCTTCGAGTATGAGGCGTACACCTGTATGACCTTCAACGAATACCGTTCAGTAATTCTGAGTATGAGGTATGCCACCCTGCTCGAAGCACTTTCGATTTTCACAATGTTGTTGACGAGGGACTTGTGGACGAGAAACCCGATACCGTGTTGGGACTGCTGGTCGCCTCGCAGAAATAGAGTAAGTTGCCGGAGTTAAGGGTCATCGTATCCTCTCCCTCTCTTAAGACTTCTGATAACCCTATAATACCCCACGCAACTTACTTACTACTTCTTCCAGCTCTATCAACTTCTCATCGGTCCTCAAGGTGCGTGCGTTATAAGTTACCAGAATCAGATATCATGGGGGTTGGTAGCTGGCGATGGGTCTCTGCCGGGGATTCTTAGCACCCCTTGCTCCGCCGTTACCGTGGCTGCTACCGGTGCCAGGAATAACGGAGCCGCCAGGGACTGGGGCCGTCTTTGCGGTTCGTCTATCATATTGGGGGGGTTTGCCATAGTCATCACACTTGGCAGGTGGATTGGTGACCGCAGTGTTACAAATATGTGCTCGGAGGACGCTGCTGCCCATCTTCCGGTGTGTATTCCCTTAGTTGACTCTTACGACATCCACAGGAGGATTGGGAGGGGTTTTATTCTAAGCCGAGACCGCCACGGCGTTGAGGGCACCATGGAATAGTAAAAAACAATTATAAAATATCATCGATAAAGTTAAATCATTAACTGTCCAGGGTGTAAATAAACTAAGAAAAACTAAAAAAAAAAAAAAAAAACTAATAATGGATGGATATAAGATCACTTCTCACACGCGGTGCACGCTTGTCATAGCCTAGGTACCGAAGGTAACGTATCCCCTATTACTTCTTCCAGATAAGCTGGTCCCTGGCAGCTTGGTGTGGGCCTCGAGGGCTCTGGGCAGCCAGGATCGCGGCAGGGGCAGGCGGCGCGGGGGCGTTGGCTCTGTCCCCACTCTACTGTGCGGAGATTGCTCCTAGAACTAGAGGATTGGCTGCGATGCCAGCACTAGCCTGCAGGTATTACGATTACTACTAAATGGTAACCTTAATCCTGATTTAGTTGCAATTAATACTATCGAGCATAATTTATTCATGTTATGACAATGTTATCCTTTTTCATTAACATTAAAACCTCATTTGAAAGTTTACACTGTGCACTGTCCACACACATTTCATAGTTTATCACTGTGCACTATCCATACACATTTCATAGTATATCACTGTGCACTGTCCACATACATTTAATAGTTTATCACTATGCACTGTATACACACATTTCATAGTTTATCACTATGCACTGTCCACACATATTTCATAGTTTATCAATGTGTACTTTCTACACACATTTCATAGTTTATCAATGTGTACTTTCCACACACATTTCATAGTTTTTTAATGTGCACTGTCCACACACATTTCATAGTTTATCACTGTGCACTGTCCACACACATTTCATAGTTTATCACTGTGCACTGTCCACACACATTTCATAGTTTATCACTGTGCACTATCCATACACATTTCATAGTTTATCAATGTGTACTTTCCACACACATTTCATAGTTTTTTAATGTGCACTGTCCACACACATTTCCCGCAGTTCCATTCTCAAATTTTAATAAATCTATCGCTGCCTTAATTTTTTTCTGTCGTTCATACATTTGACTCATTCAGTCGATACTACTGGTTTGGGAAGGACGTGCAGTTTACGTCATAATATCTTACATCTTACCTATCTAAATAGCTATTTGTTAACATTCTTAAAAAAAAAAAAGAAAACATTAATTTTATATAATTCATATATTTTTTATCCTTAACAATAAATAAAGTGCAAAACAAACCAGAACAGTCTCCTGTTTTATTCCTGCACAAAATTAGTTATCCAAAGTAATTAATAACCAGTTTTTGACCGTATCGACATCTTCACATCCTCGTTCCGGTTACCAACTGTTCTTGTACTACACCATTGTCAACTGCAAGAAGTCTCCTTGAGCTGGTGACCAACCATCGGGGGAGCTCCGGTCCGGTCCGGTTTGGCTGAACACCTTTCAGCCAAATAAATTCATAATCTCTTAAGTGGGATGATTACATACTAACTAGCTCCACAGGCGTGGACTGCATAAATTGTGTGTAATTATGTTCAATCGGAGTGGCGTTTGTAGCACGTGTTAGTAGGGACAACAATTATTTTCACATTGCGCTCCTATATTTCTCTATCTTTGTTGTTGATGCACGACGCTGTGACGGTGGAAACGTAGCGATAACGCAACCTGTAAATTAATCAAAGACTAACTATCTAGAAAGATTTTACAATCTGTCAAATTGTCCTCTTGTTCCAGCAGCGGCATCCTATTCGCGTACTGTGCGGGGGGTATTCTGTCGGCGCATGCCTTGTCATTATCCATGGCAGCGCCCCCGACTGTCCTGCTGGCGGCCCTGTTGTGGCTCCCAGAGACACCGTCGTTCCTCATCAGCGTGGGAAGGGTACAGGTACATTTCTGCCATTTGCCTGACCAAACATAGGCTTGAAAGTTGACGTATGATTTTCCGCCGAGAATTGCATTATTGTGGATTCTGTGTTTGTCAAATAGTTTTCTATTACTACCAGAGACCAGCGCTAGAGACCGCCAAAGCACCTGTAATTAGAATTTAAAGTTACCTAAGTAGGTATATTAAATCTAAGAAAAAATTAATAAGGCGTGGAAGATTCCTTCAATAACCTCCATAACGTCGGAGTCATTATGTAAAATATTGATACGGCTTTCAAAAGAAGCTGCTGCTGCCACTACACATACAATCTGCTAACTTTAAGCAGAATTTATTTAAAACGTGCTTTAGCTAATCGATGATCGGGTGGCAATATATCGCCAACACGCCTCATTGCGCGTATACTGCGCGTACGCATGTGGCAAGTTTCTGGAGACGAACCCTACGTCCAGCTGTGAACAAGTAATAGGCTGACAATGATGATGATGACAAAAAAGGTGAGATTATTGTATGTATTTATGTCTGTTGTCTCACAGCGTAAACTACTTAACCTATTTAAACTTGTAAGGTATGCGCCCCGTGGCTATGCGCGCGTAGTCAATTATAAGGTATGCGCCCCGTGGCTATGCGCACGATGTCAATTATAAGGTATGCGCCCCGTGGCTATGCGCGCGATGTCAATTATAAGGTATGCGCCCCGTGGCTATGCGCGCGATGTCAATTATAAGGTATGCGCCCCGTGGCTATGCGCGCGATGTCATTTTTCCGAAAATAAATGTATGGGCAAACAGCATCTAAAAGCACCCCAAACAAAGCAAACAGACATCGTTTCACTTGTATAGTTTACAAGCTATACTTGTGGCTTTGCCCGCGTGGTCATTTCATTTAAAAGTAACATACGTGTTATTCCAGGACCAAAAGTGGGTTGGGCTTAGATTCGTGCCGCACGAATTTCGATAAAATGATGGGTGGAACATGTAGCGGGGAGCCCCTTCTTCAAATTTTATTTTGCTTTTTATGCGGAAATTTATATTTTTTGAGATAATTGTAATTTAAAATTTGAATATTGTATTATATGGAACGCAAATAGTGGCTAAAAAGATCTGTAATATAGGCCAAAAATGTTTCGTAGGCTCATAACGGTTTGTCTCTTTCTGTCTCATATATGCAAGAACGAGACAAACATAGTGCAGGCTATCAGGCTCGTTTCGTGAATGGCCGATGCGAGCTCGCTCGTCCGTCATTCTGTTCCTTTACTGGACAAAATAAATTAGAGTGAGATGCTAGGTTCAAAATGAGCCTCAGAATCGACTCAGGGCATTCCGACATGAGTAGGTTAGGTTCAAAATAAGTGACACGGAGCACCCCGACTCCAAGTCGTCTTGTGCATCACGCCCCTAGAGTGTATATAAAAACGCGGAGCCAGTAGCTCGCGTGGGAGGCAACCTCGCGAGAGTACTGGTGAGAGCCCATACCGGAGTCCGACACTTCCAATTATAAAACTTCATGCTTAACCTAAAAAAAACGTACTTAACCTCAAAAACTTCTTAATTTTTTTCTCCAAATACATTAGTTTCCGCACATCCCCACTCAAGGGGGGGACGTCCCCCATATATCATCCCCGTATTTTATGTTGATCTCTGTATTATACAGTATCTAGCTACTTATAATCAAAACTTAATCTTAGGTTTTTTTGTGTGAAAGCGAGTAATAGTCATTTTCCCATTTCCCCGTGGCAATTTTCCATTTTCCGAGATAAATGTGCCTTATGGTTGCTGTTATTTACAGTATCTACATACAATGTTGCATCAAAATCAGTCCAGGCGTTTTGGCGTGAAAACACCCCAAACAATGAAACAAACAGACCCCATTTCACTTTTATATAATAGTGGGGATTGTGGAATTCTTCTCCACTGTCCGAATGAATTGCTAAACTACTAGGCTTGTTGAATTCTTCTCTGTTGCCTGCATGACTTGCTAAACTACTAGGCTAGTTGAATTCTTCTCTGTTGCCTGCATGACTTGCTAAACTACTAGGCTAGTTGAATTCTTCTCTGTTGCCTGCATGACTTGCTAAACTACTAGGCTAGTTGAATTCTTCTCTGTTGCCTGCATGACTTGCTAAACTACTAGGCTAGTTGAATTCTTCTCTGTTGCCTGCATGACTTGCTAAACTACTAGGCTAGTTGAATTATTCTCTGTTGCCTGCATGACTTGCTAAACTACAAGGCTTGTTGAATTCTTCTCTGTTGCCTGCATGACTTGCTAAACTACTAGGCTAGTTGAATTCTTCTCTGTTGCCTGCATGACTTGCTAAACTACTAGGCTAGTTGAATTCTTCTCTGTTGCCTGCATGACTTGCTAAACTACTAGGCTAGTTGAATTCGTCTCTGTTGCCTGCATGACTTGCTAAACTACAAGGCTTGTTGAATTCTTCTCGATTTCCCTCAAGACTTGCTAAACGACCAAGCTTGCTGAATTCTTCTCGGTTGCCCGCATGACTTGCTAAACTTCTAGGCTTGCTGAATTCTTCTCGGTTGCCCGCATGACTTGCTAAACTTCTAGGCTTGCTGAATTCTTCTCGGTTGCCCGCATGACTTGCTAAACTTCTAGGCTTGCTGAATTCTTCTCGGTTGCCCGCATGACTTGCTAAACTTCTAGGCTTGCTGAATTCTTCTCGGTTGCCCGCATGACTTGCTAAACTTCTAGGCTTGCTGAATTCTTCTCGGTTGCCCGCATGACTTGCTAAACTACTAGGCTTGTTGAATTTTTCTTAATGCGTGACTTTTCGTATTGGAAAAACTAACTCTAAGAATTCAACTCACTGCTTAGAGCAATAGATTTTAATTTTTCCACATTACTTCATTCGACTTTCAGGATGCAGCCAAGATAATCTGCTGGTTCAACGGCTCAGATTTCCGCGAGGACCTCACAGACGTGATCGAGCAGCAGGAAGTTCTCATCAGGACCTCTGACTCCTATGGGAAGAGACGGGAGGCCATGAGGAGGCAGGACTCTGACACTTTCCAGCCGATGCTGAAGAGGAGCAGCGGACTGGACTCCAGTTCCACTTCGGACAAGGATAAGAAGAGTGAACAGTCCCCTTGTAGGGAATTGTGTAAGTTAATTTTGACTTGTTAATTTTCACTTTTCCGATTCGTAAATGAACTAGTTTCTTCGAAACGTTTCACTTATTTAGTCTTCGAATAAAAAAAAGTGCTAATTACCGACTGCGAACAAAACTAAAAAGAAGCATGTTAAGTGAGAACGGTTGCTAACCAAATTTCAGTATTCAGTATCTTTATTTGCATAACTAAGTGAACAACATACAGAAGGTCTTATCTAGTTTAGTACTTACATACAACTTAGCAGCCCTTTTCAGGCATCGCAAAAGTTTAGGGCGCTATACATGTTTACTGACTTTGCTAATTAACATTATTATTATTTAAAGTATGTATTATTAATACTACGTATTTATAACAGGTTAAAATTAAGGAATAAATATATCTAAAAGTATAGAGATCGTCATATTCATAATATTTTTTGATTAGATTCAAAATATTCATCTAATGAGTAGAAACAGTTTTGGGCCAAGTAATTTTTAAGCTTATTGTTAAAAGAGGGGAAATTTTGTTAATTTTTAATTTATTAAAGATTTTAACCGCCATGTACTATGGGGCTGTTGTTTAACATTTTTATTCTGGAGGATAAGTAGAGTCAATTTTTATAGCGAGTTTAAATCGATCCTAAATAGTGATATCCCACTTAACATAATTAATGATCGTCGATTTTTTCTTCACTTTATTTCCTCTGGTTGTCGCCATATATAATATTGATTACTGTAGTAAGTGTATTAAAGTAGCACTTGCAAGATTTAGACAAATTGATTGACGAAAGTATCATCAAAATCGGTCCACGCGTTTGGTCTCTAGAGCGCCAGAAAGGAACAAACTTACATACATAGGCTGATGAACACATTATCCTCCGCGTAGTCGGGTAAAACCACCCACAAGTTACTACGAAACAAATGAATTCAAGATGGTGGCTACTCATGCACAAAGCGGCTGATGAAAACTCTCTTTGTTTCCAGTCCGTCACCGGCGCTCCCGACGCGCCCTCCTCTCTTGCGCGGCTGTACTGTGCGCAGCGGCCGGCAGCGGCGCAGGCGCAGTCAACAGCTTCGCCGCGGCAGTGCTCAGACATTCCACGCATGCAGTACCTCACCTCAACCTCACTGCTTTTAACTTCTCTGTTTATAATGGGTGAGATATACGTTTTAGTGCTATCTGAATAATCTTAAAGCTTTTACTAGCTGAGCACGCGGCTTCGCCTGCGCGGAGATTTGATTCTTATGATTGTCCTTATCGATTGATGCCATAAGAGTAAAGGATGTTATTATTTCGGTTTTAGCCGGTTCGATTCCCGAGTGTGGCGCGTCTTTTAGAAAATCTTTGAATGCAGATTTGTTTTTTTTTATAAATAAAGGAATGTTTCCTTTGAGTAAAATTTGCTATCTCCAGTATTTAGACTACTTTACCTCCGGGTGTGGTTAAAAATTCCACCCTGTATATCTAACACTGTACTACTACTGTACTGTATGTGTTTCAGTGAAAACAGCATTTCAAACAGTCTGCTAGTTGTATATATATATGATTAGTAAACAACACACAAAAAAACATCCAGACAGAAACGATCTAAAAAAAAACTTGTTATACTCCAAGCTTTAATGGGACTTCTTTAATAGGACTTGTAAAATCATATCGAAATCCTAATTTTGGGACAAATTGGCCAAATAGAAAATTGCAGAGGGACGAGGCAACCTCCTATGTTTTTTTTTCTAATAAATATCCTTTCCTTTCAGTACTTTAGCCCGAAACCTCTTCGAGACTTCAGAAGCAGGGTCCATAATCTGTGGAACAGCGCTCGTGCTTGGTGCTGCTGTAGCTACCGTAACAGTTGACAAAATTGGCCGGAAGGTAAAGCATTTTTAACATTGATGAAAATAAACATTACAGTTGGCTCCGTTACGTGGAAGGGATTGTGGAGAATCCTGGGGTTAAACAAATTTATCTGGGTAGTCATATAATATCGGGGCATCCAAATAGTCTTAGGCAAATCGGGCGTCCTACTGGATGGATCGGGTAGAGCAGGACCTGCGCGATCGTTCAGCTGGTGGCAGTTGGCGAGAGATCGTTCGAAAGAAGAAAAGATGGCGTAGTCTTCTGTCTAAGGCTCTGCCGTACCTGTAAAAGACAATTCACTTTTAACTAGCATACCAAACTCACAGTACATATATAGTTCCTATATATGTACTGTGCCAAAATTAAGGACTTATTATTTTCGTATGGATTTTGACAGATGTCTTCGAGCAACTGGGTAGTCGAAGACAGATGTTAGATGAATGAGCTTTGATTAACGTCTATGGGTGTGACAGTAACTGCTGCACTCATAATCGACAATTTAGCGTGAATTAGCAACAAGCATTAAATTGGTCAAAATCCATACTAAATAAGCGTTGATTGAAGTCTGCGGGTACGACAGTTAGACTCACTTTGAGTCATTGAGCCGTCGTATTATAGATACTATTATATATACCCATATTAATAATATTTATTTTACAACAGTACCATTATATACCTACTGACTGACAGACAATGCATAGCCATAACCGGTGTAACTAGACATTTGAAATTTGGATAAAATTATCCTTTAGTATCCTCAGGAGGCATTTTTTGAGATAACATATCTAAGGGATGAACGGGGACGGCAATGTTTGCAAGCTGTGGAGCGTGTAACTAAATAGATGTTCTGACAACCTATAAACCATACTGGCTCACAGGTAGCCATAATGTTCAAGCCCACTATCAGTTGCCAGGGTACCCAACATGCAGGCGGCATTGCTCTAATTCGATCAGCCAAATAGGTACCAGCATTTTGATCATAAATATAAACTATCAAAAATGATGACACAGTCGAAGAAGTATGATCAGCTAGCTTAAAGAATACATAATGGAAGATTGTGTTATCATGGAATGCGGCACCACATTTGGGAAGCATGATTTCTTAACCAGTGGACCGGAGTAATGTCCATTAGTTGGACATTACTCATTATGGTATGGTAACTAATCTATGACCTCCTAAAACGGGGTCACGACAAGTGCACCCACCGGCTTCACCCACTAGTGGGTGCACGGGTACCTTTGAACCCATCGCATTAGAGTAGGACTTACATTTAAAAAAATTACATTTTCTAGGTAAAAAGTTATAGTCAGTCTTATGGTGCCAGCCCACTTTAGCGGCACGATTGCGGCATCGTATACGTACATACTGTACCCTCCGGTTTCATCCGCGTAGATAATGCACTTCACTTCTTGTTTTATGGCATTTGTGGAGTTGCCATTCCACAATTCCGCCAATGTCACGTAAGTCGTATTTCGAGAAATAAGGGAGAATAAATATGGGAATAAATGGGGGAAATAAGATATGGGAGATAATTATGATAGTGATAGGTGTCAAACTGACAGGTGTCAAACTGGCAGGTGTCAAACTGGCAGGTGTCAAACTGGCAGGTGTCAAACTGGCAGGTGTCAAACTGGCAGGTGTCAAACTGACAGGTGTCAAACTGACACGTGTCAAACTGAAACGTGTCAAACTGACAGGTGTTTAACTGGCAGGTGTCAAACTGGCAGGTGTCAAACTGGCAGGTGTCAAACTGACAGGTGTCAAAGTGACAGGTGATAGTGGACTGAGGGTGGGCTAAGTTGGGAAAAAGTGATGCGGGGGAAGGGCGAAGTGAGAAGTGTAGAGGAAACTGTGGGAGGGTGGGGGATATGAATGGAGGATCGGGGAAGTTGGCAAAAAGTAAAGGGAGGGTAAGATTAAATAATGCGAGGAAGGAGAAAGTAACATAACTTAAGACATTTTTCATTTAATTTTATCATTTTTATTTCCCCCACTTTCCTCACTTTCCCCACTTTCCCTCACCTTTCCCTACCTTCCACCATCTTCCCCATCATCCTTCACATCCTCCCTCCCTTCCAAAACTTCCTCCTCCCCTCCCATCACTTAATCCCACCCTCCTCCAACTTACCCACCCTCCTCTCACTTTCGCCACCCTCCCCTTACTTTTCTCAACTTACCCCACCTGCCTCTCATCTTCCCTTAACTTCCCCTGCCTTCCCCTCACATCCTCCCACCTCTCTCAATTTCCCTAACCCTCCTCTCACTCTCCCTTTACTTCCCCCCAACCTTCCATTACTTTTTCCTAACTAACGCCACCCTCCTCTCAACCACCTCTCACTATGGTACCTGTCACTTTGGCTCCATTTGCACCTCTCACTTTGGCACCCGTCACTTTGGCACCTGTCACTTTGGCACCTGTCACTTTGATACCTGTCACTTTGATACCTGTCACTTTGATACCTGTCACTTTGACACCTGTCACTTATTTATATATAGATATAATATAGTCATATTATAATAAATAAGTAGTGAGGGACAATGTCACATGATTGGTTTCAATATCCACCACTCAGTGCAACTTTTTTCCCGATGTCCACTTTTTGTTCACCTGGACAACGGGAATAGACGATATTGTTTTCTTCATATATGTCTTTTTTTTCCGACTCTAATGCGGTGAGTTAAAGGTTAATGCGAATTATCCGTGCACCCACTAGTGGGTGAAGCCGGTGGGTGAACTGGTGACCCTTAAAACGTGGCCTCTATTTGGTTTTTGCAGTGACCAAAAATCTCACAAAGATTTCAAAATGACATACGTACCTACTTTTGATTTTTTGTTTTCAGATGCTGCTATTATGTTCCTGCACTGGCATCACCTGCTGTTTAGTTGTACTGGGGCTATATTGCGACCCCCACATACACATGCACTCCTGGTACTCTCACCGCCTGTGGCCTTACCGGCGAGACCAAAATCTCCAACAAAAATCACTGCATACAACAGACAATACCACAGAAATTATCGCAAGCTACAGCAATGAATTTTTGTTGACGAATGACAGCATTTTGTACAAAGCTGACGAGAATTCTACAGAGCTCTGGTCGAAAATAGAAAGTATAACTCAGCATGGTGAGGATAAAACTATGGTCACTCCGATGATTCTGCTGTCACTAGTGCTGTTTTTGTATAATATAGGACTGGGATCTGTGCCTTATGTGCTGATATCGGAGCTGTTTGCCATCAATGTGAGTAATTTGTGAGACAAAAGTTTAACCAGTTTATAGAATCATTATATACCTAGAGAGAGATTGAAGAAAGCCGGGTCATTAACTGAAAATAAATAGGTAAAGTTAAACGGTTTTATTGTAAAGAAACTTAAGAATTTGTAACACTCGTGAAGTGAGAGCTAATAAAAGTTAAGAAAGGAAAGAAGAAAACAGGATCTTACCGAAGTTACAATTATTATTTAATCAAAAATGACTCAGAGTCGGGGCCTAAATTCACTTTCAGCACCTGTCACGCCTTATCACCATATCACTCTCCTTGCTTATTGAGCGGTTGTGTGGTGTGCGTTGGTCAATCCCTTGCGGACCGTAGCCGACTCGACGCAGCGGGAATTCAGTGTAACTGGTACTCGACGCGGCGTGAACTTGAAGCGATGGAATAGGACCGGCCTTATGAAAGTATTGCAGTTTAGTGTACCGGTGCGGAAGTCCCTGGAATCCGGTATATTATCCAGACTTAGATAATTGACCAAGGCTTAGTTTGACTGCGACACCATTGCAATACTGAGCAACATAGCGGCGAGTTATGATATATGATGGTTGCAATAGACTCAATTCAATTTTAAAGTTCTTTATTTACTTATTAAATTATAACCTAGCACAAATTCCAGTGTTAATTTAATCCTAGAAAGCACAATTATATATTTTTAACTGTTAATCAATCTAACAAATTGCTTATCTAAACTTATAAAAATAAAAATTCAATAATGTAGGTGTACAAAATAAAATTGTGACAAATGTTTACTTATAAAAACAGATTTTCTAAACATGCAAGCTTTAGTTGAGCGTTACAATACTAAACATACTTAATATTTGAGTCATTAGATAGCTCAAAGCCAAAATACAACAAAAATACGTCAACTATCCAACAAAAGTTAGCGAGTAGGTACCTACGCATCCTTTTGTTAGGAAGCAAACAAACACTAACATACATTGCAATAGGCAAGCAACAGGAGCAATTCGGCCTGGCTGCCTATCGTATAGTGACAATCACCCACACATGCCTATCGGTCTATATTATATCCTAAGATAATAAGAGCGAGAGTCGCGCGCGCAACGGCGAGGGAGTGCATGCTCACTTGGTCAATTTCCACTTGTGGAAGTAGCTGGAAAGTAGATCGAGGGACAGTTGGAGGCGAGCATTGATTAAATCAATGTCTTGAGAGGATGTAAACGATGCTGTGTCATCAGCAAAACAGGCCAGCTTTGTGCGTGTTTGTATAGGTATATCATTAACGAATAGCAAGAACAACTGAGGTCCAAGGATCCAACCCTGGGGTACACCAGCAATAGAGCAATAGAGTAGTCAATGATGTAATATAGGACCTCCTCTGCAACTGTTTTCTTATTAGCTGTCTATATATGTCTACAGAAGTAAAACAATGTTGTGTTCAAATATAATTTTCTTTATTGTGTGCTAATTAAATAATACCCTCTGAAAATAGATAACCTGCATTTATTCTCACCAAAAGTCCATTAGTCCATTATTAGTTGTATAATTAAATGGCAGCTTCTATATCAAATAAACAACATAATGCATGTTCTGCATGTTTGACTAAATATGCAGTCAACATACATATTATCATAGCACATAATAATATTGCTTTAATTTAACGGAGCGGTCATCTAATAGTCAAACAATTCAATAATTTAAAATAACGGGCAAGACAGGTGAGGGTCGGCGAATTTGGCCGTGAATAGAAAGACGCACGTAAAATATGATTTTACACCAAGATCATATTGTTATACATAGCAATAACTTATTAAAATGTAGGCTTATAGTGCATTTAGATAGGTATTGAGTGCATGAGCAGATATTACATGTGTTAATTGTATTTGCAATGTGCAATGACGAGGCCATTTCGAAGATTTACATACAATTATTACTTACGGCTAGAGAAATAATGCAACACTCACCCTAGGGGGATGACACAAAATAACACTTTATATACAGTACAATATTAGCACGTAAATTACAGTAAGAATGATATGCGTTTAGAGTGCAATGTTTGTACAAAGCAAAGGTACGTGAATTCACAAAAAGTTGGCTAGTCGTTCTATCGGCTCCAGGCAGTCGATCGCGCGATGCACTCACGTCTTCCCCTACCACTGCGCGTGACCATGTTGAGAAATAGGTTTTGCGCCTAGCTTTGTTTACGTGTAAATGTTTCTAAATTGTAATTATATTTTAGTTTTTAACGAAATCGTTACAAACTTTAAAATAAAACCGCTTAACTTGAAATATTTTTACTTGTTTTTTTTCCAGACTTTAGTTTTTTATTAGTTATCTTTTAAGTGTCCTGTCCTGTGTTCTACTTGTCAAGCCCTTTTATTTGATACACATATTGAGGGGATTGAAAAAATAAAGTAGTCCGCCATTTTGTGGTGGCTGCCATCTTGGATTTGGAATATTCATGGTGTACTGTATTTTACTAGTTAAGCCCTTTCATTTGATACACATATTGAGGAGATGGAAAAAATAAAGTAGTCCACCATTTTGTGGTGGCTGCCATCTTGGATTTAGAATTTTCATGGTGTACTGTATAATATTTTACTAGTTAAGCCCTTTCATTTGATATACATATTGAGGGGATTGAAAAAAATAAAGTAGTCCGCTATTTTGTGGTGGCTGCCATCTTGAATTTGGAATTTTCATGGTGTACTTACTGTATTTTACTAGTTAAGCCCTTTCATTTTATACACATATTGAGGAGATGGAAAAAATAAAGTAGTCCACCATTTTGTGGTGGCTGCCATCTTGGATTTAGAATTTTCATGGTGTACTGTATAATATTTTACTAGTTAAGCCCTTTCATTTGATACACATATTGAGGGGATTGAAAAAAATAAAGTAGTCCGCTATTTTATGGTGGCTGCCATCTTGAATTTGGAATTTTCATGGTGTACTTACTGTATTTTACTAGTTAAGCCCTTTCATTTGATACCCATATTGAGAGGGTTGAAAAAATATAGGTTATGATAAAAATGATAAATGTTAATAGGTATTGGAAAATCATCTATAAGTTTCATTATCATTTTTAATTTTGAATGACCATTAGGATCTATAACGATTTAAAGATGGTTAGCAACCTTTCACTGTCAGGGTTTTTCTATGTGCGTAAATTTTCTTGTTTTGTATTGTTGCGGTTTGATTTCTGATCACTTTTCCTCATTAATTTTAGGTACGCGGCCTTGCCTCCAGCCTGCTCATATCCTGGATGTGGCTGAGTAATTTTCTCCTCCTCCGATACTACGGCTCCATCGCTGTGGCACTGGGCCTCCACGGAGTCTACTACATCTCAGCCTCCATAACGTTTCTGGGCGCCTGGTACATATCCCTCACCATACCAGAGACTAAAGGGAAGTCTCAGCAGCAAATCGATGAAATCTTGGATGGACCCTGGCTGGTCTTCAAGAAGAAGCGTGAGAACAGACGATGACAAGTATTCAGGGTCCAAAGGGACTCCTTGTTGCAAAATGTATAGATCAGTCAAAGTTGAACTGAGTTTCAAAGGTTAGAACCAGAGTAATGTTCGTTTTAAAATAATTTTGTTGTCTACGGATATTGACCTAACTTGAAGATGCATTGCTGAATTAGTGAACTGTACTTGTTAACATTTAAATCATGAATTGTTACGTTTTTTTTTTCAATGTGGTAGAATAATAATATCCAACTGAATTTGAAATTCAAAGGAAGCAGAACAAAAGAAGAAAATGTAAATTTGTAGTGTGTGTATGTAGGTATTGACGTTCAGTGCGTGCAACAATAATAACAAACGCCATTACCCCCCCCCCCCCCCCCCCATGTGTTTTTCTTGGAATGCTGAACAATCTCCGATCAGAGTGTAACTACCCTTGGGCGCCAGCGAGAGGATCAGATGGAACAACATGTACAAACCTACTTTTTGGCGAGACGTGATAGTCAACAAATATTTATGGTTGTCGCTAATTTCTAAAATTTTACTTTTATATGGGAATTTTAAATACGATGTATTCAACATTGCACACGTAAACAAATTCACATGCTTGATCGAAACAAACTTACTGCTTATATATAAGGCTATTTAGTTTCGCCGTGTATATTTATTTAAGTTTTGCTGCAATGTGGCGGCCGATCTGCATAAATATGATGTAAATGTGTGCGTGAATAGGTACGAGAGGATCGGCATATTCTTGGGCGAGTCTCTTAAATTTGGTGGTGAAGAATTTTTATTTTTTAAACTTAGCCTACTAGCAATAAATTAAAAGAAGACTATCCAGCACCGGCAATGTGTGCTAAATTAAACAGGACATTTGGTCGACGTTGTATAAGTTTAAGTTCAGACGTATGCGAAAACAAGTTATTTATAGAAATTGTGGTCTCATGGCACTTCAAGTAACTAGTAAGTTTTATGTAAGTGCATGTATACAGTAGTTTTATCGAACTTTAGTAGAAGAAGTATTGTTACTAATGTAGTTATAAGCTCAATGCGGTAATGCCAAAGTTGATAGATGTTCCAATCCAAAGTATAAAACAAATAACATAAAAAAATGGCAATGAAAATTATCTTTCCAAGAAGCGAAGCATGTTAACAATATATTTTCAGCGATTCTAGGGCAACAAGCATTAAAGAAAATCTTTAGATGTCGTCTAGTTATGTCGATAAGTTTTGTTTAATTAATAAGATAACAAAAATAGCAAGTTATTTGAACATGGCGTTTGGTATAAACACAACATATTACACCAAAAGGAGTTGAATAATCATTAAATAAATATCATAGAGTAAAATCAATTTAAATAAGACTAAGTGTCAATAATAATGTTGGTGGTTATATTTTTGTACAACTAAGTTAAGTTAATTATTAAGTTAAGAACAAGGAACGATAGAACAAGAGTCGCTCGACATCAAAATATTATACATGAATAGTTATATTAAACATGTGCTCATTTAGGTGCCATCTTCATGAACAAGACTACGAATGATAATCACGCTGTCACTAAATTATTCAGTAATAAACTTAATAATATATTATATTTTATATAAATTCAACTGTTATAATCAAATTCTTAAGTTATAAGATTATTATAAAGTTATATTTTTTATGTTATAAGTTCTTAAGCCTTTTTATCTAAAATCGGTATGTAACTTAATGCAATTTGTAACAAGCTACTTATGTTATAACTTTAATTATAAGTTTTTACTTAATTCTCTTTAACTGATAGCAGTATTTACAGGAAAAGGGTACAAAAACAAGAGAACGTTTTAAAATAAATATTAAAATAACTTATTATACACACAACTAAACACCCCTTCTTTTAAATCTAACAACCCTTTGGTGGCGGGAAAAGTACTCAGAATGCTAACTGCATTGCCACGCTGAATTGAAATCCATTTTTTGACCTAAATACAAGGATCAGCTCCACCAAACGTTTTGCTAAGTTCCTGAAAATTTATTGCATCTGCCCCACGGACCCAAAGTTTCAACTCCAAATGTCACAAAAATGTAACCCCTATCGAAAGTCCCATATTTGTGCACCTTGAAGTTTCTGCTTTGGTTGCAGTGCTGCAGGCTTGAATTTTTGTCTGAGGAAGATGAGACGGAACCAAAGTGTCAACACATATTGCATCCTAAACTAAATTCGTATGTTATAAAATTATAACCTAATTATTATGTTATAATTAAATTTTATAGCGATGGTAGCGGTTTACTAGTGAACTATAAGGTTTTTTTTAAAATGTCTAAACATGACTGTGTTCCCAAAGATACAAAAATCTAAGTTGGTCTGCTCTATTTAAACCATTTTAATACAACATGGTGGTCACGCGATAACTAATCGGAAATGATAAGGATTTATTGTTTTGATCTCAATATTTTTATTACTTAACTTTGTACAACTCTCAAATCGTCTCGCAAGAATACTTGACGAATTCCAGCATCCTGAACAAGCCACCTTACGTGGAGGAGTTAGCACCAAAGACCACATAACAACAGTGAGGCAGGCTATACAGACTAATATAACCAGGCCCTGGTGTCTTGCTTTTGTGGACGATGAAGTCTTTGACTCTGTTGATACCTGGAAGGTTCTTAAAGTCTTTGCAGCTTTGTTAAGTGGACTGGCGATACATCGAAGTGCTGAGGGTTTTATATGATGTGAAGCCCGAGAATGAGTATTCAGTATGAGTATACTAGCAGTTTAAACATATCCAAGTAGGTAGGGAAGTGAGACAAGGGGTGTTATATTCCTGAAATTGTTGACTGATTGAATTAGAAAATATGTTAAGACGCTGGATTGGAAAGGAATGCCCATTAATAACAAAGGCGAGAACACCTCACAGTTAAGATGTGCTGATGATATCGTCGTAATGGCAGAGTCGCTGCAAGACTTGCAAAAAGTACGCTGATCAACCCAGTCGTTGCTTCTCGTCGCATCAATCTCAGAATGAACATAATATAGATAAGATCAACATCATATTCAATCATATTGAACCGGAACCAACTGTAGTCAATGGTGTACTTCTTGAAGTACAAACAATATGTTAACCTTGGGAAAATATTGCAATTATGTAAGAACAACTTTTAGAAGGAAGCCAACAGAAAAATTCAGCAGGGTTGGGCAGCATTTGGCAAGCTTCGTCAAGTCTTCTCGTCATCCATACCACAGTGCCTGAAGATAAAAGTCTTCAATCAGTGCGTTCTACTAGTCATGACCTACAGAGCCAAAATGTAGACACTCATGGTCAGACTAGTTCACAAATTTAAGATCGCTCGAGCTATGGAGAAAAATATGCTTGGAGTTTCTCTGAAGGACAAGATTCCTAATGAAGATATCCGACGGAGAACCAAGGTAACCGACATAGTTCAAAGGTTATGCAAGCTAAACTGGCAGTGGGCTGGTCACATTTCTCGAAGAACCGATAAACTTTAGGGTAGACGAGTTCTCGACTGGAGACCACGTTTAAGCCAACGTAGTGAAGGAAGCCCTGTGGCAGGAAGAGAGACGACCTGCAAAAAGCGTCTGGAGGAAAATGGATGAGGAAAGCTGATGACCGAGCTCAGTGGCGTGCATTAGGAGAGGGCTACATCCTGCAGTGGACAAATATAGGCTGATGATGATGATGATGCAACTTTCACGTATCACTATTTCCTGATTGAATGAATTCGCACAATTATAATATCACGTACAAAATAAATTTATATCAGAAAGAAAGAAATTTAACATATTTTAGCCAAATTTTTAATGTACCTACGTAAGTATATTGAAAATATAATATGTATTTGTGATGAAATGTATTGAATGTTGGGATAATTTGTATGGATGAATAAAGAGCTTAATGTGTATGTGTGGCTTTTTATTTTACTATCTATTATAATCGAGATTTATACATTATCTGGCGTCTAAATTATTGCCCGTTTCTTAAATCTATGGAAAAAAAAGAAGTTTTATTTACGAACAGTGACATTTTCTACGAGACATGAGCTGAAACCGTAGAAAGACTATACCAATAGAATTACTATGAGCGTATACTCGTAGGAAAGGGATAGCATTAGTTTATGACGTAGCGTAAAGAGTTAACAGGGGAGATATTTTAACCATATTAATGGGTAAAACAAGCAACCATCACCAGCTTTAATTTGATAACTAATGTGACCTGACAGTACAAACAAGTACAAACATCGCCATCCTTCACCTTAGTTAAGTAAATAAAATAACTTTAATAATCTTAGTTAGCGACGTGTGTTTAAAAAAAAATGCATCCGTCCGACACCATAGTCGGCTCCTCACTAGGGCATGCAAAATCGAATGGTTCTCGATTCCGAAACTTGAGATCTGACTCCCGATACCGGACACCTAATTTCGGAACTATCAACTTCTTAATGGTTTTTGATTTCTAGGAAAAGAAAAATTTCTACGAATCAAACAAGTTGTGATCTATCAGGCTTTTAGTCAATATAAGAATGCCACGGACAATGTGTGGATTTTCATCTTTTCATGAAAACGCACCTTCCGGTTTAATCGAAAAAATACAAATCGAAACGAAAATAAAGTTTGTAGATGGATTGAACTGGACCATAATAATATCTAGCCTAGGATAGCAGCGTTTTATTTTATCGCAACAATAAAATGTAACAAAATGTGTTTTTTTTTTAGTTCACGTCCTTCATAGTTATATCCATAGTCAATTTAATGTGACGTCACATAGCCTAAAACCAGCGGGCAATGAAGACGCTTTCAACGATACCTCATTTGTCAACTTATGATAAGTAGTTTAGAAATTATGACGGAACAGATGAACATACATACATACATAACGTACATACATACGTACCATAACATCATTGATCATAACCCTCCTTTGTTCTTCTCTCATTATAATTGCTATTCAATGCCAAGTCTATAGTAGGTATATACTAGCGTCTACGAAACTACTGAACTGAACTGTTGAACTCTACTGAAACTGTTCTCATAAGTTCAAAAACAAAAACCAGACTACGGCTGGGTAGAAGATTGCCTATGACCGTAGACGCGAGTATGTAGCTCCTATAGACTTGTCATTGAATAGCAATAATAATGAGAGATGAACATACCATAAAAACATTAAGATTGAGCGAGACGAATATGCATATTTTTTATCCCTTTCGCGTATACGCCTGTTTCTGTTGGAAGCTACGAATAAGTAATAAGGTTGGAAGCCAGTGATCACTGGCTTGCGGTAAATTGATAGCAAATTATTTGTAAAACTGAATTTGTGACGCTTATTTCATAATTGTATTTCTCAGTGAAACAGATAATTCATACTAGCTGTATTATGGAGCGTTGTTGTTTATTATGTTGTACAAACCGACCTGAGCAGTAAAATGAAGCCATTACCTTTTATCGGTAATTGAGCATGTTTTCTTAAGTTTGTCGAAGTATTTGCGATAGAAAACGTTCGTATCATTTGTAATTAGTTATTTTCACATGTTATTATCAGACCCTATCTAAAATATATGCAAATTTTGCAGTTTGTTTTCTGTATTACTCGACTAGAAAAGATAGTCCTAGCTTACCATATAAGTGCCATAATTTGACGTGTCTCCTTAAATTATTTGGGTTTCCATCGAGTTAAGGATACCAGTGCTCAACAATGAGATTTTACCAATAGAGACGTCATACCCATTATAAAACACTAAAAACACGGCGAAATTGTACTATAGCTACTTGAATAGAACTTAAGCAACTATATTTGCATCACTGAAGAGGCTAAAAGATCACAGAGATATACAGAACCGCTTCGTCAGAAAGAATACACATATGTTCTCAGTTACAGAGTGTTGCAGTTGTCTGTTTGTTTGTTTATTTGTTTGCTTTCACGCAATTACGGCTAAACGGATTTTGATGAAACTTGGAATAGAGATAGCTTATACCCTGGAATAAAACATAGGATACTTTTTATTCCGGAAAACTGGAAAAAAAATGATTACTCGCTCTAAGAAGCGGTTGCCATGGAAACGAAATAACAAGTATGTCAAAAAACATCAAGAATGGTGATATAAGTATCTACTTTTGCATTGGTTTTTAATAGATATAACAAGTACATAGGATGCTTTTTTCCGCGATTAACATTAGTCCGCGCGGACGAAGTCGCGGGCGGAAACACTAGTAGTTCTATATATCCCACAGAACATCCGTATATTCGCCAGCCACATGAGAAATTCGCGTAAAAGTTTTTTATTTTGCTAATTGCTTTAGAATAAATGACATAATGTTATATACTAGTTTATAGCTAAAACAATGAAAAACATCGAAAAAGATAATATTAAACTATCAAAAATGTACTTACGTTAACATTTTCTCGCCAAAAGTGACAAAAGGCACTTTGAAGCACTTTGTGGCAATCGCCACTTGCGGGACACTAAACAGAAAATTATTTTGCAATAAATAAATATGTCTAAATTAGACGGCCATTTGACGGCCGGTTGGTCTAATGGCTAGAGATCCTAGGAACGAAATCAAACGGTCGCGGGTTCGAGTCCTGCAAGGTGCAATCATTTGTGTGATGAGCAGAAATGTTTGTTTCCGAGTCATGGATGTCGATATTCGTATTTATGTATGTTTATCCGTTATCTAGTGCCCAAATTACAGGGTATCCTAGTTTGGGGCTAGGTGTGGTGTGGAATTGTCTGGAATATTATTATGATTATTCACTTTATTTATCTTTTTATCTTAAATTTACATATTTTACAATATTTCTATATATATAAACACATAAAAATATTATAAAAAACCTAAACCTAGGGTACCAACGGTAGCGGAGCGGGGCCCAAACTACCGGTGGATAGGGCTGCAGAGTGAGGAACCTCCTGACTATACGCGCCGTGTCAAGGAGTACTACCTTCTGCATCTGACCCTTAATCCAACTATCTAGCGAGAGCCTCTTAAGATGTTGGTCGAGGCTCTTTGCTATAAGGCCGTTCGCCGAAACAACTACCGGGACAATGATCGTCGAGTGAACATTCCACATGGCGGTCACCTCATGAGCCAAGTCAAGGTACTTGCTGAGCTTGTCCTTCTCGGCCTTCACGAGGTTCTCATCGTGTGGGATGGTGATGTCGACAAGCACTGCCCGGCGTTGGGACCGGTCTATCAGCACGATGTCAGGCTTATTGGCAACAATAGTCCTGTCCGTCATAATAGAGCGGTCCTAATAGAGCAACGCACGACCATTTTCGAGAACTGGCACCGGTACGTACTCAGACTCGACAAGGTCGTACCGAAGGGCAATTTGCTGATGGATGATCCTGGCTACTTGGTTGTATCTGTGCAAGTACTCTCCGTTAGCAAGATGAGAACAGCCGGAAATTATATGCCTGAGGGACTCCCCGGGACGGCGGCATGTCCGACAAATGTCGACCGTACCGTCCTTCATAATATATTTCCGGTAGTTATTGGTCTTGATAACTTCGTCCACGATTGCACAGACAAAACCGACCTTCACCGACGCGAGCAAGTTCACATCAGGCCCAGTTAAGGCCCGATAGAACCGCCCGTGCACCTCCTTGCCCCTCCATACGTCCTTGCGGTCATCGGTACTCAACACCGATGGTTTGCGCCAATTCTCGTTTGCCAAGAAGAGCGGCGTGAGAGTCTTATCAACTGCCACCACATCACGATGCAACCCACACTCGTCGTTTAGGAAGTACTCCCTGAGACTGCACACTTCACGGTTGTGGAGGTTCTTGGCATTTAAAAAGCCACGACCCCCCTAGGCACGCGCCTTATTGCCACCCGACAAAAGACTATTAAATACTTTGGTCGGGCGACAGAAGAAGCGTTCCTACACCGACTGCTTCATGTCCCTGTCCATGATACCCAACGAATCTGACATACCAAGGTATTTGTAGGTCTCGGTCTCAGAGAGAGATTTGAGAGTCATTGTCTCAGAAAACTGCAAATTCATAGAATTTACAACTTTCCCCCGCTGCACATGCATGACCGCACATTTGTCAACACCGAAGTCCATGTTGATGGCTTTACTGAAAACTTCTGTGATTTTCAGTAACTCCATCAAGTCTGAACGTTTCAGTGCAAACGACTTGAGGTCATCCATGTACAGCAGATGAGAAATGATAACGCCCTCTCTCCGTAGCCGATAGCCTAACCCTGAATCCTTCAACAAAGTGCTGAGAGGATTCAGTGCTAGGCAAAACCACAAAGGACTCAAACTATTGCCCTGAAATATGGCTTGCTCTATCCTTATAAAGTCCTGCGGACCAGAAAAGCTGTCTCCACCACCTGGTTGACGAAGAACTGTGGTCCACTGCCTCATACACGAACCTAAGAAAGATCTCAGAGTTGCATTGATTTTATACAACTCCTCTCTAGCCATGAATGAGGCACTGAATCGTAGGCCTTCTTGTAGTAAATCCAGGCAGTAGAAAGGACCCCTCTGTTCCGCCGGACTTGTTGGCAAATGGTAGTGTCTATGAGGAGGAGCTATTTAGTACCACGGGACCCAACCCTATATCCATTCTGAGCGAGGGCCAAAATGTTGTTCGCAACAATATGCGAATAAATTTTTGCTCTTAGAATGGATGTAAGGAGCTTGTACATGGTGGGCAAGCATTTAATGAGTCTATAATTTTTAGCTTCCGTGGTACTACCGGACTTATGGAGCAAGGAGGTGAAGCCAGTTGTCATGAAACTGGGAAAAGAACCAAGCTCAAGGGCTTCCTGAAATTGTATTGCCAAACATAGATGTGAGCATCGAATCCACTTTATCCAGAAGTTGTGCAATCCATCCGGTCCAGGACTTTTCCAGTTCGGAGCCGTACGAATTGCACAACTAACGTCTACGGGGCTGATAGACACAGACCCCATGGTTTTGATTGACTCACGTGCATGATCGACAATACTCATCCAGTCACCCTCCGTATGTTCAACGGGCACCGACCAAATACCACGCCAGAAGTTAATCATAGCAGTAGCATCCGGCTTCTGCCCATCACCTACACGTTGATCAGTTCCCTCCCAGTTTCGATACACCTTCCTTTGATCACTTTGGAAAAGGCGATTCTGGTAATATCTGTCCACACGCTCTCTGTAGCGACGAATACGCTTTGCCCACGCATAGATTTTCTGCTTCAGGAAGTCCATAAGTTCCGTGACACAAGACATATAATGCTGAGGTCTGATACCAGTCCCAGCAAAGGCTTGGTTCACGAAACGCATGACACGGGGACGGTTGTTGCCCCGGCTGAAGCAGACCAGTTTTGCAATAAGAGTCCTAGACGTATTGATACGCCACTCGGTCCGTACTTGCCATTCAGGGACAAATCCGGCGGTTTGCGGTGCTCAGTCAGCGTCTGGAAACTTGACACGAGCCACGCAACACGCCGCAATAGCCCCGCAATACAGAATCGAGTGAGTATTAATTAAGTCTTCGCTAGTCCGTAAGTACGGAGCTAGTAAAGTGTCCAGGGCTCCCATTGACGCTAGGTTACGTCTATGGGTGGGCATACGTGGTAGTCGTGGCCTAGAGTTGAGTGTGGAACGATACTGTAAAATCGCGTCTTCCAAAGCCCTCCTCAATTGCTCAATGGCTTGGGTACTTACGGTCGTATTCGCACAATCATCCTCATTGATCTCGGGATCTACCCGTTTTGCCGTCGATGCCGGGACCATAAATGGCCCATGGACCGACAACGTGTCGGACAGGTCCCGCATCGAGGCTTAAATCGTGCGAATAGGCAACGCCTCCAAGCGCAGCCGATCAAGTACGGACTGGTCCACTAGTTTGCACCGATGGATAGCCCGCACTTGATCCGAAAGTCGCTGGGCGGATACGACGACAGTCGGTTCCAGGGCCCGAAACAGAGACAACATCCAGTCACGGTACGCAGTAAGGCTGGTTCCTCCCTCAAGGAAGGCAGTAGCGGGAGCCGGGCGTGGTGCAAGCTGCCCCACAGGCCCCAAGCGTGCTGGCACCGGTGGTCGCCCACGGGGCGTAGGTCTTGGCGGCGACGGTGGCGACGGTGGCCCACCCTCATCGCTCAGCGTGCTGGTGTCGGGAGGAGTGACGTACTCATCTCTCGAAGACGAGCTCGGAGACGACGGGGTGGGCGGTGGTGGTGGACGTGCGTTACTTGATTCCGCTGCTGTTGTTTTTGCCTTTAATCTTGTGATCATTCGTTATTTATTGATTTTCTTCATTGAAATTTATGTTGTCAGATACTGACAACTGTCATTACTTGTATTTTGCTTTTATTTTATGATTTTTATTATGATTTTAAGATACCAGTTTAACTTGAAACATGTTATAAAAAGTATATAGCTGCTATGGAATTCATTGATATTGCAAAAATATGTAAAATATGTATAAATAGAGATCACAAAGAAATAGGACGTGTTGACAGCGTTTTTTTTTGCTAGCCGATACGCAAAGCCAGCGGAACCATAACCCTGATCCTCAACATGACTACCGTCTGATAAGCAGTTCTGAGTCGTGTTCTCGCACCCAGGTTATTAGCTGTTCTCTTTTGTGAAATTTATAAAATGTCTTGTAATAATTTATTATGATTAAAATTACTTTATCACACAATTGTGCAAGTGCTGCAAGGTTATGATTATTAAAGACTCCTTCCAACAGCAATCAGGAACGCTGCAAGTAACAAAACTATGACTTCACGACCCTCGCTAGGTCTATACTTGGTAATTAAATAAAAACCTCTTGGTTCGCAAATAGTACTATTTATTACTGGTTATAAGTCTTATAATTGAAACTACTCTCGTTGGTGTCTAGCTAACGAATGGCCTGCCAAGGATCGACCACAGAGCAGAAAAACAAAAAGTGTTCGACCATAGAGCAGAAAACAACAAGTGACCAACAACAGTTCATGCAATTAGTACAACTTATGAATATTACTAACAGCTCGGCCATCCGTTAACTTTACGACTCCCTCGTAATGTCAATAGAAAAAAAATAAGAAAATACATTAGTTAGTAACAATAATTATTGCATACCTACTCGACACATTTTAATTACATACTTCATACAATTGTACATAAATGCACTCATTATTCATAATTGGTATATAAACTTAGAAAATCAGTCACCTTTTGAAGCCTACTAAATCTCACGGCATATCAAATCTATGCGGTTTTGCTTATTCAATTATAGTTATACAACATTAACTTAGTTATTTTAGGTTATCATTTACAATTTATTGTTTCGGTTAATTCAAGAATCGTTTGATATAAATAATCGTAACTAATTAGTAAAATTATATTATTTACAGTTTTAATTTTAGGACCTACATTACTTCATATAAAGTATCTTAACCTTTTGGTTTAAAATTTTATTGTGTTCACCTGATCCATGACCTTGATCAGTTTTCATCGTACTTTATGTGACTGGCTGATCCATGACTTTGATCGCCCTTTTCTTTGATGTGTTTGTAAGTTGACTGATCTATGACCTTGATCAGCCACTTAAGTCTGAATTAATCCATGACGATGACTAATTCAGTGACACCATATCGATGACCTTGATCTGTTTGTCCTTGACGTTTTTGTAAGTGATCCGTGATCTTGATCACCATGTGAATTAGTGGTATATGTTGGACATTGTTTTTCAAATTACAATATTTATTGTACATTCGACTTCATTCATGTCATTAATATAAAGTGGTTTATATATGAAGTATTCCCTCAGCAACACATTAAACATCCTTAAACATTTTAGCCCTAAATCGTGCGTGACAAATTACCTGACCTTATTCGTCCTCTGGTGTTGTACTAGATTCAGCACCAGAACCCTCGTCGTCTGACATTGGTTGTGCAAAAGTTAACCAGGGAAATATCTTATCTATAGCCACAATAGATTCATAATGTCTTCCCTTCTTGGTAAGCGGGGTGTCTTCAATGACAAATCTATCATTGGGGAGTATTTTTTTTATACGGTAGGGACCCTAACATTTTGGTTCAAGTTTTTTTGACTGTCCTTCTATACCTGTAGCTGCTCTTATTACCCTGGCTAAGTCCGCTTCATTAAATACTACATTTTTATTACGACGTCTATCGAACTTATCTTTGGCCTTCTGTTATTGAATTTGAATAAGTTCACTTGCATCAGATCTTGACTTAGATAATTCATCAGTAGAAAGTCTTGGTGTCACATCAGAGATAACTTCGTTTAATACGCCCTGAGATGGATTCGTAACGTTGTAACCAAAAAGTAATTCAGCCGGGGTCTTATTAGTTGTAGCGTTAATAGTAGTATTTATACCTAGCTGTATATCTGGCAGATGCTCGTCCCAGTTGCCATTAGGCTTACCATGATAGTTGGATGGACGTCTGAGTTGGAAGACGACTGATTTAATTAATGAAATTAAAAGTTACATTTCGCCTTACGAACAATCCTTATCGCTAAGCTCTAGTCTAAACATCGCCCACACACATTGGAGCGGTCGCGCCACCCGAAAGTGCAAAGCTGCACTTTATGGATGTACTTGGATGACTCGACCCTGTGGCTGGAACATAACTCCTCCCTCATTAGACGCAAGATTAACCGATAAATTTGAATCAGGATGATTTTGCGTAGAACATTTTAGTTTTAATCTAAGCTTATGTATTATGTATGCTACAATACTTAAGGATATGAGAGTATATAAAACTATCGTTGCTATGCTAACACTTCGTAGTTGGTTAACACTATTTTCCGAATTTTCACCATCACTTTCTAGATTTTCACACTAAGCACGTACGATAACCGTTTCAGTTCGTTAAAGTTGATCTCCTTCATATTTATTGTAGTATTTCCAACAGTACTAAAGGGTAATTCAGGAATCAGGTTACTTCTATACTTGATATCATTTCCATAGATGCATCGATGTTTCAGGTGATATTTATTTAGGGAAATCTCGCAATTCTCTTCAATATCGGCTATAAACGAACCATGTAGCGAACGGCGAGTGACGTCATTTCCGCATTTCTTTGTTAAAATGATGTCTTTCCTTATGTAGAGTATCCAGGTGTTAAATTTAATACGCTGGATTTTTAAGTCTTCTATATCAACAGGGTAAGGGATGCATTCGTTAGGATCATCACGAATTTGCATTAGTTGCTCTACGCATGTTTCTTCTGATTGTAGAAGAATATTATCTTTAGTGCACAGGTACTGGTCGGCGTCGATTTGTTCGCAGGGATGAGTGACTGACAGGTATTTCAGCCCATTTACCATTAGGTAAGGGTATTTAGGAATTATGGCAACTGTCTTATTCAGGGATTTGACAGGTAACGAATAAAGTTTCAAAAATTTATAAGAATTATTATCAGTAGTTATTGTAACGATATAAAACGGTGTTTTAGTAAATTTCTGAGAATAAAGGTAATAAAAAATAAATTGGGGCGAGTCAGACCAAGAGTGGGGTGAGTCGGGATTCTTACCCCATTCGGTCGCTTTGAACGCGAGGACGCTATACCTTTCTTCGGAATCACTCGAAACTAAAAATACTCGTTACTATTTTGAAATTAATAAAATTACCTGGATAAACTTAGACCGGAACGAGCTTCAAGAACTATTGGATCAAGACCGTTCGGTAATGTATTAGCTAGTGGGTACAATAGTGGAAGATAAAACATACAACTCAAATTCAATTTAGACAAAACATGCAATTTAAATTCACCAATACAATATTTATTATCCTTGGTTTAATTTTGTTTACTTACTTAAAGTCCAAAGAATCCTAGCCTGCAGATCCAACTCAGCAGCCAAGAAATACCAAGATCTAAGATTACCCTGTTATAACTAGGGTCGATATAGAACTGAAAAAATTAAGTATTTACTCTAACAAAACATTGATGAATTACCGGCCGGCAGTGTAGTCTACTTATTTACCTTTTTCTATAGGATTTAGCCGTTATGTTAGTGAAGGTAATTCTCCATCTGACGTTTCAGCAATGTCCGATTCGCGTGAGAGGTAGCCAGGCTAGACCCCTCAGGCGTTGCAGGTGTCCAGCAGGTCGGTGGGGGACCAAAGTTCAACACTCCGGTTAATGAAATATATGCATAAAATACGATACCGCATTCCAAGAACGTGGCAGGAATCGTTGGGTGTAATGTCGGCGTGGCGTATCGCGACACGGCGCCTTTCTACTTAAATCCGGGGGGACAGGAAGCCTCCTTCGTGGGGTATATCAGCCCGGGGGGAAAAACCCGCTGTGAATGAATAGACACAACGTTTGTTTAGAATTCGAGACTTTGAAAACGCCACCGCTCTCAGTTCGCTAAAATGGCGTCTCGAAAAATGGATAAAAGTCATTTCACAATCGCAAGCATTACTGTAGACAATGCAAAAAATACCAACAAATGCTCTCACCTTTTTTTACAGGTTTTATAATATGCAGGGAAAAAACTTGTCAGTCCTACTGGGCTCTCCAGCACGAAAAGAAAGGACACGTCACTCATCTCCATTATCTGTTTCTTTCTGTCGCCGGATCTAGTTGGCTTCCCAGTTAGCAAAATCTATCCGAATAACATTTCATTTCACCAGGAAACCGATCAGCGCTTACACATGGGCTTTGGAAATGATAATATGGTTTTATTTTTATTTTTAAGATTTCTCACCCTCGAAATCGAATTTGTTTGTTTATTGTTTCTTTAACTATTTTTGACAGCTAAACAACTGCCAAGAGACGTCTAAGAATTGTTATAAACTATAGTCCATAAAACGTTCCGTACTAGAAACGATCCGTTCACTTCCAGACAAAAGGTACGGAACGCGGTTTCTTTGCTTCGCTACCGTTATTTTATCATAAAACTATATACTGTAACTATTAAATTATGATATTGTATGGGTTTGCTTTGGAAAAAATCTACGTTCCTAAATTTGACATTCGTTGCATTTAATTGGTTTGTTTAATTTTATTTTCTATTTGTTGACATTGCGGGGCCGTGCCGAACAACGGAACGCGCCCTTTTGCTTTGACAGATAATCGATGTAAAGATAAGTAAAATCCACGGTAGAGGTCATTACTTGTCTCCGTGTTTATCAATTGTACTTTATTAATTATTTATTTATTATCTGATTCCCAGTTATTCCTTGTTCCCTTTTGTATTTATTTCAATCAATTGACCTAATGAGAGTTATAAAGTCGTGATCCGTAGTGCATGGACGTGTTGTATTTATCAAAGTGTTTATAACCTCTGAACATGACTATTGTTTTTTGGAACTCCGATTTACAGGATTATATCATGTAAGTAAACAACGTACGATAATCTATTCTATGCACCCGATCGTCTGCTTTCGCTGGTATTCACCAAATACGAACGATAATACTGTTTTAATCAACTATGTGCGATTTCAATGTCGTCATCTGATACATTCTAATATGTTAGTATATTGAACAATATGCAATTATAATTCTAGTTTTACTATTATAAAGATGCGTTTCTATTAGTTGTTTATATGCTGTCTTGTTTATACTTTTACTTACCTACTTTTACTTGTCGAATTGTTGTTTTGTATTGCTTTTTTTATTTAAGTAGCGTTTTGTCAACGCTACATTATTATCCAGCTACTCTAGATAATTTAGTTAAAATAGAAAGGACTATAGTGGTTAAGGCGTATACTAAAGGAAATCAGATAACATTTATATTGGAGGTTCTCTTACCTCCAATATAAATGTTATCTGATTTCCTTTAGTATACGCCTTAAAAATAGTTGTTGGGTATAAACTTTCTCAAAATTGGCGTCAAACATTCTACTGGAGTCAGTATGACCAATGACTACATCGAAAGGTGTCAAGCCGGCACTAAAGTTTATGGTATTGTTGTATGCTACGATGCAATAGGTCATCACCGAGGCCTCGTCTGTACACTTTTGGTCGTATCTAGCGAGACGGTATATCTCTATAATTGTCGAATGGAAACGTTCAATTATGCCTGTGGAGTTAGGGTTGTTGGGCGTACAGATATGAAGATCAATTTTATACATAGAGGCCATTTCTCGCATTAATTAATTGTTAAATTCACTACCAGGATCGCAACTAATTTTCGTGGGTATGCCATAAAATGAGAAATACTTAATTAGGGCTCTGACTACCTCTCCAGTTGATCTGTTGCTTATTTCTACTGCTTGGGCGAGTTTACTAAACGCATCTACAGTGTACAAGTAATACACTGATTCTATGGTAAAAAGATGGAAACACCTCTTGGAAAGGGGTATCCTGTGTCTGGGTTAATTGAATGATAGGCTTTATGGGTTTTCTGTCGTATTTCATTTTTTGGCAGGGTTCGCATGAATTTATTACTGCTGTTACTGTTTCCTGTAAGTTATTCCAATAGTAATTTCTTTTAATTCTGAGAGTTTCTTTCACGCCTCAATGACATGTCTTTCCATCATGGTGCTTTAAAATAATGGCTTTTTGTTCATTTTTGTCTTCCACATATACCACTCGCTTGGTGCATTCATACAAATCTATCATCCCTTGTTTAAATAAATTAATGAATATTTTAGAGAATAATTTCCTATGTTCTGGATTTTTGAAATAGATGAAATATTTCAATTTGGGCTTTAGGTACTCTTTCATGAATTTCTTTACTAAATCTTCATTATTAGTTGGTAGAAAATTTCCATAACTTTCTGCTTATCGCGCGATAAATTTCTCACTTGCATATCATTCTTATACCATTCAAAAACAAGGATCTGGTTAGGTTTCGTGTCAATAGCTTCATGAAAAACAGGCATACCTTTAGATTCTAAGTCAAAGGCTGAGTGAATTGTATCCATAGTATCGTCATTATCTGACCTTAGGGTTTAGTCGTTCTGTTAATATCTGTCTAGTAGGACTGCTGATACTGTAGCGAAAGAGTCAGAAATTGAAATTGTGTCAGAGTTGTCATTTCCTGTCTTCTTTTCCTCGGTCGTAAGGTCAATGATGTCTTGTGTAACTTGGTCTAAGTGTTGGCGTAATTTTTGTTCCTTTTCATCTACATTTACTGCCATGGAAGCAGTCTCGTCGTCAGATGTCAATGCATAGATTTTGATTCTGGACAGTGCGTCAGCATTCGTGTTCTGTTTGCCGTTTTTATAGATTATTTCGAAGTCATACTCTTGAAGACGCAACCTCCAACGGGTAAACTTACTGTTGGGCTCTTTTAGGGAGTATAGCCATGCTTAAGGTCGGTGATCGGTATATATTACAAATTTTCGTCCGTACAGATAGGGTCTAAAGTATTTCACCGCCCAGATAATAGCCAAAAGTTCACGCTCGATCGTACTATACCTCGTTTCAGTATCGCTCAATGTCCTACTTGCGGAAGCTATTGGCTTGTCAGTACCTACATTACCTTGGGAGAGTACTGCCCCAAGGGCCACATTCGAGGCATCGGTTGTCAGTATAAATGGCTTTTAGTAGTCTGAGTATTGTAACAGAGGGGCATTAGTCAATAATTCTTTACATTTCTCAAAGGCTTCAACGTATTTCTTGTCTATTACTATCTTGTTACGTTTCTTAAGCCATGTTGTAAGAGGTTGTGTCACCTTGGCGAAGTCTTTGATGAAACGTCTATAATAGCCTAGGAGGCCTAAGAAGCTTTTGATTTGGGTCGTCGTCTCTGGTAGTGGGTAGTTTACAACTGCACGAATTTTGTCGTCGTTAGGTCTTAGTCCGTTCTTGGTTGTTGTGTGTCCGAGGTACAAAACTTCTTTCCGAAGAAATTCAGACTTGTCTAGTTGAATTTTGAGGTTGGTCTGTCTAAGTCGTTCAAAAACTGTCCGTAATTTTTCTATGTGTTCCTGGAGACTGGCTGAGAATATGATAATATCGTCAAGGTAAACGAGGCAGTGTATGCCCTGCAGACCCCTTATAATATTATCCATTGCCCTCTGAAAGGCAGCTTGGGCTGTTTTGAGACCAAATGGCATTCTTGAAAACTCGAAATGCCCAAATTGTGTGCTGAAGGCCGTCTTCTGTCTGTCAGTCTCATTCACTTCGATTTGATGGTACCCGGAAGCTAAGTCTAACGTTGTGAAGTACGTACTTTTGCCTAATTTGTCAAAAATATTATTTATATTTGGTAGAGGGTACTTATCGTCTACTGTTATTTCGTTAAGTCTCCTATAGTCGATAACCATTCTGTATTATAAGACACCGGATGCATCATCTTTTTAGGTACAAGCTGAACAGGGGCACTCCATGATGAGAACGATTCCTGTATCACATTGTCCTTTAATAACTTCTCAACTTGTTCTTTAATTTCGGCGGCTGCCGGGGGCTGTCTGTATGGTTTGACATAGACAGGGTCCTCATTTTTCGTCCTTATAAAATGTTCGACCTGGTTGGTGAAAGTCAAAGGAAGTTTGTCACAATAAAATACATCTTTATATTCGTCACACAGTCTGGAAATTGCCTATCTTTCTTCCTCACCCATGTGATCTGTCCTTAATTTATTTTTCAAGTTCTCTGCCAAAAGTCCATCTAACTCTATATCTGTCATCTCCACGTCATTCATACAATTCACCATACATTCATTTCCCTCATTCTCTAACACTTTAAAGGGGCTAGTCACGTTAAGCACCATAATGGTTTCTAATGTATTATGTATTATGGTTGTCGCATATCCATTCTCACACGTCACTAACGCACTAGGCATTCTAACACACTCACAAAATTTCTTATACTCCAAGATTCCTTCTCCCTTATACATATTTGTGGGCAGTTTCACGCGTTGTTCTGATCGCGGGGCTAAGTATAGTACATAATCAGTTTTACTGTGAATGATAGGTATAGTTGTGGTATCCGTTTTTAAAATATTCTGTTTCAGATCAATCACGGCACCCATATTACGTAACAGGTCGTCACCTAATACACCGTCATATCGTGGGTCTACTTTATATAGAGAGAGCTTTTGATTTTCTGAGCTGTTAAACGTTGGTAATGCGTGAATCTCTATAACCTCATTATGTGAGCTAGATGCGTGGGTACTTATTACGTTAAACGGTTCGAAGCATATTGCGTTTGAGAAATACTGATAGGCCTTTTCAGGATTAATGAAAGATCGCATGCTACCCGTGTCAATCATGAATTTGGAGTCTATCTCAGGTATGTATATATAGGGTAGTTTTAAGTTAGGGTCAATATTGTTGATCTCTATCACTTCTTGACTGAGTGGAGGCTTTGTATGTAAAAAAATTCAACTGTTTCAGGGGCTATGGCAGCTACATTATTAGTGTCATAAGAATCACCGTGTGTCTCTACAGTCGTGATGTCATCGATTGGCAAGTGCGCTTCAGGGTAATCGTAAGTGTCATCATGATAATAATACATGTCATTGTATGAGTCATCGTGATAGTACATTTCAGGCTGATATTGATCCAACTCTATTTCATTTAATTTGAAACCTTGTTGAATTTTCAGGGGTGGTGCTGTCCTCATTGAAATATCACCAGAAGGGTTCACTCGATTATCATAAGGAGCTCGAAATTTATTATTAAATTGTTGGGTTGCTTCTCCATAATTTTGGGGACGCATTCCAAAATGTTGAGGTTGCATAGCATATTGGGGTTGATACCCTAATGGAGGTTTATACCCAAACTGAGGAGGTCGGTAACCTTTTGGCTGTGGTGATCGATAACCTGTCGGCTGTGGTGGCCTAAAGCCTGTTGTCTGAGGTAGGTGCGTTGGCAGCGCATCACGTCAAAAATACTCACTAAATTCAAATGAAGTTTGGTATGATTTGAGTTCATACTTCGAGATAGGACATTGGATACTTTTCATCCCGAAAAATTAAAGAGTTCCTGCAGGATGGGGGTGGAAAATTATTTAAAAGAACACTTAGCACGCTGAAACTATTGGACGGATGTTGATCAACTTGGCACAGACATGTTTATAAGATAGGTGAAAATTATGGATACCTTTTGTCCCGAAAAAATAAAGGGGTCCTGTTTGATATGGGTCCAAATTCTGTTCATTAAAGATGTTGCGAATTTTTTTTTGGAGGTTACTCTTCATTAGATAATAAAGCCCTAACTGTATGTTTTTCATTTCTACCTGTATGTCTGTCTCTCTGTATCTTGGCTGCGCATCACTATTGGATGAATTCAAATGAAATTTGGTATAATTTGAGTTCATACTACGAGGTAGGAGCTAGGATACTTTACATCCCGAAAAATTAATGGGTTCTTGTAGGATATGGGTTGAAAATTATTTAAAAGAACACGTACCACGCTGAAACTAATAGATGGGTTTTGATGCAACTTGGCACCGTCTTAAGTTATATGATGGGTTGAAATTGAGGATACGTTTCGTCCCGAAAAAATAAAGGGTTCCTTTAGGATAGGGGTGGAAAATTATTTAAAAGTACATTTATCACGCTGAAACTATTGGACGGATGTTGATGCAACTTGGCACAGACATATATCTATACTTATAATAAAGCAAGCTATAATAGCAAGCTGGAATAGCACATAACACCATTGTAGTATTATTACGTAGTACTACGTAATAATACCTCAATGCATTACATACACCTAAAAAAACGACCACGCTTGCGAAGCCGCGGGTACAGCCAGTTTACAAATATATCCGTCACCACCAAATTGAAGTGGTTGTAGCTTCACCGGTATATAATTTTATTGTTACCCGACTGCGGCGAATTAAAAAGGAGGGTTATGATTTAAACTGGCATGTATGTGGGTATGTATGTATGTATGTTCATCAGACCCACCATAGTTTCTAAACTACTTATCATAATTTGACGAATGAGGTATCATTGGAAGCGTCTTTATCGTCCGCTAGTTTTAGGCTATGAGACGTCACATTAAATGGATAAAATATGAAGACGTGAACTACAAAAACAGTTATTTTGTTACATTTTCTTGTTGCGATAAAATAAAACGCTGCAATCCTAGGCTAGATATTATTATGACCCAGTTCAACCTATCTACAAACTTTAGTTTAGTTTCGCCTTGTATTATTTCGATTAAACCGGAAGGTACGTTTTCATGAAAAGAAGAAAATCCACACATTGTCCGTGGCATTCTTATAATGACTAAAAGCCTGATAGATCACAACTTGTTTGATTCGTAGTAATCTTTCTTTTCCTAGAAATCAAAAACCATTAAGAAGTTATAGTTCCCGAATTAGGTGTCCAGTATCGGGAAACGAAACCTTCGAGCATATATCCAATGGTGCTGCTAACGCTAAATCCGCAAACATTATTTTCTGCCAATTTTGACGGGCGACGAGGTAAACACGCATTGCACACGCGCAAAAAAAAAAACTTATTCATGTAAACGCACACTAAACAATCTCGCAAACCATCATGAAATTCGCACACAGTTATAAAATACAGCATAGTTACGCAGTGCTTAGACGCACACTATGGTAATCTCTAGTGATGGGCATTCACAAAGACCGGTAACCTGAACGATAAATTAATGAATGAATGAAATGAATGTGGTTTTACTAAATACTTATGTCTAACGTTCCGTTGAAGATGTAAAATGAAGCTTTTATTTTATTGAGATGAAAAGATATAGCTATTTATAATTTGAGTTTATTTAAAGATATTTATGTATGTTATATATTTGTACGGAACTTGTACTACTTTGTGAGCAAATTTTCGCTACTTGGTGAATTTATTTATTTATACAGCGTGTTTTTGAATTAATGCAAACCTTCACGTGGGCAGCTTCCCTATCTGATACTCAAGAACTTTTATTTTTTGACATTATATACTTCGGCGCTTTTTTCCTTGAAATTAAAGATAAAAAAATATATGACACGGTATGGCTATAATTACAGATCTTTGAAGTCAAGTATAGAACAAAATGCCTAGAGGAAGCTCTAGCAATCCACACCACTATATAAAATTGAAACGTTGTGTGTTTGTTTAGGGAGTTTTAACGCGATAACGGTTGGATGGAGTTTGATGAAATTTGGTATGGATATAGAAACTAAACTGGATACTTTAGCTAAAACCCACTCCTGGAGATACCTTGGAATAAAACATAAGTTTCCACGGAAAATAGTAAGTTTCCACAGGAAAACTGGAAAATGTTGATAACTCGCTGTAAGGAACGGGTACCGTGAAAAACAACAAGTAACAAGTCTGTCAAAAAAACATCTAGAGCATTGGTGCGAAAAGTTTTTCGTTAATTTAAAAACACGCTGTAAGTAAATAAACTTACCTTACTTTATTTATTACTTATTTCATACATAATTGCATGGACAATCGTTTTTATCCAGATCGGAAATATTTATCTCTTCTGTAACAGTCATTCATAAAATAAAAGAATTGAATATAGTTTGTTATCATATAATAGCAGTACTTTATTATATTACAAGAAAATATAACTGTATTTTCAGTTAAACTGTCAGCTATTGGCACAATTCACATAAATAACACTTACTTGTGATAACTTACCGTAAGTTTAACGTTGCTGATCGCCTTCTACATAATAATACCGCACAATTCACAATTTTCACGGAGCTCTGCTTTGCGACACGAAACGATACCGAATGGCCGCGGTCGTGAGGGAAATAGTTTTATATAACGTGAATGGTCATGTCGTGCCATATGGCCAGCAGAGGGGTACGCCTTGCATTCACATCTCCATTGGATATATGCTCGAAGGTCGAAACTCAAGTTTCGGAATCGTAAACCATTCGATTTTGCATGCCCTAGTGGGGGCCAACTATGGTATCGGACGGATGAAATATAATTTTTTTTTAAACGCATTTCGCTAACTGAGGTTATTAAAGTTATTTAGGTGAAGGATGGCGATGTTTGTTCTTGTTTTTACTATGTTAAATCATATTGGTTATCAAACTATGGCTGGTGATGGTTGATTTTTTACCCATTAGTATGGGTAAAATATCTCTCCTAGCAACTCTTTACGCTACGTCATAAAATAATGCTATCCCTTACCTATAAGCTCATAGCAATTCTATTGGTATTATCTTTCTACGCCTATGACACTCTTGCGATGAAGACAAATCAATTGATACCTCGCTTGTCAAAATCGGACTAAGTTTTTAGTTTGAACAAATGTAACCCTTACTATACCTTGCAGTAGTCGGGTAAAAAAATAGCATATGAAACTTTTTACACAAAAAAAAACGATTGATAGCTCGCTTGTCAAAGTCGGACCAAGTTTTTAGTTTGCACGTATAACCCTTTGCCTTGCCGTAGTCGGGTTAAAAATAGCCAATGACACTATACCTGAAGATAAATCGATTGACTCCTCGTTTGTCAAAATCGAACTAATAGGGGCAACGCTATGGTCGAACATCCACATACCCACATATATACATAGATACATACATGCATAGACTGTTACTGTCGGGTAACTAAGGTTTCATGTTTGGAGCTTAAAGAAACAAAAGAATAGAGGTAGCCCTAAAACAGAAAGGATTTTTCTAATGGCTTCTTTGGCGGCATTGACAACTGACGACGTCTTACTCGTATTTTGCGTATACTTCATGTAGGAAGTTATTACATAAAGAATCAAACGCAGATATAAATCGCATTTTGTGATTTTTCCAAATCTCCTTCGGAAGTTTTAGTAAATGTCCACCATTTTACTGATTCGTGACTTTGACAATTAATGACTGTGACGTGAAATTACTATTAACTATTAAATTAAACTTGACATTGGCGAAATTGCTAGTAGGCCAGTGCCTCCGCAGAAGCCATCTAATTAAAAAAAAATAACAAGAAAAGAAAAACGTGAAAATATGAAATAAATGTCGTTGAACTCTTGAATTAATTATATTTGCCTAAACATTATGTCTACGTCAATTATTGTCAACGCATCTATAGTCACAATAAAACTGTAAAGCAAATTCTGTACATTGAAGTTTTTTTATAATTTGTCATATCCCTATTGAATTTTGTATTTAGTCTTTCAGATTTCGAATTATTAGTTGCTACAGCAGTTGCAAGTTTGTTTTCTGAAATTGTTAGCTCGTATACTCTTCCAAGAGCTTTGTTGATGACGCCAACTCTTTAATTTCGTGACAGATTTCGAATTAATAGTTGCTACAACTGTTGCAAGTTTGTTTTCTGAAATTGTTAGCTCGTATACTCTTCCAAGAGCTTTGTTGATGACGCCAACTCTTTAATTTCGTGACAGATTTCGAATTATTAGTTGCTACAGCAGTTGCAAGTTTGTTTTCTAAAATTATTAGGTCGTATACTCTTCCAAGACCTTTGTTGATGACGCCAACTCTTTCTTTTCGTGACAAATCCGATGGTCGTCGTTAAGGATTTTTTCTTTTTGCTCTCTTCAAGCAGAAGATAAAAACATCTAATCTGGTTAGCACTTTTTATCGAAATTTTTCGCCTATGCTGTCATGTCGAGAAGATCCCACTCTGGATTCACCACTACTGTTTGTTAATTCTCCTAGTATACTTTCGAAAACTCCTGGAGAGTGAGAAGTGCTGGCTATGGCGCTGTTCATAGCATCATCTGTTGCCACTGGATGACCAACATAAGGGTTGGCATGTCCTCCTAGCATTAAGTTCCCCGGTCGGAGCCCGGAAGGACATCCCCCAACAGGTTGGTCCAACGCCTGCTAAAGCAAAGAGGCATCATGGGCCTGTGCCGGCTCCATGGGGCCTTGCCCCCGTTCCTCTAGAACACCTGTATTTGGCGTGGGGTTTTAGCAATAGCATGACGCTTCCCATACCACACTATTCCCTTCACCGGAAATATTTCATTAGGTAGTTTCGTGATTTTGCCCAAAAAGAAACATTGTACAAAATCAATATAGGTTTTAAAGTTAAAAGGCCGAATATAAAAATAATTTCAGAAAAAATAATACTGTTAATTTTATTAATGCCAGCCCTGATGGCCGAAAATTCGAAAAACTCTCAGGGTTAGAAGCTTTGTGACTAAATCTCGATATGACTTAATAGCAGGTATGACCAGATCGCTATAAGACTAAACTACATCGCGTTATAACTACATTACATTTGGACTATATCGCCATAAGGCCAGATAGCGTAACGACAAAGTTGTCGTTTGTTTTCTAAAGTACTAGTACAGTTATCTAGAATCTAGATAATTAGAACATAACGCTTTCTTCTTCTGTAGGTTAGGTACCATTATTAAAATAAAATGAAAGCAGTAACATGTAATAACATATTATTATTGATATATACATTTTAAATCGCTGAAATTCGTTAAAAATAACGATGAGTGTAATTTCCTGTATCTCAAGTGTAGAAGAATAAAATCTATTTTTAATTTAAATAAATTATATTTTTCACCTGAACAATCCATTCTTGACGAAAGAGAAAATAATTTTCGTCAAGAGACTCCTATTTCTTCTAATAATTATCATTCTATCTTCAAACAATAAAACTTAGTTTTATATCAAGTAAATAATATTATTGATCGAATCAAAATTCATTCTTGATTACAGACATTATACGTTTTAATTTGAGAACTCAATTATTTGTTTTGAAAATAATTTTGTCTTCGTTCAATAAAACTATATCTTTCATTTGAATAATATCGTACTCTTAATACAACATTGTTTATTCCCTAACTAAGGGATTTTGTTATTTTGCTCTGAGATTATTATTTCTTCTCTGAAAAAACCTAGCGTCTTTGTTGCAGACATTATATGTTTTAATTTGAGAACTCAATTACTTGTTTTGAAAATAATGTTGTCTTGGTTCAATAAAACTTTTTCTCATTTGAATAATATCGTATTCTTAATACAACATTATTCATTCTCTAACTAAGATATTTTGATTGTTTACTTTGAGATTATAATTTCTTCATTTAATAAAGTTTTGTTTTGATTTAATAATATCAAATACTCTATATAAAATTACATATTTTCAATGCCATACACTGTGTGTATTAAAAATATAATTTCTTGAATTGATTATAAAATTTTTCTTCAGTTGCGAATTCAATTATGATATTTAGGCTAGATTTATAGCCCCCGCAGACACGAAATAATTCAGACCGTTTGTCGAGTATATTAATCAGGCCCAAAAAAACACAATCGAATACTGTGAAGATATAAAAATATTACAATTTAAAAAGTTATACAGAATTTGGTACATACATACAAATTCAACAGACACATTATCTAACGTTAACAACAATTTACACACTAAATAATATAAATGCATAATAAAATTAGTACTGAAACCGGGCCAAATTAGTCCCTTAAAAAAAATGTTTCATTAAATCTAATGTCCTAGGATCGAATCTTTGACAATCAATAAGCTAGATTATACGGCTGATAAAGCCATCTATATATATACATTATATTAAGTCTATGTAGATGTGTGTATGTATTGTATTTTAATATATTTGTATATGTGTAGTTGTTGTTTAAGTTAGAACTGGATTAGTTGTTTAAGTTCATGTACCTTTTAGATTTATTTATTTTTGTTTATTATAGAGCACCACCGTCCATGACAATTAAATTTATTCCTCTCCATTCAACGGTTGTCTGGAAGAAATCGCTTTAAGCGATAAGACCGCCCATTGTACTCTATTTAAGTTAAATGTCTATTCTTGTGTATGATTTATTTGGTGTACAATAAAGCGTTTATCTGTCTATCTGTCTATCTATAAGTATAGATTGGTATGGATTTTCCGTGATAAAAAGTATCCTATGTTTTATTCTGGGATATAAGCTATCTCCATTCTAAATTTCAACATAATCCGTACAGCCTTTACCGCGTGAAAGCTCCCCAAACAAACAAACAGACAACGTTTCGCTTTTATGTATTGGTTTGGATATTTCAGTTTGTTTAGGTCAAATTTTATTTACGCATTTTATGTTTTATCATGACGTGGTTGCTGCACTCAGAGTTGGCTCCTGACTAGGGAACTCAGTTACTGTTAACAACACAGACACGAAATGTTGCACTCTCATTAAATTGTGATAGCCCGTTTTACGTTTCACCATGACCATGGCAACTGCATATAAGCATTTTTTTAATGTTTTCATTAACTTATTTTTATTTAATTTGGTTCTGCATTCTTTATAGAAGGATGAGGATGCAAAATTTCTGAACCGATTTGAATGATTCGGGTTGGCTGTTAGTTTGTTTGTTTGATAGCTGGCGGCAATTGGAAAGGAAGAGCCGAAGACTGGGCTCAGTGGACTGCTAAGAGAGAGAGAACTATATCCATCAGTGGACTGATACGAGCTGATAATGATGATAATGATGAACTAAAACTACAATAGCTAAAAAATATATGAATATTTTTATCATACTTCCGATTACCCTTAGAGGGATCGTTATGTACACATCTCCCCTAATAGGTTTTGCGTTTCACATACTTAGATATCAATTTACGAATCTGACTGACAAAATGTTCTTAGAAGTATGATCAACTGAAACACTTCTACGTCACTGCAGTCTTTACTCCGCAATTCTGGCACTTTTTATTCATTTTGCATATCACCCCATAAAATCGCACAACCAGCGATTTTTGACTATCACCGAGTGATTAAATATGATAAAAAGTTACCGATTTCCCAAAAGTCGTATTTTTCAATTTCACTGGGTGATAAAAAATATCATACGTATGATTTCGTTTACGAGTGCCTCCGTTTTGAAATCACCCGAAGATATTTTTGAAATTTCGTTCGTAGTTTATTTTATTCACCTACTTTTCGTGTTTTGTTTTTCGTAAAATACGAACAACGAATGAGATAATACTAGCAGCAAGCCTAGTAGCAATACTAAAGATGACTCGTCAGATGAAGATACTGGAACTAAAGTTATGCTATTTATGAAGAGGCATTCTCAATGTCCGATAAGAAATTGCCTCTCAAAGCCACTGGCTTTCGAGTTTGTGAGGCTTTTTTTCAGTGCTAATAGGACAAGCGGCTTCCCTTCTCTATAGAAACAAAGGTAAGTAAATGTTTTATTGTCTTCTCCTATTAGCTAGCACTAGCAGCCAACACCCAGTCGATTCTTACTCGTAGACACAAATTACCATAAATACCTACTTACCTAGGTAGTGTACCTAACCATAATTTGATCATCAATGTGTTTAACCCTTGCTTAACGTGAACATTGCATTGTTATTCTAATCATAAAGTTCGTAGGTACTGGAATTATTAAGTATTATGAGTGGAAAGTTTTGGCTCGGCGTTGTAGTATTGCAGCCCAAGGGTGGGGAGAACAACGAACGTAGTCCGTCGAATCATGCGCATGGAAAAAACCCGAGAGCCAGGGCCGGAGAGGGGCAGTCAGTGCGGGATCGTTCCAAGGGTAGGTCGCGTACAGAGCAGCTCCGCGAACACACGTACGACAGTTAAGCGAGGCCGGGCGTCCGAGGCAGTCGTTGCGAGACCTCGAGAAATTAATACGTGTTGAGAGGCCAGTCAAGAAGAAACATTAAAAGTGAGTGGTTGTGCGCGCGCCGATCGGGCCCTGTTTTACGAAAATCTAGTGTACCGAAAGTGATTGGGGCGGCCTGGGCCCGGGGAGTCACCGAGCGGCGCTCTTGGAAGATACTTGGAGTTTCAGCGAAATAGTGCACTAACAGGATGAGAGGCGTACTAAAATTATTTCTGATTCGAGAAGGGTTACTTGGGGTTTGTTTTAATGAATTGGGGTAGTGTTTATGTTCGGTGTGCGGCGCCCGCTCCGTCCGGCATGCTGGAGGGACGTAGCCCTCGTAAAGGGAGTTTTGTGTTATTTTTTGTCTAGTCGGTGACGATATATCGCCAACATGCCTCACATGCGCACATACTGCGCGTGCGCACGCGGTAAGGTAGTAGCTAACAAGCAGAGCACATACGATAATTATGGTAGTGAACGTAAAGCATTTAAAGGGATAATCGGCTACGTTCTATCTTGTACTATTATTTATTCTGTGCAGCGATGCGAGGGACGATCGACATAGAAAAAAAACGTAAGCAGTGCGCACGTAGGTATAATTATTCTATCATATTAATCTATACTTATAATGGAGCCGTGAGTGTCAGGGGGTCTCTGTACAATGTAGTTTGGGAAGGATTGGTCTGTGGTGCTTGGAATGGCTGTTGAACGGAAATATAACGTTTGGGAATTTTATCGGTCTTTCTGTATGTTTGTTCGCGCATCGAGTGGAGGATACTGGAACAGGTGCAGGGATCACGTGTGCTTTGGTGGTGGGCGGCACCTAGTCTTAGGTACCTACCAACTTGGTCCACATGAAATCATAGATCGTGAGATTGTAGCGCGGTAACTAGGTATATCGAGTGAGCGAGACAGTACTCCCCGTAATCGGATCTTTCGCTCCGCTCGCCGCATGTGCAGTCAGTCGTGGACGGTTGGCAACACGCTAATAGTGGCAATCTTATTATCTGAACATTGCTTCCATGCTTTAGTAAAGTACTTTGTACCTAGTTTGGGTATGGTACGCGATGTACTTCATGACTAGATGTATGATCAAACAACTGAACGGATTTGGTTGAGGTTTGAAGTTGAGGTGGCTTATGCCCTGGAATGAAACCCTTTTTCATCATCATCCACTCAGGTGAAGCCGTGGGTGCGGCTAGTTATATCATAAAAAAAAAACACCGGTTTAAGTAAGACATTTATTTTCAGCTGCATATTTCATTATACCATTAGGCTACGCAAACGCTAGATAAATAGAAATCTTCGATTGATTTCTGAACCTTTAAAATGAAGCATTAATTTGAAGTCTGGATAAATATTATAGGAAACTCTTTTAACTGATGAAATTTGCCACACGCGGGTGAAGACATGGGTGCGGCTAGTAATATCATAAAATTACCATAAAAATGAATTAACCGGTTTAAGTAAGACATTTATGTTCAGCGGCAAATTTCATAGAGAATTTACTATATAAACACTAGATAAATAGAAATCTTCGAGTGATTTCTGAACCTTAAAATGGAGCATTAAGTTGAAGTCTGGATAAATACTTTAGGGAACTCTTCTCTTCTTTATCAGATGATGGTTGCCACTAGCGGGTTTTGTGTATTGAAGAATGCTGGTGATTATTGAGTGATTACACTGTTTTACATTGTAAAGGCGGAATTATGTAGGTATATTTTTTTACTCTTTTACGTTCAAACGGCTGAACTGATTTGCTATGAAATTAAGTACTGGGATAGCTATATACTGGATTAGCACATACAGCTATATACTGGATTAGCACATACAGCTATATACTGGATTAGCACATACAGCTATATACTGGATTAGCACATGGGATGATTTTCATCATCATCATCAGCATTTTTTTTACTCCTTTACGCTCAAACAGCTGAACAGATTTGGATGAAATTAGGTATTAGGAGAGCTTATATGTTGGATTAGCACATATAATACTTTTCATCATCGCAGTTCTTACTCCTTTACGCTCAAACGGCTGAACTGATTTGGATGAAGTCAGATACTAGGATAGCTTATATGCTGGATTGGCACATATAATACTTTTCATCATCATCATCATTCATAACACCACACTCAAACGACTGAACCGATTTGGATGAAGTTTGGTACTAGGATGGCTTATATCCTGAATTACCAGGAGGACTGGATGGAACAAATATTTTAAACAAGTATCTGAACGTACTAGGAACAGGTGCACTTAGTCTCAAATTGCCGATTATAACTCATCTCTAGCCGGTATTTACTTAAATACGGACTAAGGGAATCTAGTTGTTGTTAACTTAGTGTTATAAATATCAAAATCTGTATGTATATACTGTGGTCTATCCTATCTATGTATTACTTTGTCTGTGCACCATTCATTAAAATATATAGTCTGTTGTATCCGATCTGCGTGTTTTATTAGGTCATGGGCCCAGCCCGAATAGAATTAAAGTAAAAATAAGTGTAATTTTGAGCTAGGATGGCTTCAAATATGTTAATAAACGTACCTAAGTTGCGTGGGCGTGAAAATTACGACGAGTGGGCGTTCGCAGCAGAGAATTATCTGATCCTAGAAGGCTTGGAGAAAAGCATCAAGCAGGAGACAGAAACTGAAATGGCGGACGACGCCAAGACAAAAGCTAAATTAATTATGACTATCGACCCATCGCTATACGTGCACATAAAAGGTGTAAGTAACACCAAAGGTCTATGGGCAAAATTGAAAAATATGTTTGATGACTCGGAATTTACTCGCCGAATAAGTTTACTAAGAAATCTAATTTCTATACGATTGGAAAACTGTGAATCAATGACAACATATGTAACCCAGATTATAGACACAGCACAAAAATTAAGTGGTACTGGCTTCAACATAAATGATGAATGGATTGGATCCTTGCTACTCGCCGGATTGCCTGATATGTATTCGCCAATGTTAATGGCCATTGAACATTCCAGAATCGTCATTACGGCGGATTCCATAAAAACAAAACTTCTCGACATGGAGTTTAGCACAGGCGGTGAGAAAGGGACAGAAAGTGCGTTCGCTTCTAAAAATTGGCAACAAAAACGCACAAACTCATGGCATAAAAATGGAACGCAAATGCAGAAAGATCGGAACGTACCAGGGACGTCAAATGCCAAAATGACAAACTTCAATAACAACAAAGCGATAAAATGCTATAATTGCAAACAAATTGGTCATTTCAAGAATAAATGCCCGTTTAATGTGCAGTTCAACAACAAACAAACAAATGCATTTAGTGCTGTTTTCTTGAATGGAGCGTTTAGTAAAGACGATTGGTACATCGATTCCGGCGCAAGTTTTCACATGACGTCGCATGAAGATTGGATTATAAATTCATCAAGCTCAAACCAAACAAAAAGCATTATGGTGGCTAATAATGAGAAACTTCCAGTTGTAAGTTGTGGACAAGTGCAGATAACGTCATTGTGCAATGGAAATGCGTGTGATATAACCGTGAAAGATGTGTTGTGTGTACCCAGTTTGGCTACCAACCTATTGTCTGTCAGTCGGCATAAGTAACGGGAATAAGATAACGTTCAGGTCAGATATATGCTATATTTACAATCAAAACAATGAGCTTGTCGCTACAGCATCTTTAGTAAATGGCATTGACAAGTTGAACATAAACAACACTTGTTCATATTCTCAGCCAATGGTAGCAGCTGTGATTAGTGGCAAAACATGGCATAGAAGAATGGCACACATCAACAGCAGAGATTTAAATAAAATGAAGAATGGAGCTGTTAAAGGGGTTGATTTCCCAGAAAGAAGCAACATTGACATGTCAACATGTGTTGTTTGTTGTGAAGGAAAATCAGCAAGATTACCTTTCTCACATGTAGGCACAAGGAGCTCTGAGTTACTAGAAGTGATACATGCAGATATCTGTGGCCCCCATGGAGACTTTGTCTATCGGTCATTCGAGATATTTTTTAACATTTGTGGACGACTACAGCAGAATGGTTTTTATATATTTCCTAAAAACTTAAGATGAAGCTTTAACTTGTTTCAAAGAATTTAAGAGCTTGGTAGAAAACCAAACAAATAAATGACTTTTACTATAATTAGTAATCTTGCATATTATTTTATATCATGTCACTTTCAGTTAACGATGGTACGAGATTTCCTGATTGTATCATGTATTGGTGGAGGGATATTAGGAAATTATAATGATGTTTATTTACAGCTACCTGACCTTTTACTATAATTAGTAAACTTGCATATTATTTCATATCATGTCCCTTTCAGTTAATGATGGTACGAGATTTCCTGATTGTATCATGGATTGGAGAAGTGTTATTAGGGATAATAATAATGTTTATTTACAGATACCTGAATTTCAATGCCAGTTATTAACCTTGCACATTATATCTTATTATTATGTTCCTTTTAGATAACGGTACGAGATTTCCTGATCTTAGAATAAATTGGTGGAGGGTTTTAGAGAAATAAGTTTTAGAGATAATAAGGCAAAATCGTTTATTTAAGGATCATTCGTTTGTTAGGTCTCGGAACGGCTTTCTGTATTTGATAGAAGCAGGATCCCCCTTTCCCCTGGTTGGCGCAGGTGAATGACCACTAAATACAACAGCGTTAGAAATAAGCATAATATACCCTTATCCTCATAGAATAATAAAATAACTGACTTTTGTTTTACATTATATACTAATTGAGTGATAGCTTATTCATTTACATACTGTATGAATTATTACCAAGTGAGTGATATTGTATGGGGATAGATGCGATTTTAAAGCCTCACAACCTTTACTATATACGTGATCTTTTCTATGCATTGCTGACTTGTAAATAATATCTGCTGCTATCAAAAGGACTTCACAAAGAGGAGATACTCTTAAGCACACTATACAAAGAGTAAGTGGAGTATTGTTCTGTTCGGCCAACAGATCATTGCTTACTGACTCAACCTTCAAACATAAATATCAAATACAGATAAATTATAGCTTGATTAGTGATCGGTGATAGCGGAGGTTGACTCCGACCGGTTCCTCCTAACTGTCATATTCCTACCCTTCAAACCAATTTCTTTATGTAAGATTAAAGATGAATTACGCCTTAAGGGTGAATTTAATACTATTTCAGTCTAGCAGAACTGTTATATTTATATAATCAACCACGAACTAATTAATAGATTTCTTGGTTGAAATATATGGAAAGGATGTTAATTTTCACTTTGTTGTTTTGGCACCCAGCACTGATAGAATATCTTATGTTCCGAAAAAAGATAAAGGCTATAAGCTGAACAAAGGGACCCTTATCGTGTAAATTCTGGCTCTGTCAGGCACTAGTGATGGATTTACATGCTTACTGTTGATCGATTACGAAATCTTTAATTAAGGTACAACCTTGAATTAATAGCAATTATTATGGAAATGTACTTACAAAAGTGTAATAATTTCATAATTAATTTACTGAGGATTATTCCTGAATACTAAATAATTCACACTGGCATAGTCCAGATAAAACCCTTAAATATTATAAAATAAAACATATTGAATATCAGAGGCTTTAGTCTCAATGACGAATTACGGCAAGGCCGATAAACTAAAAGGATTTATTCCTAATGTCAACAAAACTATATACTGGTATAACCCAGACTTTATTTAAATAAAACTAAACTGACATAGTCAGTAAAAAGACAAGCTACGGCATAGACCGATTATGTTCAACTAAGTCAACCTGAACTAACTCCAGTTATGTTAGACTGAATGGTTTGCTTTGCTATACACATAAAATATACCTATGCTACTCCATCCTTATACCGCTCCGGTAAGTAGGCTATGAAAGTTCTACTATCCTATGAGTGGTTATAGATAACCAAACTCTAAAATAAAATAGAATAAACATGTTATGCCTTAAAGTCTCCGATCATATTGTCGGAGAATATCAGGCAGAACAAACAAACACCTCCTCATAACAAAATAATAAGAAGCAATAAGTCTCCTGAATTCCTGTTTTATGTTTTATGATGTTCTGCATGAGGAGATGCGAACAATATGACTTCAGTAATTATTTGAATATTATAATAACACATTTATATTATCAAAAAACACGCTCTTGTTGACACTATGTTAATAACCAAATCTCAGATGCTAAGTTAACATATTTATTATAATATCTGTATTTGTACTTTCATATTAATTTTCATTCCTTCCCAGTACAGTCACGCACTCTAAAAGTTCCGGGTTACTTATATTCACAACGTAGTATAGACGATCAATTGGCCAAGCGATGTATTTATTTAGAGGGCGAGAAATTAGTTACAGTAGGTACCTTCTTTTTTATTAGGTCAGGTGGTATCAGTAGGTACCCCACAATACAGGGGTAGCCTGTATGTCTGTAACCCTATTTGGTTAGTTTAGCACTCAGATTAATCTGAGGTCTAGCGCATGTACCTACATATTTAACTATTCATTTATATTTTTTCCAGATGATAGTGGATAATTATAAAGCCTTGGTAACAAGTGCCAGTTCCTGTGCCAAAAGTCTTTCAGAAGAAAGGTATGATGTCTTCAAAAGTACCCACATGCAATACAATATTGTCAAGAACAGTTCCGGAGTGCTCTAATAGAGGAGAAGACTTCAAAAAATAAAGTGGTTGTGCTTCATAATATTAAAAAGAATGTTTACCACATCCAGTGGTGGTTGTTTTAGAAGGGGTTGTTGAGAATATATAGGTAATCTGAGGACTGATGTTCTACATGAGTTGATTTTAGCCTCTATGATGTGTCCTTGTTTGTGGAAGACCAGAGTCAGTGACTTACCTATCTGCAATCTCTTTGAGCATTGATTGTTTGAAATTACATTAAAGAAATAAAACATCATTTGACTTTTAATTTTAATAGTAGATACTTTGTAGAAGCGTAGAATCACATTTATGTCACAATTTACAAAATAATTGCCATGTGGGCAGCTTCATAATAGGTGCACTCATTCTAACTCCGTCGGTGCTGTGAGTGCATAGGGAATTCAGGAAATGGGCAGCAACATTTTTCTGTAAGTATCAACATGTATTGCGGTCACCGCGCTGCCTCCAAATGTGGTGATTAAGGTAAATCGCCCCTATTATCAGGGAGGCCCCTGTTCTGCAGTAGATTGTAATCAGGTGCATTGGTGAATTGTTGCTGGTTGCTGGATTTGGTCATCTTCAACTAAAACAAATTTTAAATTATATAGTAGATTTATGTCACTACATAAGAGCAGTGGTAGTCAAGTTGTAATATTTGCACTTTGAAATTCAACAAAAGCGGGTTTCATCCAGGTTAAGTGTGCATTAGCCATCAATGCATGCTTCAGAGGGAATGTTAAGCCGTTGTTAGACCAGATCAAGTCAATGTGGATTGATGTGTTGATATCCACATGTTTTGGAAGATATACATGTCCAAATGTGCTTGGTAGCAACGATTAGCTAAGTCAAAGGACTATCTGACTAGATAATTATTATAATGGTAAAACAATTGTTACAAATTTACATAATTGGTAGGTAGTAAAAATGATAATTACTTCCTCTCCTTTTAATCTTTCTCGTACAGAGTACTTGGTAATATGTTCCTTGACTTTGTATACATGCTTTCTTGGTACCCAGAATGGCATTCAGACGGCTGGCAAATTCCTTCGTTGTGAATGTTGCAGTAAAGTTGTAATTTCTTACAATAATTTATTCTGACTGAGATCCAACAATGACCTAATGTAGCAATGTCTTTTTGTCTAGAATATGGGCCCCAACCTTTCTTTATGGTATTGTAGCCATCATGTAACGTTTTATTCTACTAATTATTCACTTCTCTATCACGTCCGTCGTAATAAGAGTAAAACAAACATAATTTTTCGAAGAAACGATATCTCGACTTCAATAACAGCTGATTTAGACCACCGATTAGACCATATGTTGCCTTAGGATTTGACAGAAACGTTCCGTTTTACGTATTACTGTCAATTCGTATGAAAAATAAAAACCGGTACTTAGTACCGATAAAAATATTTGCTGCGTAGGAGGTAACGCAATCATACGATTGTCTATTAGCAAAGCTGAGCGATATTTATATGTTGGTAGACAGGGTATGATATTCAAAAATACCACTTTTGATAAAAGCTGATTTCGAAATCACCGGTGATCTGCAGCCCGATTCCATAACTTGGCTTCAATCGAATTCTCAGTATCGCAGCCACTAATGCCTTGCGATAGAGTCGAATTTGCTATGAAAAAAGTGATAATCCGATTGTAGCCAAGTTATGGAATTGGGCCACTGTTTATCCCCGGTGATTTCGAAATCACCAGTGACACTCAAAAATCGCACCCCTGAACCAGGCAATTCTCACCATTTTTAATTATGCTTGCTTATCGTATGGGGTAGTGCTGGCCTCTGATTGTCAGGCTACACGAGGCCCTCTGACATGGCTAAACGACTGCTATTAATCAATAACAGTGGAAAACAACAGCTTAACGTGCCCTTAGATTTCATTCAGACATTATAAACGTATATAAAAAACAACAAACAAAAAAATACGCTAGCGTCGGTCAATATAAGGACACGCAAATTAAACCCTCGTCTGTCGCAGAGAACTCAACAATAAAAAAAGCGTAAACAAGACATTCGACGTTTTAATAGTAACACACGCTCTAAAATGATTGAGACTACCTACTTCAGATATCGAATAATCAGATGTTCTAGCCCTAATCCATACCAATATATAAAAGCGAAACGTTGTCTTTTTGTTTGTTTGTTCGTTCATTTATTTGTTTGTTTATTTGTTTGGGGAGCTTTCACGCGGTAACGGATGAACGGATTTTGATGAAACTTGGAATGGAGATATATTATACCCCGGTATAAAACATAGAATACTTTTTATCCGGAAAATTGTAAGTTTCTACGGGAAAACAAGAAAAACTGGAGCTGTTGATTACTCGCTGTAAGAAACGGTTGCCATGGAAACAAACTTGATGTCAAAAAACATCAAGAGTGGTGCTATACCTACTTTTGCATTGATTTTTAATATCCTAGAAGAACATAGGATGCTTTTTTTCGCGATAAACAGTAGTCCTCGCGGACAAAGCCGTGGGCGGGAAAACTAGTAACATAGTCAGTAGTTTCAGATTTAGCCAACCACGCCCACTTGAAAAATTCAGCCTGTATATCGAAAAATGTATGGATTTTTCGATATTTATCTACTGTGATTGATCGCGCCAAAATTATGTTTAATAAATCTTCGATAAAAGTGAACGTATTTCTAAAATAACGGTACGCACAATCAAAGAGAAGATGGGAAGGGAAAGACGGGACATGCAGCACATACCTCGAGCAGGGGCGAAGCCCGGGCACAGTCCAAGTGAACAGCGGCGGCACCGCGCGGATGCACCACGCACGAGGGGCACAATCCCGGCTCTCCAGAGCAACTCCTCCAACTCCTCGACGCACTCGGGAAATGGGCGATCACAGAATATTTTTACAAAACCACAATGGCGTTTTTATTATGATCAGGAAATCAGTTTTTCCGGCGGGATTCATAAAGCGAAGAATCCTACGTCGTCTCGGAACTAAGACACGACGCGAAGGTCCGCCGCTAGGTGGCGTACCCGGCGGCATTCGGTAATGCTTGCATGTGTTATGGGTAGATGCTCGTTGATGGTTAATTATAAAAAGCTCGCGACATTGTGGTTGTATGAAGATAAACTTTTATACCCACCTTCAAGAGATTATGATATATATCCCCCGTCTTATGTCAAACGGAGAGTATTTTAATCTATGTTTTTCGAGTCTATGCTTTTAAGCGGGAGTAGCATGGGAGTAGCGATGGAGTAGCGGCACATAATGTCTATGACAAACGTCAATATATACATTTTCTCCTTTGATTTTATCCTTTTCCTCGATTGCTGTGCTATGTAAGGTAAAGAAGATAATTATTTCCACGAGAAGTGGATAAAAATGGGGGAAAGATAATTTGTCCACCTACCAACTTTTATTAATTTCGATGTTATATCTAAAAAACATATTCCCTTTATTTTGCTTTTATAATTAAACTGGTTTGGGGCACATCGGTTGGATGATTTAAAGTCCATAACGGACATAACTACATTCATTTTTTGTGTTTGTATTGTTTGTGTTATATATATATATAAAACGATGAAATGTAGTATCACAAGAACTGCAGTATGAAATGAATCGTGGAAAAATAAAAAACTATTTAGACATTATTTTTTTTTACATTAGAATACAATACAATACAGTTTTAAATATATATATATATATATATATATATATGTTGTATTTTATATATATATATATATATATATATATATATATAAATATAATGTAGTATCACATTACATCGTTTTTTTTTTAATCGACAGCAACTTTCTATCTCTATTTCTCGATATGTATTATGTTCTGTGTGTATTATGTCTCTGTAGATACAGGGCGCAATACCACCAGGCCGGTTGCACTCCGCAACAAGTACAAATATTATACCTAAACTTCGGGGCCGCAATATTGCGGTTAATTCAGTAGAGTGTCAAGCATGCGCTCGATGAGTTGCGCGCCGTGTGCTCAACGATAAAGTACCTAGTTACGTAAACTTACGTAAGGTTTTTGACAAACTTTATCCTTTTCATATTTATGAATACCAAGAAGAAACCTAGAAGGTACTGCATAGCATTCGGTCTAACAAATGTCGTAAAATACCTACATACCGACATTTTATTACGTAGGTAGCCATTTCTTTTTCATTCATTATTAAGCATCGAAGTCAGACAGGCACCTTTTATTCATCAATGTGTAACCTTTTATGATATAATCAAATAATGAGGTACTAGGTCTATTCTGATAAGAATGTCATTATATGTAGTTAATAGAACTATCAACATTTATAACAATAAGTAATAAAATAATACATTTTTACATATTTGTTTATTCGGTTACAATATCTAAGTCATATTATGTCACAGAATAATTACTAGTACAAGTACCTAGTCATATCTTGATACAACCCTACCGAGCGTAAAAATGACAGACCGATTCTGAAACGATTAGAGCAATGGAAGCTCTCGCACGTTTTGATACGGTACATTCTAGCCTGCACGCAATGGGTGAGCGCCTTTTATGTAAATATAATTGAAAGCTCGCAGTGCTGTGCGAGTTAAATTGCACTTTATTGCGTTGTAGTGAGAGTTGCTATGTATTTAAATGACTTTACTCAGTTATCCTTCTGTACCTGTACTATTATTTATTCTATGACACCACCACTTTTTTGAATGTGTTATGTTTGCTTCATTGGTGTTGGGAGACTTTTTTCTAGTATGCGTTAGAAAATGAGTATGTGTGATATACTAATTGTTTTTGACTATGAGTTAGTGAAATAAGTGGATAGAATAAGGTGACTGTCGGTCCCGAACAATATTTTGCCAACGCCAAATCTACTGTGGTCTTATGCATAATATCTGCTGAGGCGTTCCTGAACAGTTTCAAGGATATAACATCATTGGACATTTGATACGTATAGACTGGTGGTTCTTGTGCTTGAAAACTCATAGTCGCGACGTCATAAAGTCATTTTAGCTCTATAAATAACACACACATACATTTACCACAAAAAAGCCGATACCTAATTAAACATCAAAGAAAATAAAATGAATATTATTAGATTGACCGTTGCTTGTTGAGGAAAAATATCAAAGTAGGTATAACTTTTACGTTAAAATATCTTATTCGAGGACAAACTGATAACCAGTATTTTTTTTCTTTGAGGCAACCGGTATCTCAGCAGCGCTAAAGGTCAAAACAAGACCGTATTTGTGTTATCTGCCAACTTGCATCGGGTGTATTTCTACTATTGGACGATGACATCACGGCACGAGGCGAGACGGCATGGCAACCGGGGGTAGAATGCGCTCTGTATGAAAATAGTGAAAACCTAGAAATCTTGGAAAAATATAATTATTATTTTCCTATGGTTTATGAAACGCGTGAAAGACTGAGTGATTTCAAATTATATGTTATGAGTATCGTATTAAGGCGCTCTTCTAGGGCAGTATGTAGGTATGAAAACATTTCCTCAGCCCCCGCAAATGTTTCGAGCGTAAACACGCAGCGAGCGAGAAACACGGCGCGAGTCGGGATGCCGCCGCGCTTTTCGGCATGCCACAGTATAGTAAATGCAGAAGATATGTAGATCGGGTTAGGGTATAATCTGGTTTAGCTTTTCGCTATAGTGGGTGGTACGAAAGAGAAAATAAATTTGCTTTTCTACTGAGTACGTTTAATTATTATGTAGGTACCTAGGTCTGAATTATTATTGTAATTGCAATCTAATCTTATAATAAATATCCAAAAGTGTGTGTGCATTTATGTATATTCAATTTGATTTATTTCAGATATAAACCTTCATATTTGTTAGTATACCTATGTGTGTCTGTTACCATTAAGCGCTGATATGGCTGAATGGATATTGATGAAATTGTGTATATCTTATCATCATCATCCATCATCATTTCTCCACGCAGGTAAAACCACTGGGCGCAGCTAATAAACGTATAGCTATTATAATATCATACTAATAAAGTTTGTGTGCCTATTTATGATTGAAACTATGTTATCTATATCAGCTGAACGGATTTGGAAGAACGACTAAAATAAGAAAAAGTGTGATATGGCATATTATTTTTAATGTATGTATAAACTAAAATGTTTCACAATATTTTCACTCTGTAATGTCGTACGGGTCTGAGACAATGCTGCTGACACCAATAGAATTTTTATATTACAGAAACGTGCTGTAAGGTCTATCTATAGGCTTAGCCCTAGAGAATCGCTAAGAAAAGTCTTTTCACAAGTGAAATTTTTAACATTGCCTTGTTTGGATATTCTGTACGCTCGGAAACATTTAAACAGGATTACAACAAGCGGACAACGTCACAACTATGAGACAAGTCACAAGTATAAACTTGTGCTGCCAAAAACTAGGCTATCAAAAATTTACCGATCCTTTTATAAAAACTATGTTCGTTTTCATAATTCACATGGAGTGAATAATTTGTGTGAACGGATAATTTGTGATTGATACACAATTTTATCACAAAAGACTGCATTGTTTTTGATGTTTCATGAGAACTTGACAGAAATGAAACGACGAACAAGGTCTAGATCTTGTTGCGATGTGGCGGCTTAACATGGTGTAAGTGAGAAGCGGCTTGTGCAAACGAGTGGATCGGAATATTTTAGTTGCTTCTCTGTAGATTTCATAATCATCATCAGCCTATATATATATAATGTAGCTTTATACACAGCCACCGTTTTCTTAGAACGACGAAATAAAAACCAAATTGTGTTGCTCTGAAAAGAGAATGTTTTATTAAACAATGCCTTACATATTTGTCTTTATGATTATGTACGTTTAATGCAACTAATTACGAATCTTACCTGAAAAGAGAAACAACATTTAAAGCTATTATTTCACAAATTCCTTGACCTAAAATGTAATAATAAAGTACACTCGTCCGACGACAGATTACATCTCAAATCCTTCGACAGATCTACTTACTACCACAGCTTACACAAGATACGCGACATTCAGTGAATGCGCGCTAATAGACAATTTAAATTAAGTGACATTAACTTCATTTACATCTCCCCTCCCCCAAGACTCTATACGCCTGCCTTTACCTACATTGTTAAATTTTCAGGTACCGGAACAAGTTTCGTTACATGGAAAAAATTAGACTCGGACTTCCTATGCCCTGTGTTTATTCTATAAATTGAGTTTGTCAATTTTTCTAAAATTATATAAGGGCCAATTTTTAATTCATCTAGTTTTTTTCTGTTTAATCGATTTCCGTTTTCCACATATACCGAATCTCCTACTTTAAATTCACATTGTTTTCTGTTTTTATCGAATTGTTGCTTATTATAATTGTGTGATTTTATTGTATTTTCCAATGCAATTTTTCTATCTTGAAATAAATCATTTTGTGTTATTTTGTTTTTCAATTCTTCTGGTAAAATATCAATGTTTTTTCCTTCTAATAAATATTTTGGGGAGAATCCTGTCACAGTATGCTCAGTTTCATTATACCTTTTGGTACATTCGTGGGCAATAGTTGTCCAGGCCAATTTATCCTTCCTTTCGTTTATCTTACATCTTATCTTATTAACTAACGTTTGGTTTAATCTTTCATTCAAACCATTGGAGAATGGCGTGTTTACTGCAGTGAAAATAATGGGTATATTTTCTTTAGTTAAAAAGTTTTTAAATTCTTTTGAATTTATGCCCGGATACTGATGAAATCCGGGCATAAATTCAAAAGAATAATACCAATTTTATTAATTCCCTGTTGTACTTTTTCAACAAGTTTTATAAAATCACTTGAACTTTGAGTTTTGGAAGTCAAAACATATGCATATCTGGTGAAATGGTCTACTAGAAGGTGTAAATATGTTTTTGTAGAACGTGAGCTACCAAATCCACCAATGGTGTCTATAGATACTATTTCAAAAGGGTAGGAAGCAGGACCTAAATGAGACATTAGTCCAAATTTATATTTTCCTCTTGATTTGTTTTTTATACATATTTCACAGCTGTCACAAATTTTTCTAATATTATTAGTTAAATTTTTTGCTAGGTAGAATGGTTTAATTTTATTTTCCATCTGTTTTATACCTATATGACAGTAAAGATAATGTATTTTTTCTATTATTTGTATACTAAATTCTTCAGTCAGTAGTATTTTTTCCTTTTTCCCAAACTTCTTATAGTATATCGTATCTTTTAATATTAGTTTATTTGTATTTTGTTTTATACTTTCATTTTTTTCTTGATCTTTTTGTATGTCTTCTAGTTTAATAAAGTTTACAATTTTTAAACCTTCATCTTGATTTTCGCATGATTCTAATACAGGGTTTCTGCTCAAAGAATCTGCTTCTAAATTGTATTTACCTGGAGAGCATATTACCTCAAAATTAAACTGAGATAGATAGTATGAGAGATTTCCCAATTCTTCATCCGTTCTAGCCTTAATATTCATTTTCTCTAAAGGTTTATGATCCGAGAAAACCGTAAATGTTTTTCCAATAAGCCAGTGGTACCAATATTTGACCGCTTCTTTAATTGCTAAACATTCCAGATATACGGCTTTTTTATTTTTTTGTGAGTCTTTTATTTTTTTGGAAAAATATGCACATGGTTTTTCTTCTCCATTGAGTTGTGGTTGTTTTAAGATTGCACCTATGCCCTGTATACTGGCGTCCGTATAAATATGAATTGGTAAATCTGGATCATAAATTGCCAAAATGGGCTTTGAGCAAAGTAGTTTTTTTATGGTCTCGAAAGATTCTACACATTTTTCTGACCAAATAAATGGTTGTCCTTTTCTCAACAAATTATGTAAAGGATCTAATATAATCGATATATTTGGCACATATTTTCCATAAAAAATTATTTTTCCCAGAAACTGTCTAACATTTTTTTGTGTTTTCGGAATAGGAAAATCCTTTATAGCAATTAAATTATCTTTGAGTGGAGTAATTGTATTGTTTTTAATTATGTGGCCTAAATACTTGACGGAGTCCTGTGTAAAATTACATTTTGAGAATTTCAATTTAAAGCCTTCCCTTAATATCGCTTCTAATAATAGTGATAGGTGTTTAATATGTTCTACAAATGTTTCAGAGAATACCAAAATATCATCTATGTAATTCACCGTGAAACCTGATAGATTATGTTTCCTTATAATGCTACTTAATACTCTCTGAAAAATTGCAGGAGATGTTTTTAAACCAAATGGTAAACAGGTCCATTGAAAGTGGCCTTCCTGAGTAACAAATGCTGTCTTTTGTTTATCTTCAATTTTCAAAGGGATTGACCAGAACGCTGAGTTTATGTCCAGTGTTGAAAAGAATTTACATCTTCTTGTCTTGACCATTAAATCCTCGATTAATGGAAATGGTTGTGATTGTGGAATCACAATCTTATTTAAATCACGAAAATCTATGCATAATCTTGACCTTCTTCCTTCTTCTTTTTTAAAGGCTAATGTTACCGGAGCGGCAAAAGGACTATATGACTCCTCAATTAAATGTTTTTGTAATAATTTTGATACTTGTTCTTCTATTTCTTTCATATCATCAATAGTACACCTATATGGTCTTTTACTACAATATTTATCTATTAATAAATCAATATGAGCTTCATAACCTTTTACAGTGCCTATGTCATATTTGTCTTTAGCAAAAAGTGAATTGTATTTGCATATCAATTTATCTATTTGTGACTGTTTTTGCAGGTCTAGATGGTTTACTGATATGCAAAAGTTGCCAACTTCTATGTTTTCATTAAAATTTATTTCACATTTATCATTTGTTTCACTTTTTGTTTTTTGAACTATATCCACATCCTTTTTTTTATCATTTATACTTTGTTTTTCGTCTATATTATTACCTGTAAAGCCAGGAATTATTTTTGTATTTTTAGGATTGATTTCTTTTTTATTATCTTCTTCTTTGTGGTTGTGGATATTTTGTGTGATTTTTAATTTCTCATTTTGGACCAATTTAAATTTTTCTATGCAATCTAACCCAATTAAGAAATCATAATCGAAATTTTCTTCATCTATCACAAAAACATTAATATTTTCTTCAATATCAAACATTTTTATCTTTAATGTTACCATTCCAATTGATTTTTTTACGCCATTAATCGTTTTTAAACTTGCTTTTTTTTTATTATCATTACTCGTTTTTTTCTTTATTGACAATAACTTCGAATTTATTAAAGACACATTCGAGCTGGAATCATAGATTCCCGAAGTTTCCAAGGTGTCATTTATTAATAATTTAATTTTAATTAATGGCGAAATTATTAGTTTTTTGGATCAATTTCATTTAATTCCGTTTCTAATTCAGAATTGTTTATGCTCCTTATCTGATCTCTTTTTGGTCTATCACTGTTTTTGTTTTTAAACCAACATAAGGATTCAGGATGATAGCGCGTTCCTTTATTTTCTTTTTCGCAAATTTTACATGGACTGTTTATATTTCTTACAAATTTTTCCTTAATTTTACTTTCAAAACCAACTATATTTTTTTCCAAACTCTTTTTATTTACCAAATACTCTAAACCTCTGATATTATTAAATAAGTCTTCAGTTTCTTTTAAATTGTTCCTATCAATTTTATCCGCTATAAAATTTGGTAGCCCCGTAGCAATCAAATCAATTAGAGTTGGTTTATCCATTGATTTATTCAACTCTAATAATAGTTTTTCTTTTTTTAAAGCGTACTCTAGTAATGAGCCCTGTCTATATTTAAATAAGATTGCATACCTGACCGGCGACCAACCTCTGTCCGCAAATGTCTCACAAAAGTTTTTTTTCCATAATGACCATTCTGAGTTAACTGTATATTTTATGAGCATGGAGCTGTACCAGTCTAGACACGAATCCACCAAAAACAACCTAAGACTTTCAATTTTCGTAACATCTTCATCAATTCCTAAACGCACACATTCCGTTTCAAAAATAATCATCCATTGGGACGCATTTGACGTTTTACTATTGAATTTTTCTATTAAAAATTTCTCTGACAAATTTCTTATATTATGAGGTTTAGGTGTATCCTTTTTCATTTCAGCAAAACTCTCCAGAATTCTTGTTAAAACTTCTTCTGACACTCCTGCAACAGAAGCCTGTTGTTGTGTTTCCGGTGAAGCTTCTTCCAGCAAATATCCTTTAAACTGCATATTTCCATCGTGATCAATGTACACATCACTTATGTCCGATGTCAATGAGATCCATACTTGTCTTTTTTCATGTCTCCTTTGTATTGTAGCTTTGACTTTTTGAAAAGCTTGAGTTTTTATAACCTCCTCATGCAGTCTTGCCGGTTGGAGCTGTTCTGGGATGTAAAAGGTTTTTTTATCGGCATCCGTAATTGTGGTTATGCAGATTATATTTGATTTTGGATCTTCACCAGATTTCACCATAAATTCAAACTTTAACTTTTCCATTGTTGTTAAAAAAAACTGTATTAAATGTTGTTTTATAATGTAGCTTTATACACAGCCACCGTTTTCTTAGAACGACGAAATAAAAACCAAATTGTGTTGCTCTGAAATGAGAATGTTTTATTAAACAATGCCTTAAATATTTGTCTTTATGATTATGTACGTTTAATGCAACTAATTACGAATGTTACCTGAAAAGAGAAACAACATTTAAAGCTATTATTTCACAAATTCCTTGACCTAAAATGTAATAATAAAGTACACTCGTCCGACGACAGATTACATCTCAAATCCTTCCACAGATCTACTTACTACCACAGCTTACACATGATACGCGACATTCAGTGAATGCGCGCTAATAGACAATTTAAATTAAGTGACATTAACTTCATTTACATATATTTGTCCACAGCTGCACGTAGGCCTCTTCTTATGAAAACAATACTATTAATTCAAACTGACAGCGTATTTAAAACTAAAGTAAAGGAATTTTTAATGCAAAAGGCATATTATAGCGTTAAAGATTTTTAAGTGACAAGGCTTTATGGCTGAATTTGGACTGTACCATAAGTACTAAACTCTAAGATAATTTGCACAGCATTAATTTACTTTAATTCTTTAAAATATAGATATTTTTATTGTTTATAATAGATTTGTATTTTATGTTTTCTCTGTTGACGCTCATAAGTGTACCGTGTTGTACCTATATTAAAATAAATGAATTGAAATTGACAATCATACTCAAATATAAAAACAGAAACAAAGGTAATCAAATTAGAATGACATGGAAACTAAAATCAGAGATCACATCAGCGGTCTGCTGATGGTATTTATTTCTTCTCATCAAAGCACAGCATTTTTTTGTGTTATTCTCGCCATTTATAGGGCAATTTTTCGACCTTCTGATGCTTCATTATCAATCAAAGACAAAAAGAATAAATATTGACATATATACTTTAAAAATATGTGTTTTTGTAGCAACCATCTTAGCAGCACAAACACATATACACAAAATCACTTGCGCAGGCGTATTATTGAAAAAAAACAAAACAAACCATGGTATGAAACGAACATGTGGTATAACACAATGGATACTTTTTATCCCGGAATATAATAAGTCTCCTCGGAAAAACTGGAAATTATAGATTACTCGCTGTACAATGCTGTCGAAAAGCATCAAGAGAGTTGGTGCAAAAGAGAATACTATACGTTGGTGCTATACTTTTGCATTGATTTTTAATACCCTAAAAAACATAGGATGCCTTTTTTCGAAATAAATTGTAGTAACCGCAGACGAAGTTGCAGGCAAAAGCTATATTAAAAAAAACTGCCTTGTAAACCCCAAATGAATTGGATGAGAAACTCCAAAAAGTTGTGGGAATTCTTAGGGAAGAAGGCACAACATTTTGTCAGCTGCAGCGTACGGACAAGATATGTAAAATCGCAGATGAGGCTCTTCGACTTATGGACAAACGGCGGGATCAACAACAAGCCACACCGTCAGAAAAAAGGTAGCTCCATCAGAAGATTAGTAAGCTGGTGTGATGTGACCTCCGATGCTCAAATACACACCTGATAGAAAAGGCGATTGAGCAAAATTGGTAGTCGAAAGCCTTCGCCCAGCAATTAACTGAGTAGGTCCCATCTGACGAAGCTCAATACGAATAATGGTACAACCATCATCTCTAAGCCGGAGATTCTGTCTGAGAACGAAGACTTCTATGGTGGATTGTATGACTCGCATGCTTCTAAACCTGAACCCAGCAAAGAGGATTCCCACGCAATGACTCGCCCTAAACTGACCTACAGAGCCGAAATGTGGACACTCATGGTCAAACTAGTCCACAAATTTAAGGTTGCTCAGAGGTCACATTTCCCGAAGAACCAATAACCGTTGGGGTAGATGAGTTCTCGAGTGCAGACCACTTTTAGGCAAACGTAGTGTAGGAAGCTCTGTGGCCAGGTGGAGTAACGACCCGTGAAAAGCGGCTGGTAAAAAATGGATGAGGAGAGCTGAAGAGCGTACTCAGTGACGTGACTTAGGAGATTAAATTGTTGCCTAAACGCCTTGATAGATTTTGATAAATGAGGTATCATTGGATTCGTATTAATCATGAGAGTGCTAAAGAATATATAAAAGGTCAAAAAAACTAATATGACGGCATACAGCTGAAATATTGTATTTTCCACTGAACATACAATGATCCAAACCTATCGAGTGAGGTATAAAAATTTAGGTCTTTAAAGGACCATTCCAAAAAAACACAAATCTTTTTCCTAAATAGTAGCAAATGTCTTTTAAGCTTCTTACAAAATTTTCAATTTTAGACTTTTCACGTTAGTACTATAGTCCAATATTGCAATTGCAACTATTATTTTAAAATATGTAAGTAAATATGAAACGTTAAAATTATATTATTATTATTTTTGCAGGTCCGTCCGCTAGCGTGGCTGAAAAACAAAAACACGAGCATGAGCATACGTTTGCGTCATGTGTTCCGCGCCCCACGCCTGCACGCCAGTCGGGTTTTTTGTATTTTTATAACAATTTTTACTTGTTATTTACCTACGTCTATCAAAGCAATGTTTCTACTTTATCCTTGATTTCAGTGATTGGTTGAAAACTAGTCAGCAGGTGGACGAAACTGGATTTAGGGTCGAAAACTGGTGAAATGTGCATATTCAGTCATACGTAAAATAAAAATAAAATACCTTTACTAGCAATTGGCAAAGAACTGGCGAACTTACTACACTACTTTTTCATTTCCCATCGTTTTATACTGAATTACTGACCCAAGTATTATTTTGGGGTAATGGGGTCGGCAACTGTCAAATTGGCGCTAGCGTAGCTGGTTCCCATAACAAGTCTGAATTGTATGAAATATATCACTTTGAAATTATTTTAAATAAAATGACGCGTTGTTGTGTTCCACAATGCTCCGAAATAGTAACACATCATTTTCCTAAAGACAAAAAAATACAAAGACGTTTGCTGAAAGCAATACGTCGCGAAAATTTTGTGCCTAAAAATCATTCGAGGTTATGTCGGAATCATTTTGTAGAAAATGATTATGAAAACATAAGTAAATACACAGGTGAGACACTTTTTTAGTAATCTTTAATAGTATTGAGCCCTGGAATATTTTCTAGTTTGTTTTATCATGAGAACCACTTTCAATATCAGTGATCAACTGATCACAATCCCCCGGCCTCTGTATTAATATTAATTATTTAGGGAATATTGAAAGTTGTGTTCTTACATGCCTCTGTTATAATTACTCTTATTTACATTACCTATACTTAATTACAGGAGTGGAAAACCAACATAAATATCTCAAGAAAGGTGCTATACCATCTGTTTTCCCATGGAATAAAAAGTCACTCTCAGAACAGGGTAAAGCTAGAGAAGAGAGATTACAAACTCGAAATATAAAGAAAAGTCTGTTTCAAGCGAGTGCTTCAACTTCTTCTCAACATCATGAAGATATTGCACCCGTTAATTGAGGAACAAAATGAAGAATGGGTTAATACATCTAGTCAGATAGAAATTGTTGCGTCTCCGTCAAACGATCCTACATATCCTCCAGAAAAGACACATAATACTTGTGGGACACAAATTTCAAACATTTTAAGATTGTTCTCTACAGAACTGTTGCTGGCAGATGATGATTCTGTTCATTTTTATACTGGATTAGAAACTATAGAAAAGTTCAAATTTGTTTTGAGTACACTTTTGCCCATGGCATATAACTTAAAATATCGCTGGAGCAGGGTTGTTGGTTTGTCAGTAGAGGATAAATTATTAATTTTATTGATAAAATTGAGAAGAAACAAACCTGACTATGAAATTAGCAAAATATTTGGTGTTAGTAAAACTGAAGTATCAAATATAATAGTTACATGGATTTGTTTTGTAAGTGATATTTGGAATTTGATCAATATTTGGCCAAGCCGAGAGTTGATAAATTTTTACATGCCATGCAGTTTCCAAAAACATTACCCTGCTACTAGACTTATAATTGATGAAACAGAAATACCCATAAAGAAACCTAGCCAACCAGATGCCCAAAAAGCTTCCTTCAGTTCGTACAAGCACAAAAATACCCTAAAATTCCTGGTTGGAGCATCACCAGAAGGGTTATTGACCTATTGCTCTAGAGCATATGCTGGATCGGCTAGTGACCGTCAAATTGTAGAAAGGAGCAACCTGTTTCACCTTTGTGAAGAAGGAGACAGTATTATGGCTGACCGTGGCTTTAATGTACAGGATTTATTTGCCAGTAAAGGTGTAGGAATAAATATTCCAACGTTCCTAAAAGGGAGGTCACAGATTCCAGGAGTCTTGCAAAAACTGGATCAAAAATTAGCAAGTCAAAGAGTGCATATAGAGAGACTCATAGGCTTGACTAAAACTTACAAAATATTGGCTAGTGAACTCAACCAGTTTTATGTTCCTTCATCTTCTAAAATATTGTTCATATGTATAATGCTGTGTAATTTTAGGGAAGGAATAGTAAATAAAAATAAATAAGATACAATTTTATTGTTTTGTGATTATTGTTTCATAGTTAAAATATAAATATTTCTCAAAAAGAGCTTTTTGGAAATATTTTTAACTAATAAACTTTGACAACATGTAGGAAATGAAAGTTTCATCTCTGCTGATATAAATCACTTTCATATCTTTATAAGTGTACACAATCAAATTGCAATACTTTCTTTTGGTACAGTACAACTGTCCCTGTATCTGGTAGTAATATGGAGTACTAATTTTTAGAGTCAAGTTGTTTGTAGCTGTAATGTTGTTATTTTCTACCAGATAAGGAACAGTTGCACTGTTTATTTCCTGGTAACGACTGGCATAAGGGCATTTTATTTCTATTATTGTGTCCATTCCAAGCAATCCATCAGGAGATGCAGCTAAGTATGGCCTGTCTTGGCTAATGAATAGTCCACACGGTTCTACTGATAAATCGTATTCAGCACAGTACTTATCAAGGGCAATCTTTTCATTTAATATGCCATGGCTAGTGGCTCGTGAATGAAATGTGTCTGTCGATTGTTTCCAAAGCAAATTTTTTCATAGTGCTAGGCTTCAAATGGCAAATTGTGTGAAAATTGCTAGAGGTTAGTCTATGTCTGCGGTTATGATGCCACTCTTCACTAGTGCTCTGTTCTCTAGTACTTTTCTCTATTTCATGTATTTTTTCCTGTGTAATTATGATCTGATTCTATTGCTTATGGATTTGCCGGTTCATACATTTGTTTTATTGGCATATTTGAATTTGGAAAATTGAGCACTAAATTTCTGATCCTGTCATTGTAATTTCCTTTGTTCAATATATTTATGGGGTATGGCTCGAAGATGATATTAACCCGTCTCCTTCTGGATGGTATTTTTTCTGCCCTGACTGGAGTTCCAGTATACTGCTTTTTAGGCACATGAAACTGTTGCAACCTTTGTGTGCAGACCTCAAATTTTAATAACGTTTTATCACGAACCATGTGCTCCACTCCCAGTAAAAGCACTGCTACATGCTTGCAAAGAGCATTTGTACCGCTCCCAGCAGGACATTCACAGTGGGAATCTTCGGGTGATCCATGTTTATTAATTTAATATCAACTTCATATTGAAGCTCTTTCATTGTTTTTCTACAATACCCTTTTAAATATGTATCTTCACCAACAATTGATGATCTTGCTGCTAGCAGATGACGAGATTCATATAACTGAATTGCACTGTCCATTTGTTTTGTAGTACTGAAAATTAAAATTAAACTTAGATAATCATGTAAAAACAATAGGTTAAAAATTAATTTATGTCTGTGCAACATACTATGATTTCTATATGAAAGCAGCAATCCATTTTGTCATTTAGGATGTTTACAGTTCGAAAATTATGAGTTTATGAGTATAAATAATTGAGTTGCGCGCTGACGTTCATAGCTCTCGTTGTGCCTTGCTAGCATAAAACGCCCTGAAGAAAGACTTCAAAATAGACCGAACCCTGGTTTTCAACTTTTCAACCCGCAAGTCTTTGCCATTTTACATATTTTAAAATATATCAACATAAACTTGTCAGTCCTACAGACATGACTGAGCAACATATTTGTATTATACCATATGTGTATTATATAGGTAATTATTACAGATTATGCATAGACGATGGGTATTGTGTTCTCTTAGAAAATAATTAAGGAAAAGCTATACACTCAAATCTAAAGTTGTTGCCTGAGCAAGGAGTTATTTCATAATATTACTTTACATAGATATTATACTCACTAGTTCAGATAATGCCTAATTTGCATTTTGTTTATTAGAGGCAGGGTAGTACTACTGTTTATGTCTCGATATGACTCATTCGGCGGCACATGAATAACGGGATCTTGATCCTCCACACAATCAGGACGTCCAAAATTAAAGTTTCTGTCGTACAGCTCTAGTCTGAAAGAAGAACAATAATTTTGGTTAACGAGCTAACCTCCATTTTCAGAATGCTATCTCAAGGAGTTTAGTTACTTTAGTTGTCGCTTTTTATAAAATGTACACTTATTTTAGCTTCGAATTGACCACAGCTACTTCGTACAGCAAGCTGATCCAACATAAAAGCATTAAAAACAGGTTTATTTCCACGAAGTCATTGATTCGCTTCATACCTTTCAATTAAGTATGCCTTTCTTCCTCTCAATAAAGCACTCCGTTTTTTCAACTCTGAATTGAGTTCCTTAATTTTCCAGGTGGAATACATATTTTAGGACACTATTTTCTTTCAACAAAATAGTTTAAACCAAAATTATCCAAACTCCAAATTTATTGACACGGGCACAGATCAGATAGACGGGACTTAGCTATGCTAACGCCATCTGCTTTAAGCTTTCACCGGCCAACCACATTGAGCAAAGAATTTTAACTAAGTAACTCAATCTGTTCAGAAAATCTTACCTACTGTACTTTTTTATACTGTGGCATGCTTGCGTAAAAAATGATTAGGTCGTCAACGTAAATCATATACTGTAAATAAATGAGTTAGGTAATTGATTAAGTATCTGTAAGTAAATTTTGTTATTTTTTTGTAACAAACTTTTATCTACATGATTAAAAATCAAAATACTTACCTAATAATTATTATTATAAAAATAAATAACCTGCTTACAACTTTTCAAATATTTACATACCTATTTTCGATAGATATAGGTATAAGTATCTATTATATTTATTTAATATATAATTTTTATTTTCAGTACCAATCTGAATTATTTTATTATTATTACCCATTTTGGAAAATATAAATCAACATCAATGAATAAAAATACGTTACTCACAATTTTTACCTTTACGATAACTTTACTACGCCAAACATTTATTTACAGTTCTACGCTACAATGATCATACATGTAAACGGGAGGGGTATTTTTGCGGAGACAAACGACACAGATCCTTCCTCGGAGAAGCCTCGGCGGACACTGACGGACGACGACTAGTGCTCGAAATGCAAAATTTCGGTTGTTTTTCCTTCTTGGAAAAAAATAAGAACGAAATTAGAATATTTTTGTCATGCAGCTCTCAAAGAATAAAAAGCCACGCCTATTGGAATAACTTTCACGTGGCTTTATGATAGTATCACTTAACAGGACACTTTTTAAATACCGATTTAGAGTCACCTTTGGAATTATTTTTTATCGAACCAACAATTCTCAATAACGTTTCTATAATTTACAATTTCTAGAGTGTATATTCAAATTTAATAAAACATATTTTTTTTCTTATATTTTAGTCGATTTACAGAGGTTTTAAAACCTTCAAATGTGCTATAAGCCCGCCTTAAAATTGTTATCATGATATTTAAATCAACCACAGACAGTATTAATACAATACGCCATCCAGTAGTTTCAGTAATTTCGCCGTGATAAAATGTGTTCTTTTAAATAACTTTCAACCCCTATCCTGCGGGAACTCACGATAGTACGATTTATTAGAAACCAGCTGTGCCCCGCGGCTTTGCTCGGGTATTCAATGATGAACATAAAGGATACCTTCCTTTATGTTTAGGTGTGTCAGCGAGTAGAACCAATCAACTAAAAAAAAACAGATTTTATGCTTTTATTTATATTTTCCAGGATGAATGTATTTTATATTTATTTCTATATTACCACCTATGTTCGTCAACATTTGCTAAGCTGTTTTGGATTAAAGATTTCCCCGCGGGATTTTTATTTTTCCTGAATAAAAAGTATTATATGTTAGTAATTATATGGTACAGTAACTATTTGTACAATTTTATAGAAATTGGTTGAACCGTTTTCATGTGAAAGAGAGTAAAACCAAACTAACAAAATTTCCCTGATTTCCCATTGAATTTTCCAGGATAAATGTATGTTATTTTGATCTCTGTGTTGAACAGTACTTAGAGTTATTTAATATTTAAATTAAATTAAATTTAATTAATATTTAATCTGTTATTTAAAATTTCATGATAGCTGTTTTGGTGTGAAAGCGAGTAATTGTCATTTTCCGGTTTTCCCGTGACGGTTTTCCTTTTTCCTTTTTTCGTATCAGTATACAATTTTGGCACAATCATTTTGGCGTGAAAACGCCCCAAACAAACAAACGGTCATCGTTTTACTTTTATATATATATTAAGTGGAGATGGGGTAAGGTGACTATTTGTAATTTGTCTGAATGTAGTCAATGGTCGAAAACACTCGTTTCAAAAATTGCACCCAATCATTCAAACGAGTTCTCCTTAAAAAAACTTCAATGATACTGTTATAACCTGCTTTATCGAGTCATAGCTCTTTAGTTGTTGCGAAGTATTTCTCACGATTGCTCGCTTGCTGGTCATCACTTATTCACAAATTATTTCTTATCTGTTAATAAAAGTTCCTAATAAGTTTTTTTATATTTTTTTATATTATTTTTAACCTAGTTTCTTGTTTTATTAAAATTCTTATGTGCGTCAAAAAGTGAGTGAAAATGATTTCAAAACTGATGTGTTTGGCTATTATAGGTGAGTTCCTAGTAGACTGTGGAAGCTGCGGCATGCCACGGGGCCACTAATGAGAACATGGATAGAATTACGAGACCTGTCTAAAAATTGTTATTTAAATACTTGTGTAGCTAACCAATTAGAAATAAAATTAGAGCATTTTTACTAGTAATTATATGCTATGAAGATTTAGAATATACATATACTAGCTGTGCCCCGCGGCTTTGCCCGCGTATTCGAAGATAAAAGGTATCCTATTGGTTACTCTATTAATTATGTTTTGATGTGTTAACAAGTAAATTCAACCAATCTACCCAAATATTCCTGATCATTCGCTTTCACTTATACCTTTTTTTGGGATGAATGTATTTTAGGTAATTTTTTATTTTATTTATCGTCCTTGCGCAGACTTTTCGTAAGTTAACATTGTTATAAGTATAGACTATAGATACTTTAACTTTGAAGATTCTAGACTAGTTTGGTATTGCCTAGCGTTTGACTTCTAATTCACCTGGGGTTATGCGATGATATCAGCATGATTCATTTTGTTTCAGGAAAACTTATATTTTGTTTTTGAAACAGTCTTTATAAACAATTGTTTGCCAGTGAATGCCATGTCTGGTTTCGCAGACACTTGTCAAATACTCGTACTTGGTTGATCAAATGCTACACAAGTTAAAAGCTTAATTTGTCAATTTCGCGATTGTCTAAACAGTTATTCGTCAAAACCCTTAATTCGTCACGTCAGTTATTCGCTAAAACCCTAATTCGTAAAATGCGCGATTCGCAAAGTCATTGTACAGTCGTTCACAACCTGCATCCGTAATTTTAAGACAGAATAACCTACAGCTAAATGCCCGTGTGGTCATTTTTATCCCTAATGAAGGAATATTTTTTGGTTAAATTATTTTATTTTAATCTTTACCATTTAATATTATTTAGTTACTAGTTGCCCCCTGAATGAATTTTCACTTCAAAAAATCCTCTCCTTTGCACCCCTAGGGTTGACTCTTGTCACTTTGACACCGGTCACTATGACACCTATCACTTTGGTACCTGTCACTATTGTGTGTAAGTGGCATTTCGCATACAAAACTAAATTTGTAGTTCTTTCCAAAATCGGGATGAAAAGTACCCTTTGTCCTTTTCTGTACCCCTGACAACATCTGTGCAAATTTTATTTTATGACGTTTTAATAATATTTAGTAATTGTTGTTTTTGTTTTTAGTTATTTACTGTGTTATTTAAAGTTTCTGTTTTGTCATAATTTTTTTCTTATAATATTTTTCCTAAGTTTTCATTTCTTCTTAACTGTACAAATCGTGATTGACTAATAGCTAAATTGACGAGCTAAGGATTTGTCGTTTTATGAATTTTACAAATCAATTATTTGACTATTTTAGGGTTTGGCTAGTTTCTAATTGGACAAATTAAGTTTTTGACTTGTATAGGATTTGACCAATCAAGTATTTGACAAGTCTCTGAGAAAACATGGGGTTTAACGCGATTTTCTAACTATTTAGGTAGACCAACGACTTGAGAACCTTCTCCTTTTTACACGACTGCCCAAAAAAAGTAGTGCAATGTTATTAGGAAGCATGTATGTTTGTATGTATGTGAGTTTCTTTATTCCACCATAAAAAAATATGCCTGAAAAAAAATTGACGTATGAGGTATCGTTAGAATCCTTACATCTCCCGAGTAACAAAGGCTTCTTATTTTTATTTATTTTTTATTTGAAAAATAAACATTGTTGCGTCAGTATGGCTTTATTTTCAAATGAGAAAATAATATTTTTTCTTCGAATTTTACAATTTTTTATTTTTTTATTTTTAATATGGATATCAAATTAAAGGCCTTGATAAGCACATTCCAACAGTGTTAAATTTATTTGGCTTAAGTTCTGTTTTGGCACGGCAGGCGTGTTTTTTTTTTAGCTTGTAAGCTAGTTTATAATAATGTTTTATTCCCAGCTGCATCAGCGTTTTCTACACTAGTTGTACAACATGCCTTTTACTCCTGCAGGTAAGTACGAATAACATTGATTTAATAAAATTTTATAAACTTGTAAGTTAATATTCTAAGATAACAAGGAAAAAAGAAAATCCCATAAAAAAATATTCTTTGTATGCCTTTATAATACAACGAAAGTTTGTGTGTACTTAGTAGATAGTATTATACGCTTCAATAACGGATTACTCTGATTTATTGGATTCTTCTAGATTTGCCTCTTTCTTGTGAAATTTTCGATTTATAGGATTTCGTCCCAAAGTGCCGAACTAATGGAACAAATAATAAAATAGGACGTAAAGAGGAATGAACAAAATCGCGTACTTTGCTATATAATAATAGCTGTTGTTGTTTGTCGTATGAGGTAGTGCTGGCCTCTGGTGTCAGAGTTTGTTCAAGCCGCCCGATGGCCTCTGACATGGCTTAACGATTGCTATTAATCAATAACAGCCGGGACTGCCAACTTAACGTCCCTTCCGAAGCACGGAGCGATCGAAAACCGCACATAACTTAGAAAAGTAATTGTTGTGGAGCCTAGGGTAGAACCCGGTATCGTTGGATTCTAAGTTGCACTACAGAACCGTTAGATTACCATCGCATCCATAATAATAATAGCTTAGTAGCAGCTATTATTTATTCCGTGGCAATAGCACAACACATAATAAATAGTCTGTGGTAATAAAGTGCAGGTACCGCATAATTCCACAATAATAAACCGCGGAAACACTATTGTTTTTACCCGATTACGGTGAAGCATAGGATGGGTTATGTGCTTAAACTAAAAACTTTGTCAAATTTTGACAATCGAGGTATTTATCGATTCATCTTCATAGCAAGAGTGTCATTAGCTATTTTATTATCTACTAGACCGTAATCTTGCTTTGTTTTTAAACTTATGTCTGTTTTTTTCAGTCTCCTCACGCATATAATAATAGTCTTAGTGTATTATACATATAAAAACATAATTATTTTCATATATTCAAGTCCAACGGGGTTCTTGTGCGGTGACGGCGGCTGCATCAGCGTGGAGTTCGTCTGCGATGGCGTGACACACTGCGCCAATGGCAACGACGAGCTAGGCTGTGACAGAGCATTGTAAGTTCTCCTACGGTGACAGCGGCTGCATCAGCGTGGAGCTCGTCTGCGATGGCGCGACACACTGTGCCAATGGAAATGACAATCTTGGCTATGACAGAGCATTGTAAGTTCTCATGCGGTGACAGCGACTGCATCAACGCGGAGCTCATCTGCGATGGCGCGACACACTGTGCCAATGGCAACGACGAGCTCGGCTATGACAGAGCATTGTAAGTTCTCATGCGGTAACAGCGACCGCATCAGCGCGGAGCTCATCTGCGATGGCGCGACACACTGCACCAATGGCAACGACTAGCACGGCTGTGACAGAGCACTGTAATTTTTCGTGCGGTGACAGCGGCTGCATCAATGCGGAGCTCGTCTACGATGGCGCGACACACTGTGCCAACGGCAATGACGAGCTTGGCTTTCACAGAGCATTGTAAGTTCTCGTGCGGTGGCAGCGGCTGCATCAGCGTGGAGTTCGTCTGCGGTGGTGCGTCACACTGCGCCAATGGCAACGACGAGCTCGGCTGTGACAGAGCACTGTGAGTGAACAAAATAATGATAACAGTCAAGTTGTTGGTAACCAAATTGTAGTCGGGCTTATTATTATTATTATTATGTTATTAATTAGTGTGTTTTCTACCAGTTTTTTCTCCGCAACTGCGACCGTAAGTTAATTATTGCAACTCATGAAGAGTGCACGAAAATTTAAAAGAAAAAAATTACGGTTAATGAATTTTGATGATATTTGGTATACCTATATAGTACATACATGTAGGTACTATTACTTCAAAGGTTTAATATCTAAGTAAGTATCTTCAGAATTTTCTATATTTGTAGTCATTAACCAAAGCTTTGGTAATAAAAAGGCAGACTTGTCTAGTGTGGACTTCGATGAAAGGGTGTGGAACACGGGAGTGAGGCCACTACAACGAGAATACAATTTGAAAAACCAATATAAACTTGAGTAAGTACGAAGTCATGGTGGATGACATACTTGCTTTTCTTTTTGTATTTGCTTGTAGGCTTCAATCCTCGTGTTACGCATGACATTATGTAAATATTATCGAAAACTGAAGAACTCTGACCTCCCCTTCAACTGCTTTCCATTTTACATGACCTACAAATTGAAAAACCTTTCTTTTATAGCAATAGTAACATTTTATTTTTTATTTTTACTCAGGGTAAATCTGAGTTCACCTGATCCAGTTCTGCATCGATCAAAACGACAAACTTCTTTAAGTCGGTAAGTTAAATGTCAAACACATTCATAAATTATACAGGTTATTTTTTAGCCGACTGAGGAGGGTTATTTTTAATTTGTTGCTACACTATCGCATTAGGTGAAATCCTGTAATGGTAGTTGTAAGTTTTGTAAATAAATAAATAAATAAATAAATAAAATAGAACATTTATAATTATGGTAACTCTTTCTTCCACCTGAACTTCAGGATGCCAGTCTCTTGAAATCATACAATTAGCTTAGGCTTCCGTAGTTTTATTTTTACAGACGTATAGACGGACGATACTAGACATGGAGCCATGTCCATCTGTCCGTCTGCGTCAATTTAGAGGGAACTCACGTCTGCGCTGCTGCCCAGGTCCTCTCTAAACACAATAGTGGTAAACTGGGACGACCGTATGGCCAGTTTTCCACTGAGAAATAGTAACGTGATAAACTCGAAATAACCTAGTTTATAATTTCCTGTTCGTACCACTACTTAGGTGTATAAATAATTATTGTGAGGTTTCCTTGGGAGTTTTGTAGTTGGTTCTGTTTCGTTTCTGTTATTATAATGGACTCATTAGTTTTTTTTGCATTCTGTGTCACTCCCCTCCCTCTTACACATAAAGTACAGTTTAAAAAAATCTACTAGTGGCTCTGTGAGCTGTAGACCTCGCGAGTCTGTCTGTGAGCTGTAGACCTCGCGAGTCTGTCTTTGGTCTAAAATATAATATGTTTACAAACTTTTATATTTAATCATGTTAATTAGATTATTTCTCACTGTATTACGCTTTAGGTCTAAATCATAGTTATATTCCGAAAGCTGATGAAATTCCCTTGTGATTCAATGTGACACAGGAAATGTTTTATTTCCATTATTTTCCACTCCCTCACACCCCCGACCCTTGAATTTCATGCGTCTTAACATCATGTCATCATGAGTTTCACTAGATGGCGCTAATGACAATATTAGGTTAATTTATTTCTTTGGGTCTTAAATTGCATGTTTGACCTATAGTTTTCATTATCAAACTAATATTTTAACCATATTTGTTCCCTAAAAATACTTGATTCAAGATCTGAACCCAAATAAAAGGAATGAATACGTTAAAATATTAGATTTTTAATTGAAACATAAGATTAAATATAATGATTACACGGTAATATAGCCGCCAGTAAAGTTTTAAATCGGATCTGATTTCAAAATTAAAAGCCAAATAATAATCATTTTTCACTTAATGTTATATAGCGCCATTTAGAAACTCATGTCGTGGACCATCTACCTTATTAAGGGTAACAAAAAAGTTTTGTGACCATGATTGAACATTATTGACAAAAAAAACATATAATTATCGAACCTGATCATACAATTTCACGAGAATCGGTTGAGAAATGCGACCTGTAGAGGAGAACAGCCGGACATCCGCCGGACACATAAAAGCATTTCTGAAACGGAGATGCTTCGCTCGCACTTCGCGCTCACTCAGTCAAATAGTTATTAATGTAAGTTTTTACTTACTATAACCGTAGACAGTAAATCAAACCAGTGGTTCTGACAATATTTTAAACAACAGTCATAGAATAAATAATAGTACAAGTACTACAGTTGTTGTAGCTTGGAAGAGTATAAGCGGACCTACGACATGAGAGCAGTAATGAGAGATATATTATTTAACGAATTTTCCCGCCCGCAACTTCGTCCGCGCGATAAACAGTAGTCGTTTATCACAAAAAAAGCATCCTATGTTCTTCTAGGATATTAAAAACCAATGCAAAAGTAGGTACCATAGGTAGGTAGGTGGTAGGCACCATTATAGCACCAATGCTCTTGATGTTTTTTGACAGACTTGTTATATCGTTTCCATGGCAACCGTTCTTTACAACGAGTAATCAACATTGTCCAGTTTTCCCGTGAAAACTTACAATTTTCCGGAATATAAAGTCTTATCCTATGTTTTATTCCAGGATATAAGCTATCTAAATTCCAAATTTCATCAAAATCCGTCCAGCCGTTATCGCATGAAAGCTCCCCAAACAAACAAACAGACAACGTTTCACTTTTATATTTTGGTATGGATTATAGGTATGCTAAATATATAATGGCAATCTTGGTTACGCGAAGCGGAGGGTAACCTTTTTTAAGTGACTTCATATAGTTTTAGTAAGAACGAAAGGAGGTGTCTCGATGAGATGACAATCAGTATAGAGCGTTTCAAATAGGTGGCATGGGCACCTGCAAACGAACAGAGAAAATTATACTAATAGTACCTACATAATCATGCAATTATTTTCACAGCAATAATATCTCTTACAAAATTAAATTTATAATGGTTTTGTGAGACTGTGAATGTCATTTATATACGTGGATCATTCCCATCGTACGAAAGTTGATTGATCCTGTGTGTATGAATGTTTATCATAGTTTTTTTATTAAAGGCCACAAACAGGAACTTGCAAGTTACCAGAGTACCCAACCCACGGATCGTATACCACAAATATCCCCAACACCAAACCTGGAGACGATACTGACGTAGTCCTTATCAGTGTCACTTGCCAAGACGGGTTTGTAGCGGATGGCGACACCTACGTTACCTGTTTTAATGGAAATTGGCAGAACGAGATGCCGGAATGTATCTGTAAGTAACAACATTCTTCATTAGAACGATGATAGCCTAACGGTACCAAGTATTTGTAAACTCTTTGGCCTAACGGGTAGACCATTTCCGTCTGATATTAGCTTGCGTTTTGGTGCAAAGTGCTATAGTGACCCTCACTGTCAGTGTAGACCATAGGCGACTTCAGTGCCTCACACAAGGGTCGAATGTAAATATTTAGGTAAACTTTTAGATATGTAGTATTAGAATATTAACCTGGTTATAAATTATTTTGGGTTTCTTTGCATCGTCTGGCTGCGGCCTCTGCAATTTGTATAAGTAATAAAAATATGCAACAACAAAATAATGTTTGTACCTACGTATAGTAGGTAGGTACACATATTTAGTATAAATTGATTTTTACTAACACAGCCCTGTGCCACCTGCCTTCGCACCCGTCCGTCGAGTACAACTGCCTAGTCTCCGGCACTGTTGGAGGGTCCCGGGCTTGCAAGGAGTACGAGCCCGCCGGCACGGCTGTTAGCCCCGAGTGCCGGAGGCCTATTTACCACTCCCCAACTGCCCTCCCCCACATGCGGTGCATTAACGGCAAGTGGGATTACATTGCCCGATGCATCCCAGGTTTGACCATAACCATATAATATAATAATATATTTAGGACAATAAATAATGTCGAAAATTACAGGGATGCTTCCAACATATCCAACAAAAACATTACAGTTATTCAATGTATTATTCCAAAACGGTTAAAATCATTTTAATAACGTATCATTTTCAATAAGGATGTTTCGATACTAAACATTTTTGTTTATATTCGATCATAAAGTTGAGATTTGAACATTTCCTACAGAATGTGGTACAGTGACCTCAAGTGGCACACCTCAAGTAGTCGGCGGGGTATCGGCGAAGCACGGCGAGGTACCCTGGCACGCAGGCATCTACACCAAGGACACAAAGCCGTACCGACAGATGTGTGGAGGCTCTTTGATAAGCACTGACGTTGTTTTATCAGGTGAGGATCTGGAGTGGCCGCAGCACATAATTTAGGAGGTATAAGAAAAAAACAGATACTTATAAGATCCCACCACTTGCGTTTGACCTTTTTCTTAAAATCGATTTAATTTAAATGTCCATGATCTGCTAATTTTTACGATACAGAAGAATATGTTTTTTTGTTTAAAGTAGAGAGGCTATTATGTAAACGCGACGGGCGGCAGCGGATAATAAGCGTGATGTATAGGATAATTATCATGTAGTTGTGCAATATGTGCGTCAATTATGCCAGTGTATTGTTTAAATATGTCTCAGGCGACACTAGATTTCATACAATTTGTGCGTCAATTATGCCAATATATCGTTTGAATATGTCACAGACGACACTAGGTTTCATATAATTTGTGCGTCAATTATGCCAATATATCGTTTGAATGTATGGTTTGAACGGACGTATGGGAGCGAAAGTGATGTCACTGCTCCAAACCAACCTCACCTGCGCGCGCGTGCAGGATGACCGCTGGTCATCCCTGCTGGATAAAGAACGAGGCTCTGGTGACTGACAGATGGCGGTATAACCATCCCAAAGCGTAGCCAAATGACACAGGCTGGTGATGGGCAGCAGCGTCACCGGTACGAAAACCTATGCCCTGCGATCGCCAACCTGCATGCCCAGCGTGGCGATTATGGATCATCGGGTGGCGATATATCTAACATTGCGCACTGCAGCGCGTGTTAGATTACTACTTATTGTAAATATAGAAATGTATAAAAATAATACTAGGTACATGTAAATTTTATGTATCCAGCTTTCAGAACGAAGTATTCGTTCTGAAACGAAGTATTGACTACTTTAAAGAAAAGTAAAGTACCACGTGTAAACTTACGATGTATGCCATCCATCACTATGAAACATCTGTATTATTATGGCATAATTATTATAATGTATTCCAATACAACTATCAGGCATGACTAATGTAATTAATAAAGTAAATGGTAGATATTCGTTGATCCATTTCAAACGACTCAAATAGCTCGGATGATGTCGGTAGTCTTCGACTCAGATGACTTCTGACAGCGTCGGATGTTCGAAAATGCTATGTAAAGGCTCTCTCGACTTGGCAAAGTTTAATGTTCTTGTGGTTGCCACACCGAGAGGACCTTGGCAAGTTCAGTGCTTTTCTTTTTACTCTGTTATGCTGCTTGTTTGTAACTGTGTAATTATACTGTGTATTTGTTACTGTATATCACTTAATTGTGGGGTGATGAAGTGATCTATAAGATTATAGTTAACGGGATTATCATCAGTTTGATTGTGGTTAAATACTGTTTTAGAAGTTAATATGCCTAGTGTAACTAAGGCAAATATAAATGTTTATCTGTGACCAATTATCACATTTAAATTATTAATAACTATTAATAATATTACAAAATATATTCGCCACGTACTGTCTTGCTAGTTTTCTTGAAAAGTGGTGTATTCCGAATCCGGTGTTCAAATAAGTAAACAATATAAAGAATTACAAACTCATTTCCTTGTTTTCATTAAAATACTCCTTATGTTATTTATTCTGTAGCTGTAACTACTAGGTACTATAGATACCAACTATAGGATATAGCAACTTGCTTTTAATACTAGGTGCAGATAAGTTTCATCTCCTACTCGACAAACCTAACCAACTGAAGGCTAACATTACAAAACTTAGGTTTTGATAACCTTACAGTACGTATAATTATTATACATATGTTTATAAATCTCACACGCGCATACTGCGCGTGCGCGTCGCGGTAAGCGACTGGCCATTTTGTCAGCTGCAGCATACGGGTACGAACTCTAAAATCTCGGATGAGGCTCTTTGGCTTATGGACAAACGATGGGAGTAACAGCCAGCCACACCATCCGAAAAAAGGGAGCTCAATCAAAAGATCAGAAAGCTGGTGTGACGTGACGTCCGGTGCTCCAATATACGCCGGATAGAAAAGACAATTGAGCAAATTGGGTCAAAAGTCCTCGCCCAGCCCAGTAGGTCTAATCTGACGAAGCTCAAAACTAATAATGGCACGACCGTTGCCTCTAAGCTGGAGATCCTTTCTGAGATCGATGCCTTCTACGGCCGATTGTACGAATCGCATGCTTCTAGACCCAAACACTGCAATACTGACTCGCCACTACACTGACAAAATGCCCGACGTCAGCCTAGACGAGATTGAGATGGCGCTCATACAACTTGAGAATGTAAAGATGTTAGAATGTAAGAGAGTGTAAGTAAGGATGTTATAACTTCGGAGCTCTTGAAAGCAGGGGGGGAACCCGTACTTCGGGAGCATCAGGGGTTATTTAGCAACATTCTAAACAGTAGGAGAACTCCAGAGGAGTGGAGCAGGAGTTTGGTAGTACTCTTCTTTAAAAATCTATATATCACTGTTTAGCCACGTCTATAAGTTATTTTCGAGGGTCATCTCAAATCGTCTCAAGAAGACTTGACGAATTCCAGCCTTCTGAACAGGCCGGGTTTCGCGGAGGATTTAGCACCGAAGACCACATACACACAGTGAGGCAGATTATGCAGAAGTCTGACGAGTATAACCAGCCCCTGTGTCTTGCCTTTGTGGACCATGAGAAGGCTTTTAACTCCTTTGAAAACTGGGTGGTTCTGGAGTCTTTGTAGCGTTTTCAAGTGGACTGGCGATACATCGAAGTGCTAAGGATTCTGTATGATGCCGCGACTATGAGAGTCCAAGTATAAAACTGGTAGTCTCAACATATCCAAATGCGCAAGAGAGTGAAACAGGGGGATGTTATATCCCCGAAACTGTTCACTTATGCCCTAGAATATATGTTGAAGTCGCTGGATTGGAAAGGAATGGGCATGAATATTAATGGCGAGAACATATCACACTTACGACTTGCCGATGACATAGTCCTAATGGTGGAGTCACTGCAAGACTTGCAAAGCATGCTGACCAACATAGATGATGCTTCACGACGTATCGGTCTCAGAATGCACATAGATAAGACTAAGATTATGTTTTACGTCCTTTTTAACCCGGACAACATTCGGCATGCTTCAAGTCTCCTCGTCGTTCATACCACAGTGCTTGCAGACAAAAGTCTTCAATCAGTGCGTCCTACCAGTCATTACCTAAAGATCCTAAACGTGGACACTCACGGTCAAACTAGTCCACAAATTTAAGTTCCACGATTTTATCAAAGATCATTTTTAAAGAAGCTTCTCGAACTTGGAAAAGTGGCATTCTTGGCCTTAGTCACAATTGGAGTAGCATTTGTGTAGAATGAGTAAGCGGTGACTAATATTCGCGCTACAGTCTCCGTATTAATATATCTTTGTCTATATCTTTGATGCACATGAAGCACGATGGAGGGAATGTACCTACTTGGGTTTGTTTCCCTGTATAGTTGTATGTAATTCAGTTATTTCTTAGGTGATATTAAAGTGTATCATGATCAACCTATGTTCATCTACTGCTGGATGTAGGCATCTTCTAGTGAACGCCACTGAGCCTGATCTTTGGCTCTTCTCATCCAGTTCCTGCCATCCGTTTTTCGCAAATCTTCACTTTACCTAATAGCCGGTGCGGGTGCGATACACTAAGTATGCCTTCACTACGTTTGCCTACACGAGTAGACCTCGTGTAGGAGAGGTGTACAGTTTCGGAGAACTAACGTCTCCCTGACTCACCTCTTTTTGCAATTGGATAGAATTCATGCTCTGACCTTGGAGATGGACAGTCATGGTGACCTTGCTATACAAACACTTCAATACTTCGATGAACCGGTACCACTACCGGTAGTTAATCTGGAACCGCTGTAACACAAGTAACACTGCCCAGGACTGAATTAAAGGCTTTCTCGTAGTCCACAAACGCTAGACATAGTGGCCGATTATTTTCATCGGTCTTCTGTATAATTTGCCGGAGCGTATGGATGTGGTCCACGGTGAAAAAGCCCTTCCGGAATCCATCTTTTTCGGGAGGCAGAAAGTCGTCAAACCTACCAGCGAGATGAAACTACACTCGAAAACAGCCTTTCGACGTGGCTCAGCAGCAAAATGATCCTATAATTCTTCAAGAAGGTGTTATCACCTTTCTTGAAGAACAGCACCACTACGCTCCTGTGCCACACCTATTGCGAAGTACCCTCAAAAAATGACCTTAGAGTTATACAGTCTCTGAAGGACTTCAAGTACCGGTGTTCCACCAGCTTTTAGAAGCTCCGTCGTTATTCCGGCCTCCCCTGGTTCCTTGTTGCTCTTAAGCTGTTTGAGAGCCATTCTGATCTCGCAGAGGCTGACTTCCGAGATATCTTCGGTATAATGTCGGATCAAACGTGCCCTTGCATTGCATTCTCTTGTTTCTGTGTGCTAGGAGAACTATGCAATGAGGTATATAATTGCCCATAGAACTTCTCGAGCTCACTCAAATTTTCTGGCTTTGACGAAACGATGCTGCCAATATTGGTTTTCAGCTTCGTCAACAAACTTTACCCAGATAGACAGATCTATTGCAAACGCTTCGGAGCCCTTGTTGCCCTCTATTGCTTTAAAATACAATTAGTATTATAAGAACGCAAATCGTTTCGCATTGACTTGGAGATCTGGTTATTATGCAAGCTGAAAGTCGACATATCCACTGAAGACTGCAGCCTCATCTCCCCTCGTTCTGCCATAAGTTTGAGTGTATGGTTCTATTATTGTGGTTGGTCTTTAAGAACTCCAGCCAGACCGCGGGAAAAATTTCCACCAGCCCGTTATTTAGCTCGTCCACTGACTCTCATTCGGTACGGATTGGGAATCGATTTTGAAGTTCCAACTGAAAGCTCTCGGTTTTGGATTTGGGCATGACTTGGGCAAAGAGTAGATCTCATCAAACAAGACCTCTCCAGCTTTACGTTGATATTCAATGAGCCTCTTACCGTGAGGTGATCACTGACAGTCTTAACCCTCTTGGTCACAGATACATAATTGAATATATGCCTATTGGTCGTCAAAATGAAATCTATCTCGCGCTTATGACCACTGGGGTGCAGCCATGTCCATTTCCTAGACAAGCGCTTCTTGAAAGAAGGAGTTCATCATCAAGCCGTGCATACACATAGACATTATTTATTGGTAAATATTAATTACAGGTAATTTTTTTTTGTTATAAATTATGCATAAAATAGTAGTAGTCAAAAATACAATTATAAGATAAAAATCTAAAATAAATAAATCACTAAGTATCATAATTATAAATGATCCATTTAGGAATAAAAAACAGTTTTTAACCGTCAAAAATTATTCATAATTATATAACGTCTGCTCAACAAGCCAGCGCTTCAGGCGAAACTTGAAACATTATGTACTAGATGCAGAGGTGATGGTGTTGTACACGGTTGGACCCATGACATGCGTGCATGACTTTGTGAGTTATCTTCCGAAACCTACGAGTTTTCCTGCAGCCTAGCCGTGCATGCCTAGCCGTGCGTTGATGTGCCCCATCATCACTGTGAAGTGTGTTTTCGGTGCATGTATGGCATCAGTAATCATATTGGGGGGAGGGGAGGGCGAGGGAGAGGGGAGGGGAGGGGAGGGGGAGAGGGGGAGCGAGGGAGGGGGGAGGGAGAGGGGGAGGCTCGCCGTAGAGATGTACATGAGTACGAGCAGGACTCTGCTGCCCATCTTCCGGTGTAAAGTTTATCGTATCCCTTTAACTAGATCTATGGTTCTTATAATAAAAGTGCTTCTAGTTTTTTTTTACAATATGTAATCTGAATACTTCCAGCCGCCCATTGCTTCTGGGCCAAAAGCGCTAAACTGCCAGCTACTAGCTTCGCAGTGGCAGTCGGCAAGCTGTACCGCCCCTGGAACGATAGCATGGATGAAGCGCAGACATCTGATGTGAGTAAAGTGCCCCATGCACACAAGTATATCGGCTTAATAGCCTGAAAAAACACGGTTAATTCCTAAGGTTCCTAAGACCATGCAACTATTCCAAACTATAGAATAATGCATCGCCCGTGAAACGCACTATTCTACTTATGCGGTTGGAAAACAACGTTCAATAGGATGAACTTATCTAAGGTGCGGCGGTTTCAGCCGAATGATCAAAAACTGTACGTGTGCGGGGCTCAACGTCCACTCAAATTTAGTAACAGTGGTATACATAGGTATCCAGTCAATCTTCTATGACTGGCCAAGGTGAAACATTTGACTAAATGCCAGTATTAATGGTGTTGCACTACTTTCGCTGGCACTTATAATTAACACCTAACATTTTGTGTCCGTTGCGCGAGTTTGTTTCAATTTTATATTTATGTTTAGTTCTGTATGTCGCTTGGCTCATGATATTTGCATAAAAAGGCAGGAAATATTAGAATGTATTGTATACCATTTTTTTTTTGCAGATTAAGGAATTGCACTTGCCCTCCCATTTCCAAGGCAGTGAGGGGCACTTTCAGGATGACATAGCGGTCGTAATAGTGACAAAACCATTCGAGTACAAAACCTTTATCAGGCCCGTGTGCGTTGACTTCGATGTCCTCTTCGAGAAAAGACAGATGCAGCCGGGAAAGAAGGGGAAGGTAAAATGAGATCGAGTAAGATTTTATATTTTTCTAAGAAAGATCTTATCAATTATCACTCACATGGGGGAAAATCTGGGAGCACATTGTAAACTGTGAGTTCCAGAACTTGAATCACAGAACACAAATTAATTCATAATGATAAGATTAAGTAGTTAAAAATTCAATGTTGCCGCTAAAACCTGCAAGAAGACCCTTATGAAGGCTCATTTTGATCACATAGGTCGTATAGGGCCCAAACTGGCTTCATACCTCGGGGGTGGCAAAGGTTTTTGGTCCCTGGCCAAGTCGGTCGAAGTAAACTTCTGCCGCCCCTCACTACCACCATTGCTGAAACCTAATGGATCACTGGCTTACACTGCTGGAAAGAAAGCGAATTTATTTGCTTCTCTTTTTGCAGAATCTTCGTATCTAGATGCTACCGGCAAGATACCTTCCTGCCTTCCTCATTGCGGGGTTTTTTGCCCGATATACGCATTCCCCAGAAGGAGGTTCTCAAAAAGCTTCGAGCCCTAGACGTGAAGAAGGCCAGTGGTCCTGATAGCATTCCAGCGATTCTGTTGAAAAACTGTGCGCCCGAATTGTCTCCCATCTTAACTCGTTTGTACCGCCTCTCTCTTCACTCAGGTAAAGTTCCGAAGAGCTGGAAGCTTGCCAATGTACAACCAGTACCTAAATAGGTAGTCATGCTGATCCAGCCAATTATCGCCCCATCTCGATAAGCTCCTTACTCTGTAAGTGTATGGAGCGTGTCATAAACGTTAGGCTATTGGCATACCTTGAGGACAATGATCTCCTCAGTGACCGGCAATAGGGATTTCGCCGAAACCGGTCTACAGGGGACCTTCTTGCGTATGCCACTCACAAATTGAGCAAAGCCATCGAGATGCATGGTGAGGCGCTTACCGTCTCCCTTGATATATCTAAGGCTTTTAATCGGGTCTGGCACGATGGTCTTTTAAACAAACTTTCCTCATATGGATTACCTGTTGGCTTATGCATTTGGATAGCTTATTTTTTGAGGGAACAATCTATTCGAGTAGTCGTAGAGAGCTGCTCTTCTGATCAAATGGCCATCAATGCTGGTGTACCTCAAGGATCGGTTCTCTCGGCTACATTGTTTTTACTGCACATTAATGACCTTTTGAATCCCGGTACCTTTGGGTATGCAGATGACAGTACTGTGATTGAGAGATACAGTTCCAATGCTCAAGCCAGCTGCGACGCTGTCCAGCTTCAGAGAGAGGCTATGGTGAAGCGTTTAAATTTAGCCTTAGAAGTAGTGTCCGATTAGGGCGATGCTAACCTGGTTAAGATTAATGTTACTGTCTGCACCAAATATTACTTATTAATATTATATATGCCTCTCAGCTGTTTTAAACAATAGCAACATACGCCACACACTCATTCCCCATTGCCCATTGGCCAACAAAGTCATTTCATGTCAGTCAATATCTCTGATCTCGTAGAAGCTAAGCCGGTAACGCTTTTAGCTAACGCATCGGCGATATCTCAAGAAATAACCCACCCGATCGGCGAGATAGCCGAACGCGTCTCTGATTGGATGAAGTTATTACGTATCAATAAGGGGTAGGGTGAGGGTAGGCCTCAAAGCAGTCACCTGTGTTTTGTTTTGGTCCGTAAATTATTTACGATAAATAATATATAATGACGAATATAAGCCTAGATGAATTTGAAAAAGTGTTGGCAAATTATCTTTCGCCAATTGAAGCAAAAATTACCACTATGGAGCAAAGAATCAAGCAAATGGAAGCCAAAATTGATGCCACCAATGGCCAACGGCTCTTTGACAAGATTGATATAACGATGAATCACCAAAATGATAAATCAGTGGGATCAAAAGCCATTGGAGCAAAAGGTACGACTGCAACTATACCTATACAGAAAACAGCTTGTGCCGTGACGTCACGCTCTCAACGCGCTAGTGCGAGGCTACAACGTACAGATCTACAACCTGCTTGCAATAGCCGTACTGCACCAGTTAACGGGGGTACCGTTAACTGGTGTAGTACGCCTGTACTAAGATCTGCCAACTTAGCTCCACCACGCAGGTCGCTCAGCAACAACACATAAATATCAGGTACTCCACTTTTTAATGACACAATCACAAAGCAACCGCATACGCCGCTCACAACAACAACAACAACAACACTTTACTGCCCTACCTCGACTATAACAAACAATGGTCCTGGTAAATTGACTACCGATCTAAGTGATCATAATGAAATGCCGTGGCAAATGGTCGGCACAAACAAAAGACGTCATCAACGTGTCAGGCAGGTGATTCACGGAAACGGCTCCGGTGACACTGAGCTGCAAACTGTGGAACGTGTTAAATGTATTCACATTTGTTTTTTAAAGCCGGAGACTACGTTTGAATCTCTTCTAGGATACATGAAGAAGAAAAATGCATCAACAGATTATCACGTGGAGAAGTTAAAACTGAAACATAATCATTACACATCGTTCTGTTATATGGATATTCAAAAACGTCTTTTAAAAAAAAACTGTTTTAAACTTAAACTATTTAATAGATTTGAAGAATATATATATATATATATATATATATATATATATATATATATAATACAATATTTCTTTTATAGTTTCTATTGGCAACCGCTCTGGATGATGGGTCGAGTCAGACTGAATTTAATTATAATTAAAAGAAGCATTAACCAGCAAGATTGCTGATCAGGCTAAATGAAACTGCAAGATAGCACTAGGGCTAACAAGGTTGGGGTGTAACATCTCCCCCTTTTAGAGGAGACTTTGGGGTTGAATCAAAGTCTCCGTTAAACTCTAGTTCTAAGTGAGGCGACGGGGCTAGTTAGTTCTATTTCAAGGTCTTGTCCGTCTGTGATGTTTGTTGTTTTCTGAGAAGATTGCGAAGGTGTTTTATCAATGTTGAATTTAAATTGGAATGGGTGGTTGCTGCCAGATCTACAAATTTTCTTAATAATTAAATATTCTAAGAATATTAAAATCAATATTAATATTAAAATTATAAGTATGGAATAATGTGTCCCATATTTTACAATGTGCGGACTTTGCGGGTGTTCTAAAGTATTTAAATTATTTAGGAGAGACTTTAGTTTTATTATATTTCTAGAGTTAAAATCGTCTAGATCAATATTTTGTAAGTGAACAGGAGACACATTATTTACTACATTATTAAGCTTAACTAGGTTACAACAAGTGTCGTTGATTAGGTTAAAATCTGGAATGCTATTAATAGGAGAGGTAATATTTATAAAACTACCATATTTTGGTATTAATGTAGTGCTTTTACAATAACCTATACAATCTCTGGGAGTACTAGGAATACCTGTACATAAAATATTTGTTTCATATAACTTAGAATTAAGACAGTCAATTGAAATTTTGTTTGGTTCCGATTGTATATAGGTCCACTTATTGTTTGTCAGCGGTTTCCAAATTTCAAGGTTTCCTACTAAAATTTTCGTTTCACACTGCACTGGTTTTTCACTTATTACTTTGGCTAATAGTTCACTTTCACAGATCGGTTTCGCGTCGGTAGAATACACATTTTCGAGGTCACAGATAAAGTTTCCCGGGCTCACAGATTTACAGATTTACAGATTATCAAAAATGCAGTAATACGATTTGTCTTTAGTCATTGCTATGTTTGTCTTTAGTCATTGCTATGTTTATGTATTGCTATTATCAGGTGTGATCAGGCTGAATGAATTTGGTTCCTTATTTTTGTATGGTGTGGGAAGTGCCATGCTGTGGAACAGTACAAATTCTTTGGTGTTGACCAGCGGCACTTGCAGTACAAATATAATCTTATAATTAACATAATAACAAATTAACTTAGAAATGCTTAAAATAAGGTGTATAGAATTAATGTCTAAAGGTACGGGCAATTCAAGGTCACTGGGCAAATATCTATAGTTATCGGCAAGCTCTTGGTATAATTGTTTAGGTGTCATGATTGAGGGGTGCAGAATATTTTGGCTACTGAATAGTATGGCATTAGTTACATGTTCCAATTGAAAAGACAAAGTGAGTATTGATGTTTCTAAAATATCAAATATTTCATTAATGTTTGCAAGTATTTGTAATCCATTAGTAATTTCGGAAATATTTTTAATATTAAGTTGGAGCTTGTCGATAGCTTTGTTGAGGTTGGCTTCATTATCTTTTATTTTACGTAAAGTATTGTTATTAGAAATTAATATTGAGGTAGTAACTAAAATGTTTTCTTTTAAAGGTGAATTTAACTGTTTTTCATTATTTTGCAAAGATTCAATTGCCTCATCATATCGCAGCCCATCATTCTCGTCTAGGGAGCCAAAGATTTATTTCAGGATTGTGCCCATATCCACGCGCTACGTTTAGTTCTATTATCTACCAAATGGGAGATGGAGGAAAATTCTCTGCTCATATCTTGGAATCTCGCTAATAATGGTTGCAACATGTTATAGCATTCTGCATCAATTTCTATAATCCGCGTTTGGTTATACAAGTGTCTGGTGTTTCCCAAAGCCGTTTGAATATTTTGTATGTGTGGGCCAAAATGTGAAATGTCTACTGGAGTTACAATTTTTAACTGAACATTATTAATTTTGAGTTTTCCTAGGTAGTCATAATAGAGGCCTGAACTTGAAGTAATCGGCTGGATGAAATCTTGATCAGATTGCCTCCGAACGGAACTGAAAATAATAATTAAGCTAAGGTTAGTAAATATATTTTATGTTTCTTATATATATTCATTTTTTAATATCATATTTAATTTTACAGGTCCATTTAGATGCACCATCGCGAGGTGAGTACAAGGTAAGTATAACTACTTCTTAAATTAAATAAAAACTATTTACAGGTTTGTTCCGATGTCGGCTGGCTTCACTTGATCAAAGTGATGAGTAACGTGACGTCGGTTGATAAGCAAGGTAAGAGTATTACTACCGTTTATCTTAACTATTTTGTAGGGCCCTTTCCACAGCGGCGAAAGCGCTTTACGCATCCTTAAATGATTTTTCAGATATACATAGTCGCCAGTCTTATACTTAGCTGGTCGAGTATGTGTATCATAGTATGTCTTAGAGGATTCTTTAGATTTCCTTATGAAGTCCAAAGCTTTCTCTCGTGAGTATTTTAGTCTGTTTTGAAGCATACTGACATAATCAGGATATGTAGCTCCTGGGGATTCATCATAGATAGAATTCGGAATTACCGGTTTGTTCCCAAACATTAGTTCATAAGGTGTGAAATGGGTTGTGGCATGAACAGATGTATTGTAAGTAAGCATAGCTGTATAGACATAGCGGGGCCAATTTGATTGTTCCTCATCAGTAAAGGATCTGAGATACTCCTTGAGGGTTGAGTGGCTTCGTTCCAGAGCACTCTTGGTTTGCGGATGGTATGGAGAAGCCCAGAGGTTCTTTACTTTAAGGAACTCACAAGTCTTTTTAAAGAGATCAGAGGTGAAGTTGGTTCCCTGATCCGTGAGGATCATTTTCGGGATACCGAAGATGGATATATAGTGGATCAAGCATTCACTCGTCTCTTCTGCCGTGGTGCTGCGGATTGGATATGCAGATGAGAATTTGCTAAGATCATCCTGTATTGTTAATATGTATTTAAGTTTCGCAGGGCCCGCTTCTGGTAACAGCCCAACGATGTCAAAAGATATCCTTTGACAAGGTTAATGTACTTGTGATTTGCATAGGTGCACGATTTATTTGTCTGAGAGCTTTATTAGTCTGGCACTGAGGACATTTCTTTACAAAAGTTTCAATGTCACTACGCATGTTTTTCCAGTAGAAGGTTTCTTGGATTCGTTTAACCATGCGAGTACTACCGAGATGTCCGGCAATGGGGATATCATGATTTTCCTTGAGTATTTTCGGAATTTCCGAAAGGGACGGGTATATGATTTTGCCTTTGAATATATGGATATTGATGCCTGTTTTGTCAAACAGATAAAGAAGCATATTGTAGATTTTGATGAATTGGTGCGTATCAAATGGATTCTTAAATTCGGTTATCGCAATATCTTGGGTAGAGTCTTTATCGAGATTAGTGACCAGTTCATTTCTAAGTGATTTAAGGCTCTTGTAAATATCTCCGTAAGTAGATTTGTCAAAGTGGTAAACTTTGAAGAAAAGGAAATAATATGTTTTGCGTTCATGTGTAAATGATATGGTAGAGTTGAGAGGCCTTTCTTTATCTGTAATTTCAGGGTTATTGGGTATATAGTCAAGAATATTCTGTATAAAAGGATTGGATTCGTCAAGGTCAATAGAAGTAGGCAGAATAATGACTTTATATTTCGATTTGGTTATATCATTGTTATGCTCTTGGATATTTGTATGGAAAGATTTATCTTTATTTTCCATAGCTTTCAGGAAAGTAGGATAGTCATCATTATATAAACTTGGACAAGCGCTCGTGGATGGCATTGGGTCGACGACAGCTTGGGCGTCGGGAGTAGGTAACCGTTCAGGAGCGTAGTCAGGCAAGTTAGTCACTTCGTTTTCGATTTCTCCTCTAAGGATGTCAGGTATGTTAGAAGGTAAATTTGTTTCAGGTGACGGCAGAAAGTCTTCAATAGGTACGAGAAGATTCGGAGATGTTGAGTCTATTTCGGGTAAAGGTATCATCGTTAGGGTCATGGATGTCTGGCGAGTGCAGGTCTAGTTAATTAGGATTAAATGACGGTGGTGATATCAGTAAGTCCATTAAGTCTCTGTCTAGTCCATGACTGGATTCTCCTTCTATATTGGGATTGGATTCTAGGACATTCTCAGGTTGGATAGGATTGACAGGGAATCGGGATAGAGCGTCAGCGTTTGTATTGATTTTTCCTTTTTTATACTTGATATCATATTCGAATTCTTCCAGTTTAAGACGCCAACGGATAAGTCGTGATCCCGAATCTTTACACTTAAACAACCATTCCAATGGTTTATGATGTGTTAGGACTGTAAACCGATGACCGTACAGGTAAGGCCTGAATACTTTGGTGCCTAAAATTACGGCGAGGCACTCTTTTTCAGTAACACTGTAATTATATTCCGCTTTATTAAGGGTGCGAGATGCGTATGCGATGGGTCGATCTCGCTCTACGGGACCTTGTGATAATATTGCAGATATTGCATAGTTTGAAGCGTCGCATGTCAATAGAAAAGGTTGTGTAAAATCTGGATATGCTAAGATTGGGGCAGAAACTAGTTTGTTTTTCAGGGACTCGAAAGCGAGTTGTTGCTCATTTTGCCATTTAAATGGGATGTATTTTTTCAAAAGAGAAGTTAAAGGTTTGGCCAATTTAGCAAAATCAGATATGAATCGCCTGTAATATGACACTAGACCCAGAAAAGATTTATTATCTTTTGGAGATTGAGGGGTCGGAAACTCGGATACGGCTCTAGTTTTATCCGGATTTGGTTTCACGCCATTTTCGCTGATAACATGACCTAAATAGGCGACTTCCTTTCGTAGGAACTCACATTTTTCCGGTTAAAGTTTTAAGTTGAAATCACGGATTCTGTCGAAGACAGCTCTCAGGTTATCGATCTGGAAAAACAGATCATGAGAATAGATGACTATATCATCTAAGTAGACGAATCATCGTATACCTTGAAGGCCAGAAAGACAATTATTCATAAGTTTCTGGAAGGTGGATGGCACATTTTTTAGCCCAAATGGCATTCTATTAAATTGGAAGTGTCCCTGAGGTACAGAGAAAGCCGTCTTAGGGGCGTCTTCGGGAGAAATAGGGATTTTATGGAAGCCGGAAGTGAGGTCTAGAGTTGTAAAATATTTACTGTTTCCTAATTGGTCAAGAATTTCGGATATTTGTGGAATAGGGTATGTTTCACCAATGGTTATATCATTCAGCCTTCTATAATCTATTACATTTCGCCATTTACGTTGGCCATGTGAATCTACCCTTTTAGGCACTATCCAGATTGGAGAACTCCAAGGAGAGGATGAAGATTCTATGATTTTCTAGTCAATCATTTTTGCAATCTGAGTTTCCACTTCTTTCTTGTGACATTCTGGGAATCTATATGATTTAGTATGAACAGGGATATCGCTATTTGTTTTGATTTGATGATCAAGAGCAGAAGTATGAGTTAATTGGTCATCAGGTAGGTGGAAGATGTCGGAATATTGGGAGCACAGTTCTATAAGGGCATCTTTCTCTTCCTGATTTAAATGATCTGTTCTCAATGAATCAATTACTTCATTAGTTCGTCTAGATGTTCCTTGGAGATATGCACTAGTCAGATATGCAGTGGAATGCAGAGGTTCAATATTGAGATTCAAGTTTGTTTTGACATTTACAAAAGTTTCTGATCAACGGTCAAATTTACACGGTTGTTGTCTTTAATTTTAACAATGCAATTGGATATTAGTAGGTTATCGGAAAGGTGTTGATCTATAACAAGACCTCCTTTAAGATTTGTTTTTTTGAATAGAACATTCAATGACAGCTTCAGAACCAGGTGGAATGACGTAAAAAGGCTCAGAAAAATGTAGTTTGATGTCTAATTTTCCTATTTTCAAGATATCGTGAGTGTAATCGATTTTACAACCAGAGGCGGTTAGGAAGTCTGTGCCTATGACGCCATCATAAGGTAGGTTGATGTCCCTGATTACATGGAATTTGAATGGTATGGATTTATTTTTATTTAATTTTAATTTGAGTTGGAAATGACCTTCGGTTGGAGTTGGTTCGTCAGAAGGGTCAATGCCCTTAAGTTTAATCGATTCTTTGACCAGTTTTTTCTGATACTGGATTCCTTCAGTAAACAAATGGCAGAACCTGAATCGACTAGTAAAGATAATAGGATGTCTGAGGCTGATGAATATAGTAGCACGTGTGGTAACAGCCTTTTCGTTATGTCTATGTTAACTTCGTAGATTTCTTTATGGTTCTCGTTGGAAACGGAAGTGACGTTAGAGTTCTCAATCCCGTAAGAAATATGTTCAATAGTTTTCTGATCGTCGGTTTGGGGCTGATTACCCTGTCGGTTGATCTTGCTTGGTTTTGAATTTTGGGCACTTGTTTGGGGCTGGTTACCCGAGTGGTCCCTAGGATTAGAGATTTGGGCGCTTATTTGGGGCTGGATACCCGAGTGGTCCCTAGAATTTGAGGATTGGGCGCTTATTTGGAGCTGGTTATCCGAGTGGTCCCTTGAGTTAGAGGATTGGGCGCTTATTTGGGGCTGGTTACCCGAGTGGTCCCTTGGGTTAGAGGATTGGGCGCTTATTTGGGGCTGGTTACCCGAGTGGTCCCAAAGATTGTACAGTTTGGTTATAGTGTCGGCTTTTGTACACTGTCTTAGGCAACTCCATGACGAGACTTCTATTCGTTTAAAGTGTCGGGGGAAAGATCTACTTTGTCTTGGCCGGCTTCCTCATCAGGTTGTTCAAGGAAGTTTACACGCGGGGGCGGACGATAAAATGTTTGGTTAGTCGTTTGGCTTTGTTCAATCTTGAAACGATTGTTATTATATTCACGTTTTTTGCAAATAGAGATATCGTGTCCAGCCGTTTTGCAATAACGGCAAAATGAATTAGAAGCTCCTTGTTGTGCGGGGTTAGATGGCCTTTGAGAGGAGAAAGATGGATTGAAGTTCTGTCTAGAAGGACCGGCATTGAAGTTTTGTCTATAAGGAGCGGCTCTAAATTTGTTATTATTATTGTTAGTGTTAGGTTTTTGGTCCATCTGTGGCTTTCTATACCGCGTCTGCTGAATGCGTTCCTCGGAAATAGCATAATTAATTGCCTCATTTAGCGTTTTAGGAGACCTACATCTGACAATATTTGAGATTCGGGGATGAAGTCCCATTACAAATTGATGGAGGGCTAGGTCTTCCATGGCTGCAGTGCGGCCGGGTAATTCCTTGACTTTAGTGTTAGATAATGATATCTCAGTCAGTAGTTGTGAGAGGTAAGTCTCCATACGTAGTGCATATTGGCTCACATTATCCTGCGAACCTTGTTTGCTCTCTTGGAGGTCAGCTAAAAGATGCGAATAATGTTTTCGCTAACTGAATTATGTTTTTAAGAAGTCTTTTAACTGTTCCCAGGATGTGAACTCTTTAATGGAGCAAGCAACTTCTGCCTTCCCATTCAACTGGCTAAGGATGTACTTGAATAACATAGGTTTCTGAGATTCTGATGCGAGGTCGAATGCGTTGTTGCAATTCACAAGGAATGAGTTGAGAGTTTCCCTACTGCCATCATATGATGTTGGGTTCAATTGAGAGACTGATGATGAGGATCATTGGAGATGACACTCTGGTAAAGATTAAGCTTCAAAGTCTGGCACATCGACGTGAGGTTGCAAACCTGTTGGTATTCTACAGATTGCACTATGGAACAGGTATCTACTAGGCAAGCATGCTGCACCTTCGACCACATCATCGCTTTCCATCAGGTGAGATCATGGTCAAACGATTGACAAGAAAATGATAAAAAAAAAACATGAGTTTAATTGAATTGATGAAGTTTACTTTTGTCATTGTTTTAATTGATATCAGCGGTAACCATTAACGCCAACGCGTTAATGGCTAGTGTTTCAAGACGGACAGACTGCTTATTGAAAGGCCTTACAGATTACTAATTGTGTTACTCCTTGATGTATACAAGATCTGAGTTGGCAAGGCCATGACAATTTTTAAAGCTGTATTATTAAGCACAGCAGTCGCACAACATTTTGTAGTGAATAGTGCTTCACTTGACCTTTCATAGATTCATTGATTTAATTAAATGAAAGTTTTGTGACCACAGGTAGCAGGCTGGGGCCTGACAGCGGAGAACGGCACCTCTTCGCAGGTCTTGCGGGTAATCGAGCTTCCGTTCGTCAGAATCGATACATGCATATTAGAGTCACCGCCTTCATTCATGGGGTACATAACGAGCGACAAATTGTGTGCTGGTTATAATGATGGTAGGTAATAGGCTTCCTATTTTAATCCTAAATATCCACAACAGTTCCCCGCAGCTTTGCCCATGTACAAACTTTGACAACCCTGTTGGAATTTCAAAAAACCGCCCTTAGTTCCTTCCCCCCCAATCCCCCCTCCCCCCCTAGAGTACTCAAGGAATATCTCCTCCAAGATTCAAATCACTAGATCCACTGGTTTAGGCTGTGCGTTGTCTGTCAATCAGTCATTAATTATGTCACGGTACTGTTTCATTGGTAAGAGTCCTTTTACGCAAGAGTCCGCCTAGGGCCACACCTTTGTCAGAGATTAAACTTCCAAGTAGTAGTATGCAAACGTTTCTGTGTTTCGGTTTGAAGCGCAATGTTTCCAGTGAAATTACTGCGCTGACTTAACAACCAATGTCTCAGGGTGACGCGCGCAGTGCAATTACGCGCAAGATTTTGCAACCAAAGTTCTGGGTGGCTTTGAAACTGTTATAGGCAGGCATGACGCTTACCATCAGGCGAAGGATTTTCCTGTCTCGTCTTTCAAGGTAATAAAAAAAATATGTTTAGGTGAAATGAAACTAGGCTACTCGTCAGCAGAACGTCAGATGTGTTGTACATAAGAGCACAATAGTATTTTGCTGTTTTTTTTTAATGTACGCTTAAGAAAATGCCAGGCCCTGACGTAGAAATTATTAGCCCCTTGCCTGAGTCCAGCACCAACAATTACCAAAAAACCGGACCCCCAGCATTCCGCTGCAAGGAGGAGGAAGTATAGATGTTTACAAGGATAATTGATTTAAATACAGCGCATCTTCTGGTTATTTTTCAGAGGGTAAAGCAGTGTGCATGGGTGACAGTGGTGGTGGCTTAGCGTTCCCGGAATCGGATAAAGGAACACAAAGATACTATCTCCGAGGAATAGTGTCGTCAGCACCCAACAACAACAATCTTTGCAACATTAACCACTACACCACCTTCACGCAGATACAGAGCCATGAAATATTCATAAAGCAGTTTTGGTTGGCAGAAGGTAAGTTGTATTATTGAGATGGTCAAATCAAAGGAAGCAGAATTTAGAAAATCTTAAAACTGGTCTGACGCAAATGGTATCATTGTGAATAATGCTATATCAATTTACTGTTATCACGCTTGAAAAACCAGCTGTGATCAAGCGATTATCCAGAATGAAAATGTATATTTCTAAATGTAAAAATAAAAGCAAAATATTTCATATAAACCATAAGAAAAGTGTTAATGGACACATTCTCATCTAATTAAATCCTAAAATTTATATAAAACTCCATTACTTGTTGCCCAATTTTGGCTAGATAAAATGATAATGATAATAAAAAATAAAAAAATGAATTTTAGATTTTAATAAATATAAGGTGCATAATTTTACGAAATATTTTAGAAATTGATAAATTATGTTTCCCTTCAGATATATTATTATGAAGCTTATTATGATACGTTCTTAATAAGTATTATATTATTATTATTAGTATATTACACAATAGTATATTATTGTGGTTAATTTATTTTAATCACCTTACAAAAAAGTAAATTACTTTACTAATAAAAAAACTTTATTAAAAATGGTAATAAAGAAAAACTTTTTTTTAAATTTAATTATTTAGCACTTATATATACGGCCTAAGGTAAATGCGAATGTGATTCTCCGCTGTAAAGTAAAATTTTCTTTAAACTTAAAAATCTTAGAATCTGTTTGTTTATTATTTGTCGTATGAGGTAGTGCTGTCCTCTGATGTCAGAGTTTGTCAAGCCGCCCTAAGGCCTCTGACATGGCTTAACCACTGCTATCAATCAATAACAGCCGGGACCGACAGCTTAACGTGCTCTCCGAAGCACGGAGCGATTAAAAACCGCACAGTCATTGGTGCGAAGCCTACGTTTAGAACCCGCTATCGTTGGATTCTAAATTGCACTATAGAACCGTTAGGCCATCATCGCTCAAAAAGGGTTTTGATGCAACTTGGCACTGTCATAGTTTATATGATGGGTTAAAATGGAGGACAAGTTTTATCCTGAAAAAGTAAAGGGTTTCTGCGGGATAGGGATCCAAAGTTATGTTAATTTTGAAGTTAAAAGCTATATATTTTTAGAGGGTTCCCTAAGTTCGATACTGAAGCCAAAACAGTATTTTTTTGTTTTTGCCTGCCTGTTTGTCTGTATCTTGACCGCGCATCGCGCTGAAAATACTGAATGAATTCAAAGAAAAATCACGCTGAACTACTGGATGGATTTTTGGATGCCAATTGATCCCAAAAATCCATCCAGTAGTTCAGCGTGATACGTGTTTTTTCAATAACTTTCATCCCCAATCTTGCGGAAACCCTTTAATTTTTCGGGATGAAAAGTATCCAATGTCCTACCTCGTAGTAAGAACTCAAATCAAACCAATTTTTCTTTGTCAGTCATCTATCTATACTTATGATAAAGCAATAGGTACGAAAAAGGCTGTACAAAGAAGATAAATAAAAAAATAGTCTTGGGTACTTAAAAAAGCTACTGAATAAGTTTTTTTTTTTAAATCATGTCTCTCTATCTGTTTGTATGTATGTTTGTTTGTTCACGAATCACGTTAAAACTACTGGACCGATTGCGATGCGGTTTTCATTGTTAGATAGCTTAGGGTTTGATTTAAAAACTGGTGTAATTGGTATCTCAACCCGGTTAGTTCGAAGCCAAACAATTGATAAAAATATTTTTGAAGGCTGAAGAAATTATGATCAAATGTTGGTATATTGGTCCTGGAATAGCACATTATGGTATTTTGAACCTAAAGAAAAGACCACGCGTGCTAAGCCGCGGGTACAGCTAGTCTATAATATTTGTAAAAGCCCAGTCCGCATCTACAAAGATTGTAACAGTCAATTTAGATTCTAGATATAAACAAATGTTTAGTCTATAGATGTCCTTTTACATACCGGAGAACTCGCTTCACTGATTTCCAATGAGTCTCAGAGTGACAATAATTGAATTGATTCAATATTCTCTCTGCATGTGCAATGTCCGCTCGTGTACCTGCATACTTCAATGTACATGATGCATCCTAATTAGGCTTCTGTACTGTGAATGTTGATCATTATGACCTCTTTTTTAATTTTAATCCAGTTTCGTAGTATTTTTGCTTAGAATTAATATATTGTCAACATAAAGTGCCAATATGATGAGCTCGCCTTTGATATCTTTTTTTATGTATACACAAGGTTGATGGCGAGATTTATTGAAGTACAGATCCATCAGAACTTCATCTATCTTATCGTACCATTCTCTCGGGACTTGCTTTAAGCCATATATTGCTTTGTTTAATTTATAAACATAGTTTTCTTTCCCATTTACTTTATATGCCTCTGGTTGTTCCATATACACAGTTTCTGTTAAATTACCATTTATGAATGATGTTTTCACATCTATGTGATCAAGTCAAAGTTTGTATCGCAGAATACCTTTGAGTATATTTCCATGTAGTCAATTCCGTATCTCTGGAAAAACTTTTGGCATCAAGACGTGCTTTGTAGCTCAAGAAATCACCATCTAATCCAATTTTTTTTCTTAAAAACCCATTTATATTTAACTGCTTTCTTTCCAGGAGGCAGTGTAAATAATGCATTTTCATCACATTTATCAAAGTCAGTCCGTCTATTTTTTTGCAATTCACAGTCTTACTATTATGTTTGAAGTTAGAGTTCTAGGTCTATAAGTGGATCATAACCCACTGATAAACCACTCGACATCAAAACACCGAGGAAATCGTTCTCTAACGGAGCATTTATAGTCCGTATTTGTTGATTTAGATCACAAATATTTATGAAATACACTTCCATATCACTGAAATGTTCCAATTTCAATCCAAACAACGTTGACAAAAGTCTAGGTCGTCTACGCAGCCCATGATCTTCATAAGCTCTTTGTAGGTTAATCCACGCTTGGAATGCGAACACTGGTTGTTCGCATTCCTTACATGCGAGAAAGACGATGGTTGAACCATAAGACATATTTTTGCGAGCGCCCTTTGTTGTTTTCGAGCATCCACATTCTTGGGGGTTCCAGCATTCGATGTTGATCCTTCAATGCAATCCCATAAGTCTTCATGGATTAGGTACATTTGCATTAGGAACTTCTGAGTAGAATAGTTGGAAATCCCGGTGAGCTTCTTAAAGTTAATCGAAATACGTCGTTATTAAGCGATGGCGTTGTCGACCGGTTCGGCCACTTGTTAATATTTTGTATTATTTTGCTTTGGCAGTGTGTACGCGAAGTATTTACAAATATTTACAAACTTCTTCACACGCGTCCTGGACCCAAAACCAGATGGTTTTTAGACAAAATAATACCAGGATTAAGTTGAATATCAATTATTTATATTGTGACACGATATTAAGTACTGTTTTGTACATCGCAGACCAAGGAGAGGAGAGACGAGACCAGAGACAATAATACTGTAGTTTACTATTTTATCACATCCAACATACATACACACCTCAATTTATCCTTGTTGATTTGAAGAGTTTGCTCCGCTCACTCAGTTATTATTTTGTCCACTTAATTACTTAAAATAATTTACAGATACTTTGGATGACGAGGGCGGCACAATGTGAGTACCTAGCATTATTTTACTAAAAACTTAAAGTTGCACGCTAATGCTTGGCGGTTGAACATCTGGCAACGATGTTCTTGCAGAATCCTCCTGTACGTTTTTTTTTGAATTCGTTATATATAACAAGCATTACATATCACTGCGACAGAAAGAATTTAGATTTAATATATTTAAAAGAATGCATTATTGCCTATATAACATACGACTGGCCCAGGCCAACTGGCGACAGGCCAGTTTCGCCCAGCACCTATAAGTGATAAGGCATTTTTTTATACACGAGAATCTATTCAGTGGTTTTCGAGACTAGCGCAGTCATTATTGACATTCGTAAATTAAAAATTACTTATATTTTATTGTGCATTAAAGAATTTTCTAACCATTTAATTAATTTTCTTAAGGCAGCAAAAAGTAGGCTGTATATTGCCCCCTTACCCCGACCACGGAACCTACGTAGTCACTAGTGCTCCTAACGCGAGACCTGGAGACACATTGAACTTCGTCTACTTCAACGTGACCTGCGATGAAGGGTACGCAGTGAACGGGACCAGCTCAGGTTACTGCTTCAATGGAATGTGGCCGAAACAACTTCCCGAATGTGTCGGTAAGAATGAGGTTTTAGTCATAATCATCATGAAAATCTGCTCTAACTCTCCTTACACGACTGCCCAAAAAAAGCAGTGTAATGTTTTTAGCATTCATGTATGTATATAGGTATGTGAGTTTCTTTATTCCACCATAACTTTTAAATGCCTAAACAGATTTAGACGCATGGCGTATTGTTAGAATCCTTACATCCCCCCAAGTAATATAGTTTTTTTTTTGAAAGCTTTCTATTTCGCAAAATTTTTAAATTCGAGCAATATATTTTTTCGATGAATTTTACAATATGGGTATCAAATTGAAGGCCTTGATAAGCACATTCTAACAGTATATAATTTATTCTAAACGATTGCGCTCTGCGCCGCCAAGCTGAGCGGTCACCTTCTGTCTTCGGTCTCCGGTCCCCAGCTGCGCATCGCCCGCAGTCATCGCCGGTCCAGTCCGCGCTCACTTCCCTGCATAACTCGTGTCTAGCGGGACGTTATCATACCCGATGGTTTGTCGAGACATTCACTCTTTACGGAGCGCTCTTTGTCTCGGTAAGCCCGACGGTTCGCTGAGGCAAACGCTCTTTTAAGAGCGGAACAAAACCATAAATTCATTGGTCAAAACTATAAATTCAACTTTAAATTAATTGGACTCTCCGAGTCAAAAATAAAATCCACAGTTTCGTGGTCAACGACTTGGTCAGTGTAACACACTGACCCAAAGGGTTTATTTCTTTTACTCCTCTTCTAGGAGGGAAACAAGTATTTGGCTGGGCGTGGGAAGTCATTCTCCTTGCGTAGAGTGCTAGAGAGCACCCACATATCTCCCACCTCCTTCGGCTTCGCCTTCGGCTTGCCGGTCACCCTTCCTCGTTTGCTAGGAAAGCACACATCCCTCTGCATAATGAGATCGGCAGAGGGCCACACTAGGGACACACTATAGGGACACCCGTCTGTCTATCCCGATGGAGGGGAGCAGGCTTACCACACGCACTTCCCGGTTTACCCCCGGGTCGTAACCCCACGTAGTCCACCATGGACTCCGACCGCCCCCATACCGCTAAGGATACCTGTAGAGGATTCCTTAAATGGGTGCAAGAATGCGCCCTTCTGTCGCAATATGTGGGCGCTGAAAAATTTACCCCTGAGCGGGAAAAACTCGTTCTCGATTTTTTCGCGACCCCCGAGACCACCCCATTCGTTAAGCTCCACGCTCCCTTCGCTCCCATCGCGACTAAGGCTCCTAAATGGTCTGCCACCTATCCGGGATTTGCGAGTAGCCGTTGGCCCGCAACGGAGCACCCAGCCAGTGCCATAAGTGCCAACTTTATGGCCACGCCGCGAGATATTGCCACGGACAACCTAGGTGAGTAAAGTGCCTGGAAGACCACGGCATATACCCCTACACCAATCAGTCATATACTTTCACTTTAGCACTTTATATACTTATGCTTAAGTGAAAACTTGAGAACGTCCTATCCTTGCAAATAGATTATTTTTTCTGAATAATTTATCTATCTTTTAATTATAACTTAAAAGATAATATAATAATAATTATAATAATGATTCTCTGATAACATAAATTATTTTATTAAAAGAATAATAGAGCTTGAAATTGTTTCCAGGGTTATCTTGCAACGAAAAATCATTAGACACCTCACTCCTTTACTACACTCCGCGATATTCTATGGAGGATGTGTCGCTTAACCACTACGTGAAACTGAATCGGAACTCCACCGGACACCTCAAGTACTTCGAGATACACTTCGCTGTACAAACGGACGGACACTTGGTAATCATGCTGACAGAGTTTGGAGGCGCCTTTTTGACCTCGGAAATAGACTGTGCAATATGTAAGTACATATAATACACCTACGTTATATTAACTAGCAACTAACTATTACAAAATAAAACTATCGATTCATAAAAAATAAAACATTCTGACAACATACAAGCCACTACTGGCTCACAGGTAGCCCACATTTTCAAGCCCACTACCAGTTGGCCGCGTACCCAGCATGCTGGCGGTATTGTCCCGCTGAATTGAAATTCTAATTCGATGAGCCAATGTATTAACTATTCCTAGAAACAATAACTATTATAATAATGGAATGTGTCTGTAAATAAAAGCCTTTCTAGATCAACTTGCGGCCCGGAACTGTACCCGCGTCAGGGCGGTCGCACTCCGCAACAAGTACAAATATTAGACCTAAACTTCGGGGCCGTAATATTGGGGTTCATTCAGTAGAGTGTCAAGCGTGCGCTCGGTGAGTCGCGCGCCGTGTGCTTATCGATAAAGTACCTACTTACGTAAACTTACGTAAAGTTTTTGACAAATTTTATTCTTTTCTTAATTATGAATACCAAGGAGAAACCTAGAAGGTACTGCATAGCATTCGGTCTGACAAATCTCGTAAAATACCTACATACCGACATTTTATTACGTAGGTAGCCATTTATTTTTCATTCATTATGAAGCATCGAAGTCAGAGAGGCAACTTTTATTCATCAAAGTGTAACCTATTATGGTACTATGTCTATTCTGATAAGAATGTTATTATATGTAGTTCATAGAACTATCAACATTTATAACAATAAGTAACAAAATAATACATTTTTACATAATTGTTTATTCGGTTACAATATCTAAGTCATATTATATCACAGAATAATTACTAGTACAAGTACCTAGTCATATCTTAATGCAACCCTACCGAGCGTAAAAGTGACATTCTGAAACGATTAAAGCAATGGAAGCTCTCGCGCGTTGTGATACGGTACATTCTAGCCTGCACGCAATGGATGAGCGCCTTCTAGCTCGCAGCTCTGTGCGAGTTAAATTGCACTTTATTGCGTTGTAGCGAGAGTTGCTATGTATTTAAATGACTTTACTCAGTTAACCTTCTGTACTGTACTATTATATATTCTGTGCCCGCGTGGACCATCATACAAAACTATGCGTTATTACTGCGCCTAAAGTATCTATGCAGCAAGTTTGATAAGAGTCCTTTCAGCTTTTAGAAAGCTGAGAAAACACAAATATTGTACTTACATACACTTAATACTTTCGTATTTATAATATTAGTAGGGCTAGGATCATACTAATTAAAAACTTCGTTTTGTTATTATTGTCAACAGTTGTTGGAGAGGACAGCAACAATCGCACAAGATTATATTATAATGCTGCAACAGTTAATCATATTGATAGTCCTGAAATACTTTCCTCGACTCAATTCAGGAACTTTTATGTTAAAATAGATGATGGTATGTAGCACATATTCTTACATTTCTTGTTCTTCTAATTTTAATCTAGGGCTGTTCTACGAAATGCGTACTGAAGCCTGCTTGCATAATAAACTAGTGGCTCTGTGACCTGTGGCCCTCGCGCGTACAAACTTTTTTGCAAACAATCTAGCGGTGCACAGTAGCGCCACCCAGTTACCTTATTGTACAACTAACATTAATAAACAAGATGCTCCATCAATTCCTACTTAGTAGGTAAAGGGCTAATTCCACTGGTAGAAGCCTAAACGTGAGAAATTTACTGCATTTTATTACTTATTTATTTGGTACACAAAGTTATAAAAGTTATAAACATTACAATGCTTAAAGATAACAAGTAATAGTTGTAAAACAAAGTATTTTATAACCCAAAAAGAAAAAAAAATGTATCACTAGATCCTGCACTAGGAAAACCTGTGTCGCAGGAATCTAGTAGTACTTATGAACATAATATTCATAATCATATTATTTATGAGAGTGTTTCAAATGAACGATGAATGATGAATGAAATGATGTATGAGTGTGTACGATGAGTGTAGTATACATTAGTGTGTATGTGTGTGTTTGTGTGTGTGAGGGTGCGTGTGTGTGTTATATCAAGTGATAACGTGTTTGTGCATGCCTGCTTAAGTGTATAGGGACATGTACAAGAGTTATGCCAAATATCAAGTCCATTTGTGATTACTGTTGCTCATTCGTACTGTAACTGGGTTTTCGTGAAACCATATTATGCTTCGTAGATACAGGAAACCATAGCTAGATCATAATAGTTAGATGTATGGAATCGAGTAAATCTACGCTAAGAGGGAAGTTGATCTATGCTTTAGGAATTCACAAGTTAAGTCAAATGTCTATAGGTTAAGTTAGTAAATTGAAGCAAAATAAGTATGAAATAGGTTGTGGTATATCACAATATTTTGGGAATGAAAGAAATTTGGGCCTGTTTCTCTCCATACAACTGGCAGGAATGTACTTTTTGTGCCTAGAATTTCCGGGCTGGTTGAGACGTTTCCTCATACCCCACTGTGCTTAGATAGTTGTTAATTTTTCGCTTGCAAGTACGACGCAAATCGTTTAAAATATGCAACGATCTGTCCAGAGCTTGGTATATATGAACACCTTTATGCAAAAAGGACCGGTGCGCAAATGAGGACCTTACTAAAGAGATATTCCATGTATTTCGACGCGAGGATCTTTGAGGTACCGGTACAGTTGCCTAACTCTAAGGTGATTAATGTCTGAGTATAATTTGTCAGTAGAATATCTAAATGGTTTCCGATAAGCTACCTTAAAAACTGCACGCTGGGCACGCTCAAGTCTTAGAAGTAAGGTCTTGGCTGCTGATCCCCAACATACAATACCGTAGCAGAATACGGATTGGCAAAGGGCCAAATAGACTATTCTCACCGTAGAGTTGTCAGAAACAGCACCAAGATTTCTAAAAATGTGTAGTAATTTCCTAAGACGACCACACATAGTATAAACTTGATTAGTCCAGGAAAGTCTTTGGTTGATTTTTATACCTAGATATTTAATATTGTCGACCTCAACTATCACTGGGCAAGTACAAGGCCCAGAACTAACACATACAGACTGGTGGATTCGTTGATCAATAGGCTTATCCGGCTTTGACTTTTCTGAGATTCGAAATGCCAAGACACTTCGTTTTGTTGGTATTAAGCGTGAGAAGATTGTTCTGCAGCCAACTTGCGACGATTGAAAGCCCGTTTCTAGCCACTTCAATGACTTCATCCCAGTCATTGCCATAGAAAATCGAAGCGAATGCATAAACATTTCATTGATTTAGAGAGACATTACAGAGGTCATTTATGTAGGTCAAGAAGAGTGTAGGACCTAATACTCTACCCTGCGGCACACCAAATTCAATATCTGCGTAACCACTGCAGGTGTCCTCAATACGAAATCTTTGTTTTCGACCACTTAAGTATGATTGAAACCATTGCAGTGGTAAACCGCGGACGCCAAGCAGTTATAGGATTGGCCGCGAAACGGTATCGAACGCCTTGGCCAGATCCAAGAAAACCCCAATGCATTTTTTGTCGGCTTTAATTTTGTCTGTGATTATTGTCAACCAAGGCTACGACTGCATCTTCTGTAGATCGATTACAACGAAAGCCATATTGGTTAGCTGATAACAAATTATTTGACTCAAGAAAATTTTAAAGACGATTTTCTAAAGTGTGGGAAGGAGCGAAATCGGCCTGTAATTTGAGACAGAGGATGAATCACCTGCTTTTAATATGGGGCAAACGTCTGCTGTCTTGAGGATATGTGGTTCTATGCCTGAGAGCATACTAAGATTACAGATATGTGCAATTGGATCAGCAAGTACGTGTTTGGCACGTTTAAGTGTGTCATTTTTAATACCATCCCAACCAGGGGCCGAGGAAGCTTTCAGTCCCGCCAGTAACTTACTTATTTCAAAACCATCCGTCGGTGCTAGGAAGAAATAATCTACTGGTGTTAAATTGTTCAGAGAAATTTTATTTATCAAATGTTCCTCAGACGTGTTGAGACGTATTAAAATGTGGTCAGCTAAGTCTTTTCCCACTGCAGAGAAAAAAAAAAATTACATGATTGGCCGAATCTAAAGCGGAAGGTTTTGTTTTTAATAAGTTTGGTGCATTAGATGGTGCATTGGATGGTGTTTTGGTGGTTAGAAGAGCTGATACTACATACCCTTATACACAATACATTACCCCCTCATACCCTTATACACAATACATTTCCCCTTACGTTGACACTTAAGTTAAGATCACATATATATATATTTTTTAAATTTTGTTATTTCATCATTATAAATTAGATCAGTAATGTTTATTGCCAGGAAGGGATGCCTCCATTAAATTAAATTGTGTTATGGAATTCAGACCAGGCTTCCACGACACGGACCTAGAGCCTAGTGTGGAGCCGCTGCCTATCATTGTATATCCACCTTATTTGGTTAATAAACTTATTATTATTATTATTATTATTTTTATTATATATTTTTAACAGTTTTCCATAAGTTCCTACTGTCACCGTTAGATGCCTGAATGACTTCACGATCATGCTGATATTTCAAACTTTGCAGAAGACTATCGCAATAGTTACGATAGTCCCTGCATTTACTTAACAAAGATAGGTCATTTTTATTATTTTTCGTTTAAAAGTGCAAAGCATCCCGTTTTCTGACACATTTTAAGAGACTACTAGTCATCCATGGTTTACATAAAAACTCAGCACTACTTGAAGATATTTTGAAAATCTATTCTGCTCATCAGCATCAGATCTTCACCAAATTTTTATGAGAATAACTTAAAGTAAACCTACCTTTCAAATAAAAAAGAGAACCATTGAAATCAGATTTAATATATATTAATAAGGCAGAGACATTCAGTAGCCCTCTCTTTAACCTTTTTTGGGGGAAGAATCCCTCACGACAAAAAAATCTAAAAATCCGCTTAACCTATATACCAAGTTTCGTCTAGATTGTTGATAGATTCAGGCGCTACTTTGCGGAAATCCATATTTAAAATGAACAAAATAAAAAATATGTAGCTTATTTCCGCCAAAACTGTAAGTCAGACAAATGATAAATGGTAAAAATTAAATCGATCCTTGTGAAATCGTAGTGATCATTCCGGCTCAGACTGGTTCGCGTCGATGCAGTAGTGCAGACGCACTGACTCTGGCGCGTTTCCTATATAAAGGAATTTTTCACCATTGCTTAGTCACTCTCAGTCCAGCACTCGGCGAGTCAACATCACCCGAAGATGCCTCATGTAGAGGCGAAACACGTGTCATATTGATGTCAGACGTTTGGTATTTGGATTGAGGTATATGTTTTTTATTTTGTATTTATATTATATGTATATAAATATATAAGTGTTACGATACTTGTATTTGGGTAGGGTTTAATTAGCGTGGGGTTTTATATTGTGTATTATATATATATATATGTTTTTTTGTTTTATTTTCTGGCTTCCAGGCCTTAGCATTCATTTCATTTTTATTTTACGATAGTTCAATTTGGGTAGGGTTTGTTTAGCGTGGGGTTTTACTTTTGTTAATTTTTACCATTTAATCATTTGTCTGACTTACAGTTTTGGCGGAAGTAGGCCAGAACAGCCAGACAGACATACGAAAGATTTTTTGCCCAAGCTGAAACAATAAGGTATTCATTATACGAGTGTATAAAAAACTGCGTAAAACAAACGCAGACTAAAGCGCGAAAGAGAGTCACTGCTAACACGGGCTACACAAACACCACTCCGATTGTGAATAATTCCATAGGCACCTAGTCTGCGTTGCCCCTATCTAATCTTCCCATTAATTATATCTTTAATTCTTAATCGGGTGATTGGAGTCCTGAGGGTACAAAATTTTACCAGATGCGTGAAAAGGCAGGAAATCGAAACTTTCGCAGGAGACGGAGAAACAACGGAAAAGCACATAAACCACGCTGTCAGTTGAACGGTACCGTCTCAAAACTGGTTAGACGCGACCTCCGCAGCTCCAATACTCACACAATAGAAAAAAGAAAGAAAAAGAGCTTCCAGAAATAAAAAATGCACAAAATCAAAATGGCTCTTAAATAACTTTAAACGGAAAAGCCCCTGCATAAGGAATCACTAAATAGCTCTTGAAAGCAGGAGGAAAACCAGCACTCAAGGAATTTCAGGAAAATTTCAACTCGGTCTTCTTTAATAGCAGAACTCCAGAAGCATGGCAAAGAAGTTTGGTCGAGCTGTTTTTTCAAAAAAGATTGAGTCATGTCTACAAGCTGTTTTCAAGAGTTGTCTTGATTCGTTTAGGGCGGGAACTAAACGAGTTTCAGCCACCGGAGCAGGCCAGGTTTCAAGGAAGATATTGCACCATAGACCATATCCACACAGTGTGGCAGATTATTCTATATGGGATGTTATTTAATCGATTCTAAAAAGGAGAAGGTTTTCAATAAGATCCAGTTTTTTTTTATTTGTATTTGTATGTTAATAATTTCTTTAACATTTCTAGGCTGATTTTGATGTTTTATTTTTATTTTATATTGATCTTAATTTCGGGGTGATTCTATAATAAAATGTAGATAATGTACGACATAAGTAAGAATTATAATAAATAAATAAACTAAATGAAATATATAAAAATATATAATATACTAGCTGTACTCGCGGCTTTGCACGCGTGGTTATTTTTCTAGCCGCTGATGTGAGTCGCGCTTCGATGGTTACCTGTTTTATTCCGCTCGAGTGTGTCGGTAAAAAACAAATGGCCGCTCAAGTGAGCCGGTAACCGGACACCCATCTGGCCCCTTGGGCGACCCTTGCCTAAACAAACAGTTTTTATGGCCACTTGAGAACCCTGTGATATAAACAAATGACTGTGTCTTGACAACAGATTAATACTTTACACGTATTAGAATTTATTTTTATCGATGCCTAATCAAAATATAATAACACGGAAGTTGAAAAAAAACGATAGGTATGGATTTGATATTTTCAATATTTTTTGTACGAAATTTTCAGCGACGACCTATGGTTTTTTAATCTGTATTTAGGACCGCTACCGATGTACTTTTACAACAGATAAAAAATAAAAACGAAACAGTCAAGGTTTTTTTTAATAATCGACTAAAATAAATTCGCACAAAAATCATGCGTGATGTTTAAAAATTGTTTATGGAAAATCTAGAGCATAAAGGTAAAATATAAAGTTAATTTTGTATTGCTACATGTTATTACTAGTAACATATATTAAATAAAGAACCCTAAATTCGATAACTTTTAAATAAATCGAAAACATGTTCGGCTCGTAACTAGAGAAGCATGCCGCAATCGGGCTTTAATTATTTTGCAACTAAAGAAGCTTTATTCATACGAATGATTTAATCAATAGAGGTTGAAACAACGATACTTTTAATATATAACACTTGTTAACCCATGAACTTACGCATATTTGCAGAATTTACAAAATATTTCAAAGATAACATGTTTTTTCTTCCGAGTCGTGCGTCGCAGTTTTATTTTTAAAGTGGAGTGAATCTGTTTCTTAGATTATGGCATTTTATTACGTTGCTACATGATATTACTCCCGTAGGTTAAATTAAAGGCCCTTGATACGATACTATTCAAATAAATCATGAAATGTACAAATTTGGTGCAAATGCTTCGATCGAAGCACGACACACTCGAGGAAAACTTCCCTTTTTTTACTGACTCACGTGAGCGGCTAGGTTAAAAGTGCTATAATTTGTACTATAATAGTACGTATTATAGCACTTTTAACCTAGCCGCTTCCAAGGCCTAAAATACCACAATACTAACATTTGATCAATATTCCCTCAGCCGTCAAAAAGTTTTTATCGATTGCTCGGCTTCTACTCATCGGTTTGAGATACCAAGTACACCAGTTTTTAAGTCAGACTGAAACTATCCAATAGTGAAAACTGCATTACAAATGGTCCAGTAGTTTTTACGTGATGTGTGAACAAACATACAGACAAACAGATAAGATTCTTGTTCAGTAGCTTATTTTAAGTACCTTAGACAATTAATTTTTCAATTATCTCCTTTGTACAGTTTTTTCGTTCCTATTGCTTTATTATTAAAAGAAAAAGAAAAGAAAGAAAATAAATTTATTTCTGACAACACACAATATTAAACATGATCAAAAACAAAAAAAATAGGAAATTAGACAAACAAACAAAAATTAATACTGTGTGTTGTCAACAACAGACCCCAACTCAGCAAACACAAAGGCCAAGGCCTTAGCACTGATTTTCTGTCGGAACCTATAAGTATTATTTAAATTAGTATAGATTGGCATTAAAAAAAATAAGTTGGTTTTTTGGCAGAGCAGGGCAGACGTGTTTTTTCTCTTTTTTGATGATAGTACATCATCAAAAAAAGAGAAAAAACGAGTGTTGCGAGTACATAATATAATATATTTATGTAAAATTATATTTTTTATTTTTAATGACCATAAGTTCATCTGCAATAATATTATAAAGAGGAAAGATTTGATTGTTTGTTTGTTTGTTGGTTTGTTTGTTTGTAATGGATAAACTCAGAAAATATAGACCCGATTTTAAAAAAAAAACTTTCATGTAAAGAAAGCTAAATTATCGGCGAGTAACTAGCAGTATTTGATTTTTCAAAACATTAGAGTTCAAAAGACATTTCACGACAAACAAACGGCCATGCGCCTCGACACAGTTCCATCAGTTTTTTAAACCCAAGGATGTTGAATTACACTTACTTCGCACCCGGTTTTTTAAACCAAATGAGGTTTAATTACGCTTACTGGTGTTAAACCTTTTCACAGTAACCGTATTTCAACCTTCTCGCGTTAAACAAAATACTATACACAAAATAGTACGTGAGTATAAAACCTATAAACATAATCATTTTGCTGTTGTTCTATTTGTGCAAATAAAGTACCTACTAATTTAATCTTTCTATATATCTACCCGTGCGAAGCCGGGCGGGTCGCTAGTTATAAATAAAAAGTAAGGAAAAAAATAAAAATTATAATTAAAGAGGTCATTGCGATGCATGCTAGGCATTATCTAGACAAATTGGACGGAGCCGAGATTTTGAAGTTAATTTTATTGGTCTTACTTTTGACGGTACAATTCAAGCGAAGATAAAATAATGTCAATTTCTACTTAATAACTTCTGTAACTTCATTAAATGCGTAGGCGATTCTAGGACATACTTCATTTGCAATAACTTCTAAGTAGTTACATTTCTGATACAATTATCGAGAAAAACATGTAAGTACATAAATGCTTATTCAGCTATGCGCAATTAAATCAAGTCAACATGTAGAGTACCTTTACTGCGCATTATTCTTAGAAAAACATGGTACAAAAGTGTTTACTTGGTACTTTCACAATCAAAGTTAGTACTTACTTGTATGATTAAATATGTCGCAATTGGACTTCGGTAAACAACGGAGGGTTTGTGGTACATATAACTATCTAGTAAATATTTACATATATTATATCCTATTAGAAAATATAATGCGACATTACTATAATACAGTCGTAAAAAAGATGAGAATCATTATATTGATCACTTTGTACATACGAGAATTGATCCTCCTGTTATTCATGCTATAATAGCCTAAAAATAAAAAATTCAGGAAAACTGCATTTCGGCAAGGAAGGTGAAGCTCCACTAATATCCGCAAGCAGCGCTGACCTTGGCTCACTGAACTACTACTACTTCAGTGCACGGAATGGAACAGGAAAGATCCGTTACTGCCCTGCAGCTGTTGAAGGTAATATGATAATACTAGCTGCGCTCCATGGCTTTGTTTCATGCATACAAGTTTTGCCCCCTCACCCCTAACACTACCCACCTTGACATTCCGATGTCAAAAGAACAGGTGTCAAAGTGACAAGTGTGAAAGGGACATCTATATATTTATATTCAATTTAGCTGTACCCGCGGATTGTTTTGCACGCGTGGTCATTTTTCTAGGGTTGAAGTACTCTATGCACTATTTCAAGACCTAAAATACCAATATATCAACACTTGATCAAAATTCCTTCAGCCATCAAAAGTTTTTATCGATTGTTGGGCTTCTACTTATCGGATTGAGATATCTAGTATACCAGTTCTTATGTCAAACCCTAAGTTATCCAACGATGAAAATTGCATCGCAATCGGTCCTGTTGTTTTTACGTGATACGCGAACGAAAACATACAGAAAAACAGATCGACACGAATTTTAAAAATATTACATTTTTGTTCAGTAGCTTGTTTTAAGTACCTTAGACCATTATTTTTTAATTTACTTCTTTTTACAGACTTTTTCGTTCTTATTGCTTTTATATATGTATAGATAGATTGGCATCGTTGAGCACGTGTTATGATTATAAATTATCAATATCCCATATTATAACAAATGCGTGATTGTCTGTTTTTGTTTATCTGCTAGCTTTCAAACAATACTTAAAGGTTCACTTAAAAAAATTACAGGAGCCTTAAAAATTTAAGGAAAATATAAAAATAATGCATAAAACATTTAAATGCTTATACATTATGGATCAAAACATTCCAAAAAGCGCGTGATTTAGATCAACGGTCCTCTGGAATACATGCCTGCCATGCTTCTACGCCATTACTTCGTGGCGGGAAGGCCAAATTACGGTATCTATCTGTACTATAATAAAACTGTAACTGGGCTAAATCTGTACATTAAATATTTTTTGAAAATTTTGATTGAGATAAACTTCAAAATCGATATGGAGTGCAAAAATGTTTTATTTTTATTTTTTGTCTATCTGTCTGTCTGTCTGTCTCTTTCAACATGCATCACGCTGAAACTACCAGACTGATTTTGATGCAACTTAGCAGAATCATAGCTGATGTACTGGATTAACATTTAGGATACTTTTTATCCCGGAAAAATCAACGGTTCCCGCAGGATACGGGTAGAAAGTTATTTAAAAATAACACGTATCAAGCTAAACATACTGGACGGATTTTGATGTACAAATTACACAGTCAAAGTTTATATAATGTGTTAAAATGTTGAATACTTTTTATCCCAAAAAATTAAAAGATTCCTGCAGCCTATGGGTCCAAAGTTGTGTTAAATTTAAAGTGATCATACATCCGTTTACGACTAGACTGGTACCGAATTTCATCATTCTGCTACGAGGCTCACTGGCCCAGTTGGACAGATGAATGGGTGCGTGATCCAGACGTACGTGGATCGAAATCACGCGCTGTAGAAATGTTTTGCTCCATAATTAAAATATTTTTACATTATTTATGCGTTATTTTTTACATTTTCCTTGATATCTATCTATACTATAATAAAACTGTATCTGGGCTAAATCTGTACACTAAATTTTTTTTGAAAATTTTAATTGAGATGATCTTCAAAATCGATTGTTTCTTCCATTGAGATATTATAATGTACGTACGTACCTACATAATTATATAGTTATATCGGAGGTTTCTTCATAATGTCTTACTGGCAAAATGGTTAGTTGTCGGTATTGAAATGTGTACATACAGAGGTAGGTACATGTGTTGCTCTTCACAGAGAAAGTTTAGAAAACTTTTTTTTTTAAATCAATCCTCATATCGTGTTGAAAAAGCTCAAAAAGTAGGTAGGTAGGGTAGGTAATTATTAAGAGCCAGTTAAAGTGCCAGTAAGTACGTCGTTCTGTGAAACATCATAAAAAATAATTTGTACTAGGAACACAATGTTTCGTTGCATTAAAATTTGTTCGTATGGACCTCATAATAATGACCGACCCTTGATGCCCCATCCAATTTACCTCACCACCTTAATTACTCTCTAGTCTGTGCCACCTTACCTTCGGAGATAATTTTCTTTACTCAATAACAAGACGTTCATGATAACAAGTTACTTAGTTTAAACTAGATGGCGTTGTCTACCCTTAAAACACGCAAACGGTTTGTTACGAAGTGGTTTGAACGTTGAATGAACTCGAACAACACGTTATCTTCTTTTTTTTGCTTTATGGTCCCTAAAGGCTCTTAAAACGTATTTAGATGTTTTTTATGTTTTTTGATAGAATAAGTCGACTTCAGTTGTAAAACGCGCAGCGAAATTAAGCGAATTATTTATAGTAAAATAGCGTTTATTTCACATTGTATTATATGCGTTTATTTCATATTTTATTATATGCGTTCATTTCATTGCAATACGTGCACTTCTATGAAGTGTCATAGAAGTGCAAGTGTGTTATAACGCATATTCTGTGAAGTACTGAGTACCGTACTTCATAGAATATGCGTTATAAAAAGGCAAGGCAGTGCCTTATTCCGATGATTAGATGCCGAGCAATCGATAAAAAACTATTTGACGGCTGAACGAATTTTGAAGAAATGTAGTATAATATTGTACTTTGTTGGTTTGGTCGTGGTCCTCCTGGTCCTCTGGACCAAACCTACAACTGGTCTGGTGGTGGTTTGGCTTTTGGTCCTGGAATAAAACGTGTGGGCTACTTTTCAATGAAATGACCACGCGGGAAAAGCCGCGGGCACAGCTAGTCGTTTTATAAATGGAGGTATTATTTTTATTACTTTCAATTTAACATAACTTTGAAAATCTATCCCATAAGAAACCCTTATTTTTTCTGAATAAAAAGTATTCTTAATTTTAGTACATCATATTAACTTTGACTGTGCCAAGTAACATCAAAATCCGTCTAGTAGTTTCGGCGTAATATGTGTTCTTTTAAATAAATTTCAACCCCTATCCTGCGGGAACCCTTAATTTTTTCGGGATTAAAATGTTTTAAATGTAGATCCATAACAATAACTATTACTGTAATTGGACCAAGTTGCATCAAAATCCGTTTAGTAGATTTAGCGTGATGCGTGTTTAAAGAGACAGACGGACAGACAAAAATAAAATAAAAACGTTTTGGAATCGTCGATTTTGAAGTTTCTCTCAATAATAATTTTCAAAAAATATTTAACTTACAGATTTTGCCCAGTTACAGTTTTATTATAATATCTAATAGATAAATGGTTTAGTTATTGATAATTTGAATCCTATAAGTTTTTAAACTGACATGGTCACTAACATTAGAAACGGGTTATTTAAATTGTATTTTTTAAGATTCTGATATTTCAGCACTGCTTTTTTTTGTAATTGTCCTTTCATAGCGTTTGCATTGCTAAAATGTCAAAACAAAAGATATACATGGCAAATATCATGTTTCTAATGTTCACTTTATATATGAATCCTGTAGCTTAATATGTTGTGTTGTGTATAACCTATACTGTCCCACTGCTGGGCAAAGTTCGTTACGGTCCAGTGCTGTTGTGTACCAATTTTTGTCGAAGGTGTCGAGCTCGTCCCGCCATCTTTTGCGTGGTCTGCCGCGTCGCCTTCTTTCCGTGCTGGGATTCCATTTAGTGGCTACTTTGGCCCATAGCACCTCTGGCATACGGCAGATGTGGCCGGCCCAGTTCCACTTCAGCTTGGCGGCTTTTAGAGCTACATCTGTAATACCGGTTCTGGAGCGCAGTTCGGTGTTTCGAACACGGTCTGTTAACTTAAATCCTAGAATGCTGCCATACCTTGAGTTTGGATTTTTGGATGTCGGTCAGAGACCAAGTTTGTGCACCGTATGTTAGTATGGGTAGGATGCACATGTCCATGAGCTTCCTCTTTAAGGATATTGGAATATCACCCTTCATGAGTTCCTTCATGAACACATAGCTCCTCCAGGCATTTTCCGACAGTCTTGCAACTTCTTGGTCTTGCCTGCCCTGGAAGGAGACTATTTGGCCCAAGTAGATGTACTCATGGACATAGTGCATGTCTTCGCCGTCTATTATGACACGGCGTTTGGTGCTGTTCGACATCAACTTGGCCTTTGTCATGTTCATCCGCAGAAGATCTTGTAGCATCAACTGTAGCTCAGTGGCCGAAGAGGAGAAAAGAACGATGTCGTCAGCGAAACGAAGGTTGGTTAACCTCATTCCACCGACATCGATGCCCCTCCCCTCCCAACCAGCCACCAGCTTCCTGAAGATTTCTTCAAGGACACTCGTGAATAATTTGGAGGACAACGGGTCGCCCAACTTGACACCTTTCTCTATTTTGAATGATGGCCCAAGGGATTGAAGTTTGATTGTGGCAGTGCTTTGTGAATATATTTTACGGATAAGATGTAAGTGGGCTCGATGTTTTGGTTCTGAAGTGCATTAAATATAGAGCCATGGGTAATACTATCGAATGCCTTTGTGTAATCCACAAAGGCAAGATATACAGGAAGATTATTTTCTTGTTGCTTTTCAATCACTTGGTTGATTGCCTGTAGATGATCCGTTGTGGAGAGTCCACGTTGAAATCCTGCCTGTTCAGGGGGTTGCTCTTTGTCCAGCTTTCCAGATTTCTATAATTTTAATGAAGGTCTTGTACACATGGGAGATTAGACTTATAGGACTTTTTAATGGAGAAGAACTATGTTGGAGTGACAGAAATTTTCGGGGAATTTTCCTGTTTCTAATATAAGGCTAAATAAGTTTGTAGTGTGAGGTAGTATGGAAAATTCACCTAATTTTAGGGCTTCGGTGCTGATGCCATCTTCGGTAGGCACTCTATTATACTTCAGGCAGCGAAGAGCAAGATGTACTTCATAGCCAGTTATGGGTGGGATAGTACTCGGACATGAATAATCAGCTATGTGATCGTTATCAAGGCCATGAAGAGGGTCTGAATAAATATTTTTATAAAAGTAGGTGCATATTTGTAAAATTGTGTCTCTACTTCTGTGTTTTTGTCCTGCTGTGTCTTTCATTCTTGTGATCCATGATTTGTTGTTTGTTATTCCTAGTTTTACTATTTTTAGAGAACTATTTTGGTCAAGGGCGTTTTGAATTAGATGGTTGTTGTAGCTTCTGATGTCTTTTCTAATACTACGTTTCGCATGTTTGTCTTTTAACTTATACGCAAGTGCTTTTCTATCGGCATTTAAATCTTGTCTTTCGTTTAAAAGTGTCTTGGTATGAAGTGTTAATTTCCCTTGCTTCTTCTTTCTTCGTTTTATTTTATTGCTAGCAGTTAGTATGCTTCTCTCTATTTTTTTTTTGTTCCTGGTTATTTAAGCAATCCATGTTTAAGATTGTAAAGCTATTTTTGAGTTCTAAGTTAAATTCTTCTTTATTATTTATTAGGGTTTCTTTGTCAAGTCGTTTTATTTTAGTAGCAAATGTTTTTTGCCGATGTACTTTGACATCGAATACTGTAGTATTCGATGTCAAAGTACATCGGCAAAAAACTCAAGCGTCAACGTCAAGCGTACAGGTCTATGTTCTGAATTAAATTTAAAGTTATTTAGAGCTTGTACATACTATTCTACTGAGTGATCTGATGTTAGTATGTGGTCAATTTCATTTTTGGTTTTGCCGTCAGGTGACAGTCATGTCCATCGACGTTCTGCTTTTTTGAAAAAGAAGGAGTTGCTAATGAATAGATTTTGACCAAATGCGAACTGAATAAGCCGAGCGCCTCGTTCATTGCGGTTGCCTAAACCATACGGACCTAGTACTTTGGTGTTATCTGTGTGCTGTATCGAACCTAGTTTGGCATTAAAATCACCCAATATCACATTCCACGTGCCACGATGGTCAAAGTAGGCTTTATTTAGTATATCATAGAAATCTACTACTTCATCGTCAGAGTGACTGGATGTTGGGGCATGAACCTATATTACTGTAAATGTGTTTGAGTTTGTAATCCTAAATTTGATGTATGATACAAATTCTAAAATATGCGACTTGCATTTTTTATTTACAAGAAATCCTTCGCCATAGAGATGACCTGTAGTCCCATAGAAATAATAGATAGAATTTTCACTCTCTAATGTTTCTTTTCCTTTTCTCCTTACTTCGCAGAGTCCAATTATGTCCCATTTTTTAGATTCTAATACGTTTTCCAGCTCTAACATTCGTTCCTCCGTTTTGAGGGTACGTACATTACAGGTAACAATATTTAGAGAATGTTCGGTGTCCAGTTTATTCGAAGCGTGTGTCGTTGGACGGTGAGGGAATCCCGCCCGGAGATTCACCTGACCCCGAGCCCCAGAGCTTGTCTGCCTACCGTCGTCAGCAGGGCTGCTGGGGCCGCCGGGCACTAGGTGTATAATGTTATTATTGTGCTTCATAATCGAGGGGGAAATGGACATTTAACCCACCACGCTCGTCCAATACGGGTTGTTGGGTGAACAGTAAGCCTTCTTACTTAGCTCGGAGCTGCCGCCGTTGACGTTTTTTGAAAACGTTCTTCCGCCGCCCGCCTAGGTTGATATACTGCTCTTATATCAACCGTACTAATGTGGCATGTGATGGACTTAACGTCCGTAAGCCCACACTGATTCGGCTGTGTGTGCAGAGAGCCTGCATGCAACGTCGTTGGCCCCGAAGGGCTCTTCCGCCATCACAATTCTGTACACTTAAAATGTGCTTTAATTTAAATTAGAAACTAATAATAAAAACAAATTCAATTCAACTGGTCAAGTGAGTGTCAAATTACGCAAAGTGTAGGGTTCCGTAGTCACAGTTTTTCATACCGTAAGTGCAAAAAAAAACCACACAATACGGCTTACAAACGCTTAGTAGTTCCATCTATGTATCCAGCAGATTGCACCGGTTGGCGGCCCCACTCATCACTATCACTACAATGTCACAGTACATACATTGTAAAATAAAGTTAACAATCGTGACTGTCTATTTGTTCAAAAATATCTCTGAAATAACTATACCGTTTCCGTTCCGGTTTTTACCAAGTGAGGTTGATTGTGACAAATAAAACAAAATAAAATGTTAATTAAAATTTAAGTCTACCTTACGTGTATTTAAAGCAAAACAAAAATATGTATAAAAACATCTGGAACTTGAAAATTCTATCAATAGATTTAGAGCAATTCTCAACATGTTTGTATTATTTTTTCCAGGGTCTTCGTGATATCGTTATCCAACTTGTCTCGACCCCTCGGTGCATCGTACTGCAGCAGCTACAGCTTCTATTCTATTATAATCTATTCATAATTATCACGTCATATTGGCTTAAGTAGAAAACTGTGACCGCTTTTATCAGCCACAAGTAAAAACAAAGACTACTCATAATAATAATAACTGGTTACAATACCCTAGAAATGTGACGTTTGACTTGTGCAGTATATGCTAAACATTTTGGTAGCGCGCAGATGCATTTCAGCAATAAATGGAGATAATACTTATTGCAGTTCTCATGTAATTAACATGAGAGCGACGGCACTACCTGTTTGGTGGACGGCCGGCGTACATATTGAATGCACTAATGAAAAAAACTAACCTGCACCCGTGTGAAGAGACGGAACTGTTAATGATGCCCATGTTAGATTACTACTTATTGTAAATATAGAAATGTAAAAAAAAAAATACTTGGTACATGTAAATATACTAACGAATACTTCGTTCTGAAAGCTGGATACATAACATCCCGTTGTTTTTACCTTGTTTCAAACACAAATCGCTCATTTGCGCCAATGTAGTCATAACTCAAAAAAGATCATTTTACAGTAGAGCAATTTCAAAGTTTGAAAGTAAATAACTTTTCAACCATTGCTTTTAGAAGAATATCATCTAAGTCATAAATGTTAATTGATGTTTATATAAACACAATACTAAGATAAATTGTATGTATACTGCTTTTAAAATAAGCAGTGCAATATCACTTATGACATTATTTCTGATAAATTTGTGGTTATAGTATTGTAATATTATCACATAAGTTTTAAAGAAACATTTTATTTTTAATTTGGATTAGTGTTTGATAATTATAACAAATTAAGTCAATATTGAAAAAAATACTTATTAAAATTTGAAAGTAATGGAACATAGAACATTTCTTAATTACTTTATCATAAAAAGACTAATTACAGTTAGCAAAATCAATGTTTTTAAACGGAGAACTTGTATACTTCTCTATTTTCTTATATATTTTTTCTACTACCTTTCCGCGTGCGCCCGTGCAGTATGTAATGAGGCGTGTTGTCGATATATCGCCAGCTCACTGACTAGTTTAGTTTTCTTTTCAAAGGATGTAAAGATTTATGAAAATTGGCTCATTAACCAGTGTGTTTTTAAATAAAACTTTGCAAAGTCTTACTGATTTGTTAGACAGTTAAAAATAAAATGCATTGTTCTTCTGACTAATTTTGGCGTTATGGTCATCACACTCCTTGAAATATAATCTCATTGCTTTTTTATATCACTGATGCCCAATAGTTTTGAAATAATTACTTCCTTTGTTTTTCAGTTAAATTAGATCCGCAATTCAATCGACATTGTTTTCACAAGGTTCCCCTATTTTCCTCTCTTCTTTAATTTTCTTACTGGTAGTTCGATAAGTCTAACTAGTACTTTCTTAATATTTTAGTACCGATTTTGTTGCATATTTTTTTATTAAACTTGCGTTTCTTTTCTTTCTTTGCAATGGGATTTTTGTTCATTTCTTCACTCGAAGTTGATTGCATCAGAGAAAAGCTGCCCGCATTTTTAGCCACTTAAAGACAAATTAAGAGTCTTGCTCTTATTGTTATTGAATAACGACAAATCGTTACCTTCATTAGCACACAACTCATCAAGGAGGTGGTTCAGGTGGTTCATACCACGGATTCTTTACAGAATCGTCGATATCTGATATATAGTAAGTACCATTTAGCTCTAACTACAACTTGCAGTTACACGGTCAAACGCATATAAATAATTTACCTTGAGATAATAAGATAATAATTTATCTTTACATAATGTATCCGAAGAGTCAGAAGAATCAAATGACAAGTTGGAAGAACAACATTGATCACGTGGCGTCTGGTAAAGTAAAAAATAAATAAAATTTTAGTTATTAAATTAAATTAATTAATGCAAATTATGAAATAAGTTTTTTGACTGAGGCTAGGGATGCTTGGAAAATAGCCTGTCTAAATCAGTCATTGCCCAAAGTGCCTCCTTCCCAGAAGCATTGGGACGGGCCGCTCTGCAAAATTGAACGGAAAAATCTTCTTGATACATCTGTTTGTTCTGCAGACGTGCTCGTCTCCTCGCTGTTTCACGTTGGGAATCAGGCCTTTGGTTGCAAGCACTTCCATAAAAAAACATTGGCAATTTACTAGACAACCAGACATTCCGATTAGCCATTTCTCTGCGTCTGGGCGTTTTTTGCCAAGTCCCACAGCGTTGCCTATGCGGCGATATGGTGGATCGGCTTGGCCATCACGGACAATCTTGCTACAGAAGCGCAGGGAGGATTCCTCGACACGCCAGTTTGAATGAAGTCATCCGTCGGGCCTTTGTCAGTGCCGGCCTTCCGTCAATCTTAGAACCAAACGGCCTGATGCGGGACGACGGTAAGAGGCCTGATGGTATGACTTTAATTCCTTGGAAGATGGGACGGCCTTTAGTTTGGGATGCAACTTGTGTCGATACCTTGGCGCCGTCTCATCTTCCAGAGACAACAATTCGGGCTGGCGGCGCTGCAACCAAAGCAGAAAACCTCAAACAGCGCAAATATGGGAACCTTGACCGGGGTTACATGTTTGTGCCGTTTGGGGTTGAAACTTTGGGTCCGTGGGGGCCAAGTGGCCACGAAATTTACAGGGACTTGGCAAAACGTTTAGTGGAAGTGACATGTGACCAGAATGCTGGCTCCTATTTAGGCCAAAAAATTAGTATTGCAATACAGCTTGGCAATGCAGCCAACATTCTGGGCACTTTCCCTTCCTCCGAAGGACTTTTAGATAGTTTTGTGTAAATAGTTAAGTTTTTTTTATTTATATTTTAAAATGAACTTTTGTTTTTTGTACGTTTTATCTTGTAAATAAATTTTACCGTTATTAAATACAGTTAATAAGATATTTATAAAAAGTTATTAAGTATACATAATGTTTTTATTCCAAGTAGACTCTTCGTCGGGTTTTAAGTTTATGTATTTGTTTGTTGACGTCTGGTTATGACTATAATTGCCTGCAACAAATAAATTAAAAGATGTTAATGTTAAGTATTTGTCACAGTAAAAGTCAAGTTCAACAATACCTAATTGAAAATAAATAAGTGTCTAAGTAAGTTAATACCTTTGTTCAACGTTAAGTCTTCGACTGGTGTCATTTTTCTCGTTTTTATCAATTAAAGCTTATATTTTGATGCCTCTTGACTCTCCATTTTCATTATAAATGTAGTAAAAAAGACAGCTTTTTTTTTCTCTAAAACGTGTTAACCAAAATTATTGTTGGATATACCACATATAATATTTTTTTATTTCAACAACAATGCCATAAGTAGACATAGATTTTAATATAAATCAATGTTAAGTATTTTGTTTACTATCATAATCCGTAATATAACTGCAATAACAATTACTTTTTTCAGCAATACTGACATATATGAAAATGGATACGCAATGAAACATATAATTTTTCTCCGTGACAACGACACATTTTACAATCGTACATTATTCTTGAAATGATGATAAGAAAATAACGACTTACCTTAACAGCTAGGGCGTTATAATTAGAAATCTCGAGGAGAACACCAACGTCGAATCACTTATAATGCAGCGGCAAAACTGACAAGTGACGTCGTCGTTGTAAGCCATCAACACGAAAGAAAAAGTGATACAACGTCATAACTCTGTCTTGCTCTAGCCTTAACACTTAGAGATGTGCCGTTTTTAGAGAAATAAATATGATGGTTGCCGATCATTATTATATCATTAACTCAAAAATGAAAAATTTTGAGTTATGACAACCTTGTCGCAAATGAGCGAAATGTAGATGGTCAATGTATTATTTTGTTAAAATCACTTGTATTTATCGTAATTGTTGCTGTACATTCCTAATGGCTGTAAAAACCCTAAATATTTTTTATCAAAATGTAAGAGATCTTCTTACCAAAATATTAGAATTTTATAGGAATTTATTAAATTATAATTTTGACTTAACTTTAATTACTAAGTCTTGGTTGAATAGTGGAATTTTGGATAGTGAGGTCTGTGACTCACGTTACGATATTTTTCGGCTTGATAGGAATTACGCTCTCACTAAAACGACTAAGGGGGGTGGTGTCATGGTACTTGCGCGTAGGGAACTGGGAGCTTTTCTGTTGGGGAATAGTAAAGTTACTTCCCCTACTGATATGATTTGGGTTACTATTCCGGCAAAATCTTTTAATTCCTCCGTAGGTAAGAATTTACACATAGCATTACTTTATATTTCTCCGGACAATAAACGCTTGCTTCAATATGTCGATAATGTGATTGAAAGTGTCTCGCATGTTTATAGCTTATGTCGATAATGTGATTGAAAGTGTCTCGCATGTTTATAGCTTATGTCGATAATGTGATTGAAAGTGTCTCGCATGTTTATAGCTTATATAAAAATGATAATTTTTTAATTGTCGACGACTTCAATATGCCAAACATTCAGTGGAACCCCCATCTAGGGCCGTTACAACTGAGGCATGGTTCTGTGGAAACACAGTTGGCGAGCAGTTATTGGACGAATTCAATCTTTTGGGTTTTGAACAGTGTAACTATTTTAGAAACTCTTTCGAAAACACCTTAGACTTGATATTTACCATTTTTTCCGCTACAGTGGATTTAACACAAATCTCACTTGTAAAAGTAGATACAACTCACCCTACTTTACTAATAGATTGAACTAACATTTCCCTTGTTCCATTCAAAGAATGCTCTTCAACAAAATATAATTTTTGAAATTGTAAATATGATAAAATTACTAATTATCTGAATAAACTTGATTGGAAAGTTACTTTTGAGTCATGTAACTCGGTAAATTGTGCCGTTGAATGTTTTAATAATGAACTTTATAAATGTATTGATTTATTTGTGCCTAAACGCAAAACTAAAAAAGGTAATAACTTTCCGCTATGGTACAATAAAGTTTTGAATAACATAATTATGGAAATTATTTAATAACGACTTAGATTACAAAGAATTCTCTTTGCTACGTTCACGAGCTAAAAAGTTAGAGGGTGAGCTATATAATAATTTCATAACGCATATTCAGGAAGATATCAAAATTTGCCCAAAAAAAAGTGGAGATATATTAAGTTAATGAGAGGTAAATCAAATTATCCTAAATCTTTGTCATTGGGTTCTGATGTTTATGATAACGGTCTGGATATTTGTAACGGTTTGAATGACTTCTTTGAGAGTGGTTTCGTAAAAACTTCCACTAATTATAATGTATCCGAGTTAGATCTACCTGCTTGTAGTGAAGGTTTTGTCGTCAGTAAGATAGTCATTTGTGAGAGTCAACTACTTAAGTTGTTTAAAGCAACAGACATTAATAAATCGGCCGGTACTGATGAAACTCCTCCTATCTTCATTCATAACTGTGCTGAATCTCTTGTTGAACCTCTCATAATTATATATAACAGATCTTTGTCTGAGGGAGTTTTCCCATCAAAATGGAAGGAGGCTATTGTTATACCTATTCATAAAAAATCATCTAAATCAAAAATTGAAAATTATAGATCTATCTCGATTTTAAACTCATTACTCGCAAAATACTATTCGGATAGTAAAATAACTGTTAACTGGATGGAGGTGGCACAGGATCGCTCGTCATGGCGCTCTTTGGAGGAGGCCTATGTTCAGCAGTGGACTTCTAAAGGCTGACATGATGATGATGATGATGACTTATAGCTAAAGTTGGTGCCATAAGGGATCTTGGAGTTATCCTAGATAGTAAACTTACCATGGCTGAACACGTAGACTATATTACAGATAAAGCTTATAAGAACCTTGGCTTCGTAATCCGAACTTGTAAACCTTTCTCTGATCTTACTTGCATTAAAACAGTTTACTACGCTTATGTTCGCAGTGTACTAGAATATGCTTGCTGTACCTGGGCTCCCAACTATATTATTTATAATCATAAAATTGAAAGATTCAAAATAAATTTATAAAACATCTTAATTATCGAAAACGGGTGTTTTACAATTACAATGATGGTTGCACTTGTCACAATTTGATGTCCTTAGAAGATAGACGTACCTCATTAGACAATATGCTTTTGTACAATATATTAAATAGTGATTTGGATTCCCCGTCCCTACTCGCCTCTATGAGTTTCAATGTGCCAAGATCGCGAACTCGTCATACAAAACTGTTTTCAATTCCTTACTTAAGCACTAATTACGCCAAGAATGCACCAATCAATCGAATCTGTTCCAAATATAACAAACGATTCTCGAGTATTGACATCTTCAACACCAGTAAAAATACTTTTAGAAAAGGTATTATAAATTTATTAATTAATCCATATAATTAATTTCATAGTGAAGTAGGACTTCTAACGTTTAACTTACTTGTATACACACGAGTACCCTCTCTCCCATCCCCCCATTATCCACTCTCAAAGTTAACTTTCCTAACCTCTCTCATACATGCACCCACTTCTTCGCACTCTATACCTCCTTCCATACTCCCTGAAATTTCCACAAACCTTATTAAAAAGGTACAAGCTAAGTGTAACAAAATTAATTGTAAAAAAAATATTCATAATATTCATTTTTCAGATTTTTATTTTAGGTGTATTAAATACTTATCTTTTTTTCCCCACGCAGTTGAACATATTGTAGTGTGTAACCTATTGTGTATTTACTGTATTCTATTGTTAAAATTGGCGTTTGTGGACTATGAGAAAGCTTTTGACTCTATCGAGACTTGGTCTGTTTTGGAGTCCCTGCAACGATGCCAAGTCGACTGGCGGTATATCCAAGTGTTGAGATGTCTATATGACGCCGCAACAATGGCCATCCAAGTACATAACCAGCAGACTAAGCACATTCCCCTGCATCGAGGTGTGAGACAAGGGGACGTTATTTCTCTGAAATTGTTCTCAAATGCATTGGAGGATATGTTTAAGACTCTTGACTGGAAAGGATGTGGCATTAACATTAACAGTGAGTACATCTCACACTTGAGATTCAAAGATGACATCGTCATTGTGGCAGAAATGTTGCAGGACATGCAACAGATGTTGTACAGCTTAGCTGATTCTTCTCGAAGCATTGGTATCTGGATGAACTAAGAAAAAACAAATGCATTTAAGAACAGTTTCGGAGAAATAACGTCCCCTTGTCTCACATCTCGTTGCAGGGGGATATGCATAATCTGCTGGTTCTGTATTGCGGCATCATACAGACATCTCAACACATGGATATACCGCCAGTCAACTTGGCATCGTTGTAGGGGCTGCAAAACAGACCACGTCTCGATAGAGTCAAAGGCTTTCTCATAGTCCACAAACGCCAGGCACAGGGGCTGATTATACTCTTCTGTCTTCTGTATAATTTGCCGAACTGTGTGAATGTGGTCTTTGGTGCCGTATCCTCCCCGAAACCCGGCCTGCTCTGTTGGCTGGAATTCTTCGAATCTCCGCTTAAGACGATACGTGATGACTCTCGAAAAAGTTTGTAGACATGGCTTAGGAGAGAAATGGGCCGATAGTTTTTCAAAAGGGTCTTGTCACCCTTTTTGAAAAACAGGACGACCACGTTCTTGCTCCATGCCTTTGGAGTTTTTCCAGAGAAGAGGACAGAATTAAACATACGCTGAAGTTCTTTAAGCGTGAGAGTACCTCCTGCCTTCAGGAGCTCCGTTGTAATTCCGTCTTCGCCCAGGGCTTTTCCATTTTTGAGCTGTTTGAGAGCCATGTCAATTTTATCAAGGCTGACTTCTGGTAGCTCTTCGGTATAGTGACGGGTTTGAGTGGCCCTGGAGCCCTCCTTATCAGGTTCGGGTTGCGATGCGTGTGACACGTACAGTTGGCCATAAAAATCTTCAACGTCCACGAAACTCTCTGGAATCTTTGTCGACTTTCCCGCTTGATGTGGTCAACTTCAAGATGGCTTCGGCCAAGCTGTTGTACGAAAACTTTTGACCTTCGATTTCGCTCTATCGCTTCTTCTATAGCCCTTGCATTGGAGCGTCGGAGCAAATATCAAAGCTGGTAAGGCGAGAGGCCTTACCAGCTTTGATATTTGCTCATTCAAAGCCCGCTCTCTGACAAAGTGACTGCTGGATCTTCACGTCGTTTCTCAATGAGCTGCAGAGTTTCTAACGAAAGTTTTGATTTTCTGCCTGTACGCCGCATCTCGCAGAACTTCGTTCCCTCTTCCCTCAGGATTCCTACCACTTCGTCAATTTCCTTGTCAATGTCAACGTCAATTGTGCTTTCAAAAGCAGCGAATCTGTTCTCCAGTTTCAACTGTTATTTTTTTTCAGATTCAACTACGGTTTGGAGCAGGTCAGGTTAGGCGTGGACTTCATCAAACGGAGACGTTCAAGCTTGCAATCAATATCCAGAGTACCTCGGACAAGTCGATGATCACTCCTGGTTTTAAACCTAGTGATCACAGTGACATCTCTGAATATGCGCTCTGAATGTCCGCTATGATGAAGTCGATCTCATTTTTCGTCACACCATTGGGGCTTTACCACGTCCACTGCCGTTGGGGCTGTTTTTAAAAGAATGAGTTCATTAAAAACAGCCCTATTTTCTCGAAGAAGTTGACTAGCATTTCTGCTGCCAAATTCGTGTTGTCCTACTACCTACTCGCTGCATGTCTTTAGCGTTGAAGTCTCTCATGACAACGTTGATGTGAGCCTTGGAGGTGTTGTGCAAGGCTTTAGATATGTCTTCTTACATATCCTCTACTTCATCATCCGAGTGATTCGAAGTCGGTGCGTATACCTGAAGGCTATACCTCTCTGTTAATTTCATTACGAAGTACGCCACCCTATTCGAAACACTGGAGATTTCTACGATGTTTTCAGAGAGAACCTTATTGACAAGGAACCCAACCCCGCTTTGGGATTGCTGGTCTCTTTCCATAAGATGGCCTGACTCTAAGGTTACGGTATCCTCTCTTCGGACTTCACATAACTCCAGAATGTGCCATCTCATGTGCCCCAGCTTCTCTTCCAATTGCGTCAGATTTTCGTCGAGATGTAACGTGCGTCCGTTATACGTAGCCAAAGTCAGTCGGTTTTGGCGGCCTTCCGTAGGATTCTTCCCGGGGATTCTTAGCACCCCCTGCCCTGCCGTGACCTTGACCGCTGCCGTGGCCAGGAATAGCAGGGCTGCCGAGAACTGGGGGCCGTGCTTTCATTTTGGCTATCATTGGGAGGTAATGCCCATAATAGCCACGCTGGGCAGGCGGGTTGGCGATCGCAGGGCACAGTTTCTTGCACCGATGACGCTGCTGCCCGTCACCGGTCTGTAGAATTTAATTGCGACTATGTTGAATGGTTATACCGCCATTTGTTGTTCGTTACAGCCTCGTCTGTTGTTCGGCAGGATGTACCACAGGCAGGTGAGGTTGACTTGGAGTACTGAGGTGGTAGTTGTACTCCCTTACATCCCAAAAAAAATGGTCTAGGGTACTAAAAATTAAGCTACTGAACAAGAATAAAACGTTTTCAAAAGTAGTGTCTATCTGTTTGTCTGTATGTTTGTTCGCGCATCACGTAAAAACTAATGAACCTATTGCTATGCGGTTTTCACTGTTGGATAGTTTAGTGTTTCTCTTAAAAACTGGGGTATTTGGTACTTTAATCAGATGATAACGTGCTGAGCAATCGATAAAAACCTTTTTGAAGTCTGAAGAAATTTTGAAGAAATTTTGTATATTTTACTTAATACGTACTTTTGGTCCTGGAATAACACGTATGGGCTACTTTTAAATGAAATGACCACGCGGATATAACCGCGGGCACAGGTGCGAGGCGCGGTGGGCAAACATTGACAGTTCCACTTACACATTAATAGCTCGGTTGTTCGGGTACAACGTAACAGTAATAGATTTTATGTAATAATAGTTTTCCCGCCTGCAACTTCGTCCGCGCGGACTAATTTATCGCGAAAAAAAGCATCCTATGTGCTTCTAAAACTAATGCAAAAGTAGGTTAGCACCAAGCTCTTGATGTTTTTTGACATACTTGTGTGGTTAACTCATTCATATATTATATAGTAATCGTAATTATAATACTTACAGATATATATTTATAAACATTTACACATATATATTATTTACGCGAATATAAACCTATTAAAATGTAATACTGAGAACGCGCGCGCACCGGGTGCTTCGCCCCATCTGACCTTGAACGACGCGCGCGCTGCCTACGTGCAGGCAAGCCTAGCGACGCGGGCTCCACAACAGACAGTACCGTTCTGGCATTCCGGCGCGAAGCTAGTGTCGCATCGCTCCTCGCCCGCACGTACGCAAACGCGTAAACTCATTGTTTGCATCCCTATGTTGTATTGTTAACCTTTTATGTACATCGAATTACTTGAAGTAGTGTATTAATAAACATACACTACTTCAAGTAATGTGTGTGTATACGCAAACATTATTTCAACGTACATAAGTGATTACTGTGCTTGATGGACATTAAACAGGTGCAAGCTACTGTCTATTTCATTGCACGCGGCATTTCCCTTCTACTGGACTATATTTACCCCCTTTGGGGACTATACTTGTTATTTCGTTTCAATGGCCACCGTTTCTTACAGCGAGTATTCAAAAAAAAACTTTATTTCCAGTTTTCCCGTGCCCAGGATAAAAAGTATTCTAAGTTTTATTCTAGGGTATCTCAATTCCAAAAAATGAGAGGACAGATTTCATAAAAATCCGTCCTCTCGTTATTGCGTGAAAGCTCCCCAAACTGATAAACAAACAGACAACGTTTCACTTTTATATATTGGTATGGACTATAGCTTATACGCCCGCGACTTCATCCACGTAGACTACTGTTTATCGCGAAAAAAAGCATCCTGTGTTCTTCTAGGATATTAACAAGCACAAATTAAAAATGTATATAACCCCCGACCTCCCACTACGATCCTAACCCGCATCCCCTCTCCCCCTCCAATTATAGCTAAGAACCATCTCAATTACTCTTTTGCTTTCAAACAAAAAAAACCGCATCAAAATCGATCCATACCTTTGGGAGCTACGATGCCACAGACAGACACACCCTCACACACCCTCACACACCCACTCACACACACCCACACACATACACACCCACACCCACACACACACACACACATTGATACACACCCTAAACTTATAACACCCGTCTCTCTGTTTGGCGGTTTACCTTAGCTTTCAAACATAAAACCGCAGCTAAGTCGGTCTATTCGTTCGAAAGCTACGATTCGCTCCCCTCCCTCCTCCCCCTCCCATACTTCCATCCCCCCATTATAGCTATGAACCATCTCGTTTACCCCAGCCCCTGGTTTCAAACAAAAAACTACAGCTATATCGGTCTATTTGTTTGGAAACTACCATTTTCACCCCCCTATTCTCACCTCCTCCCTCTTCCCTTCCCCTCATCATATATCTATAAACCATTTCGATCATCATCATCATCATCATCATGTCAGCCTTTAGAAGTCCACTGCTAAAACTAGGCCTCCCCCAAAGAGCGCCATGGTTACAATGTCGTCGGTCCATCGTGTGAGGGGTCTCTCCACACTTCGCTTGCTTGTTCGTGAACGCCATTTGAGAATCCTTATTCCCCAGCGGTTGTCAGTTCTGCAAACTATATGGCGTGCCCATTGCCACTTCAACTTGCAAATTCTGAGAGCCATGTCGGTAACCTTCGTTCTTCTACGGATTTCCTCATTTCTGATTCTATCACGTAGTGAAACACCGAGCATAGCTCTCTCCATTGCACGCTGCGCAACTCTGAGTTTTGTATGAGACCAATAGTTAGCGACCACGTCTCAGTGCCGTATGTCATCACTGGCAACACGCACTGATTATAAACTTTCGTTTTGAGGCTCTGCGGTATCTGCGACGAGAAGATATGGCGTAATTTCCCGAACGCTGCCCATCCGAGTGGGATTCGTCGGTTGAACTCTTTGTCGAAGCTGATTCTACCCAGTCATTCGGATCGTCTGACCCAAGTAGACATAGTGATTAACAGCTTTGATAATATCGTTCCCAACATAAACCGGCATGGGTACGACATGGGCATTTGACATGATGTTCGTCTTGCCCATGTTCATTTTAAGACCCACCTGTTGGGAAACAATATTGAGGTCACTGAGCATTGTGCTTAGGTCTTCCAGGGTTTCAGCCATGATTACTATATCATCAGCAAATTGAAGGTGAGTGATGTATTTGCCATTGATGTTAACACCATATCCGTTCTAGTTCAGAAGCTTTAATATATCTTCCAGTGCAGAGGTGAACAGTTTTGGAGAAATAACGTCTCCCTGTCTCACCCCTTTTTGCAGGTGGATAGAATTCGTGCTCGGATCCTGAAGACGAACTGTCATGGTGGCCTTGCTTTACAAACACTTCAACACTTCGATGTACCGGTAATCAATCTGGCACAGCTGTAATGACTGTACAGGTCCACTGCCCAGGTCTCGACTGAATCAAAGGCTTTCTCGTAGTCCACAAACGCTAGACTTAGTGGCCGATTATACTCTTTGGTCTTCTGTATAATCTGCCGGAGCGAATGGATGTGGTCTACGGTGCTAAAGCCTTTCCGGAATCCAGCTCGTTCGGGATGCTGATAGTAGTCAAACCTACGAGCGACTTGGTTTGTAACTACTCTCGAAAACAGCTTATGGACGTGGCTCAGCAGCGAAATGGGCCTATAATTTTTCAAGAGAGTTTTATCAACTTTCTTAGTATTATAGGAACGCAAATCGTGTCGCATTGACTTGGAGATCTGTTTATTAAGCAAGCTATTACTCGACATACCCACTGATGACTGCAGCCTCATCTCGCCTCGTTCTACCATAAGTTTGAGTGTATGCTCAGAGAATTTCTGTGTTCTTTTTTTGCGGGGGGTCTTAAAGATCTCCGACCCGACCGCGTGGACTTGAAGCGATTTTGAAGCTCCAACTGAAAGCTCTCGGGGTTTTGGATTTGGGCAGAACTTGGGCGAAGAGTAGATCTCATCAAACGAGACCTCTCCAGCTTTACGTTGATACTAAATGAGCCTCTTACCATGCGGTGATCACTGCTGGTCTTAACCCTGTTGATCACAGAGACATAACTGAATATATGCTTATTGGTCGTCAAAATGAAATCTATCTCGTGCTTATGACCGCCGGGTTGCAGCCACGTCCATTTTCTGGACGGGCGCTTTTTGAAAAAGAAGTTCATCATAAAGATTCCCTCCTTCTCCATGAAGTCAGCCAATCGCTGACCCCTTTGGTTCCGCTGTCGAGTGCCACTTCAAAAACAAGATTTCCCACTCTCAGTTTATCGCCATTCGTCATGCCCAGCCGTGCGTTGAAGTCCCCCATCACCACTGTGAAGTGTGTTTTCGAGGCATGTATGGCATTAGAAATGTCGTCATACATAGCCTCCACTTCATCGTCCGGGCGTTTCGAGTGTGGGGCGTACACCTGTATGACCTTCAACGAATACCGTGCGGTAATTCTGAGTATAAGGTAACCTGCCTGCTCGAAACGCTTTCGATCTTCACAATGTTGTTGACGAGGGACTTGTGATCGAGAAACCCGACACCATGTTGGAACTGTTGGTCGCCTTTCCGGCAATAGTTTAGCAAATATGTGCTCGGAAGACGCTGCTGCCCATCTTCCGGTGTGTAATCCCTTAGTCGCCCCTTACGACATCCATGGGAGGATTGGGAGGAGTCTTATTCTAAGCCGAGACCACCACGGCGACAAATTGCAAAGGTTTTTTTTTTTTTTTTAAGAATTTTTCATTCGTCGGTGAATTTTGATTGGAGGGAACCGGATTGGAATCTCCCCCCAAAAGGGGCGAAAAGGGGGCTACTGAATATCGCCACCATATTAGATCCGATTTTGATGTTTCCTTTTATTTATTTTAAAGTTACGTTAACTTGGTCTCATAAAAAATTGGTGAAGATTTGATGAGGATCTTCGGCGTGATGAGCAGAATAGATCCTAATAATAAAGCAGTAAATTTCTCACTATTTCATTTCTACCAGTGGAGGCAGCCCTTTACCTACAAGGTAGGGATTGATGGAGCACCTTGGTTATTAATGTTTTACAATAAGGTAACTAAGTAGATGGTGCTACTGTACACCGCTAGATTGTTAGTAAAAAAGATTGTGCTCGCGAGGTCTACAACTTACAGAGCCAGTATAGTTTGTACAACATAGCTTTATCACCACAGAGCACAGCACAAGCCACTAGTTAATTGAGAAGGATTGCATTCTTTGAGATTCCCACTGTACAGCAGTGCGATTCTGTAAGCCAGATTGGCATTCAGTAACATCGATCATACGATAGCGGTCTCGACACTTTCGAGCTTCGTAGCAATCTCGACTCGTTTTGTATGGGATGACATATTTATTGGCATTCTGTAAACTCGAAGCTCGCTGTGTTCGCTTGACCTTGGAGCCCGTCGTTCGAGTTTGAGCTGTCAAATGAAAAGTTACTAAAGCGCTGGTGAACTATGAAGACGCAAAATCTAAAACCCTTTGTGAACATTAATGAGACTTTTGTGTGATTTGTTTTTATTGTTAATTGTGTGAAAAACTGTTTTATGTTCTATTAATTTTCTAATAGGACAGTAGTATTGCTCGATTATTTGTACATATTGGCAAGTAGTTAGAAGAAGCAATTTCCCTTGGTAATCCCGTCATCAAGCACGTAGGTAATAATAGAAGGCAGCAGTTACAATGCCACTACTAGGATTATGTGGAGACTCTTCCAAGAGTTAGTTGAAAGTTTGGAATGTGATACCAAACCTTGAACACAGCTCCTACAAAGAGGATAGATATTCCCTTTAAGCACTAAGAACGAAGGTAAGTGAGACATGCTAATACGTATCTATATTTGTTTATAAACAAGTACTTACTAACTCAATAGATTTTTAACATTATTCTTCGAAATTTCATATTTTGTGCACACTATAATTTTTAGCCAATGCTAGTTACCAAAAAACAGTCATTTATATATGTAGACACCCTATATATACTTCCCTATAAGCACCTTTTTATTTACTTTCCAGGTAACTCGGGATATGATGACGCCTATGGCTTGAAGATTGAAATTACACCGGAGGGCCATTGCAATAAGCTACATAATTATTATGCTACCGCCTGAAACAGTGGAGAGGAATATTGGTTTATTTATAAGTTGATTCAGATACTTACTAGTGCATCGAGTTCTTCATTACCACCCCGATAAGGTGGCAAAAATGACTGTACATCGTCAAGAGTTAGTTCATTCACTCTGGATAGCTCGGCAAATAAATTAATATATTTTTAATTAAGCAAAGTAGCATCGTTTTTTATTAAGTAGGCACATGAGACTCCAGTGCCAAAATTAAGTAAAAATGGACAAGATGGAATAAATTTCACCCTTTAAACAATATCAATAAGTGATTAGTGATATGAAAGTAAACAAGTGATGAACAGTGAATAAAATTGTTTTTGCCGTTTTTACTAGGTCACTTTCTTTATTGTTTGTCTGACGGCTGGAATCTTGCAACTCAAAGATCAATGGCGAACTCACATACATGTCTTTATGTCAGTAAAATTCACGACGTCTTTACACAAAATATATCGCTAGTAATTTACCATCCTTTCCTGAGATTGTTAGTCTAAGTTTTTTTTTATTGGGGAGGCCAGGAATAATTGTTATCAGGCTTCAAAGTTTTCGCGCCCTGCCCGTAGTCCACCGCGTTGTAGATTATGTTACCGTTAACGACTATTGAAACAAGTCTTAGAGATTTTAATCATTTTATCTGCATAACTAGGTAGGCAATTAAGTACTTACCTATGCGTGATAAATATAATGTTTAAAGATATTGTAGTTTAACAGACTAGCCTTTTGAATAATAATTATAATGAAGCTGTTACTGCCTAGCAAGATTACAAAACAGTATGTTTAGATATGTTGCTGTTGTTTCATTGTGCAGGGAAACAGTCGTCTAATATTACCACAAATATTTCACAACAAATCCTAAATAACAACCATACCCTTACAGCAATTCCTTACTTACTTCCTCCATAAACTATAATGCATTGTATTCTCTTTGCTAATATGTTTTGTATACAGGTTTTATACGTTTTATATATATTTACGTACCATTTTGTATAAAGTATTATTCTGTTTAACGCAAGGAGGCTGAATTATGCTTTCTGATAACAGGTTTAACGCCAGTAAGTGTAATTCAACCTCCTTTGCCTTAATAAACCAGGTGGAAAGTAAGCGTAATTAAACCTCCTTAGGTTTAAAAAACCGGGCGGGAAGTATACTGTTTTGACGATTTTGACGTTTTTTTTTATGTATCATCTTTTTTTTTTCACCCATTGGGCAGGCAACAAGGCCAGCAAAACCCGTAGACAGAGAAACCAATAGACAACTAGATAGCTTCCATCGCAGTCATACAAGAAAGAGAACAACATACGCATAGGTCTTGTGAAGAAATGAGACAGAACGATATGATCTTTTGTTGCAGGTCGCGTGCCGGTTTTTTTCAAGTTCAGCACACCTCTGTGCTAAAAAAAATTGTCAGTTCGCCATAGTTTTGTATGGATTGTGAGAAAAATAATTCCGCTTGGTGTGTTGCCTGCATTCGAAATGAAAGTTCTCTAGACTTTTTTAGTATTCTGTGCCCAAACTACACATTTTTTATTATTAAAATGATTTAATTGCATTGGTTCTCATTTGTATCAATAGCAAATTCAATTTAATGTAATATAGTACGATGTTGTTAATATGTATACAGAATAGAAAGTTTATTCAAGAGAGCAAAGGCACCTACAACTACTTAAATGCCCTAACCATTAGAGCTACATACATCAAAACTGTGTGAGCCATGTCAGGGCTTGTCAGGCCCTCAGGCGGCCTGACAATCTTTGACTCTTTGAGGCCCAGCATTACCTCATACGACAAATAAACAAACAAACTATATGAGAAGATCTTCCGTGGATTTTAGAGACAGTTTGATTAAAATTTAAAGATTTTGGAAAAAATGTACAGTGTGCAAGAAAAATTATAATATTAATAAAAAATGAGCGTTCCTTTTCCTTTTGTGGAACAAAAGTCTATATGATATTAATATTGCTTAGAGTAGGCACTAAAAAAGTTCAATAATATTGAAAGCTTATTCCCATACATTTGAGTACAAAATGATTGCAGAAGTGTGACAAATAAAGATAGTAGAAAGAAAAACTGATCACTATCAAGGAGACCGACCAGCTATCTTCCTGTCTAAATTATTGCAGTTAGATAAGAAGAGAGCTGTTCGGTCGGGAATTAATGATTTTCATTATGGGCGTATCTTTGCAATTTGTTCGCCGCGACACCGCGTTCTTATGTTAGCACTATTTTAGACCATGGTCACCATGACGGATCAGGTAATACCAAAATAAATAATTATTTTATGAAGCATCATGGTTCATCATGGAGGACCATGGTATACATATAATGGTGCATGTCACCAGAATGTATGTATCATTTTTCATGCATGATACATCATATTTAAGCTAATTATCTTACGCTGAGGATGGCCCACCATAAATGACAGTGGTATATAAATATAAATAAATATATTCGGGACAATTCCACACCAATTACCTAGCCCCAAACTAGGGTGCCCTGTAATGTGGGCACTAGATAACGGATAAACATCCATAAATACGAATATCAACATCCATGACTCGGAAACAAATATTTCTGCTCATCACACAAATGATTGCCCCTTGCAGGATTCGAATCCGTGACTATTTGGTTTCGTTTCTAGGGTTACTAGCTACTAGACCAACCAGCCGTCAAATATACTTCTATACTTCTTCTATCTTACAGTATAATATATATATATATATATATATTATACTGTAAGCATGTTCACACGACAAAAGACAAAAAAGACATGTAAGACAAAATATTTGTAGAAATTGTAAAAAAAGCTTTCTGAAGTTTCTATTACCCTTACCCCTATAAGTCCCATAAAGATTCGATATTTTTATGTAGCAAAATCGTACAACACCTAGAATTATTATAAGTCTCAATTTTTCTTTCTGACCATACATTTTTCGTAAATCTATAATATCTCTATAAACCATCAATAGTCTATAATATACTTAATCTTGAATCTGGGATTGCTTAAACTCAGGGTAAAAGTTTTGAAATGGCAGCACACCCACATATCGTTCTATTTCACAAGTGGCACAACAACCAATTGTCTATTGGTTTCTCTGTCTACGGTAAAACCAATACTGTCTAAATTCTAGAATCTATGGGTAAAACATTGTAGGAAGGAAATTAAGTTTTAATTTATTTCAGTTGTTAACCTGGATTTTACTAGCATATGTTAAAAAAACTTAGAAAAATAATTACCTAAGTTCTGTAGCAATGATATTTCAAGACGCTGCAAGATTTATAGTAAAAAAAATTGCCCTTGTTCTTTCGAGCACTTCCCTATGAGCTATCCGGCTGAAAGTTTCAGGGTAGCTCACTAAACTATGACAATGATAGAATAAACAATAAACAATAATAGAAAAAACATGTTTTTAGATAAGATTACTTTTTAATCTACATTTGCTGCTTGTTTACATCTAATGTTAAGAGCTTTTGTTCTAAAATCAACCGGACAAATAAACAATTGATATTTTGTAAATCATTCTTCTTGATCCTCACTTTTTACTTTTTGTATTTTTGTAATGGATTAATAAGGAAAATCTTTTACCAAAGAGAATACATTAACCTTTCACTTAATAGAAAGCTTAATATCAGCGAGTAACATGGGCTATATATAATATCAGCGAGTAACATGGGCTATATATAATATCAGCGAGTAACATGGGCTATATATAATATCAGCGAGTAACATGGGCTATATATAATATCAGCGAGTAACATGGGCTATATATAATATCAGCGAGTAACATGGGCTATATATAATGTTTCAAAAAATATGTGATCTCTACATAAATTGCAATGTAACCCAAGTTATCAAACATCACACAAAAAATACCGCGAGGCTATATGTCTAACTATTATAGTTAAGTCACAATAACCGTTTATTGTTCAAATTAGTCACAACACGGGTAGAATCGTGTACAAATAAAGAGAAACCCTTAGCTACCCGTGCGAAGCCGGGCCAGTCAGTAGTATAGTATAAGCAGGTACATGCAGACAATAGACATAAATGGTATTTTATCTATATCTATACTTTATAAGTATGTAAAAAGTGATATTTACGAAAAAGTCTGTACATTTTTCTTTTTTTTAAATCGTGTCTGGTTGTATGTTTCTTCGCGTTTCACGTAAAAACTACTGGACTGATTGCGATTCACTGTTGGATAGCTTAGGGTTTGAACATTTGAATTAATAAGTTGGGTACTTGGTATTTCAATCCGATGAGAAGAAGCTGCGGAATCGATAAAAAAAACTTTTTGACGGCTGCAAGAATTTAGATCAAATGTTGGTATATTGGTATTTTGGATCTTGGAATAGCACAGAGAGTACTTTAATCTAGAGAAATGACCACGCCTGCGAAGCTAGTGCAATATATATTAACAAATTGTACCTACCTAAGCAATGTCAAATAAATATCTTTCATTATTACTATTTTGTACTGTATAAATAAAAGTCATATTCTGATATTTATTGTTTTTTTTATTGCCTCTGCCCACAATTTTATGCTTTTATCTGCGTAAGCGCCGCTTTCAGCATTCGGTCTCGCTCATGGCTCATGGCTCCACCAAGCTATCCAACTGCAGCCGCTGTTCCCATCAAAAATCTTTCGGACAGGCTACTCAAGTGAGTCCGACGTTGAGAAGGTGAGAAGCTAGAAGTCAAAGTTCTATGACTGTGGCGTGGAGCTGAAAAGAAAAATAAATATGAGCAAATTTTTGAGCAACATAAAAATCTTTGAGATTTCGAACCGATTTGGATAATTGGATAATTCAAATGTTTTTATTTAATTGAAAGATAGACTTCCAGTGTATAGTTTCATATAAATATCTAAATTTGTTAGTTATTTTGCCTCCTAGTGCCGAATATTGTTACCTGAAATATGATTGGCCATACATATGAATGCATATAAATATGAGTTATAAATATGGGCGCAACTAGTAATCGACTGCGCCCTGCGGTTCTTATTCCAGGCACAGAATAAATAATAGTACAAGCTTCAGGATCTAAAGTAGCCTATATACCAAACTGCATCAACATCCCGATATATGCATCTATAAAATGGTTTTTACTACGTTTCTATTAAATCACTTTATTGTTTGTTGTTCTGGGTGGAATCTTGCAACTCAAATTTTGAGCACTTTTCGATAAGCTATTCGGCTGAAACTTTCAGGGTAGCTCACATCTCAAAGACAACGCAATAAAAAAAATAAAAAAATATAACATGGTTTTTAGATAAGTTTTTTAATCTACATTTGTTTTTATATTTTAGCTCAGCTTCTTCTTATTGGATTGAGATGAGATACAAAGTACACCAGATTTAAAGTCAACATCTAAGCTATCCAACAGTCAAAACTGCATTTCAGTTGGTCCAACAGTTTTTAAGTGAAATACAGACAAGACACCATTCTAAAAAAGGTATAATCTTGTTTTATTGAAAAATTGGTAGTGGCTTGTTTTATTACCATTTTTTTTATTAATTGTCTTCATTGAACAGACTTTTTGTCACTGTCCCGGTCGTTTTTTTTTAGCAGGGTTCAATAATACAGCTTGTATACATAAAGGTTTATTCGGTTTCCGCTACGCACGTAGATATGATAAGTAGGTTCACTGGCCTGACTTAGGTGCTGGCTATAGTCCTTGTTTTACGCAGGCTTAGACATAGGAAGCTTAGCGGCGGGTGCAAGCTGATCGTAGGGTAGGCTGGCCGTGGAGCGAGGAACGCAAGGCACGACTGCTCAGCTACAAGGTAGATCCTGGAACCCCGAAAGGTAGGTATTAGCAGGCTTGATGCTGCTGCGGACTTTTGCCCGTCCAGCCCAGTAACCCACACACAGAATTTACTTGCAAATAGCAGCCCGGCGGAAGTAATGAAGAACAGTTACAATCATAATCATTGATGGAAACTCACCCCAGCGGGAATAATCTTTAGCACTCACAATTTTAATAAAATGGCTTCGAGATGCTGCGCTCGTACTTATTTGTTAAATAATGCAGTATCGAGCGACACAGGCGCAAGCGCAAGTGATATTAGTCTTATGGGCTAGGGAAAACCGAAGACGCCCGATAGACCCTCTCGGAAAAGCTCGGTTAGCGTGTCGTGCGGTGTTAGGGGTGCGTGAGAGCAAGCACGCGCATTAGGGAACCATTTCAAGGTTCGTGTTAAAATTTGAGGTTCGGTAGTTTATTATCTAATTTATTTTTAGTATTATTTTAGTATAAATATAGGATAGGTTAATTGCTTGACTAGTAGATTGTAAGGCCGCATCTATATGCAAAACATGTATATGTTATTTCACTTAATGCTTTATTATAAGAATATATATATAGGTATGGCCAATATTTTGCTAGCAGTGGATTTTTAAAGCCGAGACAAAATATTAAGCACTGCGTGTAATTTTACTTTTTTACTATACATATACTTAAGTAGTTTACTTCCATACTTACAGATGAAGTCCTAAAATATTCCTGAAATAACTGTCCTGGGCATGCTGTGGGTCTTGTTGCATCATTTGAAAACTAAAAATGAAATGTAACCTCTGTAATAATTTGTAATTAACCCAAAAAACTTATTTTATGAACATGTTTTTTTATGGATACCTACAATATTATTTCATAAGACTTGTCTGATTGTTGTTAGTTAATCAGAAAAACTTAATATAATATAATTATATTTCAATGTAATGTATATTTTTAAACGAAATTTAAAAAAAGGTGAGATTCTTATTCAACATGAGGGCGGTGAACCCTGCACTGACGTCCCAGTTGAGATGCCCCTGCCAGTCTACCCAAGCCATCCCAACTCCTTTATAGAGCGGAGTATGGTCTTGGGTCGCTGGCACAACTGCCCCAGTGACAGAGATTGTGGTGGTGACAATAAAGTAATAATGAGTTGGGGTTAGGTCGCTTATCAAGTTCATGCATATAATTTTAAATGTTGTTAAAAGAGCGATGGTAGCCTAGATAGTGGTGAATCAGTGAAACTTAGAATCAAACTATACTGGGTTCAGTCCTAGGCTTCGCACCAATGACTTTTCTAAGTGTGGATTCCCATCGCTTCGTGCATCGGAGGGCACATTAAGTTGTCAGTCCCGGCTGTTATTGATTACTTAATAGCAGTAGTTAAGCCATGTCAGAGGCCCTCCGACGGCCTGACAAACTCTAACACTAGAAGACTACCTCACACGGCAAAAAAACATTGTTAAAAATTTATAATATTTATATATTACGTTACCTAGTCTTTATGGGTACATAAAAAGGTGTACCAAATTTTGCAAATGTTCTTTATGGTTCTAGTACCTATATTATATGATTTTCCACGTATTTCTCAGAAAAAAGTGATATTGTAAGTAGGTGCAGTAGGTGTATTGAAGTTAGGTGCTACGCCTCGCCCCTAACAGACGTTTTATCTTTGCTCGCAGTGTTTAAATAGCTCATATATCTTTAAAGTTGTTTTTGGTGTAAACCACATACTAATATTCAAAGAACAGTGTGCAAGTGAAACATTAGTGATATGTGCCAATTGATTTTTAACTTCGGATAAAAGTTATCATCAAATCAATTTTGATTTTGACGGTTATTTCCTCAAACGGTCGAGCACTGTGTCGCCTGAGGTCTAGTTGGAAAGAGTCGGTATCTGTGTCGCCCCGCGAACGCAAACGCCTGCAGTACTCTTACTCTAATCTGTGGCAGCGAACGCGGTTGGCTGCAGTACTCTTGGCCTACACTGTGGCGCACGCAGCATCAAGTAAATATAGTTACAGAATAGCATTTTTTTGAACAACTATTTGTATATTTAATATGAATTTTCTAGAGAACATTACTTTTCGGCGTCAACGAACATCTTCAGATTCAAATACAGCTAATGAAAGTCAGATCACGACAGAAAGTGTAAATACTACTACAAATAGCTTACCGGACATATCCGATGATGAAGACGAGCAATTAAAAGAGCTAAAAGTTCAATTAGATAGTGCACATAAGGAAATAGAGGCACTTTCATTAGAAAATACTAAACTTAAGCGCATAAACGATGACTTAATGAAGAAAAATGATCTGTACAAAAAATCACGCAAAGCCCTAAAAAACAGAAAATACCAACACCAAAGAAGCGAAACACACCACGAAATATAAGTAAGCAAACCCAGACAGAAGCATTAGATAACACAGAAAGTCTTAGTGAAAAAGTATAGACAGAAACTTTACAAAAATTAGAAAATAAATGTGTTGACAAACCGATAGAAGTAAAATTACTAAATGCTAAAGATGCAAAAATGGTAAATATAGACTTAATCAATATTGAAAAGATAAATACAAGGTACAAAAATAAAATTCAAGTACACAACACAGAAAGAACAGAAAACCCACAGAATCCAACCAATAATATTATTTTAATCAGTGCTAATAAGCAAAATAGTGTGCTGCAAATAGCCGAAAATACTTTGAATGGATACATAAATCTACGTCACTACCTCACACCCCATGGGGGCATACATGAGTTAATGAAGGGAATAGAAACCAAAGTTTCGAACCTTACGATGAATGACTATTGCGTCATATTCATTGGTGAAGAAGACTTTAAAGTGGCTAGCGATCATATCAAACTTATATATCACATAAGAGAAGCCCTTCATAAATTAAAACACATGAACTTCGTTATCTGCTTACCGACTTATAAATATACCGAACAACCTAATTCAATTAATTACCTCAATTTATTTAATAGTAGTATTGACACATTTAATAAATTACTGTATTTAGACAATATGGCATACAAATACGCAGTTATTTTGGACTCTAATTTAAGTTTATCATATGATAGTAGCATGTTTTTCACACGCATGTTGGTTTACGGACTGTTTTCAAAAACTTGTCAACGGTTATTCAGAACATTAAAAGCTCTCAAAATAGCTCTCAAAATAGTTCAGACAAACCTTTCTCTGAGCAATTAATGAACTGCAATGATTTTGAGAGAAATTATTGTAATAACATAAAAACGCAATCATCAGGCACAGATTTTTTTCGTGAATAAATTTATGTATATTATGCATCAAAGCATCGCGGGATTGTTGAATAAAGCCGATGCTCTTACCATTTGCATTGATGAACTATCAGAAAGAAAAATTAATGTTGACGTAATTTGTATTTCTGAGCATTTTATTATGTCAGGGCTTGAAAACAATCTCGTGATACCTAATTATCGGTTAGCTGCATGTTTCTGTAGACAGAATAGTAAGAGAGGCGGAGCATGTATTTTAATTAAGTATGGACATGAATGCCGAGAACTGCCACATATAGCAACTTTATCCGTAACTGGCATTTTTGAATGTTGTGCCATAGAATTAAACTGCAATAAAATAGTTGTTGTATGTATTTATAGGGTACCTAAAGCGAGTAATTTAAATGTAAGTTTTGACATTTTAGAGAAAATCTTGACTAATCTGTGTAAACAGCAATATAAACATATTGTAGTTGCTGGTGACTACAATATTGATTTGTTGAAAAATAACAATGCATCGCAACAGTTAGAATGTTTACTACTAAATTTTAATCTTAAATTGTCTCTTAAACAGCCAACGCGAATGCAGAGCCGAACATGCCTTGACAATTTTGCGCATAACTTCAAAACTAACTGCAAAGCCGAAGTAGTAGAATTTGCACTTTCCGATCACACAGCACAATTACTGAAATACCCCGTGGAAAAGAAATACATAATTAGCTGCTGGCGTAAAAAACGTCATGATTATAACTTTGATAATATAATTAAATTTAAATCGTGTATAAAGAATCTTTCATTTTCTGAACTGTACGCCTTTGACGATCCCAATGACGCATACAACTACTTTATTGACATTTTTAAACTTTTTTATGAGTTATGTTTCCCATATGAATACAAAACTATTAATACAATTAGAAAGCCTAAGTGGATATCACGTGGAGTCAAACTATGTAGTAAAAAGAAACGCCAAATGTTGTGGCAGTACAGACTGAAACGTAATATTACAAATAAAATAAAATTAGTACAGTACTCGAAACTATTTAAAAAAATTACAAAGCTTACTCAACGTGCACAAAATGACTACGCGATAAAAACTTCAACTAACAAGTCAAAATCTACTTGGAACATAATCAATAGCTCAAAATTCAATGTACCAAAAGATTCCATTGGTCAAATTAAAATTAATGATGACATTATTAATGATCCAATGAAGATTTCTATTGCATTTAATAATCACTTCATTGATAAAATCAAACCGATTGAAAATTCAGGACGTAAAGTGAATTCTTTGATATCAAATAGAAATAATTCCATGTTTCTTGCTCCTTGCTTGGCGTATGACATTTTTAAGATAATAAATGCATTAAAAAATACGAATAGTGTAGGCTATGACGGTATTTCGACAAAAATCATCAAACATGTTGCAGAATACATATGTAGTCATATAAGTCACATTATTAATTTGTGTATTAGTACAGGTACTTACCCTGAAGCACTTAAAGTATCAGTTATTAAACCTTTACATAAAAAAAGATAAAGAATGCTTAGACAACTATAGGCCCATTTCACTTATCCCTATAATGTCAAAAGTTTTTGAAAAATATATTTACTTTCAACTGTACAACTATTTAGAGAAAACTAAAATACTTTGTAGCGAACAAAAAGGATTTAGAAAAAACAGAACAGTAAATATGGCCATATACGAGTTTTATATAATGTTATGATAAATGTAGATAAGACTTCGCCTGTCTGTGCCATATTCTGCGATATGACACAAGCATTTGATTATGTTAACCATGAAACACTTCTACAAAAAATTGAAGCTTATGGTATAAGAGGTAATGTTTTGGATCTTATTCAGTCTTACTTGACCAACAAGAAACAATACACGGAAATTGCAAAAATAAACATTCGCAAGAAACAGGAAGAAGTTTTTAGATCCGGAGAAAGAACTCCTATTTATGGAGTGCCGCAGGGCAGTGTTCTAGGCCCTCTCCTATTTATATTGTATATAAATGATTTACCTAAAACTATTAATTATCCGACGACTCTCTTTGCAGATGATAGCACAATAACAATTAATTGTAAGAATAAGGACTTATATGAATCTGACATAAATAATACATTAAAATCGGTGATTGCGTGGTTAGATAACAATAATTTAAAAATAAATTTGGACAAGACAAATTTAATTTATTTCAGCCAGCGTGCAAATTTAAGTGACATTAATATTCAATACAATGAGAGAATTATAAATGAAGTTGAATCAACAACATTTTTAGGTTTGACCATAAATAAACGACTTAACTGGAAAGCTCACATAGAGATTCTAAATAAAAGAATAAGCTCGTCAGCCTATGCACTATATAAATTGTCATCGTTGATAAATAAAAATGCATTAATAACGGCATACCATGGATTAGTGGCGTCCGTGTTACGCTATGGAATTATTTTTTGGGGAAATTCTACTGATAAAGATGCTGCTTTTAAATCCCAAAAAAGATGCATCAGAGCAATGTTTCATCTAAATCAGACTGATAGTTGTAAGCCCTATTTTAAGGAACATAAAATATTAACACTTCCAGCGCTGTACATTTTAGAAATTGCAACGTTTGTAAAAACAAATCCAGAACTTTTTCGTCGTCTGTCTGATGTTGTTGTACGTAACAGGCGCGATAAAACCAGACTTTGTGTTCTACGATCTAAGACGACATTAGTGCGGAAAAGTGTCTTTGGCATGGCTCATACTATTTACAATAAAATACCTAAAGCTTTTAAAGTATTAAATAGTAATTTGTTTAAAAAGAAATTAAGAAATTTACTGGCGGAAAAATGCTATTATGATATCAATGAATTCCTAGCTGATAAAAAAATCTGAATGAATAGTAGAATCACTTGATAGATAGACTTTACCTCCAATAATCACCTTCCGCCATGCAAAGAAGACGCATAGGGGATTTCTGGACAATATGTCAAAAAAAACCCCTTCGCAGGGAATTGTGGAAAGGCATTTATGGAATAAGCCTTTTAAACGACTAATTTAATTAATTGACATATTTTTATATTATTTGATTTATAAATTGCATTTTGTTTTTTTTCATTAATAACGACTGATTTAATTAATTGACATATTATTATATTATTTGATTTATAAATTGCATGTCGGTTTTTTCATTAATTTGTATTTTAATATTTGTATGCCCTAAAGGCAAAAACATGTGAACAACTTATTATAATAAGATCTTGCATGCTGAATTGTATGTATACCATGTTTTAATGAATAAATTATCTTTATCTTTATCTTTGTAAATAAAAATAAAAAATAGTTTCAGTATCTGTTAACTTAAGGAAAAATTAGTTTAATAAAAAGCGGTTCAATCGTTTTAAAGATCTATATTGTTAACTGTTTCCAATAAGGATTTCTTCTTAGCAAGCGGACTTCAAAAGATATTTTTTTTGAGTTTGTGCGAAGCCGCGATAGCTCACGTAAGTACTTACCCAGCAAACATCTCAAAAAAGATGTTCCCACTGTCTCCATGTGTTGCCTGTTCCACTCATTGTCCTCAGAAATATTTTGGCCAGCGATGACTTTCTCTCCATGTACATAATCCACAGGAACACATAGGTACTATTTTAGTGCAGTCAGGTTTATTTGTTTGTAGGTCAGAGTTAATAATGAAAGATCGTATTCGTACACAACTCACTCGGAGAAAGCCGAGACAACAAAACACAAAGCATGACGTAAGTTCTATGGACACAACACAAAATATAAGAATTGAACGTTATTGATGAAAAAAAGGGTCATCAAATTGGTCGTATGTAAAAACCACTTGAGTTGAGTCTTGAAATATTTGAAACACTTGAACTGGAAGTAGTATTATTAGATATTCTGCGCTGGGATTACAGACAGAAATTATTCAAATAGGGTGCACGTTTTTTAATTGTTTAGAAACACTTGTTTTTGTTTGACGCAGATTTAGTTTTTGGTAATTTTGGTTGGATTGGATTGGAATGTTTACCCAACACAGTGAATAATTTCCCGAATGTTTTATCAAACACCAAGACTTCCATTATTCTAGGGACACTCAGACCTAATATTATTAAATTATCTAGTCTGAGTACTTAAATCTCATTCCATGATGAGTTTTACTTATAATTTATTTATTTATTTATTTTATTGGAAGACCAACAACATTAAAATACAGACTAGTATAATAATAATAACATGATGCCATTTACAGGCCTTCACGGATAGGGACACTATAGCTTATAAACTAACTTTAACAATATAAACTCACATATCAAATTACCAATAAATCAACTAATGGTAAATAAAACGAAAATATTAGCCAATAAAATCTCTGTCTAGCCGATGCGATACTTGTACAGAATAGATCGATATCAAAGCGCTTACTCAATATGTTGAAGTTCTTACTCGCTCGCCTTAGATAGGAGTTCCGCCTATAGTTTGTATTCACTGACGGTACATTCAGTAATGGGTTAAATCTAAGTGGTTTAGATGGAGCATTCAATTTAAGCTTACTTAACAACTCGGGACAATCAACAAGGTTAGACAGTATCTTAAGTAAGTATGTGACATCAGCTATTTCCCTTCGCTTAGAAAGCGGAAGTAGGTGCATTTTTTTGCACAAATGCAAATAATCATCAGATTTGTAAGGTATTTTTAAACTGTAGCAAAGGTATCTTATGAATTTCTTTTGAATCCGCTCAATTCGTACAATGTACTTGTCATATCGGGGATTCCACACATGTGACGCGTATTCCAATATACTTCGAACGAAGGTACAGTAGAGAATTTGAAAGGTTTTGGCTTTATTGAATGCTGCCCAACTTCTCATTACAAATCCTAACGACTTAGACGCCCTATTTACTATACTGTCTATGTGTTCATCAAACAGCAATTTTGAGTCATGAATTACTCCAAGGTCACGGATAGTGGTATTTGACATAAGAACTTCATTTTTAGGGTATAAGCTGAAGGAATTGATTCCCTCTTACGAGAATAAGTGACAACAGAGCACTTAGTTGGATTGAGATCAAGCTTATTCATAGCACAATAGTGGTCCAGGCGATTTAAGTCATCTTGAAGATTGATTACGTCTTTAGGAGATTTAAACGATGTAAAAATCTTCATATCATCTGCAAAGCAAAGTAAACGAGTGTTTAAAAAACAAGACGAAATGTCATTAACAAAAATCGTAAAAAGTAAAGGACCAAGCAAGGAACCTTGTGGAACCTCACTGGGAATGGTTACCCAGCTAGAAACATAGTTACTGACTACCACAGCTTGAGTCCTGCGATCTATGTACGAAGAAAACCAGCGGTACAAGTCACCCCTGATACCAATGCTATGAAGCTTGATTAACAAAGTTTTATGATGAATTCTGTCAAATGCTTTGCTGTAGTCAGTATAACCTACGTCTACCTGACTACCAGTAGCTTCAGTTATATAATCATTTAACAGAATCAAATTGGAAACCGTTGAGCGACCTCTGAGAAAGCCGTGCTGCGTGCAATTAAATGAGTTCTTAATAGCTGCATAAACTTGGTTATAGACAACCCTTTCAAATACATTGGCTATTATACAAAGTTTAGAGATTGGCCTATAATTAATCACGTCGGTCCTAGACCCTTTCTTATGCACAGGTGTAATGAACGCAGATTTCCAGATCTGAGGGAACACACACTCAGACAGAGACTTCCGAAAAAGAAGTGAGATAGGAATTGCAATGCTTTCTGCACAGTTAATTAGTAAGTACGGACGAACATGATCCAGTCCTGCTGATTTGGAAGCATCCAACTTCGACAAAAGTTTGGATATGTTTGAAACGGTAATTTCAATCTGAGATATATCTGACATCTGGAATGTACCTGAAAGGGGTTCATTAATAACCGATGAGTCATTAAAACCCTGAGAAAGAAATGTAGACAGAAAATAAGCAGAGAACGAGTTACATATGTCTTCACCAGTAGTTAATACGGAATCTAGATACTTAAGGTTATTCGGTATTCCTTTAGACTTAGACCATGATTTGATGTAAGACCAAAAGTATCTAGGATTTTTTTCTATCGAGTTCTCAATGGTAGAAATATAATTTAGGTAACATTGTTTCTCTAGTAATCTAGTTCTATCCCGAAGCAGAATATAGCATAGTTGATTAGCTTTATTTTTGTAAGTCCTGTATTTTTTTAGGTATTTGTATTTTTCTTTAAGCGCTTTTTTTAACACAGGTGAGTACCACTTTGGGTAAGTTACATACTGAGTAATATTTTTAGTCGGTATAAATTTATTCTTTAAACTTTCAAGTGATGAGTAAAATAAACTAACTGCGTCATCCAAACTTAAACCAGTAAACACAGTACCCCAGTCAGTTTCTAAGATTTCCTTGTTTATCGACTCGTAATTACCCTTATTATACAAGTACCTAACGTAAGATAAGATAAGATAAGATAAGATAAGAAATAATTTATTCTCACAAACTATACAAAGCAACACATAAATCAACAGAGAAACTTAACTAAAAAAAACAACTAAGCACCTGTGTACAAAGATCGCTGCCATGTACAGTGCTGCCAGAAACAATCAACTAAGCACCTGTGTACAAAGATCGCTGCCATGTACAGTGCTGCCAGAAACAAGCAACTAAGCACCTGTGTACAAAGATCGCTGCCATGTACAGTGCTGCCAGAAACAATCAACTAAGCACCTGTGTACAAAGATCGCTGCCATGTACAGTGCTGCCAGAAACAAGCAACTAAGCACCTGTGTACAAAGATCGCTGCCATGTACAGTGCTGCCAGAAACAAGCAACTAAGCACCTGTGTACAAAGATCGCTGCCATGTACAGTGCTGCCAGAAACAAGCAACTAAGCACCTGTGTACAAAGATCGCTGCCATGTACAGTGCTGCCAGAAACAAGCAACTAAGCACCTGTGTACAAAGATCGCTGCCATGTACAGTGCTGCCAGAAACAAGCAACTAAGCACCTGTGTACAAAGATCGCTGCCATGTACAGTGCTGCCAGAAACAAGCAACTAAGCACCTGTGTACAAATATCGCTGCCATGTACAGTGCTGCCAGAAACAAGCAACTAAGCACCTGTGTACAAAGATCGCTGCCATGTACAGTGCTGCCAGAAAAGGTCAGAGCTCAGCAAAAAAGCTGTGAATGAAAATCCACAGCGTTGATTTTCAGCTCAGGCCATTGGTAAGACCGAGGCTTTAAGCACGGGATATCTATAAATTGAGCTATTAAACAAAGCTTTGTGATGTGGGTGAATAGGCACTAAGGGATCGTCACAGTCCAAAACTAGCACGTCATTGGTTGAAAGAACTAAATCCAATATTCTCCCGTGGTTATTGAGAATTCCATTGTATTGGCGCAGGTCATGAACATGATAGAAATAAAGATAGTCTATAAAATGATGCTCATCACTACTACAGACATTAGAAGGAAGCATAAATGATGAATCAGTACTTGGTTCCCAAACAATAGAACTCAGATTAAAATCACCGATTAGCAAGTATGTGTCAAATTCAATAAACTCGATACAGCCTAAGTGAAGTGAGGACGGTCACTCAGTGACCGCGCTCACCCAAACGATGTTTTTACAGAATTACTCTGCAGGTCCAGATATTTGTTATTTTAGCCCAGCTTGAGCCCGCGCGGAGTGGCCTTGCGTGGTTTAAAGATGCCTGTTTCTTAAATTCAACTCCTGTTCAATGTCCCAATCAATTTAACGGTTTTTTTTTAAACAGATGCTGGAGATCTATATTGATATTCTTAGTTGCAGAGCAGAGTGTACCCTTAGGGGCTCTATGGGAAAAAGACTTAATAATGTTGACGAAAAAAAACTTTTTCTTGAATTTTTCTGAGTTTTTTCGTTCAAATTTTTCTGTCTTTTTTCCATAGCGCCCCTAAGGGTACACCCCAACCCATAAATGCGACTACGATACGCCGCTTTTAGGGCCCTCGTCTCAGCACCATACAGAAAAATGGAGAACACGAGAGTGCATACAAGTTTAAATTTCGTAGTTGAGGGCGCCAGTGTCACGAGGCGGTCCCAGGGTTTGAGTTTGTCCCATTAGCCCAGGACCCAAACCTCAGTGACACAAAATTACACGAACAGGAAGAGATGATCACAGACTTTTTGTACTTCGACGATACGGATTAAAACCACTTACGTAGGTATTGTAGGTATTCTGATATATATATATATATATATATATATATATATACATATATATATATATATATATATATATATACATATATATATATATATATAAGCCTCATATATATTTGCAATAAACTTATTTATGTATTTTATAATATATTATTTTGTGCAATACGATTTTGCTAAAATCAATGTCGGAATGATAGGTTATTTGAATTTCGAATTAATAATGACAAACTATCAAATAGAATGAAATGAAAGAATTAAGAAATCAAATGAGTATTATTACGAAAGAGGTTTCAACTCGTCACAAGTTTAGATATTTTCTAATAGCTCCAAGTCCTGTGTAGCTGATACATGGCGTTTTTAGCCATCCCAATCCTTTATCGCAGCTAAGCATAACAAGAGCCTTTGTAATAAGAACTTAATAAGAACCATTGTTCTTTTTAACCCCGGAACAAAGAGACGGGTGTTATAAGTTTAGGGTGTGTATCACTGTGTGTGTGTTGTGTGTGTGTCTGTCTGTGGCATCGTAATTCCCAAACGAATGCACCGATTTTGATGCTGTTTTTTCTGTTTGAAAGCTGACGTGATCGAAATGGTTCTTCGGTATATGGAGAAGGGGTGGGAGGAGGGGGGAGGTGAGAAAAGGGAGGTGAAAATCGTATTTTCCAAACGAATGAACCAATTTAATGCGGTTTTTCATGTTTTAAAGCTGAGGTAAACGAGATGGTACTTAGCTATAATGGGGGGGAGTCGGGTGTTATATTTTTTTTTTAATTTGTGCTTGTTTTTCCTCTAGCTTTAACCTCGTTTGATGAGAAGTTTCAAACTTATATTGACCCACTCGGCATGACGACTTTATATTAAAATAAATACAGAATAGTCAAGAGTCAAAACCCAACGTTGTTATAGTCAAAGTCAAAGTATTTTATTGTAAATAGGCCAAAATAATAGCACTTTTATAAGTCCAAATTAACATCTCCTGAACAAAGAGAAATACATAAAATATTATAAAAACATCAAATCAATCCAAATTTATATAAACTAAGTATTCTTTGAGTTTGAAAAGGATATTTCTCTTTCATGTGCCAGCAGAGTTAAATCTCACACTGGAAAAGCCATATATTATGGATAGCCAACACCCTCCTATCCCCTAAAGTATTACGCACTCTGGCGACACTAATGAAATTAAATGATTCTCGCAGTTTCAATATTGCATAGCAGTATAACGTTGCCCTCTCAAACGGTTGGTCGCGCTGTACCGTAAAATAAATGTATAATTATGTATAAATGTATACCTGATATTTTTGAAAGCTTGTCGAGCATTTTTGTGAGCATTTTTGCGTCATAGTTATAGTTTTGTTAGTATTTGGATTTTAAGAAGGAACTTTTTGAATACCAGTTTTTACAATTTAGACAATTAAGTATAAAAGTTAGTTCTACGAGTAATTATAATAACTTCCAGACGTTTTGTGTACTTTTGTGTGAGAGAGATGAAGATAGTTTATATTATGTTGTGTCTGTTTGTTCTCGCTGTGGATTGCGCTAACAAAAGTAAGTATTTCCTTAAATCACCACGAAGATAAACAACTGAATTACAAATGCATGTGCTACACCTTCGACCACATTCTTTCCATCAGATGAGATCGTGGTCAAACGATTGCCTGTCTGTAATAAAAAAAAATGCTGTTCTTATCAAATTCAGCTTTATATATGAACGAGTCTACGTCAAAATTGATAGATTCAGGCGTTACTTTGCGGAAATCCATATTTAAAATGAACAAAATAAAAATATGTAGCTTACTTCCGCCAAAACTGTAAGTCAGACAAATGACAAATGGTAAAATTAACACAAGTAAAACCCCACGCTAAACAAAACCCTACCCCAGATTGAACTAATGAAAAATATAAATGAAAGAAAGACCATGTCAATGTCAGACGTTTGGTATTTGGATCGAGGTATATGTTTTTATTGTGTTTTTTTTTTTTTTTTTTTTTTTTATATTATATGTATATGAATATATAAGTGTTTCGATACTTGTATTTGGGTAGGGTTTGTTTAGCTTGGGGGTTTTTTATTGTGTATATATATTTATATATATTATTTGTATATAAGTGTTTAGTGTGGCCTCCAGGCCTTAGCTTTTCTTTCATTTATATTTTTCATTAGTTCAATCTGGGGTAGGGTTTTGTTTAGCGTGGGGGTTTTACTTGTGTTAATTTTACCATTTATCATTTGTCTGACTTACAGTTTTGGCGGAAGCTACATATTTTTATTTTGTTAAATTTTTTTTTTTTTTTTTTTTTCGAGTCTACTTTCTAAAATTTGTGTTAAGAGATATCGTGCTGGCGAAAAGTGCCCCCAGGTCTATAGCCAACTGGCAAGCGACACCTGCGCAGAGCGGGTTGGTAGATCAGATGCCCTTGAACTTTGTCAGTTCAGTTACCGGTTTCCTCACGAAGTTTTGAATAAAAGTAAAAAAACAAGGGAGACGAAATTGGAATTTTGTAGCTACAAAAAAGTTTGACTGTATAGTCACTTACCAGGTAATAAAGAGATCATATTAGCTTAATTTAGGGTTGCGTACAACGAATGAAAAAACGTAACCCTTATGAGATCACCCAAAGGTTCCTCTGTCCGTATGTCATCTGTGCGTCTTGATAAAAATCTCTGGATGGGACATTATAAAAATTGATCCATCAGGGTCTCGTCTCCGAGAAAAGTATTTTTATGTGAACTTAACGTTTTTTTTTTCATTATGAAGGGCCTTTGAAGCTTTTGCCGACTTTCACTCTTCTCTCTTCGTCTATTTTTTATTATTTACATTCATTTCATTATAGCTTAGCCGACTGGCTATATAAAGTTTTATAAGAAATTGAAAAAAGTCAACAAAGGCTGACCTTAGAAATTATAAATTGAAAATATAAAAAACAAAAAGTCGGCAAAGATATAATGAAATGTATTTAACAATAAAAAAGTCGACAAAGAGCGAAAATCGGCAAAAACCACACATACCAATATTATAAATAGTTTTTTTTTATGTTTTATGATTGTATGTACTGAAATAGATTGTATGGACTCAAAATATACTGAACCGATTTATAAAATTCCTTCATCTATAGAAAGCTACATTGTCAGCGAGTAAAATGGGCAGTAAGTGGTAGCAATTCGGACATCCCTGAACTTAACTCAATTTCTTCAAATGTAAAAAGCCTGTTAGCGTAAAATCAACTTTGTTTACACGTGGCGAGAGTCCCGATTTGACCAAATGATGTCTCAGAACGTGTCCGAATTTATCCAAACGCTGTTACACAGCGTGTTAAAAACCTGTTTTAATTACGTTATTTTATGCGGTGCAGCTTAAATTGATAGAATAGATGCCATGGGCAAAAATACCTCGTTACAAGGTCGACAAGGTTTAAATTACATTTGAAGAATTTTAGTCTAGTTTAGTTTAAAGAGCAAAATGACCAAATTGCTGCCAGTACCTTATTTTTCAAAAAGTTAGAGATTTCTACAAAAATTGCAATAATGTATAAATATCGATCACTCGCTGTAAGGAACGGAATGACATGTTGCCGTGGAAATGAAATAATGACATGTCTGCCAAAAATGAGCCTTGCTGCTAAAAACTATAAATACTAACGCCTACTAGCGGAAATTCCTCAGTAAAGGGGAGAGTACCATCCTTCGATAACTCATGTGTGCTTTTTCTATTTTTTGTAATAAAGCCCTTTGTTATTGAATTTACCATCTTGTTTTAATTCCTCGCCTTTACCTGAGAAGGAGGTCCGTTTCCTTAGCCGGGCAACGGCCCTTTCAACGAGAACCAATCGTGTGTGTCAAATTTCAGCTCGATAGCTTCAGTGGAAATGGGTGAAATATTGATTGAAAAATTCCTGGACATACATACAAGTGGAGTTAAATAAAAGATTTTAATAATACACTTCCAGTACGCTCTAAACTGGTAAGCCCGTTTATGATGCCTCTGCAAAAGCAATGCAGGGTTTGAGTAATCGTATCATATGGGCTTTAACAACTTATCTACGCTTAGTGATTAGATTGCAAGATACTTCACTTTTTGGTATAGCAATATATGAAAAGGCTGAACAGTTTTGAGTTTTTTAATTCCTAGACTCGAGCAATGCCACAATGGAGAAGAATAAGGTCTTCAGAGTACGGAATCCTGAATGCGTAAGCCTTGACTTGAACTTCGCTGGTTATTATTTTGCCGAGTGGTTGACATGCATTTGACCGCTATCTGACCTGGACCTTATTCGCTATGACCATTGTAGCGTAGTGGAAACGTTTGGAAAATTACGAACAATTCTACTCAGGCGGCGCGTTACGTGGCTGATTGGTCATAGCGAATGAGGGCCCAAGTGTTAAGTATAGCTTAGAGGACAACGCGGTCAGTAATGTCTCAAGATTGCCTTCAAAATACCGACTATTCACTCTTATTCACTCGTCTGCAAGACTCGACTCATGAGGAAAATAAAGTCAATATTTATTTGCTTAATAAAACTTGAAAAGAGTCTTCCTCAACAGTAACCAGTTTGATGAATCATTTTGATGAAGCATAATATAGGTGATATGGAAATTCCAGCAAATAATTATTTTGACGATAATTTACTTGAAAAATTTAAAGAAAATTATTTTAAAATGTTTGGTAGGTACATATATTATTTATTTTAGTCTCGCCAATACATTTTTTACAAATAAATACTTTTTTATGCTCGGTCTTGTGACAGGTTTCAAGTGTGACGTCAGTCTTTGTAATTCAACCTCATCCTACTTGAACTATTATTTATTCTATGCTCATTGCAACAATATTACCTGTAGATCTTACGTAGTATTGTATTCTCTTTTCCCGTAGACGCGAGTATATACCTACTATATTACCACAGAGTACTTGCACGCCATTGAGGATAATTGTGAATTGTGATTCGTTTTTTAAACAGCGCAATGCCAGCTTCCCTCGCACCGTTCTGTGGAATATCGCTGCTTCTTCTCGGACCCCGTGATCTTCGACGGGACCAGCGCTGGCGCCTTCAGAGCTTGCCGTGAGTTCGAGCCCACAGGCACCGTCGTCAGCCCTCAATGCCGGACCCCAGACTACTTCTCCACGTCGGCTCTTGCCCACATGCGGTGTAAAAGCGGCAAGTGGGATTACATCGCTAAATGTATCCCAGGTTTGTTTTTTGTACTAGTTGTAACCTACTACCGTGTTATTTTTTATTTTATGTGAATAACTTTCATCCCCTTGAGTCACATATGACTATGAATAGAATTGAAAAGCTGTCAAGCTGTTAACAACGAAAAAAATATATAATTAAATTAAATTATTTAAGCCCTAAAATAAACTAATAAAAGGGTTCAAAGTATATTTTACATTACATTACGCAAATATTGTTATAGTATATTGTGCACAACTACAATGGCTCCGAGTAATTTACCGTGTCTACTAAAATCTCAAGGAAGTCTCAAAGTTCATAACTAATTAGGTTTAACTTGCGATGGATGAATAGTAACTTTGGAGTATGATACTTAGACGAATCCTTTTTGGGTGAATTTTATTTGGATCTATAGTTTTTGTGTGCAAAGATGCATGTAACAAACGTACTTCGATATATCAAACATTGTGCTAATTGATGTATAGATAAAATAAGTATTAGGTGAGTCATCATAGATTAAATGAAATTAAGTGAAACGTGTTTCGAAGTAGCGTAGTGAACCCGAGTCGTGGGGTCTTCAAGGCGCTCCAAGCGCATATGTGACGTCAAGTAGACAGACTTTTTGTCCACAAAGTTACGTGTTTTTTTCTATGTTTATTCATTTTCTATTATTTTTATGATATCCTCTCCTCGCTCCCCATTGCGAGAAGAATATCTCACTTCTGTTGGAAGTGACGTGGATGATCTCATGTTGCGGTCGTCTTCGTCTTCGTACAGTTTTCCTGATGGAAGTGATGAAGATGAAGATGAGCCTTCGCCGCGGTCACCTCCGCCACCACAGTCAGTGCGGCGTAGTAAGCGGCCGCTATCGTACAGTTTTCCTGATGGAAGTGATGAAGATGAAGATGAGCCTTCGCCGCGGTCACCTCCGCCACCACAGTCAGTGCGGCGTAGTAAGCGGCCGCTATCGTACAGTTTTCCTGATGGAAGTGATGAAGATGAAGATGAGCCTTCGCCGCGGTCACCTCCGCCACCACAGTCAGTGCGGCGTAGTAAGCGGCCGCTATCGTACAGTTTTCCTGATGGAAGTGATGAAGATGAAGATGAGCCTTCGCCGCGGTCACCTCCCCCACCACAGTCAGTGCGGCGTAGTAAGCGGCCGCTATCGTACAGTTTTCCTGATGGAAGTGATGAAGATGAAGATGAGCCTTCGCCGCGGTCACCTCCGCCACCACAGTCAGTGCGGCGTAGTAAGCGGCCGCTATCGTACAGTTTTCCTGATGGAAGTGATGAAGATGAAGATGAGCCTTCGCCGCGGTCACCTCCCCCACCACAGTCAGTGCGGCGTAGTAAGCGGCCGCTATCGTAGTTTTCCTGATGGAAGTGATGAAGATGAAGATGAGCCTTCGCCGCGGTCACCTCCGCCACCACAGTCAGTGCGGCGTAGTAAGCGGCCGCTATCGTACAGTTTTCCTGATGGAAGTGATGAAGATGAAGATGAGCCTTCGCCGCGGTCACCTCCCCCACCACAGTCAGTGCGGCGTAGTAAGCGGCCGCTATCGTACAGTTTTCCTGATGGAAGTGATGAAGATGAAGATGAGCCTTCGCCGCGGTCACCTCCGCCACCACAGTCAGTGCGGCGTAGTAAGCGGCCGCTATCGTAGTTTTCCTGATGGAAGTGATGAAGATGAAGATGAGCCTTCGCCGCGGTCACCTCCCCCACCACAGTCAGTGCGGCGTAGTAAGCGGCCGCTATCGTACAGTTTTCCTGATGGAAGTGATGAAGATGAAGATGAGCCTTCGCCGCGGTCACCTCCGCCACCACAGTCAGTGCGGCGTAGTAAGCGGCCGCTATCGTAGTTTTCCTGATGGAAGTGATGAAGATGAAGATGAGCCTTCGCCGCGGTCACCTCCGCCACCACAGTCAGTGCGGCGTAGTAAGCGGCCGCTATCGTACAGTTTTCCTGATGGAAGTGATGAAGATGAAGATGAGCCTTCGCCGCGGTCACCTCCGCCACCACAGTCAGTGCGGCGTAGTAAGCGGCCGCTATCGTAGTTTTCCTGATGGAAGTGATGAAGATGAAGATGAGCCTTCGCCGCGGTCACCTCCGCCACCACAGTCAGTGCGGCGTAGTAAGCGGCCGCTATCGTACAGTTTTCCTGATGGAAGTGATGAAGATGAAGATGAGCCTTCGCCGCGGTCACCTCCGCCACCACAGTCAGTGCGGCGTAGTAAGCGGCCGCTATCGTACAGTTTTCCTGATGGAAGTGATGAAGATGAAGATGAGCCTTCGCCGCGGTCACCTCCGCCACCACAGTCAGTGCGGCGTAGTAAGCGGCCGCTATCGTACAGGGCCATTATTCTCTATGAACAGTCACACGCGTAATGCGTCGTGCTATGGAATCGTTCAGAAAAGTACGGCAATTCTTGAACATGCACGAACAATTCCACGCAGATATCTTAACGCAGCGCGTTACGTGGCCGAGTGGCAATAGAGAATAAGGGCCCTGTTTTCCTGATGGAAGTGATGAAGATGAAGATGAGCCTTCGCCGCGGTCACCTCCGCCACCACAGTCAGTGCGGCGTAGAAGGCGACCCATTATCGTGCCGGTGATATCTCCTTCGCCTTCCTTAGTATGCCCATAGAATGCGGCTGATAAGAATGATCATCAAAATTCTAATTCTGATGTGTCATTAGAAAATACAATTGTCAATTTTTTTTAAAGGTGTTCGTGGGCTAAAAATTCATGTATGTAAAGCTCACCGTGCAACTTCAGGCTTTCTACTTTCTCATAGATCAATATCAACAGTACCCATCCAAACGCCTTTGGCTCAACTTTTTTGGGAATAACTCCGTATATTCTAAAATAGCCTACATTGTTAGGCGAATCTCGCGTGGAGCTCCCCTATCTGTAGCACGAAGATATTATAAATGTCACAGCCATAACCATAAACTCTACTCAAGCCTGGGAGTACTTGTTAACCTTCCCTTATAGAATTTTACATGTTTCAAATAACCCTTTAGATATGACATCCCTTACAAACAGAATTAAACAAAACTGCATCCAAAATTCAAAATCTCTCCCAAATTTCTCTTTTACATCACGTTCACATGCAGCTCAGTCTTCTGCTGTATCTTACCGTATGGTAGAAAACAGGTTGAGTGAAGGTGACATAAAAGGTTCAGCAAGAATTTTGTATTCTAATGACACTATTGCACCAAATACTCCTGAAACTTTGTTGGCACTAAAGGTAAGCATCTACCTTCTGCAGCTAATGTCAATATGCCTTTGCCCCCAGACCGAGATGAGGATTCTATTATGGCAACACCTGAAGACGTTGCGAATGCCATTGCGTCTTTCCCCAGTGCGTCTGCAGGTGGTCTCGATGCTCTCTCACCTCATCACCTTAAAGACTTAATAAGTGGTGTTTGCGGTGAGAACGGTGACGCTCTTTTAAAATAAATAATAAATTGGACTAATTTCATGCTTTCTGGAAAAGTGAACACCTACATTCTAGATATTTTATATAGGGCAAATTTATGTGTGCTCTTAAAAAAGGGTGGGGTTAAAAGGCCTATTGCTATTGGCAAAGTTTATCGTCGTCTTACAGCCAAGATGTTCTGTAAGTCAATAAGTGAATCCCTCTGTACATACTTCCAACCTGTACAGTTGGGATTCGGTTCGCGCGGTGGCTGTGAGGCAGCGGTTCATGCTTTAAGAACTTTTTTGTGCCACAATAGAGGTGATGTGCTTTTGAAGGTGGATGTTAAAAACGATTTTAATTCAGTTGATAGAGGCGCCCTTTTGACTGAGATGATAGACAAAATTCCTCAATTATACAAATATCTTTGGCATTGTTATGGTCAACCCTCAAAATTAATATACAAAAATCATCTCATCATCTCAGTTTGAATGAAGTCATCCATCGGGCCTTTGTCAGTGCCGGCATTCCATCAATCTTAGAACCAAACGGCCTGATGCGGAACGACGGCAAGAGGCCTGATGGTATGACTTTGATTCCTTCGCAGATAGGACGGCCTTTAGTTTGGGATGCAAATTGTGTTGATACCTTGGCGCCGTCTCAACTTCCACAGACAACAATTTGGGCTGGCGGCGCTGCAACCAAAGCAGAAAACCTCAAGCGGCGCAAATATGGGAATCTTGACAGGGGTTACATGTTTGTGTCGTTTGGGGTTGAAACTTTGGGGCCAGGAGCCTTGGCAAAACGTTTGGTGGAGGTGACATGTGAATACAGCGTGGCAATGCAGCCAGCATTCTGAGCACTTTCCCTTCCTCCGAAGGACTTTTAGATAGTTTTGTGTAAATAGTTAAGTTTTTTATTTATATTTTAAAATGAACTTTTGTTTTTTGTACGTTTTATCCTGTAAATAAATTGATTCTTTTTTGACTATGAGGTATGGTCGCAAATTGATAAACTACACATATATTTCCCAAAAAAAACTACTTGCCATCAAGCCGTTTGGTTCTAAGAATGATGGAACGCCGGCATTGACGTAGGCCGACAGGTTATGACGTCGTTCAAACTGGCATGTCGGGGAATCCGTCCTGCGCTTTTGCAGCAAGATAGTATGTGATGGCCAAGCTAATTCACCATTGCGTTGCAAAGGCAGCGGTGTGGGACTTGTACTTCTGTACTGCCAAGCTAATACTTTTAGACAAGGTCATAATGGCACTGTGATAGTAATGGGCAGCGTGACCCTTACCATCACCACCAGGCAAGCGACCTGCTCGTATCGGTACTTAGAAGTATACAAAAGGCAGTTCCTATTTGAGGGCTTAAAGTGAAATAATGTTCATTGAATTAAACTTAATCTTTTGTTATAATGACATAATCATCCGTGCTTAAAATTTAAACTTTACCCAACAATACTACAGGCACTTGTCACTTTAATAAATATAATAATTAACGCCATATTTCTAGTGTGACCGTAGAAATAACAGTAGTTCTTTATGTGGATTTTATGAAAATATTTTCTTGGGATTGGGATCCTGCCTTAGTTTATCACTCTAGGAAAAAATAATATTTACGCGTTTGTTTTGGTCAATCAGGAATGATTTTAATTAAAATAGTTAAGGAATAATCGATGCCAAGATCACTCCGATGGTTTCAGAATGCGGCATAGTGACTCCAGATCAGACACAACTGGTCCTGGGCGGAGAGTCTGCGAAGCAAGCTGAGGTGCCCTGGCATGCCGGCATCTACACCAAGACGAGTGTCCCTTATAAGCAGCTGTGTGGAGGTACTCTGATCAATAACAAGATCGTTATATCAGGTAAGGAAAGGAAGGGGGAAGTCTTATTTCGAAATATGAGGCAGTTTTTTTCTGAGATATTAGCGTAAGGTAAAAGCTACGTTTGTTCATTTTTTCATACGAACTGTAGTTAAAGTTAAATGTTTTTTTATTGCCTTACGACCATTAGCGATTTCATAAATTATGTTACCTACTGTTTGTATTAGTGATTTACCAGCCTGGAAAAAACGTGACACTCTATTCTCGGGTACGTCCCTATTTAATTCTTGCTTTGTAATTACTTTCAGCCGCTCACTGTTTTTGGGACAACCAACAGAGTAAATTATTACTGTCGGACAGCTTTGCGGTGGCTATTGGGAAGTTGTACCGCCCGTGGGATAACAAAATGGACAAGGCGCAGCATTCTGATGTAAGTGCTTTTATTCCCAGGTTAAAATTATGATAATATTTATAAAAGAAAAACATCGTTTCAAAACCAAATTATAAGTAATTCGCTCATGAAACGGCTACAAGCTCACGGGTAAACATAGTATAATAATGGTTAGTCAAGCGTTTCGGTACTATCTCACGTTTTGTTGAATACAATGTGATGCCAAAATCCAAGCCTAGGAATCCTAATACATTAATTTATAATACTCCACCATTACTAGACGTTCTTGTACTTACAGGTGAAAGAAGTCCACATTCCAGAACACTTTCAAGGCAGCTCTTCATACTTCCAGGCCGACATCGCTTTAGTGGTAGTGACGACACCTTTTGAGTTCAACCCTTTCGTGCGGCCCGTGTGCATCGACTTCGATAACAGTTTTGAGAAGATACAGCTGCAGCCGGGGAACAAGGGGAAGGTAAGTGAAAAATGAAGGAAGGGAGAAGTTAAAAATATGATTAATAAAGGGTTAAGAAGTTTAGTAAGTTTCATCCTATTCAAAATTAACTTTATATTTTGGATTGCTAAGAATGCACTGAATTAAGCTTTCAAGCACCGAATCTAAGGATTTTATAGGAACGTTACCAATACAGTTTATGAGGGAATATTTATGTCCACAGGTAGCAGGTTGGGGCCTGACGACTGAGAACGGGACTGAGTCCCAGGTCCTCAAGGTAATTGAGCTGCCATACATCAGTACCGGGAAATGTATATCAGACTCGCCGTACAGCTTCCGTCCGTACATCACGACTGACAAGTTCTGCGCGGGATATAAAAATGGTACATTCATACGAGTACATACTTACATCCTGGCATTAATACGTCTTTATGATATCGACTATGAAATGCAACTCACATTAGCTCTAGATACATCTTAATTGGTATCATAATTAATAATAATAATAATTTATTTCGTTGCCAAAAATCTTACAAAACAATCGGACACCGTAAAGTAAACGATATTTTGTCATTATGTTAAATGTGGGTATACTAGTTCCCACACTAGGATTCCCTGTGTTGTGGGAAACTAGTCTCTTCCTGGGGTTACAAAATTCAAAAACTTATACATAGTATTATATTAAAATAAGTTATTAATATATGTAAAACCTTCTATATAATTGCACCTACAAAGTGCACACCACACAAAATTATATATTTTTTGTTTAATTGTGCACACAATAGGTTGAGTTGGCATTATGCGAACAATAGTTCGTGTACCTAATGCCAACCAAATATACCTCAAATAAAAGAGAACGACAAAACAAAGCAAAAAAATTTTTGTAATTATAAAATAAGGTAGGGCATTTAATTGCATCTATATAAAATTCCAGTTTACTGGATAAAGTTTACATTAACTAAAGTTATCAAGCTAAACAGAATTACAACATCCACGCATCACTAACATGGCATTCAAAAGTTACAAATCACCATAGTAGCAATCAATATAGTAAAAAAAAATACATATATAAAATAAAAATTAAAAATAAATAAATATGTAGGTAGGAACATAATGAACGACACATTCGTCAACAAAAAGGTTTGACAGGCGCGCGGCAAGTCACATGCGCGATAACGTGTAGTGCTTGACTAAAGGAGAGTGTGTGACCGCGTGTACCTACAACGTAAGCGCAAGCGCATTCAACAGAGGTGGCAGTATGCAAGAGTGCGCTAGTCAAAGAGGCGGTGATACACGTGGTGAAACTGTTATTTGGGTAAGTAGGTGTATGTATAACATAAGTAGAATATTAATGCAATTATTGGAATAGTAGTTAGTGTAAATCGAATAAATGAAAGAAAAATTATAAGGAAATAAATGTTAATTTTTGATACTTTTAGCTGTCTTCCTCGTATGTAAATATCATGCCGTCAGAGTGGTTGTAAAAGTGCGTTCATAATGTAGGTATTTGGTATAAAATTGTGCGTCCGCTTGTTTGTGCGATTTTCCCAGCATAAATGGGCATATCGTAGTTGAAAAGGAGAAAGAACAGGTTGGAAGGAAAATAGGTTTGTAAGAAATAGCATACAGGAATATGGAATAGGTTTTTAACGGCACAGTTTTATCAATTTCTCCGTTTGCATGTGGTTCAGAGCTTAAAGCCACTTTTTAATCTTCATTTTACAGATCTTCCTTATGCATTGTACAATATTGAGGTCCCTATTGATTTTTGTGTAAAGGTAAGGCCCGAGAAACGCAGGTGTTCTTTTAGCAAAATCAGATTTTGTTTTAGGGGTTCTCCAAGATGTCAGGCGCTGAGATCTCACAGTGTTTTTATTACAGGTTAAAGCATTTTTGTGAAAACGCATAAGAGTAGCGCTAATAAAGATTTGACGCACTCGCAGTACCTCACATTCTGCATAGAGCAGATCAGTGCTATAACGCCAAGGCTTACGAAAAGCTATTTTTAAAATAGCTCTTTGTGCACGCTCTAGCTTTATTAAATGTACTCCATAGTCAGCACCCCATACGAAAGAGCAATAAGATAGAATAGAAAGACAAAGAACTGTGTAAACTAGACTTATTGTGGCTTTATCACCGACAGAACCCAGGCGCTTAAATATGTACTTGAGTTTCCTAACTCTTCCATTTAGCATGTCAATTTGTCTTTTCCAGCAGAGACGATCGTCAAGTACTACTCCTAAATATTTGACCCATGAAACCTGTTTCAAACATTTACAATCACACTTGCCAACAATATTGCAGTTATGTATTGTAATAGCCATTGGATTTTTCGGTGCCGTGCGTCGCGAAATACTAAATGTCAGAAATTTGGTTTTCGTGGTATTTAACGTAAGTAAGTTGTTTTGTAGCCAATCAGAAACTTTAACCATGCCGGCTTGGGCAATTCTATTCGCTTTTTCCCAAGTCTTCCCATGGAAGATGAGTGCTGTATCATCGGCGAAAGCGAAAATTTTAGTTTGGAGCATATTCAGCTTACACAAGTCATTGATCTAAATTAAGAATATGGTAGGGCCTAGGACACTACCTCGTGGGACCCCAAAAGTGACTCTTGAAAGGCTACTGCTTTGATTACCAATGATAACTCTTTGTGTACGGTTCATAAAGTATGATGTGAACCATTGAAGTGCCAAACCACGAATCCCAAGCGATTCCATTTTTTTCAGTAAGATTGGCCGAGAAACAGTTTCAAAAGCTTTAGCAAGGTCGAGGAAGACGCCGATGCACTTTTGGCCTGAGTCTATTTTTTCTGCAAGATAGTCAACCATGTTTACAACTGCATCCTCCGTCGACCTGCCATTGCGAAAGCCAAACAGATTCTCAGCCAAGATAGCGTTATTTTCCAAAAAAGAGAGAAGTCGCTTGTTGACAATTTTTTCAAGAATTTTCGATATAGATGTAAGCAAAGATATCGGCCTATAGTTGCCAAAGACAAGTGGATCCCCAGCCTTTAGTATCGGTACAACATTTGCAGTTTTGAGACAATCTGGTACAGTACCTGTAGATAAACTTAGATTGCAAAGGTGTGTCAAGGGCGCTAATACAGCGTGCTTGCATTTTTTGAGTAAATCATTGTTTATTCCATCGTATCCTGCGGCCGATCCAGTTTTAAGACCATCTATTATTTTGGAAATTTCCATTTCGTCTGTGGGATCAAGAAATAGTGATTTACCTGCGGAAATATTATTAACTACGGTAGCATTGGTAAGATCTTCTTCCGTCACATTAAGAGATGTCAAAATAGTGTTTGCTAGGGAGTCTCCTACCGAAGTAAAAAATAAATTTGCATTTTGTAAAGACTGATAAGGTGTAGAAGAGCTTTTGAGAAGAGCAGAGTTTGGAGTTTTGTTACAACCTATGTTGTTAATTGAAGCTGTAATTGCCCAGTTTGTTGTTTGTTAGACGCTGACTCGTAAGGTCGTGGGTTCGGAACTCAATCAAAATAAAATTTCAATAGTTAAAGTACCACGGAGTATAACCATGATAGTAAATGCTGTATGGCTACCATTTTCAAGCAGAAAATCTATCTCACAAGCCTTTTTCGTTGTTTGGTTTGTCCGATAGCTAGCTGCAGCAGTGCTTGACAGCCAGGCCCGTTCTAGGCTTAGCACGTTAACTATCTTCGACCACATCGACCTGCGACGATAAACTTGTACATTCACTTGTAATGAGCATTCTAAAGAATATCATGACAGGTAAAAGCTTACATGAAATAAACAGGAGCGTTTCTTGTGAGCATTCTAGCGAATCAACAAAAAATTGCTTTGAGTTTTTGCCGAGCCCAGCAATTCACACGATGACATTAAAAATAAAGGATCTGTAGTCTCCGCTTAGCTCTTGTTGTTTTAACTCTGTAACTAATATTAGACCACTTCCATTTCTAAAGCGATACAGAATAGTTTCCACCACCTTCTTTTGTTTAATGTGTAGCACATTTCCTCTGGATTTCCTGCAATCTGTGGGAATGATTTCGTGAATAGGGGACGGAAGTATGTAACAGGAGGACGAAGAAGCGCTCGCTATTTGATTTGACCAATGAGCGGGCGAGGTGCCAGAGAATGTTAATGTTGCATAATACCAAGCTGAGATGTCAGATGCTACACATCATATGCGACTACTGTAAGCTACTGTATATTAAAAGTCTGTGACTGTAAGGCTCGCTCGATTTTTTATAAATACAATTAATGCAGCATACGCAACTGTGAAGTCTGACATATTTACGAAGAGTAGATAATTTGACGAGTATTTATTAGAACGTCCGCTAGAATGATCGATGAAATGATCTTAACGACGATTGGCTCTATTCGATGTTCAATCCAACATCATCAGCTCGTTAGCTTGTTTTATTGGATTACTAGCTGTGCCCGCGGCTTCACATGCGTGGTCATTTCTCCAGAATAAAAGTACTCAATGTGCTATTCCAAGACCTAAAATACCAATATTTGATCAAAATTTCTTCAGCGCGCAATAAGATTTTTATTAATTGCTCGGCTTCTTCTCAATTGATTGAGATACAAATTACACCAGTTTTTAAGTTAAGCCCATAGCTATCCAAAACCGTATCGCAATTGGTCCATTAGTTTTTACATGATGCGAACAAACAAACATACAGACAGACCTGCCCCCTTACTCTCGAACACCATTCCGATTCAATCACGATCCCAACAGTGCGATTCAGCTAGAAAACCTAACCTGCACACGTCAGCCATCTTAGTTTAAAAAATTACGTCCTCCCCCATTTCCCAACCTATCTCCTACTTCCACCACCCTTTCCCCTTTCTTCCTACCTTCTTTTATTTTTTCCCTACTTTCCTCCACTTCCAATTTCAATTTCACCCCTTTATCCAGATTTTCCCTTTCCTTCCCTTCAGTCTTCCCCCACTTTGCACCACTACTTCCCGCACCTTTCCTAGACATCTCCCACCATACATCCACTTCCCCCACCGTGCCCTCACTTTCCCCCACCTTCCCTCACTTCCCCAAACCTTCCCCCACATCCCCCCACCTTGCAGTGCAGTTTGGTGTAGTTAGGTTTTTTAGCTGAATCCTACTGTTGGGATCGTGATTCAATCGTAATGTTGTTCGAGAGTAAGCCAGATTATTTAAAAAAAAACTTGTTCAGTAACTTATTAATTACCCTAGACAATTTTGGTATTAATCATCTTCTTTGTACAGACTTTTTCGTACTTATTGTTTGTATTGTATGTATAGATATTTATTGCTTCATAATTAATATAACTTTGGATCTCGCAGTAACCGTTTTTTTTTTCGGGATAAATAGAATACTCAATAGTAACCCATCATAAGAACTGTGTCAAGTTGCATCAAAATCCGTCCAGTGGTATCAGCGTGATTCTTTTAAATAACTTTTAACCAATATCCTGCAGGAACCTTTAATTTTTCTGGATGAAAATTATTTGTAGCATGAACTCAAATCATTCCAAGTTTCAGTTGAATTCATAACTTAGTTTCGGCGTGTTGCACGGTCAAGATACAGACAGAAAGACGACAAAAATGAAAAAAAAAAATAGTTTGGCTTCAGTATAGAATATAGAGTACCCTTCAACATATATTATTTCTTAATTAAAAAAATTACATAAAGAACAATGGCGAACTCCTATACATATTTTATGTCAGTAAAATTCAAGGCGTCTTTAGACAAAAAATATCGCTAGTAATTCAGCATCATGTCCTGAGATTATAAGTCTAAGAATTTTGTATTGGAGAGGCCAGGAATAATTGTTATAAGGCTTCAAAGTGTTGTAGGTTATGTTACTGTTAACGACTTTTGAAACAAGTCTTAGAGATTTTAATTATAGTATCTGCCTAATTAGGTAGGCAATTTAATACTTATGCGTGATAAATGTAATGCTTAAAGATATTGTACCTATTCAATTACCTCCCAAGTGTCACAGACTAGACTTTTGATAATAATTATTTTCAATCTGTTACTGCCTAATGAGATTACAAAACAATGTGTTTAGATATGTTGCTGCTGTTTCACTATGCAAGGAAACAGTTGTCCAATATAAGCACAAATATTTTGCAACAATTCCTTACACTAAATACGCACTAAATACGAGAAGAAGCACGCGATATCCTACCAATAGCACCAGTGCACGATTGAACGAAACGCACGAATTTTAGTTCGCAGTGTGGCCATAGCCTTAACTACTTTACTGTACAAAACTCTGGAAAAACATTAAAAATACATTGCTACCTCAATCGAATTCTGAATTACCCAGCTATTTTGATGACGCGAACAAAATCAATGGTAATTTTTTAGAGATATCAGGTATGACAAACGTATCCATTTCGCACCTTACATACTTTGAATATCACAGTTATGGCAATAAAGTCTTTCATATTGAGCCGGTCAGTTTTGATAGAATCATTAAGATAATTCAAACACTAAAATCAAATGCAGAAGGTTGTGACGCTATTAGCCTGGTTATGCTAATTATGACGTTTCCTTACACACTGGACCTGATAAAGGTACTTATAAATAAGTCTATTAGCACTTCTACTTTTCCTGATATGTGGAAACTCGCTATTGTGCGTCCCCTTCCTAAGATCTCAAACCCGACTGAATTGAAAGATCTTAGACCAATTAGCATTTTGCCATGTTTGTCGAAAATTCTTGAAAAAGCTGTTTGCGCACAACTCTCACATTTTCTCGAGAAAAATTACATTTTGCCAAAGGAACAGTCAGGGTTCAGAAAGGGACGTGGCACTGCTACTGCATTACTCGACGTGACGGACAATATACTATGTGCCCAAGATGTAGGCATGTGCACAATCCTTGTTTTGTTAGATTTTTCTAGGGCTTTCGACTCTTCAAATATAGATCTCATGATGTCGAAACTGCAATATTATGGTTTCGATACTTCAGCTTTACAATGGTTCAATAGCTATCTTAGTAACCGTTATCAGTACGTGAAGCTTAACCAAAATGATGGCTCGACTGTGGCATCAGATAGAATTGCTGTAAGAAGAGGGGTACCTCAAGGATCTATTTTAGGACCAATTCTTTTTATTTTGTATTCGGCAGACTTACGAAACCATATAAAACACTGCAAGTTTCACTTTTATGCTGACGATACTCAGGTGTACATTTCATGCAAGCCCACCGAGATCGATAGTGCCATAGTCAAGCTAAATGAAGATCTCACTAGTATAGCCTGCTGGTCCAATAAAAATTGTCTGCTGCTCAATCCCTTAAAAACTAAATATATAATTTTCGGCAATAAACATCAACTTGCTCAAATAAACTCATCGCAGAATGTTATGCTCATGAATAAATCCATTGAGCGGGTATACGAAGCTCGCAATCTCGGCTTGCTCATGGATTGCAACTTGCGTTATGAACAACATGTAGCAAAGTCAATACAAAATTGTTTTTATAAATTAAAAGTTCTTTACCGTATGAGACCGTTTCTGAAAGAAGACTTACGTATCCAACTAGTGGAGTCTCTAGTGTTGTCCAAATTAAATTATATGGATGCGGTTTTTGGCCCCAGAATTCTAGCACGGACAGAAAAACTCATACAAAGAGTGCAAAACGCCTGTGCTGGTTTTTGCTTTAAAATTCCGTATAGAGCTCATGTGACCCCTTACCTCAACAAACATTCTATTCTTAAAATGAAGCATCAAGTTACACCTGGCTTGTTTACTTTTTGGTGTCCTAAAATATAAACAACCTTCTTATCTATATGAGAAATTGTCCTGGATATCCAGCCACAGGTCCCATGAATCTCGACAGTGCGCATCTCGGCTCTCCTCGCAACGCCATAGTTCAGCCGCTTTCAGAGGCAGTTTTCGCTACGCTGCTACCAAATGCTGGAATAACATCCCGCCGCCAGTGAGGAACTTGCATAATGTTCATTGTTTTAGAATTAAACTCAAATATTTTTTTACCACTCATCAGCAGCGAGAGGAAACTCTTAAATTTGATACGAGCGCAATATAAATAATCCAAACCTTAAAATTGATTGTTATCCCTACTTTGTTTTTACTACCTTTGTCGTCACAAGTTACCGTTGTGTAATCTTGTGGTACTGTAGTTATATGTTACTGGTGTATTATTGTCATATATGTTGCTTTTTAACTTATAAGCTTTAATTATTAGCTCCTTACTTGTTAGTTTTGTATAATGTAATTTTATTATTATTTTTAATATCAGTTTGTTTAATTTAGTTATTGTCTATCTTTTTATGCAGCTGTGCATGTGTGTATGACCGTGACATCACCTAACGGCTCCAAAGGAAGATCAGCGTTGGTTAACATCCAGCATTATGCTGAGTTGGGGCCGGTTTGTGACTTACTCATACAAATTTTTATTTTCTTTTGTGTTGTTTGTCGCAAATAAAGTTTTTTCTATTTTTTCTATTTAAAAAAAACATTCGCGTTCAAACATCGCGTTCAATTTGCATCAATTTACAGGTTTTTTCCCGCGTGAATTTTTAACCACCAGTGCGGCTACTCCTAGAAGATTCAATGTGTTACAGAATTGCGAGAGAAAAAAACGTGTGGCAAAATATCGCAGTGTGGACAGAGCGTAATGCATTATCTATGCAGTAATGTTTTGTTTATAGGATTTATTTTGTCTATAGTATTATTTTGTTTATCGCAAGGAAGGTCGAATTAGGCTTACTGTTAAACGGTTTAACGCCAGTAAGAGTAATTCAACCTCTTTGGTTTTAAAACCGGGGGGGGGGGGGGGGGGGTGCTATGTTGATAAAACGTAGAAAAATAATTACTTAGGTTCTGTAGTAATGATATTTCAAGACGCTGCAACATTTATCACCTAAACTTTCGCCGTTGTTCTTTGGACCCTTATCGTGAAAAAAATCCATATAAACCTACGACTGTGCCAAGTTGCATCAAAATCCATCCAATTGATTCAGCGTGGTACGTGTTCTTTTAAATAACTTACAACCCCTATCCTGCGGGAACCCTGTCATTTTTCGGGATGAAAAGTATCCTATGTCCTACCTCGTCGTATCAACTCAAATCCTACCAATTTTCATTTGAATTCCTTTTGTAGTTTCGGCGTGTTGTGCGGCCAAGATACAGACAGACACACAGACAAAAATGAAAAAGATAACAGTTTTGGCTTTAGTATCGAGTACAGAGTACCCTCCAATAAAAAAAAAACTAAATATCTTCAATATACAGAATTAGACCTGTTACAGTTTTATTATAAGTATAGATTTGTTTTATTTTAATTGAACTCTTTTATCACAATAATATTGTAATGGCGAAAGTTTGTATTTATGAGTGTTTTTGAGGGTGCGCGTGTTACACACCCACGCAACCCCAAAACCGCACACAACGCATTTTGACAATTAACAGCCTACAAGTTGCACAAGTTGCCTGCCTGCGTGACTGAATGTAGGCCACGCACTTTGCACCGACACGAAGCGCCGACGCAGCACAAGCATCGACCGCCTGCCCCATGAAACTTAATTTTAACAGCACTTTTGATTCAACCATTGAACAACTGTCGCGTCTTTAGTAATAATTAATTTGTAAATTTATTAAATAAAAATAATATATTAAATTAACTTAGTCTTTTAAAATTACAATTTGTATTTTTTTGTATCCTCTGGCTGTAGCCCTCGTAATTGGCGCAGGCAGTAGGATAGGTAAAGTAGAGTCAGTGAACCGATCACGGGCACCACCTATCCAAACCTACAGGTGCTACGGTTGGCAGGAGTATCCAGAAATCGATACACACAGAGAAATACAAATGCATTGGTAAGTACCTAGATCTTACTAGATTTGCTTCCTTTTTATGTCCTAAGTGTTCCTTTTAATTTTCCAATATTTTCCATCCGCGAAAATCGAAGTCAAGGTTAGAAAATTTACGTAGATTTGCAAGTAGATGCCAATATAAATCTTGATAGTATTTTAGAAGAAGTAGATTTAGATAGTTTAGATAGACAAGTAGTAATTAAATCTTTCAATATGTGTGAGGCACTTATAGAACAGATTTTCAAAGCCCTACGGCTTCTTCCCGAATTCGACGGGAACTCGAACATCCTCACCCGGTTCATCCACCTATATGACCAGCTAGTCGCAACGTATATGAAAGCGGGGGAAGGGTTCGAACTTAGTAATTTGGCCTTGTTGAACGGTATTTTAAATTACAGGGCCCGCAGCCTGAACAATACATTCGAACGATATTCCAGAGGATTGGTTAGGGATTCGCAATGCCCTCATTACTAAATAATACTAAAGTACAATATAGTTTTTATATTCAACAAGTGTAATTGTTATGTTGTATCACAAATTTATTTGTTTATCTCCACATATATAATTTATTTTTTCCTTTAAAAACCACTAGTTAGTACAAATTTGTTCGGGCGCCATATTGTAACGATTTTTACTGGGTTTTTCGTCAAATTATAACGATATACGCGGTTTTATAGTAAATTACTCTGTGCTGACGGATTCCGATGAAAGATGTGATGAATTAGTTTTTAGGCCAAACTCGCCAACCACCGAGATAGTTGGTCCGGTGTCTAACGCCGTTAGGGTATTCGCTTAAATCAATTAAAAGTAATTTTGAGAATAAAGGGAATAAAAAATAAAACGGGGTGAGTCACACCAAAAGTGGGGTGAGTCGGGATTCTTACCCCATCCGGTCGCTTTAAACGTGAGGACGCTATATCTTTCTTCGGAATCACTCAAAACTTAAAATACTCGTTACTATTTTGAAATTAATAAAATTACCTGGATAAACTTAGACCGGAACGAGCTTCAAGAACTATTGGATCAAGACCGTTCGGTAATGTACTAGCTAGTGGTTACAATAGTGGAAGATAAAACATACAACTCAAATTCACCAATACAATCTTTATTATTCTTGGTTGAACTTTGCCTACTTACTTAAAATCTAAGGAACCGTGCCGTAGGTACTTTGGACGGCCATTCAAGCTAGCATATAATAGTGGAAGACAAAACATGCAATTTAAATTCACCAATACAATATTTAATAATTTTGGTATAACTTTGCCTGTTTACTTAAAGTCTAAAGGACCCATGCCTGCAGATCCAACTCAGCAGCTAAGAAGTACTAAGATCTAGGATTACCCTGTTATAACTAGGGTCGATATAGAACTGTCAAAATTAAGTATTTACCCTAACAAAACAAGTGATGAGTTGCCGGCCGGCAGTGCAGTCTACTTATTTACCTTTTTCTATAAGATTTAGCCGTTATGTTAGTGAAGGTAATTCTCCATCCGACGTTTCAGCAATGTCCGATTTGCGTGAGAGGTAGCCAGGCTAGACCCCTCAGGCGTTGCAGGTGTCCAGCAGGTCGGTGGGGAACCAAAGTTCAACACTCCGGTTAATGAAATATATGCATAAACATGCCAATACGATACCGCATTCCAAGAACGTGGCAGGAATCGTTGGATATAATGTCATCGTGGCATATCGCGATACGGCGCCTTTCTAGTTAAATCCGGGGGAAGAAGCCTCCGTCGTGTGGTGTCTCAATTCGGGGGGAAAATCTCCGTCGTGGTATCTCAATCCCGGGGGGAAAACCCGCTGTGGATGAATAAGCACAACGTTTCTTTAGAATTCGAGACTTCGAAAACGCCACCGCTCTCAGTTCGCTAAAATGGCGTCTCGAAAAATGGATAAAAGTGATTTCACAATCGCAATCATTAGTGCAGACAATGCAAAAATACCGAAAAATGCTCTCACCTTTTTTACGGGTTTTATAATACGCAGGAAAAAGACTTGTCAGTTCTGCTACCGGGCTCCGCAGCACGAAAAGAACTTTCACGCCTCCCGTCTCCATTGCCTGTTTCTTTTTTCTTTTTTTTTTAGATCTAGTTTGCTTCCAAGTTAGCAAAATCTATCCGAATAACATTTCGTTTCACCAGGAAACCGATCAGCGCTTACACATGGGCTTTGGAAATGATCATTTGGTTTTATTTTTATTTTTTATCATTTCTCACCATCGAAATCGAATTTGTTTATTTACTGTTTCTTTAACTATTTTTGACAGCTAAACAACTGGCAGGAGACGTCTAAGAATTGTTATAAACTATAGTCCATAAAACGTTCCGTACTAGAAACGATCCGTTCACTTCCAGACGAAAGGAACGGAACACGCCCTTTTGCTTTGACAGCTAATCGATGCAAAGATAAGTAGAACCTACGGTAGAGGTCACTACTTGTCTCCGTGTTTATCAATTGTACCTTATTAATTATTTATTTATTATCTGATTCCCAGTTATTCCTTGTTCCCTTTGTACCTATCTCAATCAATTGACCTAATGAGAGTTATAAAGTCGTGATCCGTAGTGCATGTTATATTTATCGAAGTGTTTATAACCTCTGAACATGACTACTGTTTTTGGAACTCTTATTTACAGGATTATATCATGTAAGTAAACAACGTACGATAATCTATTCTATGTACCCGATCGTCTGCTTTCGTTGGTATTTACCAAATACGAACGATAGTACTGTTTCAATCAACTATGTGCGACTTCAATGTCGTCATCTGATAGATTCTAACAATAAACAACAACAGAATGGCTTGTCTATTTAGAGATTTGACCTGTAGTCACAGCTATGCTAAGCTTTTATTTAAAGAAAGGGTTTTATTGTTCATCTGTTTTTGAATTATTATTTTTTATTATAAAATTAGTAGCTCACGCTACACAGTCAACAGTGCCTATTCGATTTGTAAATTTACATTATATTCGCTAGCTTGGGCGGAGTTGACGAGTTTTATGTTCTCCGTCCGTGAGTCCGTACCTACCTACCGAACTATTCCTTATCTCTCGGCCGCGGTGCAGCGACTTACTACCTACGCGCTGCATTCCTTCGTTAGGTTTTATTTGCCTATGTACTACAGTTAAATAACTTGTAGTGGTTTTTTACGTACTTACTTTGCGTAATTAATTACCCGTTACTTTGTTTACACTGTTGTTAGTCCTTTCTTATCAAAATGCCACCAAAACATGACATCTCCGTTTACGCCAATTCTAAAGATTTTAAATTACACCAAGGAACCGTAACACTGACTTACGACTGGTTGCTGAATGCATTTAAGATGATAAATAAGGCATCCATCCCTAAATTATTAGCGCGTTTTGTTGACCTTGAACCTAATTATAAAAAATGAAAGATGCATGCGCGAAATTTTTGGGTATTCTAGACACTACGATAGATGCGACGGAAATAGATGCGTTACAGACTAAAATCAATTTGGTGCGTGACCTTATTGACGACCTACGAGTCAGAAAGTCGGAAATAGAACCTCAGCCCACCCATAGCACACTGAATAAATCCTTCCCCACTGATGTTCCCCATGACGTCATGCGTTCAGCAAAGCAGGCATTGCCCGCGTTACCGATTCCTAGATTTAACGGCACCCCTGAATCCTGGACAAGCTTTCAAGACCAATTTGAAAGCGTAGTCGATTCCAGGTCAGATTTGACCCCTACCCAAAAACTACAATACCTGGTCAGTTCCCTGTCCGACCAGCCACGCCTATTAATCCAGCATTTACGGATTGAAGACTCTAATTATGAGATAGCCCGTGACCTCCTTAAAACCCGTTATCATAATTTGCGCCTCCAAACAGATACCCTGATCACACAATTGCTTGGGTTACCCGAAATCTCCCCCCGCCTTACTGGTCTGCGTTCTTCATTCCTTAACCCTTTGTTATCTGCCTATAGAGCGCTTGAAAGGTTGAACGTTCCCGTTCAACAATGGTCTTTTCTTTTAGTCCATTTATGTTTAAACAAGTTTCCTACTGAGATTAAAACTCGTTTTGAACGACGTCACGGCGGTGATGTCAATAAACTACCTACCTTTGATGAGTTAATTGCCTACCTTGAGGAAGAATGTCATCACGAAACAATCGGCAATACAATTGTCGGTTTGTTGCCTAACAAGCACATTCCTATTCGAGCCCCGCTACCCCGAGCCCAGTTGCCCCGTCGTACATACATAGTAGATACCCCGACTCCGACCGCGATAAATTCTAAATGTTATTTTTGTTCGAGTTCTTCCCATTACCTACGAGAGTGCCGCCAATTCTTTGCTAAATCTCCCCGTGAACGTTCCCACTTTGTAAAAATATTTTCCCTATGTTATCGTTGTATCGATAAAAACCACATTGACCAGTGCCCAAGAGCGTATAAATGCGCGGCGTGCGGTCACACCTCCCATCACACCCTACTGTGTTTTAATAATTCTCATAGTCCTGAGTACGCCCCTGCCCGAGTCGACAATGATAATGTTCGTTCTTCGAGTCCCCGCACGGGCGGAGTTGTTCGTTCCAATCCCAACAATAATAAAAGAAAATATTATTACAACAAAAACACCCCCAGACATTACGATCGATCACCCCCTAGAAACATCTCCAATTATTTGGTTGATCGATCGCCCCCTAGAAACACATCCCAATACGAGTATCGACAAACACCCCCCAGAGAGACCTCCCGAGTTGAATATAGTTCACCCCCTCGCGGATCGCCTCCTCGTAAATTTTGTGAAGTGTTACGTGACCCGCCACAGTCTGCTCGCCGTGACAGTGATCGTCCGCGACAGCGTGCTGCATAACTAGACAGCCTTTCCTTCCCTACATTTTTTACCTATAGTTTCCCCAATTTAGTGTTACTTTCTACCGTGGTTATTAATATTCGGACTTCTTCCGGATATCCTGTTGAGGCTCGTGCCCTTTGTGATACCGGTGCACAGGGTTGTCTTATTACCAGTGAATTATCCTCCCGTCTGAATTTACCTGTGTCTCCGTTGTCCCTGTGCGTGGTGTAGGTAATGTTGAATCTACCACAGCTTGCTTGTTTCCCTTAACTTTAATTCTTTGTACAGTACCTACCCTCATTTTTCGGCCGAAGCTCTGATTATTGATGTTATTGCCGGTATACATCCTGAAATTGAAATACCGAAAAACGTGATATCTCCTTCCTTACAATTAGCGGATCCTACCTTTTATAAACCTGGGCCTATATATATTTTGTTAGGCGCTGATGTTTGCGGTACCATATTTGGTACAGACAAAATTCAGTTACAGTCCGGTGGTCTTACAGCATTTTCCTCAGCCTTCGGTTATTTGATATTTGGTCCTGTTGCTGATGTTCCAGCAGTCCATCCCGGTCCTCAAGCAAATATATCTCTATCCCAATTAGTTGAAAAAATCTGGAAAATAGAGGAACCCCCTGAAACCCCCAAACGCGACCCCCTAGATATTGAATGTGAGAGATTTTTTAAATCTACTACAACCCGTGACGACTCCGGTCGATTTATTACCCGCTTACCCTTTTTATCGGACCTGCGCGAGGTGATTCCCGTGTTACTGCTGAACGGACCTTCTATAACCTAGAAAAACGCATGTTACGTAATCCTGAGTTTCATGAAAAATATATAACCTTCATGAGAGAGTACATAAAGATGAATCATATGTCCCCCCTACCGCGTGACACGCAAGCCCTGTCTAGTGAGCATTTTTTCATCTCCCACCATGGAGTCTTTAAGACTACCGGAGAAAATTCGGAAACTACTTGCGGAGAAATTTCAAAAATTCGTGTTGTATTTAATGGATCCTCCCCCACCACGAACCGCGTTTCCCTAAATCAGTGTCTTCACACGGGCCCTAAACTACATAGTGATATTACCCTTATCCTTTTAAACTTCCGGCGGCACTCAGTAGTTTTTGTGACGGTCATTCGTATGATGTTTCGAATGTCTTGGATACATCCTGCGGATCGTAGATACCAGTTGATCCTTTGGCGAGAGTCCCCCTCTGAGCCTCTCGTTACCTTTGAGCTAAATACAAATACCTACGGCTTAAGATCGAGTCCTTATATAGCGATTAGATTTCTACATGAACTTGCAGAACAAGAGCGTCATAGGTTCCCTCTAGCGGCTGAAGTCCTGACCAATGACCTGTATGTCGATGACTGTCTTTCTGGTGCTTCAGACCTGCAATCCGCACGTGAGCTGAAGTCCCAACTCGAGGGTATCATGGTAGCTGGCGGATATGAACTTATAAAATGGAGTTCAAACTGCCCTGAGCTCTTAGACGATTTACCTAGTGACCACCTACAAAATCCCCATCAATTTGCTGATGCGGAAATTCCCCAAGTTATTCTCGTACTGGGTGTGCAGTACAATCCTGTGACTGATACATTTTCCTATAAATCCTCTATCAGGCCTGAAAAGTGCATAACTAAGCGTACTGTCCTGTCCCTCATTGCCCGTACCTATGATCTATGTGGCTGGATCTCACCTGTTGTGTTTAAGGCCAAAGTATTTGTCCAAAAACTTTGGTTATCAGGCCTAAGTTGGGATGATACCCTCCCACCTGATTTGTTACAAGAGTGGAACTCCTTTGTTAGCGACCACCTAATATTAAATTAGTGTCCATACCTCGTCATATTTTTCCTTCTGACTGTGTTTCGTATTCCTTGCACGGATTTTCCGATGCATCCATTGCGGGATTTGCATCGACCGTGTATCTTAGAGCCAAAAACTCACATGGCAATGCTTTCGTCTACCTCCTAATGTCAAAGACAAAAGTTGACCCTGTCCGAGCCCGTCTCACAATTCCTAAATTGGAATTGATGGGAGCTGTGCTCCTTACAAAATTGATTTCGCATATTGTCGTCTGCCTTCAGAAGTCAATTGCGCTAGAATCAATACATTGTTGGACGGACAGTCAAATTGCCCTAGCTTGGATAAACACACCTCCTCATACTCTTCAGACCTTTGAAGCTAACAGAGTTTCCCAAATAGTCAGCACAGATCTTCAATCCACCTTTCGTTTCGTCACAGGAGATCTAAATCCTGCTGACTGTTCTTCCCGTGGCCTATCAGCTACTTCGTTAGTTGATCATCCCTTATGGTGGTCTCCACCATGGTTAGCTCAGCCCTCTCACCTTTGGCCTGTTAGCAAAGAACCCTTACCTCTTGACTTACCCGGAATACGCTGCTTGCTGGTTGCTGCAGAACCTCTTCCCCCTGACACTTCCTTCCTTCTAGAACGTTTCAGTTCTTATCAAAAGCTTATTGGCGTTGTAGGCTTCATGTTGAGATTTGTCCATAACGCTAAAAACCCTTAATCGCGTCCCTATCTGCTGTTGAACGAAAAGATGCTCTGTTATTCCTGATTAAAATTGTTCAGACAACAGCCTTTCCTGAGATTATTAAGTCCCTGCGGAATAACCAACCCATTCGAACGGCTGTTAGACGCCTGTCTCCCTTCCTTGATGAGCATGGTTTAATCAGAGTTGGAGGTCGTCTACGTCACTCTGATTTACCTTAATGGCCGGAACTACGTAGGAAGTAATAATTATTTACGGGACGTTTATAAGTTCCTGTCTGAGAATCAGACCCCCCTAGGACATGAGATGTCTAAACGCGGTATAACATGGATATTTGGCCCCCCTTCTTGCCCCCATTATATAATTTTCAAGTGTTTGCCTTGTTACCGACTGACTCCTAAGACTTACTCCCCTCCAATGGGTGACCTCCCACAAGATCGTGTAACCAAAGCTCGTGCTTTCCAAGGTGTTGCAACGGATTTTGCAGGCCCGTTCTATACTAGAGTCAAAGCCTTCAGAAATAACAAAGTAGTGAAATCCTACCTTTGTGTTTTTGTGTGCCTAACTACGAAGGCTGTCCGCTTCGAAGTAGTTTCTGACCTTACCACTGACGCCTTCATAGCAGCCTTATCCCGTTGTGTCCCGTAGAGGCGTCCCGGATGATATACTGTCAGACAATGGCCGGAACTACGTAGGAAGTAATAATTATTTACGGGACGTTTATAAGTTCCTGTCTGAGAATCAGACCCCCCTAGGACATGAGATGTCTAAACGCGGTATAACATGGATATTTGGCCCCCCTTCTTGCCCCCATTGGAATGGGATCTCAGAAGCGGCTGTGAAGTTGGCCAAGGTCCTGTTGAAACGTATTTTAGGTGAAACCCCCCTTACTTTTGAGGAACTAACAACGGTGTTTACAAAGATTGAAGCGGTATTAAATAGTCGCCCCCTTTGTTCCATGTCATTTGATGACCCTAGTAACATGGAGATCCTTACCCCCGGAAACTTCTTTATCGGTCAACCCCTTACTGCCTTACCTGAGTTTCCTTTTACTGATGTCAAGGTTTCCAGACTGAATAGATTTCAGCTTATTCAAAAAATAACACAGCATTTCTGGAAACGCTGGCATACCCAATACCTATCCACCTTGCAGTCCCGACAGAAGTGGACTGACCCTTGTAAACCTCCTACCATAGATGAACTTGTCCTAATTAAAGATGATAACCTACCTCCCCTTGAGTGGCGACGTGGTCGCATCCTAAACTTATACCCTGGAGATGACAATATTATTCGCGTAGTAGACGTGCAGACTCCAACAGGAGTCTTTAGGCGATCCCTTACTAAGTTAGTTCGCCTTCCCCTAGATTAACCCCCCTTTTTCGTAAACCTCTTAGGTTTATGGCGGAGTAAATGTATACGCCACATCCCTAAAAACTCGACTAGCATTTTGCAACAATAATTTCCCATCCCTAATTCATTTCCTTAATATTCTCATCCCTCCCTTGACTCCAGTCATCGTTGATCAGTGCACCGAAGCGGACCTGTGTACGATCTTCTAGTTTTATGGAATCCCTACCCTCGGCATTCGATTGAGTCTACCCCCCGAAACGTGTGCCTGTTTGTACGGTGAAAAGTCCTTCCAAAAAGGGAGACTACGTATGTGGAAGAAACTGTGAACTTTACCTGAACCATATAAAATAAAGTGTTTTTACCTAACCGTGCCGCCCCGCGAGTGACAAGTAAAAGAACTGAACTTTGCAACGCCTGTAAAGGGCATTCCCCTGGATGCGCAGGAGTGCGCAGTGGAAGCGCGCCTCCCAGCCGGTATTCCCATCGTCAGGTCGCCAGAGCGCGACGCAATTGAAAGCACGGAACGTCGGACGACAATCCCGTAAGTCCTTATAATATTTCCTTCCCCTCATTGTTGCCTTCCCCCTATCTACATGGTTTGAGACCAACCAACCAAAAGGTCTCTGGTAGCAGAACTCTGTAATTTGAACGCCACTGCGCCTACAGAAATTAATTTGCAGACGCAGCGTCAGCTACCCTACATACAGATAGCAGATCCACCCCTAAAGCTGTTAATTGACACAGGTGCTAACCAATCATTCATTAGGCCCGAATCAGTAGAAACTCGAACCGAACCTCACATTCTTTGCAACTATGAACCCTTCGAAGTTACGAATATTCACGCGACCACCAGAAACGACTACTCTATCACTTTACCGTGCTTTCAGGAATTTAATGAAGATAATGAGATGACTCTTTTCATTTATAAGTTTCATGACTTTTTTGTCGGTTTAATTGGCTTAGATTTATTAGAAAAATTAGAGTCCAGTATCGACCTGACAAATAAGGTCTTAGTTACACGGCAATCTACTAACCCTTTGCGCATGTACGATTCACAAAACTGCAATCTGTTTGAGGACATAATACCGGCAAATACATCTAGAATGATTCGAGTCCAGATTAATTTCCACGACGGTGACATAATAGTTACAGAGCAAGCAATATTTAACTACACAATACGTGATTGCACAAAACAATCGCAGTTTTATCGAAGTCATTTACTCGACTAGACATGACGTAGTGTTTTCTATGGACCAACCAGTTAGTGCGGAAATTTTTAAAGCTCAGTGTTTGCATACCGGACAAAGAATAGATCGAGCGTCCAAAGTACTTTCGCGCTTACGTACTGACCATTTAAATCCTGAAAAACGAGTCAACTTAGAATCTCTCCGTGCTCAATACGCTGATGTCTTCTATCTGGAAGGTGAACCTCTAACATTCACCAATAAAATTAAGCACAGCATTCGTACCACAGACGAACTACCAGTTTATACTAAAACCTATAGGTACCCCTTCGTTCACAGACAGGAGGTTCAGGAACAAATGTCAAAGATGCTAGAACAGGGAATCATACGTCCCTCTCAATTAGCTTGGAGCTCCACCATCTGGGTAGTCCCAAAAAAAACTGACGCATCAGGAAAAGTCAAATAGCGTATAGATAGTGTATATTAGAAAAGTCAATGAAAAAACTATTGACGACAAGTACCCCATACCTAATATCAATGACGTACTAGACAAACTAGGTAACTGTCACTGTTTCACGACACTAGATCTTGCGAGTGGATTCTATCAAGTGAAAATGAATCCAGAGGACATCCACAAGACAGCTTTTAATGTCGAGCATGGTCATTTCGAATTTTTGAGAATGCCCATGGGACTTAAGAATTCACCGTTCACTTTTCAACACGTAATGGATAATGTCCTTAGAGACCTCCAAAACGTAGTATGCCTGGTTTATCTTGATGACATCATCGTATTTAGCATCTCGTTACAGGATCACATAGTCAACCTAGAGAAGGTTTTCAAAAGACTGAGGGAATCGAACTTCACGATTCAAATGGATAAGTCGGAATTCTTAAAGCTAGAGACCGCGTACCTAGGACACATTATAAGTAATGATGGCATCAAGCCGAATCTCGACAAATAGCTGCTTTCCAGAAATTCCCGAAGCCAAAAACCGCAACCGAAATAAAGCGTTTTCTTGGTTTACTTGAATACTATAGGAAGTTTATCTCAAACTTCCCTCGTATAGCAAACCCAATGACTCAGTGCTTGAAAAAAGGCTCTAAGATTACATTTGGTGATACAAACTACATCAACTGTTTCGAAAAGTGTAAAGTATTACTAATGAATGACCCTATTCTTCAGTACCCTGACTTTTCCAAGGACTTTGTAGTGATGACTGATGCTTCTAACTTTGCTATAGGTGCTATCCTTTCACAAGGATGTATAGATAGCGATAAACCAATATCCTATGTGTCAAGAACTCTGAATTCAAGCGAAATGAATTACAGCACGATCGAAAAAGAACTCTTAGCTATCGTCTGGGCTACCAAGTACTTTAGACCATACTTATTTGGTAGAACATTTAAAATTGTAACCGATCATAAACCACTACAGTGGGTTATGAATCTTAAAGAGCCAGGCTCAAGACTTACACGTTGGAGACTTAAACTGAGCGAATATAACTTCACTACAGTCTATAAGCAAGGCAAAAATAGTACCAACGCTCATGCTTTATCTCGTATTGAAATAAATATCGAGGACACCAACTCCCTTGTTGTAAATCTATCTCATGCAGGCTCCACTACTATAACGGCTCCTACAAGCGATATTGAAAGATTTCCATCCGAAGCAGGCTCTAGCACTGCAACTTTTGAATTTAGCATATGTTCCTATTTGAGTGTCACAGAATGCCGCACCTGATCCAGTTTCATCCTTAGATCCATCGGTATACAGTTGGTAATATGAACGATATTTGTTATTGATCAAATTGGTACAAGAACTTCGAAGCTCCGATATATTACTCCGTCTTTTAGACGTTTTCATTGCATCTATACCTACTACAATATTTTCCGACAAATCGAAGCTACTTATCCAGGTATCTAAGGAATGTATTTGTAGTTTGCTAACTGAATGAATGTGATTGTATTCGTAGGTTGTATTTATTGTAACTAATAAAGTTTTTTTTTTCTTGCCCAGTAGTTACAGTGGATAACATCTCTAAGTTGTTTTATAACATTTATATTTATATTATCATTAAAATACTTAGACCTCAACCAAAATTTGCCAGCTAAGTACTTCCTACGGAGAAACAACGGTTGAAGGCATAGCTCACTTTCCATAACGTGGATTGGAGTACTCTTAATGAAACCTCATATGACCCTCATTGCTTGATTTTGTACTATGTTAAGTTTACTCAGATGGCTTTTAGCACTAGTGTCGTATAGAAAACTACAATAGTCAAGACTGCTACAAATAATTGCAATGTAAAGTCGTCTGAGGTGTCTAGGATGTATTCCCCACTTCGCTCCAGCAAGCACTTTGAATACATTTAAACATTTAAGGGTTTTGTCTCGAGTTTCATTAATATGTCTACCCCACCTCAAACTCCTATCTAACCACATACCTAAATATTTTACACTATCAACTTGTTCAATTATATTGTTATCTATATTTATATTATGCCTTGATCTACCTCTACTAAACACACATATTCTAGTCTTTCTATGTGAAATTCTAAGGCCTAATCCATCCATGATATTGCAGAAAATATCTAAAGCGTTTTGTATATCTACTACTGCAAGTTTTTGTTAGAGCTTTATATAACAAAATCATCCGCATACTGGGTTATAAATACTTGTTGGATGTCATGGCAAATCTTGATTGTGGCAAAGTTAAACAATATTGGGGATAAGGGGTCGCCCTGTGCTATACCTATTCCTGTTGTTCTTTTCATTATCATTTAATTGTATTTCTAGATTGCGCTCATGGAGAAATTGCCATATGTATTTGCAAAGTTTTTGCAGATCCCACCCCAAGACCGTCCAAAATATTTGTAAGACTATACAAGTTCACATTATTATAAGCGTTGTCAATATCAACAAAACACCCTAAAGTGGAATAGCCTTTGGTAAATCCAATCTGTATACTAGTAACTATTCTAGATAAATTGTCTAGACATGATCGTGATTTTCTAAACCCCACAGTTTCCTTTGTAAAAAAGTCATTTTTCTCTAAAAACCAATCCAGCCTCCGAGAAATAATTTATTGTAATATTTTACAAGGGCATGACAGCAAAGCAATAGGTCTAATGGCCGCTGCCGAACATGGTTTTCATGAACAGGTTTCGGTACAGGAACTATATTTATCTTCTTCCATTGGTAAGGAACGAACCCCGAGGCTAAAAATCTGTTGTATATAGAAACAAGTATCACATTACCTAATTTAGGAAGGTTATTGAACATCGAGTATGATATGTTATCAGCACCTGGTAACAGAATAAACAATAGTACAAGTACAGAAGGCTAACTGAGTAAAGTCGTTTAAATAAATAGCGACACTCGCTACAACCCTATAAAGTGAAATTTAACTCGCACGGCGCTGCGAGCTTTCAATTATATTTACCTAGAAGGCGCTTGCCCACCGCGTGCAGGCTAGAATGCACCGTATCACAACGCGCGAGAACTTCCATTGCTCTAACCGTTTCAGAATCGCTCTGTCCCTTATTGGCTCGGTAGGGGTGTATTAAGATATGACTAGGTACTTGTACTACTAATTATTCTGTGATATGTTATGACTTAGATATTGTAACAGAATAAATAAGTAATAATGTATTATGTGATTACTTATTATTATAAATTAAAATAGATCTATTACATACAATGACATTCTTATCAGAATAGACCTACCACCTCATTTTTACTACCTACCTATCCCGTTTTCAGACCGCTGATAACTTTAGTGAGATACCTCCCTAAGTGTCGTTGGTTGATTATGATTATATCCTATAGGTATTGCACTTTGATGAATAAAGGTGCCTGTCTGCATTCCATGCTTTTTAATGAGTGAAAAATAAATTGCTACCTACGTTATAAAAGGTATTGAAAGTAGGTAGGTATTATACAAGACATATATTATATAAATTCCTAATTAGTTGTAGGCTACTTACTAAGTCAGCACAGTAATTCATTTTCCGATCAACAATACCTACTAATAATCAATTATAAAATTACGTTGATCGATTTAATAAACGACTTTATTTCTGCGCGGAGTAACCTTAAATGCATATTTAAGGTTATACTAGCTTCGGTATGGAACACAAATGAAATAACATAAAACTATAGGAACCTACGTAATACAAAAATATCAATATCTAACTACATAACTAGGACCTATTATAGGTATTACAATTTATTACCTTACAATATCCTTCGGAAACGTAAAGAATGACAATTCGTCATTTCTATCACTATTCAAACAGCCGAATGCTATGCAGTACTTTCTAGCTTTCTTCTTGGTACTCATAATTAAAACACGAATAAAATTTGTCAATAACTTTACGTAAGTAGGTGCTCTATCGCTAAGTACAAGGCGCGCGACTCATCGAGCGCACGCTTGACACTCGACTGAACGGACCCGAATATTGGGTCCTCTAATTTATTTTTACTTGTTGCGGAGTGCGACCGCCCTGACCTGGTGAAGTATCTGATCGCTTAATACAGTTATCTAGCTCCTGCACCGAAATTGGAGAAATCAATTGTTAATTAACTGAAGTAAAATTAGGTATATCGGGAGACACAAAATCTGGAGTTAAACTTCTTAATAATAATACTAATTTCTCACTATCTACCACTGGTCTAAATGTTTTGTATCTTTTGAGCCATTTCATACGGAGCCACATTTCACGGGATGAAGTGACGTTGTCAATATTATCACAGAAAGCTTGGAATGACTTGGTTCTACCTCGACGAATAACCCGCTGGGAATCGGCAACTTTATTCTGCAATACAACTAGGTTCTCAGGGGTAGGTTTTCTTCTAAATTCTGCAAGGGCTTTGCGACGAATAGCAACAGATTTAGACAAATCCTGTGACCAATATGGTCTAGGCGAAAATTTATCATGTTTTATAGGATTTCTGTTAATTCTAGTAGTCGGTATAAAATCATCTGCAGCTCTATTTATAATTTCGATCAGACTGTCGTAAGCATTCTGATTTTCTGTCGGTACAGTGTAATTACTTAAATCCTCTTCTATTTTAAGTCTATACCGTGTCCAATCAATGCTTTCCTAAAATTCCGTATTTTTTTAAAAAACGTAGATGGCATAACATCTATAATAATCTTCATAACTAAATGGTCGCTTCCTAAATTCTCATTAATAACCCTCCAGTTAAATCTAAGGGCAACATCTACCGATGCTGTTGATATATCCGGGTATGTTTTTTGACTCTGACCATTCACGAGCTTTATCCGAGTATGACTACCATCGTTTAAAGTGATAAAATTATTGTCAAACACTGAGTTAAAAATCTGTCCCCCCCTCTGGTGTCTGTCTTGGTTGACCAATTGCGATGGTGACCGTTGAAATCTCCAGCTATTATTATTTTTCGAGTCAGTTGTGAAAAGATATGGTCCCAATCCTAGAAGTACCTATCTCAGATGATCCTCTTAATAAATTTAGCAGACAGATTTGTTTCGTGATGGTAGGTGATATTAGGAAACGACCAACTGTGACAAAGCCTTTCGAGACTCATACTAGGATGACCATCCAACTCACTGAATCTAACTTAAAAAATGACGTCATTAACGCAATCAAAGAATTTGTAAATCCCAAAGTTAGGACCAGTATAATAATCCATCCTCTTTTAACCATGTACAAAATTATTCCAATCATTCAAGATAATTTCAAGAGCTCCGCAATGAATCTCGTTTTAACCAAAGTCGAATTGGAGAATGTTAAAGAATATCTACGACAGCAGGAGATCATACAGAAGTATCACGAAGGTAAAACAAGCCGTAAGTGTAATTCAAACCTTTTTGATATATTGTATTCATCACGGGGTTCCGATCACCATAGTCACAGGAAATGGATCTCTAGTATATGACCTCATTAACGAGACTTCCTTACACGACAGGACTCAACTGACTGAAAATCTGAATAAAGACAGAACTTGAAAAGGAATACACCCCTGACCAGCAAGTATTTGTACGTAATCCCATGGCTTCCCGACAAAAACTAGCCCCGCGTTATATGCAGGACACAGTCCTTGCTGATCTTCCCATCCACATCTACACAAAAAAGAAACGCGGTCCAGTCGCTAAGTCACGCCATAAGTGAAGTCCTAAACATCCCACCTTGTTACAGGACACTACTACTGGTGACGTCACTACTGCATCTGATCCAAGGACAAGATGTAACGATTGACTCGCTTGATAATGGACCCGGGCTACTTCCCTTCAAGCTAGGAACGGCAAAAATGATTTCGCATTACCACTTTTTTCTAAATTATGTTGACTTAGACAGCATCCACTCACAGATAGAATCATCTAAAACTCAAATCTTTGAACTTTGACCTCTGTTAAACAATAAGACCTCATCTCTTTTTGATCCTCATATTGAACATCTTAGCTCGCGAGAATCTCTGATCAGTTGAATACCTTTGAGTCAGTTCGTAGCAAAAGAGGACTTATTGATGGTCTCGGTTCAGTAATTAAAAGCATTTCTGGTAACTTAGATTATATCGACGCTATTAAGTATAAAAACGCTATCAAGATCTTGCAAAATAATGAACAAAAATTTAAATCAGAACTTAATAATCATGTCAGTTTAAATAAGGATTTTATCTCTCATAGCTCAAAAATTATTAATAGCATTTTAGATAATCAAGAGAAGATAGGCAAAGCACTGAACTTGATAATGGAAAGAGATGCCTACAAAGAATATGACAATCAAATATGCCCATCTGGCACACACTTCTTAATCTTAGGAGATAATATCGAAGATTTATCTGAGGAATTCATTAGCTTAGAAAATACTTTATCGTTTATTCGTGCATCGAGCACTCCTTATACTTTAGTTAGCTTAGAAGAAATAAAGAATATATTTAGTAAACTAAGGATTTTATATTTAAAGAATGAAATCCTTGACATAGACTATATAAACTTTCTCATAAAAGTTTATATAGTCTATATCAAGGATTTCATTCTAAATTAAATTAGGTTATTTTTACTTATCTAAGCAAATAGTTGTAGTTATCAAGGCCCCAATTGTTATCCCCGATACCTATGACTTATACAAGTTGCCCCTCGTCTCTAACAAAACCATGAAGTCCTCATACCCACCTTACCATTTGTAGCACTCTCTAGCAAACACTCTAGGTACATGGAGACAGAATGTCCGAAGATAAACTCATGGTTTCTCTGTGAATTGAAGATTAACTTCAAGATCCAGGACAAGCCCGATTGTGTCCAGCAGCTCATCGCCCAGCAGGAAATCCAACCATCCTGTAAACTGACTTCAGTTGTCCTCACAAGCGAAGCCCTAAAAGTATTAGACGACAAGCACTACATGTTGAACTTCCCTGCTCCAACCAAGGTCAAGATATCCTGTGTTCAAGAACAGTACCTTTTTTTGTGGGTAGGTGTAGGTAGTCAACGTAACATCTTTAAAAAAGTGCTCTCACTTTATTTACTAAAAATAATATAATTCTGTCAATTTAAGTGTGAAATATATGCCTATATGAAATTAAAACTCACCACACCTGCCCCTAAGTGAACATTTTCCATTAACTTTAAACTTTCACTAAATATCACTTCACCACTTTACTTTTGCACTCTCACTGCATCAAATAATGAATGCCATTCAAGAGTCGCTAAACCAAATGATTGTTATATTTAACTAGCGCTGGACTCCATCGAAGAACAGTTGCCGAAGTCTGCCTCTTCTACAAGCCCTGGAGATTTGGCCACTGAGTTCATGTCCTTCAAAGCTTTTGTTTTAGTGTCGATGCGGGCTCTTCAAAGCCAAATTGGATTACTGGCTAATCAAGCAGACACTCAAGAGATGCGGGGAAGGCGGAAGATTTTCCTGCTTCATGGTGTACCCGAGACACAGAAAGAAGATACGTCTATGGTTGTCACCAAGGCAATGTTGGAGCATGTAAAGATGGAAGATTTCAAATCTGAGAATATCAGTAGATGCCATAGGATGGGTCGCGTTGCAGGCACTGATAGACCGCGTCCAATCCTCTTCAAGCTTCGAGACATCATGCTTCGTGATAAAATCTGGTCTTCCAAGACCAATTTGAAAGGTTCAGGTATAACGTTATCTGAATTCCTTACGAAGACAAGTCACGATGTGTTTCTGGCAGCTCGCGAGCGTCTTGGCCTTTCAAAATGCTGGACGAGTCAAGGAAGTGTGTTCGTGCTTGGACCAGACGGAGCTCGGCATCGTGTTAACTGCCTTGCTGACCTCGATGGCCTTGTGTCAAAAGAGGCCAGTAAGCCAGCGGTGCCCGTCCTGGTGAAAGCAGTGCCTGTGGTGAAGGACACCACGGCAACGAAGGTCAAACGTGCGGCCGCGTTGAAGAAATGATCAGGTTATTCATCTGGTGTCTATGTAGTTACGTGCTTTTATATTATTATTTTCCTTTTTAGATGAGCTGGCGTATTACAGGGTAGATTCGCAAATCGCAATTACTTGAGTTACCCTCCTTTCTGTTTTATATTTAAAATAACTATTTTTCGATTTACCTTCTTGTAGAATTTATTTAAGTTTATTTGTTTGATGTTTGAATGACTAATAACGTCAAAATTTCGCTGTCAAGTCAAACCAAAGTGTCAAACCGTATTGCAGATTTGACTATCTCTTTCTACGTGTCAAACTATCGTTCCGTCACTCCTACCCTGTGTTCGGATTGACAAAAGGGCGTTTATGGGCAGATTCATTTGCTACGTTTGCCATTAATGATTGTTCCCAAACCGAACGGAAAAAGCGTTCTTAATGCTATTTTTGCACACTTGGCTTTATGTGTGTTTTTTTTACATGAACGGCCTAGTTGTCGGTAGCTCTAGCTTATTTTGTTTATTTGTACGGTTACTTTTTTAAGATATTTTATTCCCATCTAGATATTCGTAAAATCGTTTAATTTACAGTTCATTGTGTAGTATTCGTTTTTTTGTGTTGTTGTTTTTTTATTTCTTTTATAGTGGATGTTTAACTTTTGTAGTTTTATGTTTTTTATTTATCACAACTGGCAGGGTGGCCTTGCAGTGTAGTATAAAAGTAGAATATTTAGTTCTATAGTTTAGATTATTTTATTTATATTTATTTAAGTATGTATATGTTTTTGTTTAAGTTTATATTTATTATTAACAATAGCAGTTCTAGCTATAGTTCAGATTTTGTTTCATGCAATTCTTCAGATGACAGTAGTGATAGTTTCAGTAGCATACCTACCCTCTCTAATAGTATCGACTCATTTATTGGTGATGTTCCTAAAAACCTTAATATCCTCCATATCAACGCACAGAGTATCCCGGCTCATTACCCAGATATGCTGGCGTCGTTCGATCATAAAAATATCCACGTACTTCTTATTTCAGAATCTTGGCTAAAACCATGCCATCCATCCACATCACCTTCCCTACCTGGTTTCATAATGCGTAATGACCGCACTGGTTGTGGAGGTGGCGGTGTTGCTATTTATCTCTGTGCAAACGTTCCTAACACTATTGTGAGTATGTCAGCGCAACCCCCTCCAACCGATGCTGGTGAGCATCTTGTTATTGAAATCACAGTTTCCCATACGAAGATGCTTGTAGGTGTTTATTATTGTCCTTCCCTACGCTTAAAGGACGGAGGGATGACGTTGCTTTGGAAACGAAATAACAATGACACGCTGCCATGGAAATGAAATAATAACAAATCTGTCAAGTACGTGAGTAAAAATGCAGTTGTCTACGGCCAAAAAACACCACGATCTTTACTGTAAAAAAAATCGAATTACGCTTACTGGCGTCTTTTTTTAGAAGTTACGATGAGTATAAAAATGCTAAAAGTTAGAAAAATGCCGCGTTGTGAGAGCTACCCGTGTGAAGCCAGAGCGTGTTACTAGTATTAAATACAGTTGGAACAAATAATTATGCAAATTATTGACAGGTTAAATGTGCTGATATTGGATAACATTGCTAATGATATTTTGTACTTATAATTTCCAAAATAATAATTTATTTAAATTTATATTATTATGAATTTTTGTATCTCGCTTATTAAAATAAGTCATAATACTTAGTAACTTATTAAACAAAAATAAATACTAACTTAGTTAAGTAATAATTTGAAAAACTGTAAAGGCCTTGCAATTAACATACAAAATTATAATACTAATTAAAGACGCTGTTGGTTTTCTATAATACATTATTTAAAAAATAGCGAACTATCAATGTTTTGTTACAAGTGAATGATAAGGTATATCAGCACCAATACAATAAGCGAGAAAATATGCAAATAAAGAAAAAAATTAAATAAAGAAAGAAATATGAATAGAGAGCAAATATGTGCTGCGTGGTTGCTGCGGCAGATGCTGTGGCGGCTGCGGGGGCTGTTGCTGTCCTTGCATAACCATCCATACGTGTTGCACGAAGATCTGCTAGACTCGCGCTTCAGCGCCCCTTATGCGTGTCTGTAGGCGCTAAGAGACATAATCAACGTGATTAAATGTTACGTGTTAAGACTGTGCAATTTGTTCTTAAATATAATTAGATTTTTAATAATAAAGTTAGAGATGAAACGCCAGCCATATCAAAAAAACAAAACATTGCCAACTCAGAAAAAGTGCGATTCCTTGAGGTTTCTTCGATTTTTTTCCAGCTGGCAAGGCTCTGTGCAAAGGTGACAGCGGCGGCGGCCTGGCGTTCCCGGAGTCGGGGAGGGGAAAAGAACGTCACTACCTGCGCGGGGTGGTGTCCGCGGCGCCAAATGAGGATTTAAACAAGTGTAACGCGAATGCATACACCAGTTTCACTAAGCTCCAGATACACGAACATTTCATCAAGGAGTTTTGGGTGGCTGAGGGTTGGTTGGTTACTGCAAATATAATGATTTTAAGAGTGTTCTGTAAGCTTGCGCGAAACCCTTTCATACAAATGTTTCTAATGCAATGATCACAACGAATTACTGAGTCATAAATATATTTTCCTCAATTTAATGAGTTCCAAACTTATTAATATTAGTAGTCATGATAATATAGCCGATTCAACAATGGGAAGCAAATCCCATGAACAAAATTTGATATTTTTAATCAAAGTGTAGGTACTTAAAGAATATTGATACTAATTTAGTTTGTTCTCACAAGGTTAGGTTAGAATTTATAAATGACGTACAAGATTTGACTACGATTATATCGCGCGTTAAATGACGTACAAGATTTGACTACGATTATATCGCGCGTTAAAACTAGAACCAACTAAATGACAATGTTTTCAAAAACGAGTAAAAAATGCAAGTTCACTTAAAAAAATGTGCGCTTTCTACTGGTAAAATATGGGTAACACCGATTAAGATATACGACAGCTACTTTTGAAAATATGTAAATTGGAAAGCAAATTTGATGATTTTGACAAAAAAAAAGTGTTGTGAACGAGTAGGTATCATTAGTTAATCAACCCTTTTTTTTTCATTAATAATAATCTGTTTATAATGTTTTGTCGGAGAATATTTTCTTAAAAGAACACTTTATTTGACAACGTTAAATACCTATAAAAATCCTACATTTGTTTTACCAATTGAAAATGTTTGTAACCAACAAATCCCTATAATTAATTCAAACTTTACAAAGAGAATACTTCTCGTCCTAAATTAAATATAGGATACGTGCTAGAGCAAGAACCGGCTTACTAATATACCAGCTTACTTAATATTATTACTAACACCAACTTGTCTCTTCGTGAATGCGTAAAAGTGGTTCTGTTTAAGTAGTAAGCGCAGCGAAAGTATGTAGCTCGGAAGTAGTCGCTGCGCAAACTGCTGATAAGCGCAATCCGAATGTTGAAGGTGAAGACAGCATTGTGTAACTGCTTCGCTCACTTGCTTACGTTTTTCGCATATTCTATCTTGCTCTTAATTTATTCTATTTTATCCCTACAGCAGTACCTGCGCATTCGTCACAGAGCCTAACTTCACAAACATACGTTGGCTGCGACTACGTTTGTGTAACGTTTGTTAGCTGTCATGCTATGTGACAGTTATTCTACTCGGCGGTAGATGGCGGTTGGCGGTTGCGTGTGTGTGCGTGTGTGTGTGTGTGTGTGTGTCACTGCGTGTGTTTGCGTGTGTCTGTCTGTGGCATCGTAGCTCCCAAACGAATGGACCGATCTTGATGCGGTTTTTCATGTTTGAAAACTGATGTGATCGATATGGTTCTTAGCCATATGGGAGGGGGATAATCGTATTTTCCAAACGAATGGACCAATTTAGCTGCGGTTTTTCATGTTTCAAAGCTGAGGTAAATGAGATGGTTCTTTGCTACCAAATGGATGGAACTATTTTTATGTTTGAAAACTGATGTGATCGAGATGCTCCTTAGCTATAATAGGGGGTGGGGAGTCGGGGGTTATATATTTTTTTAATTTGTGCTTGTTTGATTGATAATGAAATTATCCGAAACCAGTCGGATCAAATTTTTATTAAATTATTGTTGTTTATTATGTTGTTCATTATCCAAATACTAATAACACTCTCGATAACTATTTTAACTTGTTTGCATCAACAACATTATTTTTACAGATCAATCGGTTTCAGACACACGACCAGTAATTGAAGGTGATGACCGCAATACGTAAGTATCTTAAAGAAATTTTATCGATTTACATCACAGACTACCAACTTAATATTACATCGTGGATGGAGAACTAATTTTATTTTTATAAGCATAGTCCGAAGTCCGCATAGGTACAACATTCAATATTATTTATGCTATAGATACAACTTAACTGTTTTAATTGTTTTTCTGTTTACAATAAAATAACAATCACTTCTAAACGAACAAAATTAAATTATACATGAACATTTTAGCCTGAGAAGCTCTTTGATGCTAAAATGTAAACTTTTTTAAGTACGGGAAAATGGTCGTAAATAAATAAAGGGAGCGATTTAAAAAAAAGTGGATAAAATAATTTAAAAAAATGCTTATCTTATTCTGGATATTTTTTATCAGAGTTTTAAAACCTCTGTATGTCTTGTATAGTACAAAAATGTTCACGATACCATAATATTGCTGGTGACATTACTGGCATTGCCACCGCAGAAACCATATAAAAAAAACAAGAATATGAGTTTGCTTCGATAGCTAAACATAATCCAACAGGCATTTGAACCCAAAAAATTATGATTTTATTATTTACTAGCTGTACCCGCGGCTTCGCACGCGTGGCTACTATGCCAAGACCTAAAATAATAAAATACCAACATTTAAACAAAATTTCTTCAGGCGTCAAAAAGTTTTTATCAATTGCTCGGCTTCTACTCATCGGATTAAGATAATAAGTACACCAATGTTTAAGTCAAACCCTAAGCTATCCAACAATGAAAACCGCTTCGCAATTGTTCCAGTAAATTTTTACGTGATGCGTGAACAGACTAACAGACAAACAGACAGACACGAATTTTATAATGTTTTATTAAATATCAGGAACTTTTTTTTTGTTTTTTTTTTTATTATTATAAGTATAAATTAATTAATATATTCAGATCTGCCAACAATTTCGAAGTAAATGTATGACCTAAAAAATAAAGTGTATGATATAATATGAATCTGTTTAATATAAGAAGCTTCGTAATATTGTCGTTGCTCAGTAATACATTTTAGAACTCTCCATGAAAAATTAGGTACTTACATTTTCTTGTGCATTATAATACTCGTATATATTATTCTTAATTTTATCAAGGCGACACACAGGACGCTGCATATTGCCGCCGTACCCCGACCATGGCACGTACGTCGTCGTTAACGTACCAAACGCGAAGCCTGGAGACACGTTGGACACTGTGTATTTCAACATGATCTGTGACAAAGGGTACAGAGTGAGCGGATCAAGCTCTGGTTTCTGCTTTAATGGAACGTGGCCGGGACAGTTACCAAAATGTGTCGGTAAGAATGAGGTTTTGTTCAACATCGTTATCAATTTCCGCTTAATAAATTATGGTGTGTTAGCTTTTTTATAAAATAAGGTAATCTTGAATTCAGCTCGATTAAATCCGTGTAACATACTTGGATGTATAAAATTAATAAGTTCGATAAAAACATTTAAAATAAAGCTCGTATGAAGTAGCTATGTCATGGTAAATCTTAGAACGAGCTATAACAATTAAATGCTTATACCACATTTCGTGTCTATGATCTTAACCGTTGAGTAGTTCCCTACTATGGAGTCTTTAGTCCCTGAGTGCAGCAACCATGTCATGGTAAAACTTAAAACTGGTTAACATAATAAAACGCGTAAACAAAATTTTGTGTTTGTGCCGTTGACCGTTGAAGAGTTCCTTTATCTGTAACTGATCCTGGATATCGATTCAGGTCATGCTTACCATAAAAATGCATTGTCGTCTAAACTGAACCAACATATAAAAATTCAACTCCGTAGGATAAACGGAAGTGATTCTAATTCAGCTTGCAAGGTTTGACCTAAACAAACATTTATTTTCAACACTTAATTACGTTGTATCTGAGGTAAATCTTACGATTTACCAAATGAGTGGTGGTGAAAGATTAAAATTAACGATAGTCTGCATGAATCGGTCCATTTTAAGCCAAATATTGAGCGAATACACTTCTTTTGTGCTATAAAAGCTCTCTGAGAGTGTGTTGTATTCCCCCATATTATAACTCCGTACCTTAAGACGAAACACACATGGCTATGGCATGGCATGGTATACAGTTATAGCTGTTTCTATGTTTGTAAGGGCTTCTGTGCTTCGGAGGGCACTTTAAGCTGTCGGTCCCGGCTGTTATTGATTAATAGCAGTCGTTAAGCCATGTCAGAGGCCCTCGGGCGGCTTGATAAACTTTGACACCAGAGGCCAGCACTACCTCATACGACAAACAAACAAACTATGTTTGTAAGATTCCTAAATTTTTTTCAGTGCAAATATGAATTTGTTTAATTTCTTACAAACATATTTGGATTTACCAATTGTAAAACTGATCTTTAGTTATCCTAGAAATTTAACATCGTCAACAAGGTCAATTTTATCACTATTATAAATTATGTCAATGTTATCATTTCTGTTATTGCTATTATATGCCATGTATTTCATAAACATAGTCTTATTTGTATTGATTTTTTGGTTATTCAGTTGTAGCCAATTAATTATGTCATTCAATGCTTTGTTAGCAACATTCATAACATTTTCTGTACATTTTTCTCTTATTAGTACAGATGTGTCGTTTGAAAACAGAACAGTGTACTGGTTTGTTGATTTCAGTAACTCGTTTATGTAAATGATAAATCAAATTGGGCCTAGGACACTCTTTTCTGGGACGCCGTAAACATTTTCCGAATATTGCGATCTATTATAAGTTACCTGGGTTTTTGTTTTATAGCACATCTTTTGAACTTTTGTAAATTGCTTCCATCTTTTTAGGTAGCTTTCGAACCAACTATATACAGGGCCTCTGATGCCACAACGCTCTAATTTGTCCAATAGACTGTCATGACGAACTGTGTCGAAAGCTTTACTCATATCTAAAAATATGGCAACAAGGTTTTTTTGCTTAACAATTGCATCCAAAATTTCATTAACTAGCATTCAAGGCATGTACTTCATAAATATTGAAGACATGAAGAGTTACTAACTTTGTGGAGATAATAATTTATTTTTAAATGTAAGTCAGTAAATAATGCATATAAAGTTTTTTTAAATCCTTTCCTGAACCGGTATTCGAACTGGCCAAATGAGAAAAAAACATCATGTAGTTTTATGGCACCGATAAAAAGGACCAAATCAATAAGATCTTGCTAAAAAAATAGTATTTTAAAATAAAGGATCACCACGAAACTAAAGAAAACAATAAAAAAATACAATAATAAACTAAACAACGTTTTAAATTTCATGTTAAATTGCATGGTGTTCCTTTAATTTATGATACAATGTAACTAAGAAATAATTGGTCATTTTAATAGTCCCTGAAGGGCTCTATAAAATACAGGCAAATTTTTTTCAGTGGAATCCGTCTATAGTATCCTAAATATGAGCAATTTACTGCATTTTGAGGAGCTATTCTGCTCATCACACCGAAGTTCCTCATCAGATCTTCAACATTTTTACCAACTAATTTAAAGTTACTGCCTTTCAAATAAAAAAAGAACCATCGATATCAGATCTAATAAGGAGGAGATATTCAGTAGCCCTCTTTTTAAGACCGAAAACCCTGGAGACTTAAATATTAAAAAAACGGTAAAAATTATATACCAAATTTCATCCAGATCGGTTATAAAATACGACCTGTACAGGAGTACCAACAAACAGACAGATAAAAGCAAATTGATTGTACTTAAAGCAGAGAATTGAGCTCGTTTCGCTCGCTCGGTCAACTATTTTTTAAAATATGTTTGTCTCCAATAAGTCAAACTTCCTATCATCAATATTTGAAGTACTCATACATGTGGGACATAGCCGTGGAATTCCCTAACTCTGAGTAACTCTTTTCTTTTTCTTATTTAATAAATGCAAGAAATGTGAAAACGTTCATTTGATTCCAGTATTGCCATGTACGGATGCGTCATTAAACTCCTCAATCTATTACTTCACCCCGACCTACTCGATGGACGACGTGTCTCTGAACCATTACGTGACGTTGAATAGAAACTCCATCGGTCACCTCTTACACTTCGAGATGCACTTCGCTGTACAAACGGACGGATACATGGTTCTCAAACTGTCGGAGGAAGAAAGCTACCTGAACTCGAATAGTCGATATAAACTATGTATGTACATACACATACATAATAACACTATTACTAGAAACAATAACTGTAACTAGTTGGAGGCAACGGTGTTTGAAGATTCGCGGCTTCACCCGCTTGGACACTAATGTTACGTCTCCTATGTGATATTTCAGGACCAAGAGCATAGTATACATAATTATATCTGTAAATAAAATATGTTTACTGTGCCTAAAGTATCGAAATTAGAAGTTTCATAAAAAATTGTTTAGCCATTACGGAACTGAGAAGCAATGAACATAATTATGTTCACACATAATGTCAATTTTGTAATTATAATATTAGTAGCACTATGATGATATTAATAAATCATTAATCGTTTTGTCAACAGTTATTGGATGGGACAGCCACCAACGCTATAGATTGTATTATAATGGGAAAACAGTGAGGTACATTTTCAATCAGGACATACTTTCCTCGACTGAATTCAGGCAATTTTATATCAAAATAGGCAATGGTAAGTTGCACCAATTTTTACTTTTTAGATTAAAATAAAATAATATAAGCTAGACCCATTTTTTTTACAATATATACCTAAGTGCTTTACAAAATACAATAGTACAAAAATTGTCTTCAATTGAATTAACTAATGCCTAAAAAAACTACTCATCCAATTTCATTTATATGGGACCACCACGAGAGTTATACCCTTTCAAACTGATATATATATACCAGTATGTTCTGCACTCAAATACTTCATGATCTTGGAGAATCCGCAAAAGCAAAGAAACTACGTCTTCCAGCTTACATATTCATTGACAAACAGAAGAAAAAACAAAAGTGTACCCGTCTAGCAAAAATAATAGCTACAGAAGAGGTTTCCATACATCACACCGTCATCTTTAACTAATACTTACATTAATAACAGAGTCTACATCAAAACATAATAAACGAACTAATAATACCTAATAATCAATTCTAAACTGCATTGGAATCAAAACCGAAACGCCTCGGTTGACGCAGTGCATTTATGGCCGGAACGATGGTCTGGAGAGATTCTGTGTTGTAACTATATTCGGAGAACGAATTTGAGCAACCGCTCCATCATCGGCGTCCATGAAGTTTTCATTGGAAGCCATGGGTGATGTCGGGTTTGTGTCATCACAACCAGTGGTCACAGTCGGACTGTACACGGGCAAAGTGCGCAACTATCTGTATCTCAACTGATCCACATGTCTATTAACCGATGGACCGTTTTCTGTTCCTATTACATAATTGTGTGAACCTGAATTCTCAGTAACATGACCTTCTAACCATCTTCTCCCTCCCGCATAATTCTTGGACCACACTGCATCACCTACCCGAAACTCTATCAATGCCGCCTGCCTGTTCTATCTGCCTGCGCTGCATCTCTAGAACCCTACTTTTCACCTGTGTGTCTCCCCTCAATAAATCTAACCTAGAACGTAAATTCTTATGCTGCAACATAGTCGCCCGTGACTAACGTTTCTATATGCCATCAGGTAAGCTTGCAAAGCTGCATCCAAATCCACGTGATCATGGAATGACTTTTTGATCGCCCCTTTACACAGTTTAACTGCACCCTCGGCTGCGCCATTAGACGAAGGATGATACGCAGCTGCATTATGTCAACTTAACTCGATTCAATGACATTATCTGGCGTATTTGCTACTAGTAAAAGGTGGACCATTATCTGACACTACTTCTTTTGACAAACCAAAACGCGCGAAGGTCTCTCTTAGTATTTTTATGACTGCACTGGCTGTTGTTCTTGGCATTTCTAGCCATTTACTCTGTAACCTGCCAGTTTAGGTTTAAGAAAGAAAAAAGAAATATAGATAATAACTACCAGTGTAATCAGTAATAAAAGTAAAAGTATCTCAGGTAGTGAGTTACAGAAGGTTCGTGTTATTGTCCCTCACGGATTGAAACTTAGCTGAGAGGACTTGAAAGACGTTCCACGGTGAGATGGTGCAGAAGTAGTGGTGCAGAAGTAGTGGTACAGCCAGAAGTAATGCAGCAGTGCGCAGAGCAGCTCCCGGGGGACAGGTGTCCACAGACCCGTGGCAGCGTGCTGGTCGGCATTCGTACCCCTAGGGTATCAAAGAAGAAAAAGAAACCCTGGAATGGTAGAATTAGACGCCTTAGTCCAGGTCTGGCTGCCGTACATCACCAGGTCTTCGTTCCTTGGGGTCCACCATGCCGGACGAGGCCTCTTTCAGTCAAGCCCCAAGGAAGTAGATGTGGCAGCCAGTATGGTACATAAGATTGTGTTAAAGTAGTAAATAAAAAGTTAAAAGAAAAGTACAAGTGTGAAAGACCAGAAGGGTCGGACATAAGTTTACAAATATAAAAATACAGCACGTAAGAAGCATAATTTTAAAGAATTTCACCAGTTGGAAGTAAATTATCACGAAATGCAGGGAATACAAAAGCGTTAAAAAACCGGTACATACTAAAAAGTCAAGTCATTGCGAAAGCGTTTGCTGGCATAACTAAATGCAACCAAAAAGCATTGTTTGACCATTTTGAGCATTTATTAACTTTCGCAATGACTTGCTAAATGAATAAACTAAAAGAAAAGTAAAAAAATATGAAGAAAATTAGTAAAAATTTCCGATACTAAATTTAAAAATTGTACTTGGCGATATTGCAATCCAGGTCTGCAATATCAAAAGCCTGGCATGTAAGATGCACAGTAAAGTTATACACAAGATTATAGATAAATATAAAACAATCAGTTCGTGGATTCACAAGCGTTACATATAATTTTTCAACCAAAATATTACGGCCTGATAGCTAGTAGTTTAGAGCAAGAAGCAATTTAGAGGTCACACGATATATGAAACACTTACCTAATATTGGGGTTTTTTTCACTAGGTAAACAGGTAAATAAAGACAAAGGTTTGTCCGAAATTATTCGCAAAATGATTTAGAAAACGTTATCCAAGCCAGCACGAAATGACGAGGCTAAAAGAACTATTCATCACCACAGGTTAAATAGTCTCTTTTATTGGTATTATCTGTAATGGTTGCGTTCGGAATTTTAGCGTAGCAACCACCCATTCTGTTTCAATCAGAACTTGTATTACAGTCATTTAATATGGTGCGTTTGAGTCGATATTGCGATGAAATTATGTTTGCAACAAGTCATATTGGCTAAGTGAAATTTCTGTTTACGATTGTAAATTACATAACCTGTAGAATGATCATACTAATTCAAAGACAAGAAATACTTAAAATTTTGACAACACATAGACATTTTAAGGTTACGTATTTCTTTGTTTATTATTGACTGTTTATTTTATTGTGAAGTGGACTTCTTTTGTTGATACTACGTGAAAACTCGACTAAACGGAACGGAAACTCGTTGAATCTATCAAAACCAAAAAGTTTTTCCATTCAGAGGTCCTAAGAAATCTAAGTGTAACCTAGACCAAGGTTCAGGCGAGTAAGGCCAATGCTAAGGTGGTGCCCTAGGTGGCGCTCTACTCTCCGCTGCACAAGTACCACACTCCCGACAAGCACGCTCAATGTCTGCATCTATTCCAGCCCATCACATATATATATACTTTTCATTTCATCAATACCCACCTGACCTACATGGAGTTCCTTTACTAAATTCAATATTAAACTACTTGGTACTACCAATTTGTAACCCCAAACTACACATCCCATGTCCAAATATAACTCATTCCGTCTGGCAAAATATGGTTTTAACTCGTCATAGGTACAGTTTTCTGTCCATCCTGATTGCAAAAACAGAGTGACTCTTTCCAAAGTACAATCCTTGCTCTGATGATCCTGAACTTCTTTCCTACTGACTGGCAAACATTCCTGAATAAAATTGAGGTAGCTTCTTTTCCTGATTCTCCCATCGGTAACTGTACGGAACCAGTTGTACACTGAACTTATTTCGAGCTTTTGCGCAACTTGGTAACTATAGTAGACACGGACAACCACAAAATACAACGTATGCTCAATCTACACAGGCTAATGTGTCTTTACAGCACAATATGCCTGAAATTCTATTAGTTACGGCAGTCGTTAAAGTCCAGAGTATTGACGGATCACAACATAAGTTTAGAGCCTTAATAGATCAAGGATCACAGACATCATTGATCACTGAAAGGGCTGCACAAATGTTAGGGTTACCGCGCAAACAATTCCGCTGAGTAGTCTCAGGTATCGGGGATAAAGAGAGCAGTTGCAAAGGGATGATCAACATTGCGTGCTCTTCACTAAGAAATGATTACTCATTTTTGACTGACGTCATCATTATGAACACTTTAATTAAACATTTGCCAAGCCACACTTTCAAAAAACTGATGTGGCGCATGTTAGATGACGTGACTTTGGCCGACCCAGACTTCAACGTCAGCCGTCCTGTAGACTTAATGTTTGGGGCTGACATTAAAAACTTACTCGCATAAGTGATTTCCAACTTTGTCACTGCAAAATGACCTACATAATGCCTAAAACTTTGCATTCGCCAACGCCGAACTCGCCAGCGCTGACGCCCGATCCAAAGAAGATGAAATTATTCAAAGGGAATCTTACTGCTAAAGATGTTGATACTTGTATAAGTCTACTCACCGTGGCACCCACGACCCCGATGCAAGGTAGTGATGCATTTGCTGGCTTCTGCACGGAGATGAGGGAGATGTTTGAATTCATGAAATCTGAACAAAGTGTGAGAATGGACACCATGGAGAAGAATATTCAGGCAGACTTTAAGTTAAAAATATCAACAGTTCAGAAGAAAGGAGATTGGTAGAACAGTTGAATCATTGCTGCAAAGGTGTCATCAATGCAGGAAAACATCAATAAGCTGCAGGGTGGTTGTGAGGAGTTGGCCCCTCAAATTTCCAGTCTTGATGAAAAATGCGACTTAGTGGAGCTACAGGTGAGGAAAACTTGCATTGAAATTAGAAATGTCCCAAAGAGAATCAAGGAGAAAAAAGAAGATCTCTCCGATACATTTAATTACCTATCACAGTTTCTTCAAGTCCAGGTACAGCCTGCAGAGATCAGAGATGCATATAGACTTTTCACGAGGCACTCAAAAAACTGTTCAGCTATAATAGTTGAATGTGAGTGATGCTCAGCTGAATTCGCATAATCTCAACATCGAGGGAAACAAAACTACAATATACCTCTCGGAATATCTCACTTCCAAAGCAAAACGTCTGCATTACCTGGCCAGAGACTTTGCCAAAATAGAAAACTACCGATACTGCTGGACATCAATGGGTAAAGTTTATCTACGTAAACAAGATGGTCAGCCATACATAAGAATCGACAGCGAAAAGCAGTTTAGTTCCCTTAAAATAACTTATAACTGACTATGTTTTGTAATATTTGGAATGATCTATGTGTTTTTGAAATATTTTCGCGTAATATGTCTAAGTTATAATTGCACATTACTAATATATAATTATGGCATGCTAATTATTTTATTAAGCTATAGTGTTTACCTTTTATACAACAGTTTCCAATTCTATTGCCATGCACTCATATTACCACGAACAACCCCACACTCACAACACTGTTGCAACCTTAGCCCACAGCTACACACAGAACAATTCCCTCAATACATATATCGCCTAAAATGCATATTACGACCTTCTCACTCTTTTCGAGTAAAGATAAGTGAAACTGACTACTTAAACCATGCGCTGCGTATTTATACTAATACTTTGGAAAGAATAATACAATCTCATAAAGAACGTCTCACACAGGTTCAATCTTTTACCTTTTTAAATACCTCTTATAATTTTGCTCCTAGTTATAACTGTACCAATATTCTTGTTACTCTTCTGTTACCTAGTTTTAAAATTTGATTGCCAAAATATAATAAATGAACTGGACGATATCAGTCTCATTTCCAATACTCATATATTTGATCCAAGCTATTGTAATAAGTACCTCGGGGATCCAGCGTATCAGTTAACATTACTTACTCAAAATATACGTAGCATACGTAAAAATTACGACTCTTTCAGTCTATTCCTGTCGCAGTTGAATTTCCTCCCTGATGTTCTCGTTTTAATTGAGTGTTGGCTAGATGATAGTTCAACGGAAATAGCACTTGAACACTATTCCTGCCATATGTCTAAAACCTATTTAAATCAATGCGACGGTATTGTTATCTACGTCAAAACGAGCTTACACGTAAATATACATGAACCCCCTTTTAATGACGCCAATTGTTTAATTACCACAATAGATCATCAATTTTCAGTGATATCTATATACAGATCTCCCTCCAAAAAGATGTAGGGCTTATTTTTGGATTCCTTAGAAAAAGTGCTTTTAACTAAGTTATCGGAGTGTTACAATTATTGCATATGACTATGCTAATGCGGCTGGCTGCCTTTATCTCCCATCTCGCTCCGCTCCGCTGTGTCCGGGCTGCTGTGGATATTGTCGACCTCGTCGCACGCTACTGGATGTGACCAACGGTTTCGAGTGCATACCCACATAGTTGTTTGTTTACTTTATCAAAAGCTTATATAAAAGCTAGTTATTACAAGGTTATAAACGTACTACGATCTTAAGATGTCTAAAACTTGCAGCGGATGTTGTAATAAAATACTTTCTAATTACATGGAGTGCTCGATATGCAAGGAGGCATTCGACTAGGCCTGCGTGAGTATTACCGAGGCCAGTTTTGATAAGCTGTCACAAGACTATAAGGACACTTGGATCTGTCCGTCATGCTTCTCCTCCCGCCCAAAAGGTGGTACACTGACTCCAGTACATACACTTAGCTTGAATGATACCTTCACCTCAAGCGGCGCTCAAATGATGGGTCAGAGAATGCACTTGTGGTGCAAGAAATTTGTCAACTACGACAGGAAATGACGAAGCAAAACATTGATTTAGGTACTAAAATAGTTGCTCTGTCCGCTACTTTCGAACAAAGAATCAGTGGTTTCGAGAAAAAGCTTCAAGTGAAGGATGATGAAATCGACGATCCCGGAAACAGAGAATGAAAACTTGTACCACAATGCCCATGTCGCTGCGAAAAAGATAGGCGTAGACCTTATGGAAAGTGACTTGGATGAGGTCACCCGCGTTGTCCCCTGACGTCCAGCTTCAACTTCAGGAGATAGACCGCGTCTTATTGTACTGAGATTTACTCGCCGCACCAAGCACGCCGAGATCATCAAGGCTGCATAGAGCCGCCGTAATCAGATCACAGCAGACATAGTGCCGGGCTCTTCGAATGCTTTATATATCAATGAGCGTTTGACCAAAACAAATCGGTTGTTGTTTCGCGAAGCGCGCCTCCGCAGCAGAGAGCACGGGTTCCGGTATTGCTGGGTCCGCGACGGCGCCATTTACGTGCGCCGAGCCGACAAAGCGCCTGCTTTGCACATCCGTAGCGTTGAGGACCTTGAGCTGCGTGTGGGACCTCCACCTTCAACTGAAACTGCAAAATAAAAATAATATTGTTTCGCTACTCCTGACATTTCTTTATCCGTTTCTGTTCTCCGGGCTGGAAATTTTGGATCTTATTAGGATTTATAATCCCACTCACCAATATGTAATAATAAAACTAAAGTGTACTAGTTGTCTTACTTGCGTCCCCAGGGACCTTATTCTGTATTGCTACTCGGCCTCGTAACGCGATGCGTTAAGATATCTGCGTAGAATTGTTTGTGCATGTTCGAGAATTGCCGTACTTTTCCGAACGATTCCACAGCGAGACGCGTTACGCGTGTGACTGTTCATAGAGAATAATGGCCCTGGTTATTCATTGGTTGGCTTTTAAAGGGTTGCATATTGGTTATCCCTGTACTTGGAAAAATATGCCATATTCTAATTTACATGGTCGCACTTTACCGATTGGATAGCTGTATAAGTTGTAGACTTGTTTTGCAGGGGGAGAATTGTCTACTGAATGTCTTGTATTGCAATATTATGAAACTATGTAGTTTATATTCTGCAATGTCAAGGTAAATATGTATTGTTACTAACCTCACATCACAAAGCTGTAACACTATATTGCACCTGTTCGAGTACAAAATAACGTATGTCGTACGTATGTCGTCTTGCTTATTTACCGGCATATCGTACAAAAAGAATGTAATATGTATTATTTTAAATAGTTTTTGTTATCGACTAACGTCTTTGGGGTTTGTTCAGTTGTATTTTGGTTATCGCTCGCAACTTCACAGCTTGAGTGACATTGCTACTCGTGCGACAACTGCGTGGTATTTATTATTGCTTCGCTTTATTTTCGAAACTTTTATAAGCGTAGGTCAAGTACGGATAGAATACGACGAGTTTGCTCCATACAAGTATCGTGTGCGAGCACCGCCATGTTCGTTCAAACTATTCAGCATTATTGTGAACGCAATTAAATTGTATACCATGTACCCCTACACAAACTACCAGTTACCTATAGAAATATTCTGCCTGACACTCAATTCGTCTCAGCTCAAATTATCTCAAGCATGTAACATAAATCACATTAATGATGTGTCTTGACGTAATTAGTGAAATAGATAACTCATTTAATATTGAGTGCCAGGCCAAAGACATCCTTGAAGACTGTAGGGAAGTACTAACAGACGTATACAACATTAAAATCTTAACCCAGAATATTCGGAGTATACACAAAAATTTCACTTCCTTTTGTGTGGCTCTGAAGGCTTAATACAACCTATGATGTAATCTTGTTGACGAAGTGTTGGTTGGGTCTGAACGACACAATTGGCCAACTACCAGGTTACTGTGCATACAAAACTGCTAGAAATCTGAACCGCTGTGGCGGTGTTGTAGCATTTGTGAATGACTGTTGGAATGCAACAGTATATGAGCCTCCCCTTGGAAATGCAGAAAGCCTGGTTGTCCAGTTGTCAAATGATACTTCACTACTAGCTATCTACCGTTCTCCCTCTTTCAGAGACATTGGTAATTTTACTTCATCTCTTGACAAAACTTTAATATCTCTAAAAAACTTTTCTACCGTGATTTTACAATAAATACGACTTAAATATAAATATTTTAACGACTTCTGACAGTGATAGCATTGATTATGAGTGCCTCATGGCTGAACACGGTTTTTTACCGGCGATTACTAAGCCAACGAGAAACGATTCATGCTTAGATCATATATACGTAAAGTGTAAAACACAACAAGTTGTTGGCCTTGTGTGTGATGGAGCTGTAACTGATCACAGAACGGTGATGCTAGGTATGATACGAGACTCTCTTAAAAATATCAGAAAGCCCCTAAATCGTATCATATCTGTCACAAGTATAGAATCAGTTGCAAAAGAGCTTTCAGAAACTGACTGGTCTGCCATTACCACCACACAAGATGTTGACTCTGCAGTAGATCGGTTTCACTCTATTATTAGCAAAGCTGTTTCTAATCATACCAAAGATAAGATAATACCTCGTTCTAAAATCATCTTAAAGCCATGGATTACTACGGGACTCATGGATGGATTAGACGTGATAAGCTTCATCTCGATGTTAGAAAGCATCCTAATGACAAAAGGCTAAAGCAGAAATACATACTTTACCGTAATGTGTTCACCAATCTGTTACACAATCTTAAACAAAACTATTAAAATTCTGATCTTTGTAAAAACAAACGCAATCCTAAAAAACTCTGGCAGTCCATCAGGAAAATTAGCGATTCACCGATCCCTTTAAATACATCTTCTAACTTAATTTCTGATAAAACATCACCAGAAAAAGTATTAAACGCCTGTAACAAATATTTCTCGAGTGTTGGTACTAATCTGGCTAAACTGCTCCTAACCAAACTTCAAAAAAGCCCTGAATCCTTAGTTTTCGAATTAAAGTTAGGTGAAGATGTACCACAGAGCTTTTTTAGACAACCTACTGACATTAATGAAATAAACAAGCTAATATCAAAATTAAAAAATTATAGTGCCCCTGGAAAGGATGGGTTTGGTGTCAGACTTATTAAAGGAATAATACGCGCTATTATTGATCCTCTCACTCACATATTCAATCTTAGTTTAGCCACTGGATTGTTCACCAATACCTGGAAACAAGCTGTGGTCATTCCTATTCAAAAAAAAGATCCTACTAACTTAACTGAAAATTACAGGCCCATATCTCTTCTAGGTATATTTTCGATACTACTAGAAAAAATAGTAAACAAGCGGCTAATAGACTACTTAGATAAATTAAAAAAAAATTTTTGCCCACTGCCACTAAAATTGCTCTTGCGCAGTCACTTCTGCTCCCAATCTTAGACTATGCCGATGCCTGCTATCTAGATCTTACTGAGGACCAGCTAAACAAACTTGAGCGTCTTCAAAACTTCTGCATTCGATTTATATTTGGTTTGCGCAAATATGATCATGTCTCTGAATTTCGCACTAAGCTCAAGTGGCTTCCAATACGCCTCCGCCGGAATGCTCATATACTCTCTATTCTTTATACAGTTTTGTTTAATCCCTCCTCCCCGCGATATCTTATGGAACGTTTTAATTTCCTGTCTGATTCTAACAAGTTGTCACTCAGGTCATCAGAAAATTTAGCTTTGATGATCCCTCTACATAGAAGCTCTTTTTATGGCAGTTCATTTACCATCCAAGCAGTTCGCCTATGGAACGCTCTGCCAGTTACTATAAGGCGAGCCCAGTCACTCCCTGTTTTTAAACTTCAAGTAAAGAAGTTTTATCTCTCTAATTAATATCACTTCTTGCTATTTTGTTGTTATTCTGTTGTGGTTTCACTGTATATTATTTTTATTATGTTTTTATATGTTTTGTAAATGTATATGTAGTAAATGTAATTTATTATAATGTATATACTATGTATATGGATATATATTTATATATGTATATATATATATATATATTTATATATATACATATATATATATATACATATATATATTTATATATGGATATATATTTATATATGTATATATATATACATATATATATATATTTATATATGGATATATATTTATATATGTATATATTATATTATATATATACATATATATATTATTTTTATTATGTTTGCATATATTTTGTAAATGTATATGTAGTAAATGTAAATTTATTATAATGTATATACTATGTATATGGATATATATTTCATATATGTATATATATGTGTATATATAAATATATATATGCTATATATATATATATATATATATATATATATATATACATATATAAAATATATATCCATATATAAATATATATATGTAATATATATCCATATATAAATATATATATGTATATATATATATATATATATATATATATATACATATATAAATATATATCCATATACATAGTATATACATTATAATAAATTACATTTACTACATATACATTTACAAAATATATGCAAACATAATAAAAATAATATACAGTGAAACCACAACAGAATAACAACAAAATAGCAAGAAGTGATATTAATTAGAGAGATAAAACTTCTTTACTTGAAGTTGTTGTTGTCTGTTTTTAAAACAGGGAGTGACTGGGCTCGCCTTATAGTAACTGGCAGAGCGTTCCATAGGCGAACTGCTTGGATGGTAAATGAACTGCCATAAAAAGAGCTTCTATGTAGAGGGATCATCAAAGCTAAATTTTCTGATGACCTGAGTGACAACTTGTTAGAATCAGACAGGAAATTAAAACGTTCCATAAGATATCGCGGGGAGGAGGGATTAAACAAAACTGTATAAAGAATAGAGAGTATATGAGCATTCCGGCGGAGGCGTATTGGAAGCCACTTGAGCTTAGTGCGAAATTCAGAGACATGATCATATTTGCGCAAACCAAATATAAATCGAATGCAGAAGTTTTGAAGACGCTCAAGTTTGTTTAGCTGGTCCTCAGTAAGATCTAGATAGCAGGCATCGGCATAGTCTAAGATTGGGAGCAGAAGTGACTGCGCAAGAGCAATTTTAGTGGCAGTGGGCAAATTTTTTTTTTTAATTTATCTAAGTAGTCTATTAGCCGCTTGTTTACTATTTTTTCTAGTAGTTTCGAAAATATACCTAGAAAAGATATGGGCCTGTAATTTTCAGTTAAGTTAGTAGGATCTTTTTTTTGAATAGGAATGACCACAGCTTGTTTCCAGGTATTGGTGAACAATCCAGTGGCTAAACTAAGATTGAATATGTGAGTGAGAGGATCAATAATAGCGCGTATTATTCCTTTAATAAGTCTGACACCAAACCCATCCTTTCCAGGGGCACTATAATTTTTTAATTTTGATATTAGCTTGTTTATTTCATTAATGTCAGTAGGTTGCCTAAAAAAGCTCTGTGGTACATCTTCACCTAACTTTAATTCGAAAACTAAGGATTCAGGGCTTTTTTGAAGTTTGGTTAGGAGCAGTTTAGCCAGATTAGTACCAACACTCGAGAAATATTTGTTACAGGCGTTTAATACTTTTTCTGGTGATGTTTTATCAGAAATTAAGTTAGAAGATGTATTTAAAGGGATCGGTGAATCGCTAATTTTCCTGATGGACTGCCAGAGTTTTTTAGGATTGCGTTTGTTTTTACAAAGATCAGAATTTTAATAGTTTTGTTTAAGATTGTGTAACAGATTGGTGAACACATTACGGTAAAGTATGTATTTCTGCTTTAGCCTTTTGTCATTAGGATGCTTTCTAACATCGAGATGAAGCTTATCACGTCTAATCCATCCATGAGTCCCGTAGTAATCCATGGCTTTAAGATGATTTTAGAACGAGGTATTATCTTATCTTTGGTATGATTAGAAACAGCTTTGCTAATAATAGAGTGAAACCGATCTACTGCAGAGTCAACATCTTGTGTGGTGGTAATGGCAGACCAGTCAGTTTCTGAAAGCTCTTTTGCAACTGATTCTATACTTGTGACAGATATGATACGATTTAGGGGCTTTCTGATATTTTTAAGAGAGTCTCGTATCATACCTAGCATCACCGTTCTGTGATCAGTTACAGCTCCATCACACACAAGGCCAACAACTTGTTGTGTTTTACACTTTACGTATATATGATCTAAGCATGAATCGTTTCTCGTTGGCTTAGTAATCGCCGGTAAAAAACCGTGTTCAGCCATGAGGCACTCATAATCAATGCTATCACTGTCAGAAGTCGTTAAAATATTTATATTTAAGTCGTATTTATTGTAAAATCACGGTAGAAAAGTTTTTTAGAGATATTAAAGTTTTGTCAAGAGATGAAGTAAAATTACCAATGTCTCTGAAAGAGGGAGAACGGTAGATAGCTAGTAGTGAAGTATCATTTGACAACTGGACAACCAGGCTTTCTGCATTTCCAAGGGGAGGCTCATATACTGTTGCATTCCAACAGTCATTCACAAATGCTACAACACCGCCACAGCGGTTCAGATTTCTAGCAGTTTTGTATGCACAGTAACCTGGTAGTTGGCCAATTGTGTCGTTCAGACCCAACCAACACTTCGTCAACAAGATTACATCATAGGTTGTATTAAGCCTTCAGAGCCACACAAAAGGAAGTGAAATTTTTGTGTATACTCCGAATATTCTGGGTTAAGATTTTAATGTTGTATACGTCTGTTAGTACTTCCCTACAGTCTTCAAGGATGTCTTTGGCCTGGCACTCAATATTAAATGAGTTATCTATTTCACTAATTACGTCAAGACACATCATTAATGTGATTTATGTTACATGCTTGAGATAATTTGAGCTGAGACGAATTGAGTGTCAGGCAGAATATTTCTATAGGTAACTGGTAGTTTGTGTAGGGGTACATGGTATACAATTTAATTGCGTTCACAATAATGCTGAATAGTTTGAACGAACATGGCGGTGCTCGCACACGATACTTGTATGGAGCAAACTCGTCGTATTCTATCCGTACTTGACCTACGCTTATAAAAGTTTCGAAAATAAAGCGAAGCAATAATAAATACTACGCAGTTGTCGCACGAGTAGCAATGTCACTCAAGCTGTGAAGTTGCGAGCGATAACCAAAATACAACTGAACAAACCCCAAAGACGTTAGTCGATAACAAAAACTATTTAAAATAATACATATTACATTCTTTTTGTACGATATGCCGGTAAATAAGCAAGACGACATACGTACGACATACGTTATTTTGTACTCGAACAGGTGCAATATAGTGTTACAGCTTTGTGATGTGAGGTTAGTAACAATACATATTTACCTTGACATTGCAGAATATAAACTACATAGTTTCATAATATTGCAATACAAGACATTCAGTAGACAATTCTCCCCCTGCAAAACAAGTCTACAACTTATACAGCTATCCAATCGGTAAAGTGCGACCATGTAAATTAGAATATGGCATATTTTTCCAAGTACAGGGATAACCAATATGCAACCCTTTAAAAGCCAACCAATGAATAACCAGGGCCATTATTCTCTATGAACAGTCACACGCGTAACGCGTCTCGCTGTGGAATCGTTCGGAAAAGTACGGCAATTCTCGAACATGCACAAACAATTCTACGCAGATATCTTAACGCATCGCGTTACGAGGCCGAGTAGCAATACAGAATAAGGTCCCTGGGGACGCAAGTAAGACAACTAGTACACTTTAGTTTTATTATTACATATTGGTGAGTGGGATTATAAATCCTAATAAGATCCAAAATTTCCAGCCCGGAGAACAGAAACGGATAAAGAAATGTCAGGAGTAGCGAAACAATATTATTTTTATTTTGCAGTTTCAGTTGAAGGTGGAGGTCCCACACGCAGCTCAAGGTCCTCAACGCTACGGATGTGCAAAGCAGGCGCTTTGTCGGCTCGGCGCACGTAAATGGCGCCGTCGCGGACCCAGCAATACCGGAACCCGTGCTCTCTGCTGCGGAGGCGCGCTTCGCGAAACAACAACCGATTTGTTTTGGTCAAACGCTCATTGATATATAAAGCATTCGAAGAGCCCGGCACTATGTCTGCTGTGGTCTGATTACGGCGGCTCTATGCAGCCTTGATGATCTCGGCGTGCTTGGTGCGGCGAGTAAATCTCAGTACAATAAGACGCGGTCTATCTCCTGAAGTTGAAGCTGGACGTCAGGGGACAACGCGGGTGACCTCATCCAAGTCACTTTCCATAAGGTCTACGCCTATCTTTTTCGCAGCGACATGGGCAATGTGTTTGTATATATTTTGTAAATGTATATGTAGTAAATGTAATTTATTATAATGTATATACTATGTATATGGATATATATTTATATATGTATATATATATCTATATATATATATATATATATATATATATATATATATATATATATATATATATACTGTACTATATATTTACATATTTATGTGTAGGTATATTGGAATATATGTGTATATATGTTTATTCATTGTATTCAGTTTTTATTATTTATTTGTTATATTATAATGCACCACCGCCTTTGCCGTATATTAATTCCTTTCCATCCAAAGGTTGTCTGGAAGAGATCGCTTTTTAGCGATAAGACCGCCCATTGTCCCATTTATTTTGTATAAATGTTTTAGTTATTATTGTATTTTTTGTTCTATGTGGTGTACAATAAAGAGTTATCTATCTATCTATCTATCTATAAATACAAACTTCTCTCTGATAAGCAGTTTGGTTTTAGGGCGCAAAAGTCTACGGAAGATGCTGTTAGTTCTTTGAAGTCAGTGCTAGTTTAGAGGGTGGCTGCAAATGTATCGGAGTGTTTCTGGATCTCGCTAAAGCATTTGATACAGTTTCAATGCCATTACTTCTAAAAAAAAAAAAACACAACGGAATACGAGGTCAAGCTTTAAGTTGGTTCTGCAGCTATCTTGCCAACAGAGACGTCAATGCATTAGGGTGGGTGAACATGTCAGTTCTGAGCTGCCTGTTGATTACGGCGTTCCGCAGGGTAGCGTCTTGGGCCCGACGTTATTTATTATATGTATATGAACGACATCCATCGAATCATAAATAATACTACTGACACGACCAATCTTATATGTTACGCCGATGACACTGTTGCTCTATTTTCCGGTAATTCATGGAGTGCTGATCTGAATGCCGCTGAGACTGGTATGAGACGGATTAAAGGTTGGCTTGAACATAATCTTTTGACACTGAACGCTAAGAAAACCAACTATATCTGCTTTCATAGTACAAAAAAGTCTGAGCCTAAGTCACCAACGAGCCTTAAAATTCATTCTTCTATTTGCATCCATACCCCATGTAATTGTGATTTTATCAATAGAGTTGACAGTACTCGTTATCTTGGCGTTGAGATAGACCAAAATCTTTCCTTCAAAGCGCATATAGCCTGCACAACAAAGCGTGTCAGGAAAATTGTATATGTGATGAAATTGCTACGCAATTCGGCAGACCCATGGACATTGCAGCTAGTGTATACTGCCCTGTGCGAGTCCATCCTCGGTTACTGTTCCACCATATGGGGAGGATCCGGGATCACAGCAATGCTAGGACTAGAACGAGCACAACGTTGGGTAATAAAAACAATGCTAAAAAAGCTGATAAGGTATCCCACAAAACTGCTTTATGCTGAAGCCAAACTATTAAATGTTCGCCAACTTTACATCCTCCGGGCTTTCGCTAGGCATTACTCCTCAACTCTTAACTGCAGGTATTATTGGTCTCTTCTTAATCGCAGAATCTTCAAAACGCGGCGTGTCTTCGTCAGAACTAGGCATGCTCAACGACTACCACACTTCATGCTTCCTTTCATCTACAATAAAATACTCAAAATACTTGATGTTAAAACATGCACAGTCAACCAAGCTAAGCGTATTGTTCTCAAGTGGCTTTTGAATATGTCATATGATAATACTGAACAATTTCTAAAAATCATATCATAACAGATAATTGCAAATTTTATTTCATATAGTTAATATGCCTCCATCTAACATTGTACCTTCTAACCAACTTCTACGACTCACTTTATGTGCCTACTAACGTTCTATTTGTAAACATAATTTTAGTTTTGTTTTATTTTATTGCTCTTGTCATCGTTGTTAATTTATATTCTGTTAACTTGGCTTTAAGGCCCCCACGAGACAGGCCTAGTGTGGGGACCACCAGTAATTGTTTATGCTACTGTGTTTACCTTATGAAATAAATAATGTAATCTAATCTAATCTAATCTTAGAATTAATTCTCTGAGAAATAAAAAACGACACGGTAATTCTAATTGGAGATATTAACATAGACATTCGACGGGAAACAAGCGACAGAAGAGCCGAACAGTATCTTGAACTAACTTCACACTATGGACTTACACATGGTCACACTTGCTTGGATCATGCTCTGATCAAAAGTGGTTACCCTGCTAGAGTAGTAGTCTGTAGTGCCAGAATAACAGATCATGATACAGTCATTACTGGTATAGACAAAATACTGACTAACTTGCCCACAGAGGAGTTTAAGACAATTACTAAATTAAACTATGATGAAATTGTGCGGACTATTAATTCAACTGTTTGGACTAAGATATTTGAAACTGTGGTTTCAAATATCTTAGTCGACCTGGCTTAGGTAGGAGGATGACCTGGCTTTTGAGAAATTTATTCATTCTATTTCTAGCACGATAGATAGTAATAAAACTAATATTACAGTTCCTAATTCAAAATCTATTCGTAAACCATGGATTACTAAAGGTCTACTTAAATGTATAGAATGAAGAGATATATTACTATACGGGCTAAAAAGAAGATTATTGATAGGAAACTGCAAATAGAATACAAGAACTGCAGGATTCTTTATAACAATTTACTACAAAATTTTAAAAATGCTCATGATCGATCTAAATTATTAAATTCAAAAGACCTGGAAAGCTGTTAAAGAAATTTGGAACATAGGTTGTAACAAAACTCCAAGCTCTGCTCTTCTCAAAAGCTCTTCTACACCTTATCAGTCTTTAAAAAATGCAATTATTTTTTTTTACTTCGGTAGGAGACTCCTTAGCAAACACTATTTTGACATCTCTTAATGTGACGGAAGAAGATCTTACCAATGCTATCGTAGTTAATAATATTTCCGCAGATAAATCACTATTTCTTGGTCCCACAGACGAAATGGAAATTTCCAAAATAATAGATGGTCTTAAAAATGGATCGGCCGCAGGATACGATGGAATAAACAACGATTTACTCAAAAAATGCAAGCACGCTGTATTAGCGCCCTTGACACACCTTTGCAATCTAAGTATATCCACTGGTACTGTACCAGATTGTCTCAAAACTGCAAATGTTGTACCGATACTAAAGGCTGGGGATCCACTTGTCTTTGGCAACTATAGGCCGATAACTTTGCTGACATCTATATCGAAAATTCTTGAAAATATTGTCAACAAGCGACTTCTCTCTTTTTTTGGAAAATAACGGTATTTTGGCTGAGAATCAGTTTGGCTTTCGCAATGGCAGGTCGACGGAGGATGCAGTTGTAAGCATGGTTGACTATCTTGCAGAAAAAATGGACTCAGGCGAGAAGTGCATCGGCGTCTTTCTCGACCTTGCCAAAGCTTTGACACTGTTTCTAGGCCAATCTTACTGAAAAAAATGGAATCGCTTGGGATTCGTAGTTTGGCACTTCAATGGTTCACATCATACTTTATAAACCGTACACAAAGAGTTATTATTGGTAATCAAAGCAGTAGCCTTTCAAGAGTCACTTTTGGGGTCCCACAAGGTAGTGTCCTCGCTCCTTATTCTTAATTTACATCAATGACTTGTGTAAGCTGAATATGCTCCAAACTAAAACTCTCGCTTTCGCTGATGATACAGATACTCATCTTCCATGGGAAGACTTGGGAAAGCGAGTAGAATTGCCCAAGCCGGCATGGTTAAAGTTTCTGATTGGCTACAAAACAACTTACTAACGTTAAATACCACGAAAACCAAATTTCTGACATTTAGTATTTCGCAACGCACGGCACCGAGAAATCCAATAGTTATTACAATACATAACTGTAATAATGTTGGCAAGTGTGATTGTAAATGTTTGGAACAGGTTTCATGGCTCAAATATTTAGGTATAGTACTTGACAATCGTCTCTGCTGGAAGAGACAAATTAACATGCTGAATGGAAGAGTTAGGAAACTCAAGTACATATTTAAGCGCCTGGGTTCTGTCGGTGATAAAGCCACAATAATAGAAAGACAAAGAGCTGTGTAAACGCCTAGTTTACACAGCTCTTTGTCTTTCTATTTTATCTTATTGCTCTGTCGTATGGGGTGTTGACTATGGAGTACATTTAATAATAAAGCTAGAGCGTGCACAAAGTGCTATTTTAAAAATAGCTTTTCCGGAATCCAGCTGGTTCGGGAGGCTGAAATTCGTCAAACCTACGAGCGAGACGGTTTGTAACTACTCTCGAAAATAGCTTATAGACGTGGCTCAGCAGCGAAATGGGCCTATAATTGTTCAAAAAGGTTTTATCACCTTTTTTAATGAACAAACCCACTACGCTCCTGTGCCACGCCTCTGGCGTACTATCTTCGAGGATGACGGAGTTAAACAGCTTCTGAAGGACTTTAAATACCGGTGTTCCGCCCGCTTTCAGTAGCTCTGTCGTTATTCCGTCCTCCCCTGGTGCCTTGTTGCTCTTAAGCTGTTTCAGAGCCATTCTGAGCTCGTATAGGCTGAGGTCTGGGATATATTTGGTATAATGTCGGGTCAAACGGGCTCTTGCATCGCTAGTCCTGCTAGGAGGACTACGCGATGAGGTGTATAATTCTCCATAGAACTTCTCGAGCTCACTTAAAATCTCTGGCTTCGACGAAACGATGCTGCCACGGTTGGTTTTCAGCTTCGTCAACAGGCTTTGCCCAATAGACAGATCTCTTGCGAACACTTTGGAGTCCTTGTTCCGCTCTATTGCGTTCTTAATACAAGTAGTATTATAGGAACGCAAATCGTGTCACATTGACTTGGAGATCTGTTTATAAAGCAAGCTGTAACTCGACATATCCACTGAAGACTGCAGCTTCATCTCGCCTCGTTCTGCCATAAGTTTGAGTGTATGCTCAGAGAGTTTCTGTGTTATTTTTTTGCGGGGGTCTTAAAGAACTCCAACCCGACCGCGTGGACAATTTCCACCAGCCCGTTATTTAGTTAGTCCACTGTATCGCATTCGGTAAGGATTTGGAAGCGATTTTGAAGCTCAAACTGAAAGCTCTCGGGATTTCGGATATGGGCAGGACTTAGGCGAAGAGTAGATCTCATCAAACGAGACCTCTCCAGCTTTACGTTGATACTCAATGAGCCTCTTACCATGCGGTGATCACTACTGGTCTTAACCCTGTTGATCACAGAGACATCATTGAATATATGCTTATTGGTCGTCAAAATGAAATCTATCTCGTGCTTATGACCGCCGGGTTGCAGCCACGTCCATTTCCTGGACGGGCGCTTCTTGAAAAATGAGTTCATCGTTCTTCTCCATGATGTCGGCCAACTTTGGTTCCACTGTCCAAATCCAAAGTTCCCCACTCTCAGTTCATCGCCGTTCCTCATGCCCAGCCGTGAGTTGAAGTCCCCCATCACCACTGTGAAGTGTGTTTTCAAGGCATGTATGGCATTAGAAATGTCGTCATACATAGCCTCCACTTCATCGTCCGGGCGTTTCGAGTGTGGAGCGTACACCTGTATGACCTTCAACGAATACCGTTCGGTAATTCTGAGTATAAAGTATACCACCCTGCTCGAAACGCTTTCGATCTTCACAATATTGTTGACGTGGACGACTTGTGGATGCGAGAAACCCGACACTATGTTGGGACTGCTGGTCGCCCTCCCGGTACGGTAATAGATTAAGTTGCCTGAATTGAGGGTCATCGTATCCTCTCCCTCCCTTCGGACTTCTGATAACCCTATAATACCCTCTGCCAGTGCCACTTACCACTTCTTCCAGCTCTATCAACTTCTCATCGGTCCTCAAGGTGCGTGCGTTATAAGTTGCCAGGTTGAGAGATCGTGGGGGTTGGTAGCTGGGTATCTGCCGGGGATTCTTAGCACCCCCTGCTCCGCCGTTACCATGGCTGCTACCGGTGCCAGGAATAATGGAGCCGCCGGGGACTGGGGGCCGTCTTTTTGGTGTGTCTATCATATGAGGGGGGGAGGGGGGTTGGCCATAGTCACCACGCTTGGCAGGCGGATTGGTGACCGCAGTGTAGCAAATATGTGCTCGGAGGACGCTGCTGCCCACCTTCCGGTGTGTAATCCCTTAGTCGCCTCTTACGACATCCACGGGAGGATTTGGACGGGTCTTATTCTAAGCCGAGACCACCACGTCAATGACCATAACAAACATGGAATAACAATTTTCATGGGCAGTGTTATTTTTTCAACATCCAAGTTAACAATGAAAGGCTTATACTGTTGTAAATCAATTGAACTTATAGAAAAATTGTTAGTAATTACCTAATCTGATTCATAATTAATAGCCTCAGTGACTCCATTCACCACCATCTCCAATTGTAAGTTGAAGATAGTGGAATTTCTGCGCAGATTCGGGCATACCTTTCTTAAACGTCCTTTCTGATTGCAAACATAAACTTTGAATCGGCATTTGGCTACTTTATGCCTCCTGCCACACGTTTTACACACGTTCGAAGACATCTGTAGGGTTTTCTGATATCTAACTGCACCACCTTGTGAGCTGCCACCAAACGCCATTTGTGGCTTCCGCCTGACGTCGTCGCTGCCAGTCAATTCAGTTTTCCCCGTTTTAGTGCGCTCCTGTTATGCCGGTGATAACTGAAGTACCAATGTTGTTTCCGCATTACTATTTACATTGTGACATTGAACTAATCAGCGTCAGTTGCAGCAGTCTCCATAGTGATAGCAAGCTTGAAAGCTGTTTCAAAACTCACATCCTCTTCTGCGAACAATCATTGACGTATCGCGTCACTTGTCAATCCACAAACAAATTGATCACGGATGTTCTCTATTAAACCACCCGCACTGAGTCTAAAAATTTTTGATAGATTTTTGAGCTCTGCGATACTTTCATCAGTCCGTTGAATCCGCCGACGAAAATTAAACCGCTCTACCAATAAGCCAGGCACTGGCTGCAAATGTTTTTTCATGATCAATATGAGCTTAGTGTAACTCTTCTTTGATGATTTATTCGGCGTACAAAGATTAACCATCAACTTGTACGCTTCACCCCCAACGACTGTAATTAAAGTCGCTACTTTGAACGCCTCATTTACATTGTTCGCGATGAAATACTGATCCATCCGATCAACATATAGTTCCCAGTTTTCCTTACGGACACCGAACGGCCCTACTTTTCCGATCGACATCTTGACCTTAAAATAATCCGAAAATTCACTCACGCGTGATTATATAAGTTCCTCGTCGCTAGTTGATATATATAAACCTACCAGTATGTTCTACTCTCAAATACTTCAGGATCTTGGAGAATCCGCAAAAGCATGGAAACCATGTCTTTCAGCTTACATATTTATTGACAGACAGAAGATAAAACAAAAGTGTACGCATCTAGCAAAAATAATAACTACAACAGAGGTTTCTATACATCACACAAACAAAAAGACATACGTTCGAAATCTAAAACCTGGACCCTATTTCATAAAGCAAGAAATCATAATAAAACTACAAATGTCAGTGAAATACGCCAAACCTGCGTTTCATATAACAAAAAAGCACGACATTTCGATAGTTTGTCTGACATTTGTCGGTTTATGAAATAGGGCCCTGACTACAATCGGATAATTATCAGGTGCATGGAAGCAAAGCCGCGAGCAACAGCTAACCATAGATATATGTGAAATTTGCTAATTAAAACCTTGCGTATGATACCCATCAAGGCATATTTTTTTTAGTTCCTTACTTTGTGTCCTCTAGAGGGCGTCATTTAATATGACGTCACATAGTTTAACCACGGAAAAGAACAATGGCGAACTCACATACATGTCTTTATGTCAGTAAAATGCACGACGTCTTTACACAAAAAATATAAAGTAGGTGGAATATTTTTAGACTTCAGTGCAGCTTTTGACACAATTAATCATGAGATACTTTTGCAAAAGTTGGAGCACTATGGTTCTATTCCATAGTGCTCCAACTGTTCCACAGCTCCACTGTGGTATGTATTCGACGCTCAAACTCTTTCATTCGTATTTATGTAATAGGAAACAAATCTTTGAAATTAAAACGATTCAACAAGAAGTTGAAATTACCCATAGATCGAATATGTCTTTAATGAAAGTTGGCGTTCCACATGGCACCATTTTAGGTCCTTTACTATTTATAATTTTCACAAATGATTTGATTATGTTTATGAAAAAATTGAACCTGATATAAAATTGACAGTCTTTGCAGATGATACCAACGCCATAGTGTCTTCATATACAGTAGAGAATTTAAGTATTGAAATAAGTAAGGCAACGGCTTATTTTTAAAAATGGTTTGATATCAATGATTTAATTTTAAATACAAGCAAAACGAATCTTATGTTGTTTAAGACTAATGAAAAAAGAAAAAAGATAGACTTAATGTTAACTTCCATACTCAAATAGTCGAAACGGTAGAGATGGTTAAATTTCTAGGGATTCATATTAATTCCTTTCTTAATTGGAAAGATGAACTCAAGGCTATGGAATCGAGTATAAGCTCATGCTATGCAATAAGAAGTGTAAGAGACAAGCTTATCATAGAATGACTCAAACAGGTTTATTTTGCATTAGTAGAATCTAAGCTTCGCTACAGCATTATGTTCTGGGGTAATAGTTCTGGTTATAATATGCAAGCTGCATTTATCATTCAAAAGCGAGCAATCAGAACCATGGTACGTATTTCCAAGACGGAATCTTGCAGACAATATTTTTAACAGCTAGGAATACTAACTGCTCCCAGTCTATATATATTACTAGTTTTCCCGCCCGCGACTTCGTACGCGCGTACACTGTTTATCGCGAAAAAAAGCATCCTATTTTCTTCTAGGATATTAAAAACCAATGCAAAAGTAGGTGCTCCAATGCTCTTGATGTTTTTTGACAGACTTGTTATTTCGTTTCCATGGCAACCATATACCATTCTTTGATGACAACCGTTCCTTACAGTGAGTAATCTACATTTTCCAGTTTTCCAGTGGGAACTTTCAACTTTCCGGGATAAAAAGTATTCTATGTTTTATTTCAGGGTATAAGCTATCTCCATACTAAATTTCATCAAAATCCGTCTAGCCGTTATTGCGTAAAAGCTCCCTAAACAAACCAACAATCAAAGAAACAAACAAACAGACAACGTTTCACTTTTATATATTGGTATGGACCTACTATAACAAAGTTGGAATTTGAGTAGTTTTAAAAACAGTAGAATCTATAAATATATATCTAGATATATAAATATAGATCGCCCGAGGAAAAATAATTTTGCGTCCGAGTGATACACTCTACTTTTCATCCCCAAAGGCGAAATAAATAAAAGATGGTTTTAAATACTTTACAACTCATATTATTGATTTAAAAGGGTATTAAAAAGACTAAAAATAAACAACTTAAAATGAACTAGGTAACTACTTATACTAAACTAAAAAATAATTTTCACTTTGTACTTCTTTGATTTACGATCTACACAAAAATTAGAACACAATATCTAAAGAGTTATCTGAAGATGAATATGAAGATGGTCTGAAGGATGTAAACCAAAGAAGTGCAAATTGAAAATATTTTTTAGTTAAGGATAAGTAATTATCTAGTTTTGAATGTCATTATTGGTACTGGCCGCCATCATGTGAAGGTTGCTTATTTGGGTAATTCTTGAAAATACGTACATGTTTCCGAAAAACACTTTTTTTGCATTTTCCCATTCGATAAAATTGTTATAAGTTTTTAAATATTTTTCATACTTGGTGAAATACTTATAAAAAGTTTTATAAATATAAAAAGTATGCATACTTGGTTAAAATATTTATTTCAAAGTCGTCTTGTACTTTGATGCAGTTTATGTGTCCGTCAGTATATAGAATAATAAAAAATGTATCATGTCTAGCTACTGAAACATACTTACTTATTCAAATATATTATGGAAGTCATAATACGAGTAGATATAATATCGTACGTGCGAGAATTGTAGGTGACTTACTATATACACTACATATTTACATAATTAAGCACAATTGCATTCATACATCACCCAATAAATCATAAGCACATATAACTAATAACACCATAATAATATCAAATCGACAAGCAAAGCCGGGCGAAACCCGTAGTATGCAGTGGGCATTGTTCACTCCTATAGATGTGCTATAGCTACGCACCGCTCGGCCGTGCGATAACAATACGGCACGCGGTGGTTAGGGCTTCGCTGCCGGACTCGCCAGTCGACATCGAGCATTGGACGCGACGCCCGTGTTGCTTTCTGCACCACACGCGCGCACGCAGCTTACGTAATTCGTTGTTTGTGTGAATATCATATTCGTTGTTTCTCTTGTACCTTTCTGTCGCAGTCGGCTGCAACATTATGCGATGTAACTCTGTGACTCTTCGTCAATTATTTCCCTTCATTTAACACTTGTATAGCTGGTGTATAATATACTTTATTACTGTGAACTCCGGAGTTGCTTATTTCTTCACCTCCGCAATCACCACGAGTAGCAGCACACCTGAGCCCAATGAGATTTTACCAATAGAGACGTCATATCCATTATAAATTATAAAACACTAAAAACACGGCGAAATTGTACTATAGCTACTTACATAGAACTTATGCAACTATATTTATATTGAATTTTTGTAATTATGTATATTGAAGATATTTTGAAATTTTCTTTTGGAGGGTACTCTATATTCGATACTGAAGCCAAAACTAATTCTTTTTCATTTTTGTCTTTATGTCATCATGCAGCCGAAACTATTGGAAGAATTCAAATGAAACTTAGTATGATTTGAGTTCAAACTAAGAGATAGGACATAGGATACCTTACATCCCGAAAAATTGATGGGTTCTCGCAGGATAGGGGTTGAAACTTATTTAAAAGAACACGTACCACGCTGAAACTAATGGACGGGTTTGGATGCAACTTAGCACCTTTATATATAGTTTATATTATGGGTTAAAATTAAGGATACATTTTATCCCGAAAAAGTAAAGGGTTTTTGTGGGAAAGGGGTCAAAAGTTATGTTAATGTTGAAGTAATAAACAATATTTTATTAGAGGGTTCTCTATATTCGATACTGAAGCCAAAACAGTTCTTTTTTCATTTTTGTCTGTCTGATTATCTGTATTTTGACTGCGCATCGCGCTGAAACTACTGAATGAATTCAAATTAAACTTTGTATGATTTGATTTATTACTACGAGGTAGGACATTGAATACTTTTTATCCCGAAAAATTAAAGGATTTCTGCAAGATAGGGGTTGAAAGTTATTAAATAGAACACGTATCACGCTGAAACTACTGGATGGATTTTTTGATTCAAATTGACACAGTCATCTATCTATACTTATAATAAAGCAATAGGTACAAAAAAGGCTGTACTAAGAAGATAAATAAAAAAATAGTATTGGGTTAAAAAAGCTACTGAATAAGAATACATTTTTTTTTAATCGTGTTTTTCTGTCTGTTTGTCTGTATGTTTGTTTGTACACGCATCACGTAAAAACTACTGGACCGATTGCGATGCGGTTTTCATTGTTAGATAGCTTAGAGTTTGATTTAAAAACTGGTGTATCTGATATTTCAATTTGGTGAGTTTGAAGCCAAACAATTGATACAAATATTTTTGACTGCTGAAGAAATTTTGATCAAATGTTAGTTTATTGGTCCTGTAATAGCACATTATGGTACTTTGAACATAAAGAAAAGACCACGCGTGCGAAGCCGCGGGTACAGCTAGTTATACAATAAAATTGAACATTTCAAGCCGTTTTCAAATATATGTAACACAAATACAATACTCTAACCTAATTTAATACAAATAGGGTTGCAACTCCGCTAGACTCCCCGACTGAAGATCGTTAGCCATGGCCTTTACGGGTCGGAGCGCAGACTTACGATCGTCAGCTGTTGGTAAGCCCCAACATCCCCTAGCATCATACGAACTAACAACACTACGTGCCATTATAGCGTTCTCTCTGTAGCTCTTACACGTAACCCGCTACTTGTCACGTTCATGTAAGTGGCGAAGCGAGAGCATCGCAACAGTTGATTTAGAGTAAAATGAAATTTATTAATTTCCATTTTCAATACCGTAAACAGTTCTTAAAAATGAAAAGACACATCCTTTCTGCCTTTCACAGTCGTCCCAGTGTATGTAATTCGCTTTCTAAGCACACAAAATGGCATTTTTAATTATTTTTTCATGTTTCGGAAATCGTGTGTATTTACGTGTTGCGTCGTTGCCACTCTGTTTGGGACTAAACGACACAAGCTGATTAGCTTGTGTTTACTTCGCCACGCAGAGCGGAGTACAACGTATCTACCTTAATTTATATATAACATCATTGCCTGAGCCACCAAAATAATTGCTCTCCTGTTTTTTCGTTGTAGTAGCCTACATACTAATTATAATTCAGGAACACTGCAGTTTGGCAAAGAAGGTGACAGCACTCCGATAATATCGTACCCCAGCAACGACCTCGGTTCACTCACCTACTACCGTATCGAAGTATACGACAGTCAATCAGCAAAACTCCGTTACTGCCCTGCTGCTGTTGAAGGTATGTGATATAAACATATTTTATATTTTACACATTTTTCAGCACCCAAAGTAGTGAATAAGGCCACCTTTTTCCAATAAAATATATATTAGCATATCTAAATAAAACCGGATAAGTGCGAGTTATAATCGCGTAGAGTGCCGTACTTTAAATATATATTACTATTTTTCCCGCCCGCGATTTCGTCCACACGGACTATTGTTTATCGCGAAAAAATGCACCCTATGTTCTTCTAGAATATTATAAACCAATGCAAATGTAGGTATAGCACCATAGACATATATATTTACATATAGCACCAATGCTCTTGATGTTTTTTGACAGACTTGTTATTTAGTTTCCATGGCAACCGTTCTTTACAGCGAGTAATCAACATTTTCCAGTTTTTCCGTAATAAAATACAATTTTCTGGGATATTAAGTATCCTATGTTTTATTCTAGGGTATAAGCTATCTTCATTCCAAATTTAATAAAAATCCGTCCCGTCGTTATCTCGTGAAAGCTCCCCAAACAAACATACAGACAACGTTTCACTTTTATAATATACTAGCTTACCCGCCCGCGACTTCGTCCACGCGGACTACAGTATATCGCGAAAAAAGCATCCTACGTTATTCTAGGATATTAAAAACCAATGCAAAAGTAGACTTCCACTAGTACAAGTAGAAATTAGAAATTCATGGAATTTTCCGGGATTAAAAGTATCCTATGTTTTATTCTAGGGTCTAAGCTATCTCCATTCCAAATTTCATCAAAATTCGTTCAGCGGTTATCGCGTGATAGCTCCCCAAACAAACAAATAAACAAACAAACAAACAAACAAACAACAAACAGACAACGTTTCACTTTAATATATTGGTATGGTATGGAATGGTATTGGTACTTTTTTATATAAGTTTTGCTGTAATCTATAAGTACAGAATTCATTTATTATTTATTTAATATCCTGTGTTATTTTTTATTATTTGGCTTAGTTGTTTCGAAGATAAGGGGTGAGGAGGGGGAGGGGATGGCAGATAGACATAAAAACTAAGAAACTTTTATATAAGTCAAGTAATGTGTCTAATCGTAGGATCATAGCTCCTAAACGAATGGACCGCTATTGATGCAGTTTTTTATGTTAGAAAGTTGATGTGATTGAAATGCTTCTTAGCTGTCATGGGGGTCAGGGTCTAAATACATTTTTATTTGTGCTTGTTCATATTTATTTGTGAAGGTTAGACCTCTTTAATGAACGAAACATTAAATCGTGAATGTTTCCAGGGTCATCGTGTAAAGAAGGGTCATTTAGCGCCTCTCATCTCGTCTACACTCCGTACTATGGGTTGGACCAAGTGTCTCCCAACCACCACGTCGTACTGAAGGGTGACGATGGTCACTACGCGTACTTCAAGATACACTTTGCTGTACGAATGAAGGGATACGTGACTATCACCCTGTCGGAGAAAGCAAATTATGACCACTCCAATATTCGATGTGCACTAAGTAAGTATTTGCAGTAATAGTGTAATTACGTATAATATACGTAATTACACTATTACTAGAAACAATAACTGTAATTATTATTGTAGAATGTAGTTTGCAACCATATGTTGTTTGTGGATTACTTGCTTCGCCCCACGGCTTATCGCGCTCGTACAGTGTTGAAAAGTATCAGCAGTAAGTAGTGTATGTCATTCCAGGACCTAAAGTAGGTATCTAAATACAAACTAATGTTTCATCAAAATCTTTTCAGCCGTTACAGAGCTAAGTAATAACAAACATATTTACATACCAATACACATTCTAATTTATAATATTTGTAGCTCTAGGAGAAGGACTAGGATAACATTATTAACTAGTTGGTGCCCTGTGCAACGATTGCAAGCGGCCCGCGTGGTATTATACGTTTTGACATTGACTTAAAGTTTGACCTAAACTTGAATTTTACCTTGACCTTTGACTTTAACTTTGACTTTAACTTTGACTTTAACTTTGACTTTAACTTTGACTTTAACTTTGACTTTAACTTTGACTTTAACTTTGACTTTAACTTTGACTTTAACTTTGACTTTAACTTTGACTTTAACTTTGACTTTAACTTTTACTTTAACTTTGACTTTAACTTTGACTTTAACTTTAACTTTGACTTTAACTTTGACTTTAACTTTGACTTTAACTTTGACTTTAACTTTGACTTTAACTTTGACTTTAACTTTGGCTTTAACTTTAACTTTAACTTTGACTTTAACTTTGACTTTAACTTATACGTTGGTTTTATTTTAACTTAAACGTTGACTTTGATTTGATTTTGACTTTGACTTAAACTTTGACTTGAACTTTGACTTGAACTTTGACTTGAACTTTGACTTGAACTTTAACTTGAACTTGGACTTGAAATTTGACTTCAGCTTTGACTTGAAATTTGACCTTGGCTTAGACTTTGAACTTATATTATGACTTTGACTTTAACTTCTTATTTAACTTTGAAGCCTGGCTCAAAAATGTTAGAGGGTCTCGCACGGGCGATATCACGGCCTTCTGCTTCGCAAAAGCGACTGTTTGGTTCTCGGGAACTAATTAATTAAAGCTCAGCTTTCGGCTTCGCGGGCAATTAAACCTGACCTTAAGAACCGATCGATTAGGCCACCCAGAAAAAAAATGTTTAAAGCTTGGCCTACGGCCTCACAGAGGTATGAGCTCAGACTTCGAATTCACGAAGCATTATACTGTAGATCCGAAACTCTGCCTCTGGCCTCGCTACAGAGTCGTTAAGGAGAACTGGGAAATAATCGTTTGAAGCTCGGCCTACGGCTTCGGCTTCGCGGAGCATTAGACATTATTTAGATATATTATTAATCACCACATTATAACAAGGAATGTTAGATTAGGCATGTCTTACACAATAAGTACATCGTAACTTAAATTAAAATAACTAAAAGCTGTAGAGCTGAAGCTCGGCCTTCGGCCTCGCTACGGCAATGGTTTGGCTACTCGGGAGCTATTTGTTTGAAGCTCGGCCTGCGGCCTCGCAATCACCGTTACTATAGTCATTATTTTCATGTTTCTGGGAAGGTGTCATTTCTTTTAAATACTCGAAAATTACCCTAAAAGTTAAGAAAAAAAATGACACCTTGCAATGCTTATACTAACAACTACAACCCCTCTTTACAAGTCGAATCGCTCAGGTACAGCCAACTGCTCTGAAAATAGCTTTGAAAGTTATACAATTATCAATTTCTCAAAATGGCTGCCACAGTGTTTTTTTTTTATATTTAAAAATCTCATAGTTTAACCTAATTCTACACCATAATTATGGGCTATCATTTAACGTATAAAATGTTGCCATGTGACCTTTATCGTAGAACGAAGTAGGTTGTCAAATTCGAGTCTGACTCAAAAATACCAACTCCAATAACTCTCTGGGTTGCCAGCAAAATAAAAACAAATTAAACAAATATCATTAAAATAGCTTGTTAGGTATGTAATTATTGTCAACAGGGGTTGGAGTGGACGGTAATCGACGCACGAGATTGGACTTCAACGGGGCAACGGTTCATTACATTGACACTCCCGATATATTTTCCCCGACTCAATTCCGGAATTTTTATATCAAAATGGATGATGGTAAGAAGCACCGGTTGCACTTAGTCTTTAAATTTCACCAGTAAGTTATATAAAAGGTTCATTTATAATGTAACTGATTGTGTAAAAAGTAAAACAATAAGCAAATTAAAAATTGTGAACGGACACTACTCGCTAGCTTATGGACTAATCAGTGCGCAGTTTTGCGATTTCACGACATTTTTGAGCAATTTATATTGGAAACCTACTTATTGATCGGTCTAGTGATTATCACCACAAAAACAAGTTAAATAGAAGCTCGTCAAACAGGCGAGCAAGGCGGTAGGAGTCAGACCACCCCGACTTCCACGTGGTCCAACTAGTTACCCTCCCTGTGCAATTCCATACAAGGAGTTCCCGTTCGAATTGAGTGGGCCCCTTTACTTTTTCATGCTCTATTTTAGTCCTTGCGGTCGATGAGTCTCTGTGCTTTGAGCAAACAACCAACTCCGAGTTAGTTGTTTTTTCAAAGATTTTAAATGATCTTTGCAGTTAATTGACTTAGGGCCGACTTTTCAATTCTCAGATAAGCAATCAGTTAGCGTTTAATCGACTCATAGCTTAAGACTGAATTTTCAATCGACAAATAGGCTTTATTCGACGAACAACTCGCTTAACTGAAGAATAAATTTATTTGCCCGTTCCACTGCCAGACGACTACTGCTTATTCGGCTGTTGATCGACTGTTTATCGTCGATATTGAGACGTTGATGCCACTATCACAAGAAACAAATTTCGTAAAATATCACCACAGTATCAAGGAGGTTTAATACGCTTACTGGACATAGCACAAACATACATACTGAACATACCGTCGAAATAAATGTCAAACAAAACAATGACATTTGGGTGGTTTAAGGCAATTGATTATGCGCTCGCCCTGTGTTAAAGTAGGTATGTTATGTAAAATGCGGACTTTATTCTGGGTATGCTAGTCTGCACTTGATTATGCGCTCGTCCTGTATTTACATTCCATTGAGTTTATCTTGAATTCACGGATTAGATTCAGAAGTAAAATGCAGTTCCTGTAAACTCTGTTTTTTTTAAAGGTAGTTATTAAAATATGTTTTATGTATTTTAGTTAGGTAACTATTTATGACTTGAAATTGTTTTTTGGGTTCCGTACGTTAAAATAAAGAACGGAACCTTTATAGGATCACTCGTGTGCTGTCGTCTGTCTATCCTTCTGTCACAACAAATATGCTCCGAATCAACTAGGCTGATTAAGTTGAAATTTGGTACATAATATATGAATTTATGTGACTCAAACACGGACGTTTATACGGGCACGGAGTCGCTGCAAGACGCGCAAAGTATGCTGTCTAACCTATTTGATGCTTCTCGACGCATCGGTCTCATAATTAACCATAGATAAGACCAAGACCGACCGAGATGTTTTACGATCTTATTGAACTGGAACAGATTGCAGTCAATAGTGTACCTCTTGAAATTGTCCAACTATATGTTTATCTTGCGCAAATATTGAAATTAGATAAGTACAACTTTGAGACACAGAAACACAGAAACACTCTGAGCATACACTCAAACTAATGGCATAACGTGGCGAGATGAGGCTGCAGTCTTCGGTGGATATGTCGAGTTACAGCTTGCCTTATAAACAGATCTCTAAGTCAATGCGACACGATTTGCGTTCGTATAATACTACTTGAAACTAATGAGATTTTGAGTGAGCTCGATATGATCTATGGACAATTATACACCTCATCGCATAGTCCTTCTAGCACGACTAGCGATGAAAGAGCCCGTTTGCCCGACATTATACCGAAGATATCCCGGACGTCAGCTTATACGAGATCAGAATGACTCTCAAACAGCTTAAGAGCAACAAGGCACCAGGGGAGGACGGAATAACGACAGAGCTACTGAAAGCGGGTGGAACACCGGTACTTCAAGTCTTTCAGAAACTGTTTAACTCCGTAATCCTCTGGGGTACTACGCTAGAGGCGTGGCACAGGAGCATGTTGGTGTTGTTCTTCAAGAAAGGTGATAAAAGCCTCTTGAAGGATTATAGGCCAATTTCACTGCTGAGCCACGTCTATAAGCTGTTTTCGAGAATAGTTACAAACTGTCTCGCTCGTAGGTTCAGGAGACGTTATTTCTCCGAAACTGTGCACCTCTGCACTGGAAGATATATTCAAGCTTCTGAACTGAAACGGGTTTGGTGTTAACATCAATGGCAAATACATCACTCACCTTCAATTTGCTGATGATAAAGTCATCATGGCTGAAACACTGGAAGACCTAAGCACAATGCTCAGTGACCTCAATACAGTTTCCCAACAGGTGGGTCTACGAACAATCAAATGCCAAATGCCCATGCCGGTTTATGTTGGGAGCGATATAATCGAAGCTGTTGATCACTATGTCTACTTGGGTCAGACAATCCAACTGGGTAGATCCAACTTCAACAGAGAGGTCAACCGACGAATCCAACTCGGATGGGCAGCGTTCGAGAAATTACGCCATATCTTCTCATCACAGATACTGCAGAGCCTCAAGACGAAAGTTTTAAAATCAGTGCGTGTTGCCAATGATGACATACGGCACTGAGATGTGGTCGCTAACTATTGGTATCATACACAAGCTCAGAGCTGTGCAGCGCGCAATGGAGAGAGCTATGCTCGGCGTTTCACTACGTGATATAATCCGAAATGAGGAAATCCGTAGAAGAACGAAGGTTACCAACATAGCTCTCAAAGTTTGCAAGTTGAAGTGGCAATGGGCAGGCTATATAAGTCGCAGAACCGACAACCGTTGGGGAATAAAGGTTCTCGGATGGTGACCACAAACAAGCAAGTGAAGTGTGGAGAGACTCCCCCACACGATGGACCGACGAAATTGTAGCCATCGCAGGAAGTCGGTGGATGGAGGTGGCACAAGATCGCTTGTCAGGGCGCTTTTTGGGGGAGGCCTATGTTCAGCAGTGGAATTCTAAAGGCTGACATGATGATGATGATGATGATGATGATGATGAACTTTGAGAAGGCAGCCAACAGAAGAGTTCAGCTGATTTGGGTAGCATTCGCCAAGCTTCATCAAGTCGTCCATATCACAATGCCTGAAGACAAAAGTCTTTAATCAGTGCGTCCTACCAGTTATGACTTCCGGAGCCAAAACTTGGACAATCACGGTCAAACTAGTCTACAAATGTTAGGTAATGCCTGGCTGGTCTAGTGTCTAGAGACGTACGAAATCAAATGGTCACGGTTTTGAATCCTGCAAAGTGCAATCATTTGTGCGATGAGCAGTGGATATTTGTTTCCAAGTCATGGATGTAATTTTGGTATCTATGTATGTTTATCCATTATAGTATATTGCCAATAGTACAGGGTATCCTAGTTTGGGGCTAGGTAATTGGTGTGGAATTGTCAAAAATATATTAAACTATTTAATTGATAACTTAGACATGGCCGAAGGGTTTGTTTTTCTTATTACACGCTTGGAAAAAAATGTGACTAATATTTGTTCCGTTTTTAATATATGTAACAATATTCTACACCTTCAAAAAATTCTTTCTTATGTTGTATTTTTGCATTATTAAAACTTTGGTAATTTTAAAAAGTGATGTTGTTCTGTCTCAATGGTAATTATTTTATTATTTTTTTGGTTGTTTTCAAAATAACATTTTAAATATGAAGTCGATTATTATTTTTTGGAAAAATAATTTTATTTCTTGATTTTGAGTGGCCTAAGCAAACATCGGGAGGAATAAAATATGCTTAAGTAAATAATTATACTCGCTTTAGACTTGACGTTGGTAAATTAAAACCAAGAATGAATAACCTACATATAAAACCACTGAATCAGTTTTTACGAAAATCAGCTATGATTTGATTCCTTGATTTTATATTCCCTGGAATGGAATTCTTTAAAAAAAAAAGTTTAAAAGAAACTAAAAAACACGCTTTATATAGAAAACCAAACTAAAAAATAGAAAATAAATTTTAATAGTGTAAATAAGAAAAAAATGTTTTGTGTCAAAAAAATCGTGGGGTGCATGGGTCAATAGTTATAAATATTTCATTCACAGATATGAGAAGAAGGATTATCATTTCGATAATATCTTAAAAAGCAGCCCACGCTTTTTTTTATTTTATTTTTTCCTATTTACACTATTAACATTTATTTTCTATTTTTTAGTTTGGTTTTCTATGTAAAGCGTGTTTTTTAGTTTTTTTTAAACTATTATTTATTTTCTACTTTTTAGTTTGGTTTATTTATAAGAGCGTTTATTTTTTATTTATTTATTTTAAATTATTGCATTCGGTCTTTGACAGGTGTGCAAAATTTGAATGAAATCTGACCGTTTAAAGTGGGTCAAAATAGCGTCCAAAGCAGTCGGTTACAAACATACAAACATACAAGTGAAACTAATATAAAGCGTGTAAAATGGTTACAAATCTCGTAGATATGTGCCACTAAGACATGAAAACTCATCGAGTCGAGACCAATCAAATAAGTCTATACTCGAAGGGTTTCATCATTTTGTTGTGGAGTTCCTGTGACTACATTCCAGTTTCATCATCAGGTCTCAGTAGTACCATAATATTGTATTGTCATCAGAACTACACCCGTGCACAAAACTTCAGATTCTATGGACGTCGTTTAATGGTTTAAAATTGATTTGCAAACTTGACCCAAGCTTAATAACCCAAAGTATTGAATAAAGGCTTTAGTTATGTAATAATATATAATTAGTTATGTATGTCCTCTTTTCTCAAGTAAAAATAATCATCTTGTTCAGAAATCCCGAAGATATGAGAGAACATAAACATTAAAACAAATAGATTTTCTAATAAAAATACGACTGAACCAATTTTGATGAAGTTTATAAGGGACTTCACTAAAATTCTACTCTTTTGAATAAAATCTTAGAGATTAATTAAAGGCAATATAAAACAATTTACTAAAAATCTATTTAATTTCTAAAAATTACTGAACCAGTTTTGATACAATTTATATGAGACCACCTCGAGAGTATAGCGTTTCAAACAAAAAATAATTTTCAAAATCGGTCGGCAATTAACGGAGAAATCGGTGTATTAAACAAAAAAAAAACATACAATTGAACATAATTATAACGGTCTCCTTTTGTGAAGTCGATTAAAAATTTAAAAACTGACGATAGTTGCCGTACGGGACGGGTTAAAACAATAAATATTTATATTAGACATGAATTAACGATTCTTATAACATTTCTAACATAACACGGGTCTGAATATATTTATAACTAGTCGGAAAAGGAGCGGGCAACTAAAATCTTGCGTTTTGTCAGTGCGTGACCAAAACAACGCGCAACCTATGATTATGTAAAATATTTTGTCATTAAGGACGATTTTGTGTAAGCAAATTTATCTATAGTAGTAGTATTTATCTGTAGTTACTATTCAGAAAGTGTGATAAAGAGTCTGTGTTTACAATATTATGCGAACAGTGTGTATAAAGCGTTCGTGCCTTTTTCTTATGCGGCAGGTCCGCATAATTGGGATTTCAAATTTACCGTGTAATAGAACATGACAGTAAATTATGCGGTCAGTGTTTGTTATATAGTAAGTACAACTTTAGAATACTGAGCGGACTGTGTGTAAAATAGTACTTTCAATTAATATGGGGACAGTGTGTAAAAGAGTTTGACTTTTGATCATTATGCGGTCAGTGTGTAAATGAGTATGACTTTTATTATGCGGTAGGTCCGCAAATCGAGATTAATGTCTTTCAAAGTGTTTGAACAGTGTACATGAAACAGGAATATTATTTGGTCAGTGTGTAACAAATTACGACTTTAGAATACTACACGGACAGTGTGTAAAAGAGTACTTTCGAATAATATGGGAGTAGTATTTTTAGAGCGTTTGTGCCTTACCTCCCGTAGGTCCTCAGTAGGTCGGTGTTTTAGTAAAATTCTGTCATATTATAAGGAAGGTCCTGTGTAATCATATTCACATAAAAAATACACTCAATTTGTGAACAAGCATGTCTTTTGATTATTATGCGGTCAGTGTGTGAACAAGTATGACTTTTAAATATTATGCGGACAGCCTATCACTTTCTTACTTTTCGTCAGAAAATCGTATGCCTTGATAGCTCAGCCGGGAACTGTTCGGCTGATAGTCTGAAGTACCCAAGATCTATTTCCGACTGAAGTGTTTATTTTGCACTATAAAAAATTATATGATATGCAATGGCTTTGAGCTTGGTAGCACTGCGTGACAATTGGTGAGAATAGTTGAATGCACCGATTTTGATGCGTTTTTTATATTTGTAAATTGATGTGACCGAGATGCTTCTTAGCTATAAGGGGGGGGGGGGTCGGGGATTGTATGCATTTTTAATTTTTGGCTTGCTTATTTGAAAGGTAGATAAATAAACATTTCCTAAATATTTGATGAGGATCTTCGGCGTGATGAACACAAAAGCTCCTCAAAATGCAGTAAATTGCGCACTTAGGTTTCCACCAGTACCATCAGTCCTTTAGCTCTAAGTACGGCTTGATGGAGCACCTTGGTTATTAATGTTAGACGGTTCAATCAGTCGAGTAGTTTTTACGTGACAAGCCAACTAATATGGTCAGGGCCATTATTCTCTATGAACAGTCACACGCGTAACGCGTCTCGCTGTGGAATCGTTCGGAAAAGTACGGCAATTCTCGAACATGCACACACAATTCCACGCAGATATCTTAACGCGGCGCGTTACGTGGCCGAGTGGCAATAGAGAATAATGGCCCATCTATATCTCGTAAACTAGTAAATTCATGGTATAAAAAATACACCCGAATTCGTAAGCCTTATGTCGTATTTATTATTTATTTTTGTAATTCCTTTTCAGAACCAATCATAGGTTCTGTTGAAATCAATTGGGGGTAAAATCAAACGACTGCTGGCTTGGGCCCAATCTATGCTGGTTGGGATGACCGGTGAGCAACGTTGACAAGACATACGCGTTCGACAGACGAAAAAGTATGGTGTTAGAGGGCGCTTGTGAGTCACGAGTCATGACGTTGAACTTTACTGATTACGTTGTTGAGATGAAGGATGAAGGAATCGGTTTCCATTCGGCATAATATTCACTTGTTTGGCGGATTAAACGATTAAAGAATTAGTCCCCATGTCATACAGGCATATCGCATGTGTAGTTTGATCGTTCGTCGATCACCGCAAGAGAAAAATTTGTGTGGTGAAAATCGGTGATTAAGGACACCTATTTGAGGCGACAGGAGCCGCCGGTGTTTACACGTCATGGTCATCGATGAGTATAAATGTCTTTCCTATCAGATACCAGTATGCACGACACCCACAGCTATACGGATTGTGAAAAAAATTGGTACGGAGGTAGATTACCCTGGACCCTGGATTAACACAAAGCTTACTTAATAACCCGCAAAAATGCACGGTTCCTGAGGGACGCAGGTAAAACTACGGGGCGCAGCTAGTATCGATATAAGTTTAATGATTATTTTGTACTTACATATTTTACTTTATTAGTTGCTTTTGCAACATTAGACTATTAGTATAATCATCATCATGTCAGCCTTTAGAAGTCCACTGCTGAAATTAGGCCTCCCCCAAAGAGCACCATGACGAGCGATCTTGAGCCACCACCATCCACCGACTTCCTGCGATGGCTACAATGTCGTCGGGCCATCGTATGGGGGGGTCTCCCCACACTTCGCTTGCTTGTTCGTGGTCGCCATTCGAGAACCTTTATTCCCCAACAGTTGTCGGTTCTGTGACTTATATGGCCTGCCCATTCCATTTCAACATGTAAGCTCTGAGAGCTATGTCGGTAACCTTCGTTCTTCTACGGATTTCCTCATTTCAGATTCTATCACGTAGTGAAACACCGAGCATAGCTCTCTCCATTGCGCGCTGGGCAACTCTGAGCTTGTGTATGAGGCCAATAGTTAGCAACCACGTCTCAGTGCCGTATGTCATCACTGGCAACACGCACTGATTATAAACTTTCGTCTTGAGGCTCTGCGGTATCTGCGACGAGAAGATATGGCGTAATTTCCCGAACGCTGCCCATCCAAGTTGGATCCAAGTTGGTTTTATCACCTTTCTTATAGAACATAACTACTACGCTCCCGTGCCACGCCTCTGGCGTACTATCTTCGAGGATGACGGAGTTAAACAGCTTCTGAAGGACTTTAAGTACCGGTGTTCCACCCGCATTCAGTAGCTTTGTCATTATTCCGTTCTCCCCTGGTGCCTTGTTGCTCTTAAGCTGTTTGAGAGCCATTCTGATCTCGTATAGGCTGACGTCCGGGATATCTTCGGTACAATAATTAGTATAATACATTAACTTAAATAATTTAAAATTGTTCATTTTGTAAGAAGCTTAAAAGGCAATTGTTACTATGTAATTAGAAGAATTAGATATTTTTGAAACGGTCTTGTAAAGACCTTAATACTGTTTTGGTAATGTTTTGTTCCGCTGGAAACCGCCATATTAGTTTTCTTGACACTTTATATATCCTTTAGCACTTTCGTGATCAAGACAAATCCAATCATTATCAAAATCCATCAAAAGCTGTAGGAAGCGCCTAAACAAACAAAAATGCATACAACCCAAACACATAACCCTCCATGCAGTCGTTTTTTTATATATTTTTAATTTAAACCTTCTTTTCTTTTCTTTTTTTTTGGCCTCCTCTGAAGTGTTAATCTCTATAGATTACTTCTTCAGTGCCCGCTACGTTCAGCACTTCAAAACCATTCATGCCCACGGGCTGGAGCAGGTCGAAGCGTTTTGCGCGGGAAAGCAGCGGTCTCCTCTATTTATGTCTCTAATTCGTAATAGTTTTCGATTTTAGTAATTCAGATTACTGTTTTAGAAAGCCATTGAAGTAAGCTAGAATAATATGTGTGAACGATATCATTTGAATGTTTATTTTATTTTTTACAGCCCTTGGTACCTAGGAAAGCTTTCCATTTCTTTATTTTTTTTAGCTATGACTCTGTTTGTTGGACTTTGTCATTAAAGTGGATTACCACACGATTAAACGAGTACCAAATTTATTTATTTATTAAATTGAAACGGTAACTCCTATTATATCAATTAATCACATTAAACTCCACTATACATTAAATTCAGTCCTATTCTAAACACAGAAATTTGAATTATAAGTCACAAAATAATAATAAATGTCAAATAAAATATTTCCAATACATACATAGTCAATAGAAATATCGAGAGCATTATGGTCAAAAATTCAATCTGTCAAAATTACAATAATAATTACACGCACTACAAAAATCCAAATTCACAAATAAAATATAAATAATTAACAAAAAATCCAGATGTCACAATCATGCAATCATCTCACAGTACTCCAAACATCCCGATAAGAGCACCATTCATCATTCATCTGCGAACACATCACAATTCGGACTAGCTACCAGGAGCGCATTGAGGGTCCGCGGTATAGGTGAACTAGAACGAGCTTTGGTACGACACACCGGGACCGCAAACAATCTATGTTGTGTGTTTGTAATCTGTATTTTACTAGGTCTGGAGTGAGCCAGGGCAGTAATTTGGGACCATTGGAATTTATTTTAATGATTAATGATTTACCGAAGGTTGTTCAGAACGCCAACTGTCTATTATTTGCTGATGACCTCAAGTTATCGCTGGTGGTTAAAAATATGACAGACAAAAGTGACATAGACAGAGTGGTGGCCTGGAGTAAAGAAAATAAACTACAATTGAACGCAAACAAGTGTATGACAATAACTTTCACTCGTTCTCATACGCCCGTAATACATAGTTACAACATAGACGGAACTCCGATGCTTAAAATAATGAGGTGAAGGATTTGTGGTTGACTCTTGACACGGCGCTAATATTTCGGAATCACATTATTACAATCTGCAAAAAAGACTACAGAAATTTGGGTTTTATCCTGCGTATGGCTAACAGTTTCACCAATATTAGTGCTATTTTTGGTTGTACTCTGAATGAATTTACTAAGGTAACTTTAGGAGTTTTATGTTATGCCTAAATCATAGGTTATTTTTTAGCCGACTGAGGAGGGTTATTTTTCATTTGTTGCTACACTATCGCATTAGGTGAAATCCTGTAATGGTAGTTGTAAGTTTTGTAAATAAATAAATGTCTTCCGCTCCGATGGTAATTATTGGGAAAAAATAATTTACACAGCTTACTATTTAGATCAGGGGCATCAACCTTCCTTCGAAGAATCTTGCACATCATCGCAAATTGGTCACGAGATCTTCTGATCTCCAAATAGTTATACGCTAAACAACCTAGAAGAAATTTAGTTGGGTACATGTAAGGGCCATATATGCGCTTGTATAAGTACCTTAGAAAAGCCTTCTGTACTTTATCTAATAAAAGCGCATATTTACTCTCGAGTGGGTGCCACATACATGCACTGGCTTCTAGCTTACTGCGAACCAAGGCACTGAATATTAGCTTGATGACCCCTATGTTCTGAAAATCTTTGGAGTTCCGAAGAACAAAACCTAGTCGCTGAAAAGATTGTCATGAAAAGTAAGTTTTTGGTCCAACGTCACACCCAGATCTCTAACAGAAGAGGATCTTGCAAGAGTCCAGCTTTAGCTCAGAGTTTAGGTTATAAACCAAATAAAGAGCCTTTCCAAATTTGAAATAAAAGTTTGCAAATTTAGTAAAAAGGCTTCTCCTGACGGATGCCACACTTTAGGATTTCCAAACTCGCAACTGGAGAAGAACATAATGTTACCGGTTAGGTTCAAGCCCTGTCGATTCATATGCAATACTCATAGAAAAACAAACTAACACAATAATATAATACGGGTTTAATTCTACTACTGTCCAGTGTGTCTGCAGACACGCTCGGGCATTGACAGGCTAAGCCGTACATGCGAGATTTTCCCCCTGTTTTTTCCTCTAAGGGAGTTAATATATTAACTCCCTTGCTATAGCAAGGGCGCGTGCCCGGTCGCTCGCCCAAAGTAACTATTTAGTAATCTGTATCAACGCGCCATACATTTTATAGCGCGGCCTGGGCGCTTGCTATATCAACTCTCTTATAGTAATTTTTTTATTTTCAGGAACTTTGCAGTTTGGCAAAGATGGTGATTCTCCACTTATATCCTACTCCGACACCAGGTTTAGTGCTGTCCTATACTACAGGTTCGAACTATACAGTCGATCTTCAGAGCTTCGATTTTGCCCTGTTGCTGTTGAAGGTAATATAGAAATAGCTCAGTTGTGTATAAATAATAATTTGAATCGTATACCTACCAGAAAAAAGTGAATTAGTAACAAATATTATGAGCATGTATACTTAAAATCAAGCAATAGGGACGAAATAGACTGTACAAAGCAGATAATAAAAAAAAGTCTAGGGTACTTAAAATAAGCTACTGAACAAGAATATAAAATTTTATAAATCTTGTCTGTCTGTTTGTTTGTTTGTTTGTTAACTTGTTATGTATGTTTGTTCACACATCACGTAAAAACAACTGGACCAATTGTGATGTGTTTTTATTATTGGATAGCTTTGACTTAAAACTGGGGTACTTGTTATCTCAGTCCGATGATTAGATGATAAGCAATAGATAAAGACTATTTGACGGCCGAAGGAATTTTAATCAAATGTTGGTATATTGGTAGTTTAGGTCCTTGAATATCACATGAGTACTTTTAATGTAGAGAAATGACCACGTGTGCGAAGCCGCGGGCACAGCTAGTAATATTATAAAATAAACCGGCCAAGTGCGTATCAGGCTACGCATAGTGTAGGGTTCCATAGTCAGATTTCATCACAAAATACAACTTTAAAAAAATGTTTTAAGAGATGCAAATTCCTACGTCAGTGGTGGGCAAAAAGAAAGTATATGGGCTCCTTAATCCAATGGCATTCGGTTTAAACCTCGGCCTTGCACCAAGAATTATGTCTACCTAGTTTTTTATATAGTAGCAGGTAAATGACCACGTTGTAAATGACCACAAATAAAAGTAAATGACCACAATGCTGCAACACGTTATTTACCCGTGTGGACAATGATGGATGATGAAGGTTTTTTTTTATTGCGTTTTTTGCAATCGTTTTCCACGACCTCATCTGATGGGAAGCGATGATGTGGTCAAAGTAGTAGCACGCTTGCCTAGTAGATACCTATTCACTCTTGACTTGACACATCTGGATTATATTTTACCGGAAACACTGACCAGGCGTTTGTGATAAGTCCGACACACTAAACTGTGCGTGTGACCACTAGCAATACAAAACTCTTGTTTTGCTAATTCCGTTTTTTCTTTGTTCTTAACTACGCCATAATCACACGCACAGCTAAGTTTGTCGCACTGCCCACGTACAACGACACAAAATACACTTCACATATACATTTTTATTACGCTTGTAACTACTGTCTTCGCCCTCCATCATAAATAATGTCGCTTGGCCAATTGATCGTCTATACTACGTTGTGAATGTAAGTAGCCCGGAACTTTTAGAGTGCGTGACTGTACTGGGAGGAATGAAAATTAATATGAAAGTACAAATACAGATATTATAATAAATATGTTAACGTAGGCATCTGAGATTTGGTTATTAACATAGTGTCAACAAGAGCGTGTTCTTTGATAACATATAATGTGTTATTATAATTTTCAAATAATTACTGAAGTCATATTTTTCGCATCTCTCCATCCAGCACATCATAAAATATAAAACAGGAACTCGGAAGACTTATTGTTTACTTATTATTTTGTTATGAGGAAGTGTTTGTTTGTTCTGCCTGTTATTCTCCGACAATATGATCGGAGACTTTAAGGCATAACATGTTTATTCTCTTTTTATTTTAGAGTTTGGTTATATAAAACCACTCATAGGATACTAGAACTTTCATCGCCTACTAACCGGAGCGGTATAAGGATGGAGTAGCGTAGGTATATTTTATGTGTATAGCAAAGCAAACCATTCAGTCTAACATAACTGGAGTTAGTTCAGGTTGACTTAGTTGAACATAATCGGTCTATGCCGTAGCTTGTCTTTTTACTGACTATGTCAGTTTAGTTTTATTTAAATAAAGTCTGGGTTATACCAGTATATAGTTTTAGTTGTCATTAGGAATAAATCCTTTTAGGTTTTCGGCCTTGCCGTAATTCGTAGTTGAGACTAAAGCCTCTGATATTCAATATATTTTATTTTATAATATTTAAGGGTTTTATCTGGACTATGCCAGTGTGAATTATTTAGTATTCAGGAATAATCCTCAGTAAATTAATTATGAAATTAGTACACTTTTGTAAGTATATTTCCATAATAATTGCTATTAATACAAGGTTGTAGCTTAATTAAAGATTTCGTAATCGATCAACAGTAAGCATGTCAATCCATCACTAGTGCCTGACAGAGCCAGAATTTACACGATAAGGGTCCCTTTGTTCAGCTTATAGCCTTTATCTTTTGTCGGAACATAAGATATTCTATCAGTGCTGGGTGCCAAACAACAAAGAGATAAATTAACATCCTTTCCATATATTTCAACCAAGAAACCTATTAATTAGTTCGTGGTTGATTATATGGTTATACATGTATATATTGTATATATAAATATATATATATATTCAGTCTAACAAAACTGTTATATATATATATATATATATAACAGTTTTGTTAGACTGAAATAGTATTAAATTCACCCTTAAGGCGTAATTCATCTTTAATCTTACATAAAGAAATAGGTTTGAAAGGTGGTAATACGACAGTTAGGAGGAAACGATCGGAGTCAATCTCCACTATCACTGATTACTAATTAAGCCATAATTTACCTGTATTTGATATTTATGTTTGAAGGTTGAGTCAGTAAGTAATGATCTGTTGGCCGAACAGAACAATACTCCACTGACTCTTTGTATAGGGTGCGTAACAGTATCTCCTCTTTGTAAAGTCTTTTTGATAGCAGCAGATATTATTTACAAATCAGCAATGCATAGAAAAGATCACGTATATAGTAAAGGTTGTGAGGCTTTAAAATTGCATCTATCCCCATACAATATCACTCACTTGGTAATAATTCGTACAGTATGTAAATGAATAAGCTATTGCTCAATTAGTATATAATAATATAACATAAAATTCCGTTATTTAATTATTGTTGAATCTATGAGGATAAGGGTAAATTATACTTATTTCTAACGCTGTTGTATTTAGTGATCAATTGCCTGCGCCAGCAAGAGGAAGGGTACTTCTGCTTCTGTTAGAAACAGAAAGTCATTCCGAAACATAACAAACGAATGATCCTCAAATAAACGATTTCGCCTTATTATCTCTAAATCTTATTTCTCTTAAACCCTCCACCAATTTATTCTAAGATCAGGAAATCTCGTACCGTTATCTAAAAGGAACATAATAATAAGATATAATGTGCAAGGTAATAACTGGCATTGAAATTCAGGTAGCTGTAAATAAACATTATTATCATCCCTAATAACACTTCTCCAATACATGATACAATCAGGAAATCTCGTACCATCATTAACTGAAAGGGACATGATATAAAACAATATGCAAGATTACTAATTATAGTAAAAGTCAGGTAGCTGTAAATAAACATTATTATAATTTTTCAAAGTAGACTAAATTTTATAAGTAATAATCCACTTTATTAGCATTGGGTATTAATCTGAAACTAGTCCTTTAAAGTAGAAAAGAATCGAAACAACTCCTTCCTCAAAAGCTATTAAAAAGGAAAACTCAGCCCTGTTTCATTAAGATAAAACAAGAAAGTTATTAGTGAAAATTTGCTTATAAATATATATAAATATTTACTGTAGGAAGCATAAAATAACCCATTTATTATACTATATAAGATTGTAAGGCTGAAAATAAAACGCGTAGACCTGTTTAAATAAAGGAAACAAAGTAAATTATTTGCTGGAAAATAATACATTCATAAACAAAGGATAATGTCATGCTAAATATCAAATCAGAAATATATGTCAAACAATTTGTCTCCTGCTGAAATACAAAACATAATTCAAAATCCCAATCGTACAATGAGTGATTGTATTACTTAGAAGAGATAAATATAAAATTTTGAGAACCAAATGGATCTGTAAACAAAGTATTAAAATAAAATACTTTATTGATATATTAGCTAAATTGTCATCAAATTTAAAGGGGACATCTATCTATCTATACTATAATAAAACTGTAACTGGGCTAAATCTGTAAATTAAATATTTTTGAAAATTATAATTGAGATAAACTTCAAAATCGATATAGAGTGCAAAAAGGATATTTTTTTAATTTTTGTCTGTCTTTCTGTATGTCTGTCTCTTTGAACACGCATCACGCTGAAACTACCAAACGGATTTTGATGCAACTTGGCACAATCATAGCTTATGTTATGGATTAACATTTAGAATACTTCTTATCCCGAAAAAATAATGAGTTCCCGCAGGATAGGGGTTGAAAGTTATTTAAAAGAACACATATTACGCTGAAACTACTGGACGGAGTTTTATGTAACTTGGCACAGTTAAAGTATATATTATGTATTAAAATTATTGATTCTTTTTATCCCCAAAAAATATAGGGTTATTGCGGGATAGGTATTCAAAGTTATGGTAATTTAAATGTAATATAAATAAAACATTAAAAGGGTATCATAATTTCGACCCTCTCGCCACTATACTGTCTGGTTTAGCGGGACCATTTCTGCCTGCCAACCCGGAAGTGCGTGGATCGAAATCACGCACTTGAAATGTTTTGTTCCATATTTTTATGCATTTACATATATTATGCGTTATTTCTTTGATTTTTTTAAATTGTTTTTTTTTTCCTGAAGTAAACCGTCAAATCGTTACAACAAAATAGGTCACAAAAATTCCAATTCGGATAATTTAGAAAAAACTCAAAAACAGAAAAGAATTCTGTCAATTTACTTTGTTTTTTTTTTACTTTGTAAATTTGTTAGTTTTACCTGAAGTGCATGTTTAAAAAATAAATAAATTATCATTTATAATTTACATTCCCTCATAAAAAAACGCCCTCTAGCGACTGTTTTATTGGTAACCAAACTGCTTACTGTTTTACATTTTTAACCACCGAACAAAGAGACTGGTGTTATACGTTTAGGATGTGTATCGCTGTATGTGTGTGAGTGTGTGTGTTTTTGTTTTTTTTTTGGTTGAATGTTAATGTGATTGAGATGGTCAACAACGCCAGCGCATAAACCAAACAAATCAAAGTTCTGCCTCCAATTTAACTAGATGGCGCTGATTGACCTTAAAACACGGAAGCATTTCATTCACTGCAACCAAGCGTACCGCTAAATTCAAATCTGTTAACTTTTCAAATTGGGCTCACATTACTTTGTTTAGTTTGTGTGTGTGTGTGTGTGTGTGTGTGTTTGAGGCATCCTCATAAAAAAGCTCCCAAACGAATGGACCTATTTTGATGCGGTTTTTTTGTTTGAAAGCTAATGTGATCGATATGGTTCTTAGCTATATGGGAGGGAGGAGGTGGGATGGGGATGGGGGTTAGGATCGTTGATCTCAAACAAATGGACTGATTTTGATGTGGTTTTTTATGTTTGAAACTGATGTGATCGGGATGGTTCTTATCTATATGGGGCGAGAAAAGGGGGGAGTTTTGAGAAAAAGGGGGTGAGAATCGTACCTTTGAAACGAATCGACCAATTTAGCTGTGGTTTTTTATGTTCCAAGCTGAGGTAAACAAGATTTGTCTTAGTAGGGGGGAGAAGGGAGGGGGAAGGGGGGAGGGGGGGAAATATGGTGAAGTTTGTAGCTCCCAAATGAATGGACCAAACTTGATGCAGTTTTTTATGTTTTAAAACGGATGTGATCGAGATGGTTCATCATGTTTCTTTGCTATATGGGAGGGGGGGGAGGAGTTGAAAAAAGGGGGGGGGGATGAGGATCGAATCTTTCAAACCGAATGGACCAATTTAACTGAGGGTTTTTGTTTCAAAGCTGAGGTAAACAAGATGGTTCTTAGCTATAATGGGGCTTTATGCTCGCTACGCTTCGCTCGCGTCTTCGTCTTCTAACCTATCACGACCATGTCGGATCGCCACTGAAGGTTGTTAACACAGGTAGGTAGGTACCTATATTGGTACTTTTGGTACTGGAATAACTCAACGGATCATTATATCCCAGAAAAACTATCACGCGAGCAACGCTGCGGGCACAGCTATAGGCAATAATAACGTAAAAGTCTGTACAAGGAAGATAATTTACAAAAATTGATCTGAGCTACTGAACAAGAATAAAACATTTTTAAAATTCGTGTCTGTCTCTTTGTCTGTATGTTTGTTCGCGCATCACGTAAAAACTATTAGACCGATTGCGATGCAGTTTTCAGTGTTGGATAGCTTAGGGTTTGACCAAGACCTGGGGTACTTGGTATCGTAATCTAATGATTAGATGCCGAGCAATCGATAAAAAACTTTTTTACGGCTGAAGGAATTTTGATCAAATGTTTATTTTAGGTCTTGGAATAGCACATAGAGTACTTTTAACCTAGAGATATGCCCACGCGAGCGAAGCCGCGGGCACAGCTAGTAATAAAATATTTGTTTGTTTTGTTATTAGTTAAGATGACTCTAAAGCAAGCAAAACGACCACAAACCTTCGCCGTCTTCTTTTTTTCTTAGGATTGTCGTGTTAATATCTTGCACAGTAATACGGTACCAATATGAGCCTCCTTATAAAAATAATAGCAAGAAAAAAAAACTCTGAGAGAAAAAATATTTCAAGGGCCAAAAAAAAATACAAAATCGGCTCTAAAACAAAACACTGTCTGAATTAAAAGAGTCTCTAGAAATCATTGCGTTTCATCTGCCAATAATTTGCACCCTTTTAAAAAGTTAAATTTAATAATACACGGGTATTATTTGAGAAAATCCCTGTATATATAAAAATGAACCTTGATTTCAAAATTGTTCTTTAATCTCGATTAAACACACGAAATACATCAAACTAGATACTTTTAGTCCGTATTTAGGTAAATACCGGCTAGAGATGAGTTATATAATCGGCAAATATGAGACTAAGTGCACCTGTTCCTAGTACGTTCAGATACTTGTTCAAAATATTTGTTCCATCCAGTCCACCTGGTAATTCAAGATATAAGCTATCCTAGTACCCAACTTCATCCAAATCGGTTCAGCCGTGTGAGTGTTTGAGTTACGAATGATGATGATGATGAAAAGTATTATATGTGCTAATCCAGCATATAAGCTATCCTAGTATCTGATTTCATCCAAATCAGTTCAGCCGTTTGAGCGTAAAAGAGTAAGAACTGCGATGACGAAAAGTATTATATGTGCTAATCCAACATATAAGTTATCCTAGCATCTGATTTCATCCAAATCAGTTCAGCAGTTTGAGCGTAAAGAGGTAAGAATTGCGATGATGTTGAAAAGTATTATATGTACTAATCCAGCATATAAGCTTTCCCAATACCTTATTTCATGCAAATCTGTTCAGCCGTTTGAACGTAAAGGAGTAAAAAATATACCTACATACTTCCGCCTTTACAATGTTAAATAATGTAATCACTCAATAATTTCAGCATTCTTCAATACACAAAACCCGCTAGTGGCAACCATCATCTGATAAAAGAGTTCCCTAAAGTATTTATCTAGACTTCAACTTAATGCCCATTTTAAGGTTCAGAAATCACTCGAAGATTTCTATTTATTTAGTGTTTATATAGTCAAGGGTCCATGAAATTTGCAGCTGAGAATAAAGGTCTTACTTAAACCGGTGAATGTTTTTTTATGATAATTTTATGATATAACTAGCTGCACCCTCGTCTTCACCCACGAGTGGCAAAATTCATCTGTTAAAAGAGTTCCCTAAAATATTTATCTAGACTTCAAATTAATGCTCCATTTTAAGGTTCAGAAATCACTCGAAGATTTCTATTTATCTAGCGTTTAAATGGTCAATGGTATATGAAATTTGCAGCCGAAAATAAAGGCCTTACTTAAACCGGTGAATGATTTTTTATGATATAACTACCCGCACCACGGCTTCACCCGAGTGGATGATGATGAAAAAGTCTTTCATTCCATGGCACAAGCCACCTTAACTCCAAACCTCAACCAAATCCGTTCAGTTGTTTGATCATACAATATCTAGTCATGAAGTAAATCGCGTACCTACCATACCCAAACTAGGTACAAAGTACTTTACTAAAGAATGGGAGCAATGTTCAGATAAAAAGATTGCCACTATTAGCGTGTTGCCAACCGTCTATGACTGACTGCACATACGTCGAGCGGAGCGAAAGATCCAATTACGGGGAGTACTGTCTCGCTCACTCCATATAGGTACCTAGTTACCGTGCTACAATCTCGCGATCTATGATTTCATGTGGACTAAGTTAGTACCAACCTAAGACTAGGTGCCATCCACTACTAAAGTACACGTGATCTCCGCACCAGTTCCAATATCCTCCACTCGATGCGCGAACAAACATACAGACAGACAGATAAGATTCCCAAACGTTATATTTCCGTTCAGCAGCCATTCCAAGCACCACAGACCAATCCTTCCCAAACTACATTGTACAGAGACCCCCCTGACACTCCCGGCTCCATTATAAGTATAGATTAATATGATAGAATAATTATATTTGAGCACTGTTTACTTTTTTTTTCTATGTGTCGATCGTCACTCGCATCGCTGCACAGTGTAACGAGAATAATTGGTTGTAACGATATAAACGGTGTAACGGTGATTTCTGAAAGTAAAGGTAATAAAAAATAAATTGGGGCAAGTCGAACCAAAAGTGGGGTGAGTCGGGATTCTTGCCCCATTCGGTCGCTCTGTGCGCAAGGACGCTATACCTTTCCTCAGAATCACTCGAAACTAAAAATACTCGTTACAATTTTGAAATTATTAAAATTACCTGGATAAACTCAGACCGGAACGAGCTTCAAGAACTATTGGATCAAGACCGTTCGGTAATGTACTAGCTAGTGGGTACTATAGTGGAAGATAAAACATACAACACAAATTCACCAATATAATCTTTATTACCTTGGTTTAATATTGCTCATGTACTTAAAATCTAAGGAACCGTGCCGTCGGTACGTTGAACGGTCACTCAAGCTAGCATGTAAAGTTGAGGACAAAACATGCAATTTAAATTCTCCAATACAATATTTATTATCCTTGGTTATAATTCTGCTTACTTACTTAAAATCTAAGGAACCGTGCCGTAGGTACGTCGGACGGTCACTCAAGCTAGCATGTAAAGTTGAAGACAAAACATGCAATTTAAATTCTCCAATACAATATTTATTATGCTTGGTTTAATCTTGCTTATTTACTTAAGGTGCAAATAATCCTAGCCTGCAGATCCAACTCAGCAGCCAAGAAATACCAAGATCTAAGATTACCCTGCTATAATTAGGGTCGATATAGAATTGACAAAATTAAGTATTTACTCTAACAGAACATTGATGAATTTGCCGGCCGGCAGTATAGTCTACTTATTTACCTTTTTCTATAGGGTTTAGCCGTTATGTTGGTGAAGGTAATTCTCCATTCGACGTTTCAGCAATGTCCAATTCGCGTGAGAGGTAGCCAGGCTAGACCCCTCAGGCATTGCAGGTGTCCAGCAGGTCGGTGGGGAACCAAAGTTCAACACTCCGGTTAACGAAATATATGGATAAAATACGATACCGCACCCCAAGAACGTGGCAGGAATCGTTGGATATAATGTCGGCGTGTCGTGACGTATTGTATCGCAACGCGGCGCCTTTTTAACTTAAATCCGGGGGAAGAAGCCTTCTTCGTGGTACTTATCAATCCCGGGGGGAGAAAATATCCGTCGTGGGGTTTCATTTCGGGGGGGAAAACCCGCTGTGAATCAATAGACACAACGTTTTTTAGAATTCGAGACTCCACAAACGCCACCGCTTTCGGTTCGCTAAAATGGCGTCTCGAAAAATGGACAAAAGTGATCTCACAATCGCAATCATTATTGCCGACGACACGAAAATACCAACAGAATCTCTCACCTTTTTTTACGGGTTTTATAATTTGCAGGGAAGAATCCTGTCAGTCCTGCTAGGATCTCCATCACGAAAAAGAAAGGACACGTCTCCATTGCCGGTTTCTTTCTGTCTCGCCGGATCTAATTTTTTTTCTTTACGAAATCTATCGGGGATACATTTCGTTTCACCAGGAAGCCTATCGGCGCTTACACATTGACTTTGGACAAATAATCGGGTTTTATTTTTATTTTCAAATTTCTCACCCTAGAAATCACATTTGTTTATTTATCGTTTCTTCAACTACTTTTGACAGCTACACAACTGCCAAACGTCAAGAATTGTTATAAACTATATTCTTTAAAAACGTTCCGTTTCAGACGAAAGGTACTGAACGCGGTTTCTTTGCTCCGCCACCGTCATATCCTCATAAAACTATATACCGTGACTATTAAATTATGATATTGTATGGGTTTGCTTTGGAAAAAATCTACGTTCCTAAATTTAGCATTCGTTGCATTTAATTGCTTTGTTTAATTTATTTCTATTTGCTGACATTGCGGGGCCGTGCCGAACAACGGAACGCGCCCTTTTGCTTTGACAGCTAATCGATGCAAAGATAAGTAAAATTTCCGGTAGATGTCACCACCCGTCTCCGTGTTTATCAATTGAACTTTATTAATTATTTATTTATTTATCGAAGTGTTAATAACCTATTCGAACATGACTATTATTCTTCTGGAATCGTGATTTACAGGATTATATCATGTAAGTAAACAACGTACGATAATCTATTCTATGTATCCGATCGTCTCCTTTCGCTGGTATCCACCAAATACGAAGGATAGTACTGTTTCAATCAACTATGTGCTACTTCAATGTCGTCATCTGATTCTAACGACAAACCATAACATGGCCTGTCTTGTTTATTCCTACTTTTACTTGTCGAATTGTTGTTTTTATAGGTTTATTGTTTTTTTATTTAAGTAGCGTTTTGTCAACCCTACAACAGAATAAATAATAGTACAACATAGAACGTAGCCGATTATCCCTTTAAATGCTTTAGGTTCACTACCATAATTATCGTATGTTTTCTGCTTGTTAGCTACTACCTTACCGCGTGCATACGCGCAGTATGCGCGCAATGAGGCATGTTGGCGATATAACACAAAACTCCCTTTACGAGGGCGACGTCCCTCCAGCAAGTCAGATGGAACGAGCGCCACGCACCGAACATAAACACTACCCCAGTTCATTAAAACAAACCCCAAATAACTCTTCTCAAATCAGAAATAATCTAAGTACGCCTCTCATTATGTTAGTACACTGAAATAAGTCACATTTAGTAATTAATGCACGTATGTTAATGATATTTCGCTGAAACTTCAAAGCATCTTCCAAGAGCGCCGCTCGGTGACTCCCCGGGCCCAGGCCGCCCCAATCACTGTTGGTACACTAGATTTTAAGTACTAATGCTGTTGGCCTTGTCGGCCTCTACAGCTTGAACCGGGCTTGGGGGCGGGCGCTAACAAGAACTCCGCCGCAATGCGTGACGCAGAAGGCGCACGCCAAAGTAAAAAATTTGGACGACCCGCACGAGGGTACCCAGGGGGTACGGCCCTTGGCTTGGACGGCCGTCTGATTACGGGGGTATCGAACTAAACACCCCTGGATAGCTACCGTTAGGTAGTGATCGAGAGGGCCCTAAACAATGGCTAGGTACCCTTTGATTGACTTTTATAACTGACCGCCAATTTGTAATACACCTTCGAGAAGAATCGGCAAGAAACTCGAAGGCGAATAATATCTGACTGTGTGTTATGGGACCTTCGACCTCGCCGGCGAGGTCGGTGTCTGTGTCTAAGTGTGTTGATACCCTCTGGCGGGTTGCCAGGGGTGGTCGGATTGGGCGAGGCCATCGCTGCCAGTACTTTGACTGCGATGGCGTCGTCCGGATCGTCCAGGACATCGCGAGGACGTCTACGGAGGGCAAGCTGGCGGCCGCGCCGCAAATGTTTTTTTTTTTTGCGCCCGCGCCTGGATTCGCTCGGTTTTGCCCCGCCCCGCGCGTCTGTCTTCACAGTATCGTATTTAAACAAGTCCTTACCAGTACCGGCCACTTTTATAACAATAGAATAATAATGTAAAACTAACGGTAGTCAATTGCAGTAAGGGATGGCACAATAATAATCGAATTATAGTTAGGTACACGCTTGAAATACTTTTACAAAATTAAATAAGAGGTCATTTAAGGAACGCAATCGAGAGATTACGGAACTTCTGACTCCTTCGACAGCTGAAGGAAAAGTGGCGCGCCCTTCCTACCACCTCTACGTCAAAATCTCCATCGAGCCGCTCACGCCATCTTGTCACGCCATTTGACAAACAGCTGCGAGGCGTCTCTTGCTGGCTTGATATTTGTTACAATAGAATAAACAGAATAGTCTAAGATTAATGGACAATGGTAGCGATTCGGTCATCCCTAGACTAAACTTAATCTCTTCAAATGTAATTTAAACATTGTTGGTATGTAACAAGGTATTTTTTCCCCTGGCAGCTATGCTTTACTCACTAAACTATCACTAAAGCCTTTCAGCGCAAAACCAACTTTGTTTCCACGCAGCGAGAGTCCCGATTTGTCTAAACGCTGTCTCAGAACGTGTCCGAATTTATCCAAACGCTGTAAGACAGCGTGTTAAAAACCTGTTTTAATTACGTTATTTTAAGCGGTGCAGCTTAAATTGACGTAAGTTTAGAGTAGATGCCAGGGGCAAAAAGACCTTGTTACGAAGTCGACAAGGTTTAAATTACATTTGAAGAAATTTATTCTCGTTTAGTTTAAGGAGTCCAATTACCGAATTGCTGCCAGTGTCTCTTTAAAAGAGTTCCTCGTTGAACTAAGGAACCCTAAAACCAAGCACTCTACCTAGTCTCAAAATATTTGTATTTGTTTTAGGGTCGTCGTGAAATATCGTCATACAACTTGGTCCTCAATATGCAGTACTGCAGCAGCTAAAGTAATTAATTATCACGTCATGTGAGATGATTCTTTGTAACGGTGACCGCATTTTATCAGGCAGGCCACAGACATTTTAATATCGTGCAGATGCATTTCAGCATTGATGAAAAAAAAACTCATTGTGGCAGCGGATAATTACATAAAAAATTGACTGCGCAACCTGTTTGGAGTACGATCGGGAGGATCATAAATGGCCGAAGGCCACCAGCGAGACAGAAAGCTACAAAAAAAGCAAAAGGCACCAGAAAGATCCATACTTGATCATAAGAGGCAGCACCGTCTGTTAAAATACTCTTCGGCGATACATTGAGGTCCTCAAGGGTATACTGAAACGGTACAGACTTGCAGGGATACTGAAACTACAATGCTAAGAGGGTTTGTGACGATCCTCTCTAATGAGCGGTCTTAGAAATAAATATAAAAAATTAAATTAAAAATATTAAAATTATTAATTATTATTAAATGTTTACTGGAATGCCGAAATGTTTGCTGGGAGACAAAATTGCAGCCCTTCTTCCTCCGAGAGATGACAGAGTATTAATAAATTATTGGACAGTAAGATCCTGCATTTGAAAACAATAGAAAACATTTAAAATACTCCTTTATTTTGCAAAATGTATATCAAACGAACTTCTGGAATGAAGTTCGATCAATATTATATGAGTTAGCTTCATTCGAAGATATAAAACACAATGTAGTCCTCTAACCATACAGGTAACATTCGCACATTTTTTAGAGTACAAAGAATGGATCTTTTGAATCGATACTAAACGAATTTAGTCGATACTACCCCACCCTACGGCTGCCGCACTCGGTGCCATCATTATTTTAGAGAATTTTTATACGAAACTTCCAAAGGGTTTAGGGAGGGTGGGTCTTTATATCTTCGAATGAAGCTAACTCATATAATATTAATCGAACTTCATTCCAGAAGTTCGTTTGATCACATATTATGTTTCATAGCTTCATTCTTCAGATATAAAACACAATGTAGATGTTTAGAGCAGGAATTTTCGTGTCGTAGATACTCAAGTAATTTTTAATTACTAGTATTAAATAAAAGAGTATATTGTTTAATCAATAGATTTTTATTTATCTTATTCATTGTTGCTTTCGTCTGAATCATTTTGATAAGCAAATACTGATTTAGCAAAACTTGAATCGTTTATACAAACAGGACGCTGATAGAACCTAGCAAACGTCTTTGAAGACTTAGTCCAGCCAGCAGCTTTACGTATTGCGTCTAGAGAAGCGCCAGCAGCGCACGCGGTGGATGTGGACGCATGCCGCGTGCTATGCGCGCTGTACACGGACACGTCGATGCCACTCGCGGATAGCGTCTGCTTAATCCATCTGCTGATAGACTGAGCAGAGGCGGCCTTATGAGGTCGTTTGTACGTAAGGAACAAGTTGAGAGTTCCTACTGGTCTCAACGGTTTAGTAATTTCTAAATAGTCCACGGCTGGACAAATCCTTTTGTTTTGTTAGAAGCAAGGCAAGAATATAATTGGCTGTTCTCGGCCAGGTGCCGAAGTTTTGGTTAGGTCAGAAATAACAATCTTCATCCCACTAGTACCCGACACCACATTGCTTATCTTTATGAGTGACAGTGTATGCACTCTTTGTGCAGTACACAAAGCCAATAAAACAGCAATTTTTTTACGTGATTCGTTCTATTGAGATAGTTTTGTTTGGGTACCAATTCGATACAAAATTAATTACGATTTGGGGATCCCACATAGCTGAATATTTAGTGATAGACGGTCTAAGTCTATAAGCCCCTCTGAAAAGTCTTTTAGTTTGACCGTTCTCACTTACGTCGCTTCCTAACAGGAACGAGAGTTCTGAGCGGTGTGTATTGAGAGAGCCATAAGCAGCTTCATTACCAAACTGTTCAGTCAGGAAAACAAGCACTTGTGATGTTGGGGCTTCTAGAAGATGAAGATTATTATTTTTACAGAAATGCCACAATAACTTAAAAGTAACATTATATTGCAGCAAAGTATTTTGTGCAAGAGATGCTATCATGAGGTCCAAAGCAGCTGTTGGCGTTCCTCTTTTTATGAATGCAATTATGTTTAATTCTAACTGCCCTCAATCTGTATCATTATAATGAGCACACATTTTTTTTTTATGAATTGTTTTATCTTGTTATATATATATATATATATATATATATATCTCTCTATATTTTTTTTTTTCCTCTATCTAAACTTAATGCAATTATAAACTAGAAACAAAGCTCCTCAAACTTAATCTATTTACACCACCTATACCTTAATCTATGCCATCCCACATCTAGTCACCAATTCTAACCACGTGAGTATGAGGAGGTAATGATGGTTAAGGTCACAACACTCAGAGTCAATGGCGAGCTTGTGTGACTCACAGAAACTCACCACTCTGGCCCAGGGGAGCATATGTACCAAATCACAAATAATCACCAATTTTGTCACCGGTGAGCCCAGGTGAGCTAAAGTGACTTATTCACCATGTTAACTCCCGACCACCGCCATTACTCACCGCCGCTAGCCCGAGTGAGCCCCGCTACGAAACACTAAACTCGGCCGTGTGGCCAAAACTGCATGGCACAGGTGACCAAGACTTCGCCCTCCGTCTTCATAGATCACTACCTCATGATAATTTAAAGCCCTCAAGGCTCCGGCATAGTCCCTGTCCTCACCCCTCTCATAGCCCACCACCATAGCGTCCACACTTATTTTCCTAGGCATACAATCCTCATCCCCTCCTTCTCCGAAGCTATTTAATGCCGCGCATGCCTAAACAAACTCACTTTTGTGACCCGTTTCAAACAACGCGATGGTCTTATTAAACGATCTAATTATACGGCAACGCTGGTTCACCACCCTCACCACAGCCAAAGCATCAAACTTTTTGCGCCTCATACTCGTTCTGGAGGTACTTCCGTTCAAGAGAGAAGCAAGACCGGGCGAAATGGTGACCCATCTCGGAGCAATTGCATTGCAAAAACAAATCCCCAATCTCTCGGTGTTCTCGTCCATAAACCGAGTCACCCCCTTCAACTTGAGGCCTGGTTCACCACGCTCGCCGCACCCAAGGAGCTGGTAGTGAGGGACAGTGGCTTCGTGAGTCTGCTGCGGCTGATGTACCTGTCGTAAAAGTGCCGTGACATCAGATGAGCCAATACTAGGTGTTACAGTACTATTCCGCTTTGCCGCAATACGAAGGGCAGTCTCCGAATACTTTAAGAAGTGAGATCTCTTTTCTGGGTCCTCCAAGACATTATGTAGCTCGGATTTAGCCAGAGTGACCTCCAATTGGGTTTCCAGATCAGTTCGAGCCGCGAGAAAACGTGGGCATACCAATAAAATGTGCCACACAGACTCGATGATATTTATATCGCACTCACACCCGGGGCTGTCCTTTAATCCGAACCGATGCAGATACTCCGACATACCTCCGTGACCCGTCAGTACCTGCACATGTTGTGGAGTCAGTTTGGCTTTCCTTACTATGCTATACGCTTTTTTAGCATCTGGAAAAAACGTTCTAGTAACTGACCCCGTGCTAGAGGAGTGATATCTGTCCTGCCATTTGCAGACTGTCTCCTCTCTGATCTTTGTTTTAACGTAAGACAGCGGAACTGCACTATAATCAGGGTTTTCTGTAACCCGTAGAGCCGCCAACTTTGCCAATTCATCAGCTCGCTCGTTGCCAGCCCCTACATGGGCCCTAAGCCAGAAAAACCGCACCCGTCTGCCCCCCGCTCTGATATCTCCTAAACACTCCTTGATGATTCTTGACAAAGGATGCGTCAGTCTGGAACTTTCAAGTAGGTCAAGGGAAGATCTCGAGTCACTGAAGATGTTTACAGTTTCGCTTCCGCTATCTCCAGCCATTTGAACTGCCCTGCAAAGTGCATATAGTTCTGACTGGAAAACGGTGCAAGAGAGAGACAAACTGTAAGTAGAAAAACTGGACTCCATTCCATCCTCCCACCAAGTGAGGGCCGCGCCAACTTTTCCCTCTATTTTACTACCGTCCGTGTAAATAAGTGGACCAGCAATTTGGTGGGAGTCTAAAGTTACCGGTTCCATGTCCTCCAGGAGCTCGTAATCATTTTTTGATACCGTTGAAGGGTGTGGAAAATCAAGGTATCTCACTTTCTGCTCAAGCTGCTTTCCTGGTGGCAGATAATGATCTGATAGACCTTTCTTGATCATGTACAGACTAGCAGCTTCCTGTATTCTCAAATCCAACGGTAGGAGGCCCGACAAAACCAGTGCCGACACAAGCGAGACCGTGCTACCGCACTACACACTTTTTGTGCAAATCCCCTTTGGAGTGCATTCAGTTGATCCCGGATCATCTGTAGCTCTGTCATCTGGGACCATGCACACGAGGCGTACAACACAATGGGTTCGATGACCGCAACATATATTGTTCTGACTATCTCTCCATTCAAACACCACGTGACCTTTGCAGCGCAAGCTAACTGCTTGTAAATGTCAATTGCCTTTTTACAAGTTGCGGTCACGTGCGATTTGAATGTGAGCTTTCGATCAATTGTCAAACCTAGGAGTTTTATCTCATCCACAAAACTCAAGACGGTACCCGACATAAGTATAACAGGAGGATCATATTTGAGCCTCCTGGTAAGCAACATCGCATAGGTCTTATGTGCTGCGAAGTTAAGTTTATTGTCCTCTCCCCCATTTCACCACTCTCTGCAGCACCGAATTGATCCTTTCCTCCATGATGCTAACCGCCTGGTCAGAAAATACCAACACTATGTCATCCGCAAATGCCTGACAGTAATCTTCCTCATCTGTTAGACTTCGCAGCAATGGGTCCAAGATAATATTCCAAAATGTTGGTCCTGCAATGGAACCTTGGACGCAACCCTTGTTTGTTTCCCTTTCACTTATTGCTCTGGCATAATTGACCACAATACTGCGATCGCTGAGGTATGAATCCACCATTGCGTATAGGTTCCTTGGGCACTTCCTGGAAATAAGCTGGTGCTTAAGTGCGGGCCACCATGCATTATCGAAAGCTCCCTCTATGTCCAATGAAACCATGATGACAATCTTCTTATTTGTAACTTCAGATCTTACATGCTTCATCAGATCATAGAGGGCGTCCTCGGTACCGCGCTGCGGCATAAAGCCATATTGCCGCTGGCTGAGTGTGGGCAAGATGTGTCACTGAAGCCGGCCCACCATAAGCTTATCGACTACCTTACCCAGAACCGACAATAGTCCTATTGGTCTATAGGACTTAGGTATGGTGTAGTCCTTTTTTCCCGGTTTTCGAAGAATGACCACGTGAGCTTTCTTCCATAGCTTGGGGAGGTGCGCTAGTAAAAGGCATTTGTTGGCCAATGCCATAAAAACTTATTTTTCGCACTGAATGGCCATAGCACATATATCCGCCGTTAAACCATCCGGTCCAGGAGCCTTTTTCGGGTTCAGAGTTCCAAGCACCATCTCCAGTTCCACCAGCGTAAAAAGAGGATCGTCGTCCGATAGACCCACCAACTCCTCATATTTTTTATCTTGAATAGAAGCCCGAAGTCGAGTAGGGTACGGTTTATCTGTTAGTACAGAGTCATCAGGGTAAAAGGTGTTAGCCAGAAGCTCTGCCGAACGAACAAGGTTTAACGTATCTCCATTAGCGCCTCTAAGGAGCATATCTTCTTGCCTTCTGACGGTTCCCCCGATTACCCTGTAAATCCCATCCCACATACTCTCCTTTTCTTGCGTTGAGCAATATTCTTTCCAGCTCTCTGTTTGAGCTTCGTTTGCCTTCTCCGCATACTCTACTTTGGCTTTTTGATAATCTGTATACACGTTATACTTCCTATGAGGAGCAGCGTTCCTAATCCTCCTCTTCTTACGAATAACATCACTCTTAAGCTTCTCGAGAGTTTTTGACCACCACGGAGGTGTGACACTTCCCTTCCATGAGCCCACTTTCGGGATAGCTTTATCACATGATTCCTGTATTGCCTCAGTATAGGTGATGATTGCACTGGATGTTATATTATTATCCCCCAAAGAGGCACTGAAGTGTGTTCTGAAGTCAGCCCATTTTGCTCTTTTTGTTTTATATCTTCGCGTGGTTATAGGCTTGAGTGGTTCCAGGCGTTTTTCTAGGCGCAAAGTGAAAACAATGGCGTTGTGATCTGACGTTAATAAACTTCGGTCCACCCTCCATTCTTCAGCTCTCCCCAACAGGGATGGGCTACACGCAGTGACGTCTACTATACTTGTACAAAGCTTACCCTTCCTATATACCTCGAAAGTTGGTGTATCTCCCATATTAAGTAGTATACGAAGATTCATTTCAGTTAAGAATGTGTGGTAAGCTGCTCCCCTTTCATCCTCCGCGACACTACCCCACCAGTGGCTCCACGCATTTACATCGCCTCCCACTATAATATTTTTTGTGGGTAGTCTCCCGCACGCAGCCTTAGTTCTCAATAGATTTGGTTCTATATCTTTATCTCCCTCAAAATAGACCGACACAACCCCAAGTTGCAGTTTTCCTGCGACCAAAAATGATGGCCACCTCTGTCTCTGTCACCAGCTGGGGATCGTGTACGACTTCCAGTCGGCTATCAAAAATGATTACGGCTGCCTTAACCGGGTGATCTTTTGTCAGTTCTGGATTTAGGGTGCACTGAATAACTCTGGCGCCAGAGCATTGCTTCATACAACCGGTGGCTCCCACATATGGTTCCTGTACCAGAGCTATAGAAATTCCATTGTCCCTTGCCACCTGAAGCAGTTCCGTTGTAGCCAGCCTTGAGCGCTGTAAATTTGCTTGAATGATGCGCAGACCGCAATCATCCATCTTAGGAGGTGAGCTTTGGTCAGCCTGGTCGCCCTTAGCAGTATGAGATTCGCGACCTCGCTATAGCATCCCATTTCTGCTTCTCTGGACACTCCATACTATAAGCAATATGTGGAGGAGCCGAACCCGCACCGTGAGCCTTTGTGCAGTTTCTACAAGAGGGAAGTTTACCCTCCAACCTACTCTCACACTTTTCCCAGGAGTGTTTGCCTCCACAGAAACTACAAAGGTCGTCCTTCTCGCGGCAAATGGCTTTCGTGTGCCCAAAACTCAGGCATTTAGTACATTGCACTAAGGGGACTGATCTTCTACCGGTCTTCTTTGAAGATCTATGTAAACTTTGCCCGCCTCAAGGAAATTCCTGTGCAACTGCGGAGAAACTTCTATAATGAGGTAACACTCATGTTGATTCCTCGCCTTCTTCCTATATCGAACCCTCAATGTGCTATCACTTGCTGTAACATTCTCGAAGAGCCTTCTGTTCTGAACTCTCAAGTGCTCCTCCACTTCTGAGTCTTTGTGATAAGACAGCACATCCCTGATCTTTATGAGGGGATTATTTAGCTTTGGCACCTCCGACTTGAGCGTTTTATTATTGAGCACTTGGCTTTGAACCAGAGCCAGATTCTCCTTCGTTCCACAGCTCAGAATAACTTTCTGGTTCCTACTGTTCCTCACTCGGTCAACACGAGCTCCAGTCTTCTTTATGTCCAGAGCATCCCTTATAGTCTCTATGACCCTGTCCCCGGTACTATCCGGGTCATTAGAAGAGACTATCAGCGTATGGTTGGGCCTTAGAACCGGTCTTTCTCGAACCTTTTGGGCATACGACGGCCTGGTATTCCCCGCCCAAGTTATAAAGGGGGAATGCTGCTTCCCCTGAGGTGGAGGCTTTGCTACACTGTGCTCCACGGCAGCAAGACGGTCGGATATATCGGCTAAGGCCAACCCCCCCCCCCCTAATACCTGCGTAGCTGATTTGAGCAGTTCCATGTTTCTGTCATCCCTGGCCTCTTCCAGTTTTCCACCCATCGACTTCAACTGAAAGTTCATGGGTTCCAGAGTATCTCGAAGTCCCTCCAGTATGTCACTCCAGGTGGGAGGAACTGGAGTCTCTTCCGACCTTAAACCGGCCAACTCTGTCTGAAGCTTCTTCAGCTCCAATACAATCGGTTCGAGGTCATGAGCCCCCAAGCCAGAAGCAGTCGGTGGCGGCGTCAATCTTGAGATCTCCATTTCCCGCTGTATTGAAATAAGTGAAGCCTGAACGTTTCCAATTTCCGTTCTCATTGAGGTGGTATGGCTGTCCAGTTTCTTCACGTTTTCTTCCAATAGTTCCTTAGAGCAATCAACCCTTACGTCAAGCAGCCTCTGGAGAGACTGAAGCTGGCCCTGAAAGGTCTTGAATGCCTTGAGTGGCTCCTTCGTCTCGAAGTTAAGCCACTTCCATACCCTCTCCGTAGACGCATGGGTTTTCTTAATTAATTCGCGGCTCTGCATAAGCTCTATATCCTGCGAACCAAGGAGCTCCGCCAAAGAACTGGCATGAGCCCGCTCAACCCTCACAAGCTCCTTCGCTGCCCTGGTTCGCTCCTGCTCTAAGGCCACGATATTTCGAGATCTTGAGTCGGTCAAAGAGAGCACGATCTCATAGAGCCCTTGCAGACTCTCCAGTGCCTCAGCTTTACTCTCCCTTTTCATGTTTCCCGCCCTTTCCAATGCATCCTTACCCGATAGCATGAGCTCATTTGCTCTCTGGGTAGCTTGATTCATTGGTAGGGCGGGTCTACTACTCGAAGGGGGTAAGACACTGGAGTGGCCACTATATGCGCTCATGCTCTCCACGTCCGACCACTCGTCCTCAGTGACTGCGGTACCCTTAACTGAGGGGAGTTTCACAGACTCCTGAGTCCTGGGATCCGAGACTCCCGCCGTACTCCTAACCATCATCCTCTTCCTCAGGGCCTCAGATTGTGATGGTTTGGCCGTTTTTAGGATGACTGTTCTCTGGGATAGACTTCTACAGCTCCCTGCATCAAGTCCGCCCCCAGACAGCTCGGTGTCCGTGTCCGTGAGGGGGAGCTCATTCTTCCGCAGATAGTCAGATAGTGTTGGGGTCTGCTCTAAACTCTTGGCAACCTGCAAATCCTCCACCAAAGAGGCCCGTTTTGCCATGTACCCCACGGCCGTGACCGAAAAAAAGCCACCAGTGTCAGCACCTCGAGGCCCTAATGATCCTCGGTTCGATGATGAATCGGAAGGAGCAGTAACTTCAACCATAATTGGAGAAGCAAACTCTGCATCCGAACGCGCAGACGAGAGCTTCGGAGCAACCTTACGGGTCCTCCGAGACGCAGCAGGAGTCTCATCAGTTGTTGCTACCTTTTTGTGAAGTGGTTCCGATCTAGAACTAAGTGGGCGCTTAACCACCTCTTTAGAGGCCATAGAAGACCCTACGATCCTTTGTGACATCTTCGGTCAGTTGCCCCCGGACCACGTGCAAATCGCCCTTAGGGGGACTCGGCCTAGACAGTACGTAAATTGCGGCAACCCACAAACTTCGAGCCCTCTCAACTCATTCAGTCCCTACCCTGCAAAGTTATACAAGGCTATATTCTATATTCTAACTCCGACTCCCCTCAAAAACAAACACAACACCACAAGAGAAAATCATACACACTCAAATAGATTTACAAAATAACAACTTCTAAATAAACAACTGTACTTCACGTAGTGACTCTTGGTGAGACTTGATAATAACGAGTAGATGTGATGTAATAATTTGATGTGTTAGTGTGTGGCATGCGCCGCACATTCTCCAAGTAAAGTGACTTGAGAAGCAATAGGTAATTTTTTGTGATTCCTAGTGATCTTCGGTCAACAAAATAACAATTACAAATCAAACTGCGGTGACTCGCTTGGTGGTGACTTCCGGTGACACTCGGTGACAGCGGGTAGATGAAAATATTTTCTCCTTAAAAGGCAGTTTCAGTGAGCTTCAGTGATCTCTGGTGAACAATAATTACTAAGCAAACTGCAGCGGCTCACGCGGTGATGACTTCTGGTGAGACGTGGTGACAGCGGGTAGATGAAACAGCGACCACAGCCATCCACCGGGCCGGCAATGAGGGCAATGGTGGAACAACGTCACGTGTGCTGATTACCTCGGTGTAGCGTGTTGGTGTATTGAAAGCGCCGTACAAACCTTAGCGTGACTTGAGGGGCAGTTAGTTGTTTTCAGTGACTCTTAGTGATCCTCGGTGAGTAAATGTGAGCAAAGTGTGACAGTGGGACAAAACAAACCACACGGAAAAGTGGCGAAAGTGCCCACCTGGACGGCAGGGTGCGTGTTGGCCGGTGATCCCCCTTGGGAGCTCCAAGCGGAGATCCTCGCCGAAGTTTACCACTTCGTGGCGGAGAGGAGATCCCGCGGAGACCCCCCAGCGTGAGAGGAGGTCACGCGCATGCGGCGGCAGGCGAGGGCTGCCATGTTGCGGCGGTGGACGGAGGACCTGGCTCCACCGGTCCCTGGGCAGTGGACGGTGGAGGCTATCCGCCCGGTCCTTCGGAGGTGGGTGAGGCGGCAGCATGGGCCGCTGACCTTCCGATTGGTGCAGGTGCTTTCCGGACACGGATGTTTCGGAAAGTACCTGCACCACATCGCAAGACGGGAGGTGACTCCGGTGTGTCACGAGTGTGGGGCACCGGAGGATACAGCGCTTCACACGCTGGAAGCGTGTGCCGCATGGGGCCCGCAGCGGCACACGCTTTCAATGATGATAGGACGGGATCTCTCTCTGCCAAGCGTAGTAAAAGCTATGCTTGGCAGCGAGAGATCGTGGCAGGCGATGGTCTCCTTCTGCGAAGCCGTAATGGTGCAGAAGGAGACCGCGGAGCGGGCCCGGGAGACGGACGCTGGAGCGGTCGCGCTCCGGCGCAGGAGACCAGGTGGGAGGAGGAGGCGTTTTGCCCACCTCCTCCCTCCTCCGTAGTGGGGTCACCGGTGGAGTGTCGGGGGACGCTCCACCGGCTTGCACGGCCCCACATGTCTGAGGGGTGACCTTTGTGAGCAAGGTTGCCCCTCCAAGGGCGGAGAGACCCGATAAGGGTCTGCCACTGGGGCAAGATGGTAGAATGCTACCGCGACCCCATCTTGCCCCACCTCGGTGGAGGACGGCTCACGGGGGGGTTTTAGTGGGTGCGAGCCCCACATACCCCCTTCCATCACCCCCGTGGTGGAAGGGAAGTGCGTAGGCATTTCCCCCCCTCAAAAAAAAAAAAAAAAAAAAAAAGGTTGGGCGGGTCTGGGTTTATCCATTTATAGTTGCATAGTCCTAGCTTGCATGCTTCGCGCTGCTTGTTTTGGTTAAGTCCAGGCCTTCCTTACTCGTCCCGGATGGGTAAGGAGGCGTCGGTCTTGGGGGAGAGCGCAGGTCGTGTAGATCCCCAAGGCAAGTCTGGTGGTTATGCACATTGTTGACCTTCTGTTGACGATGTGCTCCTTCTCGTGGTTGCCGCCTGTTTTGTCTATTTCCTTCAGAAATAGACGTAACTGAAACCACCAGGCGCCGTGGTGGCCAGATTTATCTGGCGGAGGCTTCTCCGCGTGTCCCTCTGATTAGCAGAGGACACAGTGGACGAAGGTGGGTCCGGGTAGTTTACTACCTGGATGGCAGGATGGGAACCTCTACAAAGAGCTTTTATCTTTGTAGAGGTTCTCAACCTGTGGACCGAATCCCAAGGTCTTGGTGCTCGCCGAGGGGATGCATGGCCGGGGGGAACCCAGTCTCTAGAGCACCACCCCGGGTATCCTAACCCCTTAGTTAGGAAAACATGAAATGGCGGATCTTAAAAACAATCTACCCCAGGAGGGTACCTGTCTCACAGAGGCAGGAGAATCCCTCAGTGCTTCGGCACTCAGCCCCTCGTATTCTGGGGGGGGCAAGAAACGCCATGGGAGCTTCGGCTCTCAGTCCGACAGTGACGAGAGAGGAAAGAAGAAGGATCTTCCTTTAAGCGATCGGACAAACCGATCAAAGGATCATGCGGAGATAGATAGGGAGAGGGCGTCTGACTTGGACACTTATGTTCAGTCGATGGCGTCGACACAAGGTGAAGCACGGGTAATTTTGACCCGCTGCGAGGACGATCTGCTGATCGGCTCGTCGGTGATGGTGGACCTGTCGGAGTCTGACTCTGACATGAGTTGCCAGACAGTGCGGTCGCAGGGATCTAGGACCTCATCACCTGGATTGTGGCGAAAGCGCCGGAGAAGCTTAGAGCTGGAAGCCTCCGATGATGATGGTGCGCCGTCACCCAAGGTGACTCCGGCCCGGCGAGGTCGCGGGCGCCCCCTTACAACGGGACAGTACGTAAGGCCATGGAGCGTACCACCGCCATGTAAAGGTGGCGACAGCTTCCATCTCCTCCACCAAGATTTGGGAGAAGGCGGCTCAGCGCAGCAGCAGTCCCAGTCAGTTTTGGGGAAAGCCGCCGTAGATGTGCTCCGAATCTCCATCTGCTGTCAAGCACAACACCAAGGTATTTCAGCGTCGGCCCGACAGCAATAGAGGTCCCTCCTACTACAATATTTGAGTCTACAGGTGGCGCTCGCCGAGGACCGTGGAAACAGATAGCCTCAGATTTGTGGAGCGCCACCTCCAGCCCCAGCCGCCTTATTCTGGCCACAACTGCTGCGACTCCGGCCGTAGCCAAAATCGCCGCTTCCCTGTAGGATCCCCCTCGGGCGGTAACCAGGGTGTCGTCGGCGTAACAAACGACGCCGACGCCACCAAGATTAGCACCCCGAAGAACCCAATCATACCCGATGTTCCACAAGAGGGGACCCAATACGGACCCCTGCGGAACACCGCGCGTGACAGGGCTGCGGCCCTCTCCATCTTTCGTTGGGTAGACTACCTCCCTGTTGGAGAGGTAATCCCCCACCAAGCCCTGAAGATAAAGGGGTACGCCATGGTATCTCAACGCCGCCAAAATCGTGCTCCACGGTAGAGTGTTGAACGCGTTTGCAATATCCAAAGACACTGCCAACATTACCCCACCGCTGGAGCACGCTTCCTCGGAGAGGTTGCGGACGCAAGATATAGCATCTAGCGTCGAGCGGCCTCTACGAAAGCCGTATTGGGTGTCAGCTAAATTAGGGCCGACTCTATCCAGGTGTTTGACGAGGCGGGCAGCCACAACACGCTCCAGTAATTTGCCAGCCTCGTCAAGCAGTACAATCGGACGATAGCCTGCTGGTTCGTCCACTGGGCGCCCTTCCTTTCGAAGGAGTACGAGCTTTCCCCCTTTCCACCGCCTGGGGAATCTCCCTTCATTCAGGCAGCGGTCGAAGAAAGTCCTCAAGCGTGGTTCCAGGGCATCCTGGGCGAGGGCCCACGCACGACCGGGAATACCGTCAGGCCCCGGAGCCGTGTTTTTAGTCTTCATTTTCAAGACGGCCACGCAAAGTTCTCCCTCCGATATTTCAGGAGCAGAGTTAGCTTCTTCCCCGCTATGGGCCTCGCTTTGTGGCGCCGCCGTGATGGGGGGAGCAAATTCAGTTCCCGGTGCCCTAGGAAATAGACCCTCAACTACCCGCCGGAGGACATGTGGCTGCAGCGTGCTGGTGATGGGAGGAGCCCAGGGACGAAGCTTTTGTCTCGCCATCTTATACGGGCGCCCCCACGGATCATGCTCCAATGATTGGAGTAGCTGCCGCCAGGACTCCGCCTTAGCCTCACTGATGGCCACGCGGAGGGCTTTGGAAGCCTCTCTATACGCAGCGTAAAGAGCATCAGACTCAGCCGTCTCCCGGCGTCTTCTTCTCCTATACCGCTGGTATCGGCGGCGCTTTGCCACACATCGACGACGGAGCTCGGCGATCTCCTCCGTCCACCAGTAGACATTGCGCTTGGATGGTGGTGCCCTAGCACGAGGCATTGCGGCGTCGCAGATGTGAGTCATAGCTTTACACAGCCCGTCAGCCTCTTCGTCCAGGTTCACTGGCTCCGAAGGGGACGCGTTCCAAGCTTGGACGAGGGCCGCCTCCTGCAGCACCTCCAGATTCAAGCGTTTGAGGACCCAACGGGGGCCAGACATGGTTGCCCCCTGTCTTTCCAGATCAGATGCAAATGAGGAGATGCTAAACCGAATGTAGCGGTGATCAGATAGCGTCTCCTCATTCACCAGCACCTCCCAATCCCGAACGCGGCGCGCTATTTCAGGGGTGGCGAACGTTATGTCGATCACCGATCCGCCCGATCGTCGCACACAGGTGAAAGTTGTCCCCCGGTTTAAGACACACAGCCCAGACTCTGCCAGCCATGCGTCAACGGCTCTTCCCCGTACATTTGTGACCGGAGACCCCCACGCTGGAGATTTGGCGTTGAGGTCTCCAATGACAATAATGGGTTGGGGGTGGTTTCGGTTGACTAGGGTCCCCACCTCGCCGAGGAAAGTCTCAAATTCAGCGAAGACCCTGTTTGGCGAGAAATATACCCCTACAACCAACGCCTTGCCAACCCAGGCTGCGACGAACCCCCTTCCTCTCACCACTCTCTCCAGTGCAGGAGAGCGGTCTGGTGACTGCGTGGTTATCGCCACTACGCCGTCTAGATCCCCAACCCAATCATACCTAGACAGGACTACGTATGGCTCGGTGACCACCGCTACTTGGATCGACCGCTCCGCCAGGCACTGAAGAAGAAGATCCTGAGCCCGGGCAGAGTGATTGATATTCGCTTGGAGGAAAGATAGGGCCATATTAATTTGCCTCCATGCGTTCCACCAGCTCCGTACCGGAGCCAGTCGGCTGCGACTTGGCCTTGGCCTCAGTTGCGGCTGGTTTTCTTCTCGCCCCTGTCTTGGACGGGGGCTTGGCGCATGCCTTGCCCCCGGAGAGGTGGTCCGCCGGTTTTCCTGCAGCTGCACATAGAGTGCAGTGCGGGGCGGCGGAACAAGCACTGGCTTTGTGGGCCTTCTGACCGCAGCGATGACATTCATCACTGCGGTCGACTTCCGACTTGCATTGGGCCGCAACGTGACCCAGTGCAAGGCACCTGTAGCAGCGGCGCGGTTTGGCATCCAAAACCCGGACCTGTGCCGCCACCCATCCAACTAGTAGACGGCCGCCACTAGCCACTATCTTTTTGGCAGCTGTCATAGGGCACCGCACAAAAGCAGCGCCCATGCCTGCTGGGCCCTTCTTTATTTCACCAGTTTTTATTTCCTGTGAAAGACACCCTCCGGCCTTAGCGAGAGCTTCCACTAACTCATTTGAGTCCACGGAGTCGTCCAAGCCGGTGACCCGTAACTCTGTCGTCATCATTGGCCTGGATATCCGTATGTCTTCTGCTCCCTGGAAGACCTCCTTCAGTTTAGCAGCCAGGGAGTCCGCTTTCTCCAACTTCTCAGCGCCGGAGACTTCAAGGATGCGGGCTCCAGTAGCTGCAGTTCTCATTTTTAAAAGCGGCATCCCAAGGGCCCCAAGGTCGATGCGGGCCTTGGCTTCCGCTAGCACTTTAGCATATGTCTGCCCTTTCTCCAGTGCCTCTGGTTGCAGTGTAATTATGATGGCTGCAGTGCGAGGGAGGCGAAGTTTAGTCGCCTTAGCCTTCGTAGTATTCGTTGCAGGGATAGCCTGCTTCGGGCCAGGTTTATTTTTTACGCCTCGTCGTGCCACTACCGACCAGCCCTCGTCCATAGACTTGGGTGCCGGCGGCAGCGGGCGAGGCGTCACTTGCTTGGTGGCTGGAGCCGCGCGCCGAATTGTAGCTCTCCTCGGCACCACGTCTCGTTCCTCGTCTGCGGGCTGTGGCAGTGGTGGTTGCAGCGTAAAGAGCATCAGACTCAGCCGTCTCCCGGCGTCTTCTTCTCCTATACCGCTGGTATCGGCGGCGCTTTGCCACACATCGACGACGGAGCTCGGCGATCTCATCCGTCCACCAGTAGACATTGCGCTTGGATGGTGGTGCCCTAGCACGAGGCATTGCGGCGTCGCAGATGTGAGTCATAGCTTTACACAGCCCGTCAGCCTCTTCGTCCAGGTTCACTGGCTCCGAAGGGGACGCGTTCCAAGCTTGGACGAGGGCCGCCTCCTGCAGCACCTCCAGATTCAAGCGTTTGAGGACCCAACGGGGGCCAGACATGGTTGCCCCCTGTCTTTCCAGATCAGATGCAAATGAGGAGATGCTAAACCGAATGTAGCGGTGATCAGATAGCGTCTCCTCATTCACCAGCACCTCCCAATCCCGAACGCGGCGCGCTATTTCAGGGGTGGCGAACGTTATGTCGATCACCGATCCGCCCGATCGTCGCACACAGGTGAAAGTTGTCCCCCGGTTTAAGACACACAGCCCAGACTCTGCCAGCCATGCGTCAACGGCTCTTCCCCGTACATTTGTGACCGGAGACCCCCACGCTGGAGATTTGGCGTTGAGGTCTCCAATGACAATAATGGGTTGGGGGTGGTTTCGGTTGACTAGGGTCCCCACCTCGCCGAGGAAAGTCTCAAATTCAGCGAAGACCCTGTTTGGCGAGAAATATACCCCTACAACCAACGCCTTGCCAACCCAGGCTGCGACGAACCCCCTTCCTCTCACCACTCTCTCCAGTGCAGGAGAGCGGTCTGGTGACTGCGTGGTTATCGCCACTACGCCGTCTAGATCCCCAACCCAATCATACCTAGACAGGACTACGTATGGCTCGGTGACCACCGCTACTTGGATCGACCGCTCCGCCAGGCACTGAAGAAGAAGATCCTGAGCCCGGGCAGAGTGATTGATATTCGCTTGGAGGAAAGATAGGGCCATATTAATTTGCCTCCATGCGTTCCACCAGCTCCGTACCGGAGCCAGTCGGCTGCGACTTGGCCTTGGCCTCAGTTGCGGCTGGTTTTCTTCTCGCCCCTGTCTTGGACGGGGGCTTGGCGCATGCCTTGCCCCCGGAGAGGTGGTCCGCCGGTTTTCCTGCAGCTGCACATAGAGTGCAGTGCGGGGCGGCGGAACAAGCACTGGCTTTGTGGGCCTTCTGACCGCAGCGATGACATTCATCACTGCGGTCGACTTCCGACTTGCATTGGGCCGCAACGTGACCCAGTGCAAGGCACCTGTAGCAGCGGCGCGGTTTGGCATCCAAAACCCGGACCTGTGCCGCCACCCATCCAACTAGTAGACGGCCGCCACTAGCCACTATCTTTTTGGCAGCTGTCATAGGGCACCGCACAAAAGCAGCGCCCATGCCTGCTGGGCCCTTCTTTATTTCACCAGTTTTTATTTCCTGTGAAAGACACCCTCCGGCCTTAGCGAGAGCTTCCACTAACTCATTTGAGTCCACGGAGTCGTCCAAGCCGGTGACCCGTAACTCTGTCGTCATCATTGGCCTGGATATCCGTATGTCTTCTGCTCCCTGGAAGACCTCCTTCAGTTTAGCAGCCAGGGAGTCCGCTTTCTCCAACTTCTCAGCGCCGGAGACTTCAAGGATGCGGGCTCCAGTAGCTGCAGTTCTCATTTTTAAAGGCGGCATCCCAAGGGCCCCAAGGTCGATGCGGGCCTTGGCTTCCGCTAGCACTTTAGCATATGTCTGCCCTTTCTCCAGTGCCTCTGGTTGCAGTGTAATTATGATGGCTGCAGTGCGAGGGAGGCGAAGTTTAGTCGCCTTAGCCTTCGTAGTATTCGTTGCAGGGATAGCCTGCTTCGGGCCAGGTTTATTTTTTACGCCTCGTCGTGCCACTACCGACCAGCCCTCGTCCATAGACTTGGGTGCCGGCGGCAGCGGGCGAGGCGTCACTTGCTTGGTGGCTGGAGCCGCGCGCCGAATTGTAGCTCTCCTCGGCACCACGTCTCGTTCCTCGTCTGCGGGCTGTGGCAGTGGTGGTTGGGGGCGAGGTTCTGCCACAACCGCATTTTTCCCCGTCATACGCTTCCCCTTTTCCGAAGTGCTGCCAACAGCCAATGCGACTTCCTCCCTCTGATTGTCGGCGGCTAGAGGGGGCCTGATACGCTTTGCGGGCAGCAACCGCTCCTCGAGGCCTTCGAAGCGGGCATTTATTTTTGTGCCTACTTGCACCATCACTGCCCGCAGCAGATCTTCGTAGTCCGGAACCTGAACTGGAGTTTGAGCAGTGACTGGGGTTAGCGCTGCATGCGCCTGTGCGGCCCGCAGCTCACCCATCTCGCGACGAAGCTCCTTGAGTTCCGCCGTCAGACGTTTGTTGGCCTCGATCATCAAGGCCAACTCTTCGGGCACCGTACGATTCAGCAGCTCTTTAAAGCAGGCCTTCACGTTACGGGCAGCGTCTTTCAGGGCGTGCACGCACGTACCCTTTAGATTTCCGGACCTTGCGGCGACCTGTAATACTGTGTCGACGGAGTCCAGGACCACCTTTTCTATTTCCGCCACATCACGGCCTTCCACCTGCGATGCCAGTGACGCCTTCTTCAAGAAGGCGGCTGCCACCTTCTGCTTCTTCCGCTGCTCTTCTGCTAATTGCCTTTCGGCTTCGGAAGAGGGATGGAATGTGGTGGCCCGGAAAGGCATCACAAAAAAGGTAGCAAAAAAGAAGGCCGCCAATAAGGTGCCAAACTCTCTTGTGTCGTCACAGAAGGCGAAGACGCCCAAGCTTCGCCCTCCTCGCTCAGCTGCGGTCATGCTGAGATTGCAGCCGAGTGCTGTAGAGAGTGGCATCACATACAACAAGGTGCTTACCCAGGCTCGACAGAGTATCGACCTGAAGGAACTAGGGATAGAAGGTCTAAAATTCCGCACGGCGGCCACGGGTGCCCGCATTTTGGAGGTGCCTGGTGCCACCAGTGCCGATAAAGCCAATGCCCTGGCTACTAAACTCAAAGAGACTTTAGGAGAGCAATTAGTCAGAGTATCTAGACCCGAGAAGTGTGCTGAGATGCGCATTTCGGGTCTAGACGACTCGGTAACTAAAGAGGAAGTAATAACAGCAGTGGCCAAAACAGGTGGCTGTGCAAAAGAAACTGTCAAGGCCGGAGATATCATCCGTTCCGCAGGGCGCCAAGGAACGATCTGGCTGCGATGTCCGATCGCTGCAGCCAAGAAAGTCACGGCAGGAAGGCTCTTGGTGGGCTGGGTTTCAGTTCAAGCTAAAATCCTGGAGCACAGACCACTGCGGTGCTATCGCTGCTTGGAACCCGGGCACGTAGGCACCAAATGCAATAATGGGGTAGACCGCAGCAAACTCTGTTTCTGTTGTGGCAAGGCTGGCCACAAGGCAGCCCAGTGTACTGCCGAGCCGCACTGTCCCGTGTGCGAAGCGGCTAACAAAGCGGCCAATCACCGTATTGGCGGGAAATTATGTTCGGCGATGCCTACCAAAAAGAGTAGAAGAGGGAATAAGAAGGCTCGTGATGGCTCCAAGGGCCCCACACAGTCAACTCAGCGACCAGCGCCTGTGGAGGATCAGATGAACACTTCAAGTTAATATGGCAACTTCATTCTTACAGGCGAACATAAACCACTGTGCTGCGGCTCAGGACCTTCTACTCCAGAGCATAGCAGAGTGGTCAATACATATAACCGTCGTTTCTGAGCCTTACTTTATTCCCCCCCGTGATAACTGGGTGGGTGACCGTGAGAACTCCGTGGCCATCATCACTCAACCAGCTAATGGCTCCCCGCCCTTCGAAAAAGTAGCGAAGGGTAAGGGATGCGTTTTGGCTGTCTTGGGTGGGGTTGCATTGATTGGGGTGTACTTTTCTCCAAATAAGACGCTCGCTGAATTTGAACAGTGGCTCGTTGAAGTTGGGGTTCTCGTGGGACAGGCACAACCCTACCCCGTCTTAGTAGCTGGAGACTTCAACGCCAAGTCGAGAGCGTGGGGTTCTCCATCGACGGATGTACGGGGAGAGACGCTAGAGGAGTGGGCTACTTCACTTGAACTTGATATCCTCAATAGAGGATCAGTGCCCACGTGCGTGAGAGCACAGGGTGAATCAATTGTAGACCTCACGTTCGCAAGCCCTGGCCTCGCCCGTCGTGTTCACGGATGGGAGGTGAAAATGGGAGTGGAGACGTTATCGGATCACCGCTACATACGGTTTAGCATCTCCTCATTTTCAGCTGTTTTCGTAAGACAGGGGTCACCCATGGCTGGCCCCCGCTGGGTCCTCAAACGTATGAACCTGGAAGTGCTGCAGGAGGCGGCCCTCGTCCAAGCATGGAACGCTTCCCCTTCAGAGCCAGTAGACCTAGACGAGGAGGCTGACGGGCTGTGTAAAGCGATGACTAACATCTGCGACGTCGCCATGCCTCGTGCAAGGGCACCACCATCCAAGCGCAATGTCTACTGGTGGACGGAAGAGATCGCCGAGCTCCGCCGCCGATGCGTGGCGAGGCGCCGCCGATACCAGCGGTATCGAAGGAGAAGACGCCGGGAGACGGCTGAGTCAGACGCTCTCTATGCCGTCTATAGAGAGGCATCCAAAGCTCTCCGCGTGGCTATCAGTGAGGCTAAGGCGGAGTCCTGGCGGCAGCTGCTGCAATCATTAGAACATGATCCGTGGGGGCGCCCGTATAAAATGGCGAGACAAAAGCTTCGTCCCTGGGCTCCTCCCATCACCAGCACGCTACAGTCGCATGTCCTCCGACGGGTGGTTGAGGGACTATTTCCTCGTGAACCGGGAACTGAATTTGCTCCCCCCAACACGGTGGTGCCACAAAACGAAGCCCATCGCGAGGAAGAAGAAGACAACTCTGCTCCCGAAATATCGGAGGGAGAATTATGCGTGGCCGTTTTGAAAATGAAGGCTAAGAACACGGCTCCAGGGCCTGACGGTATCCCCGGTCGTGCGTGGGCCCTCGCCCAGGATGCCCTGGAACCACGCTTGAGGGCCTTCTTCGATCGGTGCTTGAATGAAGGGAGATTCCCCAGGCGGTGGAAGGGGGGCAAACTGGTACTCCTTCGAAAGGAAGGGCGCCCAGCGGACGAACCAGCAGGCTATCGCCCGATTGTACTGCTCGACGAGGCTGGCAAACTACTGGAGCGTGTTGTGGCTGCCCGCATCGTCAAACATCTAGAGAGAGTCGGCCCTGATTTGGCTGACACACAGTTCGGCTTTCGTAGAGGCCGCTCGACGCTGGATGCAATATCCTGCGTCCGCAATCTCTCCGAGGAAGCGTGCTCCAGCGGTGGGGTAATGTTAGCAGTGTCTTTGGATATTGCCAACGCGTTTAACACTCTACCGTGGAGCACGATTTTAGCGGCGCTGAGGTACCATGGCGTACCCCCTTATCTTCGGAGCCTGGTGGGGGATTATCTCTCCAATAGGGAGGTAGTCTACCCAACGAAAGATGGAGAAGGCCGCAGCCCTGTGACGCGCGGTGTTCCACAGGGGTCCGTATTGGGTCCCCTCTTGTGGAACATTGGGTATGATTGGGTTCTTCGGGGTGCTAATCTTGGTGGCGTCGGCGTCGTTTGTTACGCTGACGACACCCTGGTTACCGCCCGGGGGAGAACCTACAGGGAAGCGGCGATTTTGGCTACGGCTGGAGTCGCAGCCGTTGTGGCCAGAATAAGGCGGCTGGGGCTGGAGGTGGCACTCCACAAATCGGAGGCTATCTGTTTCCACGGTCCTCGGCGAGCGCCACCTGCAGACTCAAATATTGTAGTGGGAGGTACCTCAATTGCTGTTGGGCCGACGCTAAAATACCTTGGCGTTGTGCTCGACAGCAGATGGAGATTCGGAGCACATCTACGGCGGCTTTCCTCAAAACTGTCTGGGACTGCTGGTGCACTGAGCCGCCTTCTCCCAAATCTCGGTGGAGGAGATGGAAGCTGTCGCCGCCTTTACATGGCGGTGGTACGCTCGATGGCCTTGTACGGTGCCCCTATATGGGCGGGGTCTCTCGACTCCCAGGAGACCGCCCTGCTCCACAATGCGCAAAGGGTCATGGCGGTGAGGATGTGCAGGGGATACCGTACTCTATCACACGAGGTGGCCTGCGTTCTCGCTGGATCTCTTCCGTGGGATCTAGAGGCCGAAGTTCTCTCCTCGGTCTTTTGGCGTAGAATGCGGGCACGTGAGCGTGACCTCCGTCCCGCGCCACAGGAGGTGGTGCGATGGCGAAAGGATGCCAGGAAAGTGGCTCTGGCGACCTGGCGTGAGCGGCTCCTCACAGGGCCTGCAAAGAGAGGTGATGGGGCTCAGCGATTCCTCGAGGCTGTCCGACCCGTGCTTGTGGAGTGGGTCCAACGAGGACATGGTGCACTGACCTTCCGGTTGACGCAGGTCCTCTCGGGGCATGGATGCTTCGGGAGGTACCTGTGCAACGTGGCCAGAAGAGAAGCAACCCCGGTGTGCCACCGGTGTGGCTGTGCGGAAGACACTGCACAGCATGCGCTAGAGGCATGCCCGGGAGAGGCGGAACCGCGTCAAGCCCTGACTGTGGTTGTAGGCGCAGACCTCTCGTTGCCGACCGTCATAGCCAAGATGGTTGACGACGAGACGTCATGGGAGGCAATGGTCTCCTTTTGCGAAACGGTAATCTCGCAAAGGGAGGCAGAGGAGCGAGAAAGGGAGATTGATCCTCTCTCCCTTCCAATCCGGAGGGCGCGGACGAGGAGACGAGCTAATCGAGCTCGCACTCCATCTCCGCGTCTCTCTCCAGCACACCACTCCTCACATTGAGGAGGTGATGCACTAATGTTCCGGTGCATCACGTGTTGTATAGAGCGGGCATTCTAGCCCAACCGAGGTGGGTTCGTCCTGTGGGAAAGGACGAATGACGGCATAGGCGGGGTTGCGGAGAATGCTAACGCGGGCCCGCGACCCCGTTGCAGCTGATAATGAAGGAACATCGTGGGGTTTTTAGTCGGTAGTGGCAACAGTTGTTGCCGAGCCCGACATAACCCGCTCGCAATCCCATCGGCGGGCGGGTATGCGTAAATGCATTTTCCCCAAGTAAAAAAAAAAAAAAAAGGTTAGGTTAGGTTAGGTTAGGTTTTTTTTTTTTTTTTTTTTTTTTTTGTTCAGGGAGGGGGAAATCCTCATGGATACCGCGGACGGTTATGTCGGACTCCGCCTCGCGGCGACCTACCGACTAAAACCCCCTCCCTGTTTCGTGTCTCCCTCTGACGTAATCAGAGTCTTTGTGGACATGTTCTTTTTTTTTTTTTTTTTTTTATATTAGTAAGCTTAAAAAGAATAATTTTGAAATTTTATCTTGTATATAATATAAACTAGTATGGTGGATTTACTACTAACATACTAAGGTAGAAGTTTAATTTTGTTGACATGAAATAATTTTTCTTTCTACTTTACTTTAGTTACATAACCTATTAATTAATTTTCTTTTCTGTATTTTCTATACCTCTTAAATTTACATTCATTTTTATTTCTCGTGAGAACCATTGCGTTGGTTTTATGAGGCGCGAATTTCATCTTGTTTTTAACACCCCACGTCCGAACATAGGCAAGAGCAACATTGGCACGTCCCTGCACTTCAAGCGCTGTGTCCCCGTCAAATACCAACACGACATCGTCTGCAAAAGCCTGACAGTAAACATCCCTCTGTTCCAAGCCCTTCAGCAGTGGGTCAAGGAGAAGATTCCAGAGAATCGGCCCTCCAATCGATCCTTGGACGCACCCCTTGTAAGTGTCCTTTATGTACTCTTCTCCAGCGTATCTAACACGGACCTTTCGGTCTTGAAGATAACTGTCCATTATACGCCGGAGATTGACCGGACACTTTTCCTCGGCCAGTCTGACTCTAATTGCAGGCCACCATGCGCTGTCAAAGGCTCCCTCTATGTCTAGCGACACCATAGTTATCAACTTCTTGCCATCAAGTTTTCGGCGTATGTAATTTACTAAATCATAGAGGGAGTCTTCGGTGCTCTTCTGGGGCATAAAGCCATACTGGCGGGGGCTCATCCTTGGTATCAGATGCCACTTCAACCGGCCTACTACCATTTTCTCTAAAATCTTCCCCATCACCGGCAGAAGACCAATGGGTCTATAGGACTTGGGTACGGTATAGTCTTCCTTGCCTGGCTTTCGCAATACGACCACTGTAGCTTCTTTCCAGATTTTTGGAAAATGACCGAGCTCAAGACATTTATTCATCAGCGCCAAGTGCAGTTCCATATCTCTGGATACCACCTGGCTGCAGATGTCGGCAGTAAAACCATCGACCCCGGGGGCCTTTTTTGGGTTGAAACTCTCCATAGCAGTTCTGAGTTCTCCCAATGTAAACTCCGGGTCATGTATTCCTTCATCATAGACTCGGTCGTTTACATGGTCTGCCGTTTCTCTAATAAGCTGATGATCTGCATTATCCTCCGATTTCAAGTCCCCGGGGTAAAATGCGTCCGCCAATACTTTGGCTGACTCTTTCTGGCTCATTAGTTCCCCATCCTTCACTAAGGGTAAGTCTTCGTGTCGCTTTTTCGTTCTGCCGATAACTCGATAGATGCCCTCCCACATCCCTTCCCTATCCTGCTTTCCGCAAAAACTTTTCCAACTTTCAATTGTTGCCCTTTTTGCTGCATACTCATATCTCTCTTTTGCTTGCAGGTACTCATCGACCACTTTAGTTCTTCGGACTGGCGCTGCGCATTGGATTCTGCGTTTCCTAGTGACGACTTCACGTTTCATTGTTTCAAGTTCTACGGTCCACCACGGCATGATAAGAGTTTGTTTTGTTTTCTTTTTGGCTATTATTTGATGACATGTTTGTGTTATTAACTCTGTATGTGTTTCTATAAGCGTATCTAAATTTTGTTTAATTTGAATTTTATCTATTTCCATTTTGTTTATTTTGCTTTCAGTTTTTAACTGATCCAGTTTCGCATGAAACTGGTGCCAGTTTACCTTTTTTGTGTTAAAAATTCTTGTAGTTCTATTTATACTAAGTCCCTTTGATTTTTTGAGTTTAATTCTAAAAGTAATGCCATTGTGATCGGCGCCCGTTAGATCATCCTGGACTCTCCAGTCCATCACTAAGTCAAGCAAGTCTTCCGAACAAGCAGTTACGTCGACATGGCTGGTAAATCGACGACCTCCTCTAATAGTGTCGAAGGTCGGGATATCGCCCTGATTGAGTATCTGCATACCCATTTCCTCTAAGGCACCAGACAGATCCTCACCCCTATGGTCCACAATGTGGCTCCCACACCAGGGACTTTTGGCATTTGCATCGCCTCCCACGATAATTCTTCTAGATCCCAGCTCTACTTTGATCTTCTTTAGATGCTCCAGGTATGGCTCTATGGGCAGGTCTGACTCGAAGTAAAAGGATACAGCAGTGATCTCCCAAGCAGCAGTTCGGATCCTCACCACCACGATATTATTGGTGGTGAGTTCTGGATACTGTATGATGTCCATATCGGGGTCGAAGACGGCTATGGCCGCTTTTACAGTCCCATTTCCCTGGCTTGTGCTTTGAAAAATCCTTACACCTCTGTAACTCTTCATACTTTTTGACCCACCCACATATGGCTCCTGGAGCAGTAATAAGAAATTGTGGCTCTGGCTAATGTGTCCCATTTTCGCCTAATCGGACAGTCCATGCTAAAAGCATTGTGCTCTATCTGGTCTAATTTAGCATGTGAACAGTTGCAACATGCAGGAGGAGCACCGGCGAGCCAGTCTGGGCAGTCGACCTTCTTGTGGGGACCGGCGCAATGGCTGCACTTCTCCAGGGTTTCCTTGCAGAAGCGCCTGCCATGCCCGTACCCCAGGCAAAGTGAGCACTGAACAAGGGGCGACTGATCAGCAACGCGTACTCTCTGCAAGTCGATCTGCACAGCTTCACTATCCATAGCCCGAGTCCATATTGTGGGCGACACCTTCACGACTATATGAGCCGTTAAGGGACTTTGTTCCTCTTTTTATATTTAATTTCAATCCGGTTCTCTTTCTGATCCAAACCTCGGAATATTTTATGGTTTTGGTTTTTAAGGGCGCGGAGAATATCCTCATCGGTATTGTACGTAAGTACGTCTTTAAGGATTAAAAGTGGATCTTTGTTTTTTATATCCTCCACGCTCAGATAGTCACCTGCCTTCTTCAGTCTCTCCTTCACCTTATTTCTTTCTTCATCGCTCCTGCATCCTACTATGACCTTCCTATCTTTGGCTTTTCGAACTTTGTCGATGATAATACCTCCTTCCTTTGCGTCAACAGCCTTTCTTATTCGGTTTAAAACATCCTCTCCTGTTTCTGTTTCGTCCTTGGAGGTGACTACTACTGAGTGCAGTGCGGTCTGCTGCGGGGGTTTCCTCCCACTACTCCCAGCGACCACACCCGCGTATGTAGCATCCTCCAAAGATTTTTGGTGGCTTTCTAAAGTCGTTTTTAGCTCTGTCATTTTCTCCATATTTTCCTTAATCAGCCTGTCATGTTCCCCGAGGCGTAAAAGGAGCTCGTCATCTTCTCTTCTGGGGGCGAGATGAGGCGAGGGGTGCGAGGCCGGAAGCTCCATCTCTCTCTCCCCACCCCTCCCCCCACTCTGGCTAGTCCCTTTTAGTCCCTTTGACGTCTCGGACTCCCTGACAAGCTGATAAAGCCTGTCTACTGCTGAAGCCACACCATCCTTAATCTCTGTTTTTAAATTTCTGGAGGCACTAAGGTGCAACTTGGCCTTGTTTAGGCAAGCTCTGGCTTCCGCCACTCTGTTTGCATATACCGGCCTCACAGGCGGGCTCCCTGAGACGTCCGTCGATTTTGTACCAGTCTTACCCTCCTGCAGGGATGCGACATTTGGTCTTCGCTTAGAGGGGCCCACCGTTGCAGCCAATATCGTCGTGGAGGAGGTATGTCCAGGAGATGTAGATCTTACCGACTCCCACTCGTCTATGCTAAGTCTCACTTTGGAGACTTTGTCGTTATCCTCAGAAGTACCAGCCTTCTCTGTTCGTTTTGGAGACATTTTCGATGCAGTGCAGGCGTCATTCGCCTTTTTGACGGGGGGTGTTGCGAACATGTCGTCAGAGGGACGAGTCAAAAGTGTAAGTTATTATAAATATAAATGTAACACTGATTGTATAAAAGTCAGTTACAAACGTAAAGAAGGTTTGTAGAAGTTATAAATTGTTCTTAATATAATATTTGTAGGTATTTTATACCTGTTGCTTAAATGAAATTGTCAAAATTTGGCTCTAATATATAGTTCCGTGTCCTTAAATAGTCAAAATATCATAACCGAATGTTTTCAAAATTTTTGTCTGATTTCAACCCGACCCTATGGGAAACTTCAAATTCTTACTGTCGTAGACCTGGATGGGAGGGTGGGCTAAATTTTGTCGAAATTAGCGTTTTCGAGTATGGGGCGCGGTGCGCGCTCACTCGCTGATTCCTAGAAAAATACTAGAAAAATTCTAAAAAATGAAATGGCCAAAATATTGATGTAAATGTGTTATTTGTATTGAAAATTACGTTAATTTAATAATTTTTTTCGTTTTTCAGATGCAGACCGCGTGCGCGGCGTGCTCGCAAAGCTGAAAACGTGTATGCGGTGATTTAAAATTATATTCCAGAGATGTATGTGATAAAATATACAATTTAACAATAAAATGCTACTAAATAGCTTTAAAATTATGAAAATCTGTAAATTTTGAATATTTTTTCAGGAAACGATATCCTTTTTAGTAACGCTGTGTGAAACGCTCGTGATTACGCGTATTATGATATGCCACACTTGTATATCCAGTTATATTTGAGTTTGCAAAAAATCAGTTTGTACTGGGCTCGGTACTTGGGTATATCAACTTTTTAGTACTGACGAAATAAAATTTTGTCGAAATTAGCGTTTTCGAGTATGGGGCGCGGTGCGCGCTCACTCGCTGATTCCTAGAAAAATACTAGAAAAATTCTAAAAAATGAAATGGCCAAAATATTGATGTAAATGTGTTATTTGTATTGAAAATTACGTTAATTTAATAAATTTTTTCGTTTTTCAGATTCAGACCGCGTGCGCGGCGTGCTCGCAAAGCTGAAAACGTGTATGCGGTGATTTAAAATTATATTCCAGAGATGTATGTGATAAAATATACAATTTAACAATAAAATGCTACTAAATAGCTTTAAAATTATGAAAATCTGTAAATTTTGAATATTTTTTCAGGAAACGATATCCTTTTTAGTAACGCTGTGTGAAACGCTCGTGATTACGCGTATTATGATATGCCACACTTGTATATCCAGTTATATTTGAGTTTGCAAAAAATCGGGTTAGGTTAGGTTAGGTTAGGTTAGGTTTTTTTTTTTTTTTTTTTTTTTTTGGTCAGGGAGGGGGAAATCCTCATGGATGCCGCAAGCGGTTATGTCGGACTCCGCCTCGCGGCGACCTACCGACTAAAACCCCCTCCCTGTTTCGTGTCTCCCTCTGACGTAATCAGAGTCTTTGTCGACATGTTCTTTTATTTATTTTTTTATATTAGTAAGCTTAAAAATATATAATTTTGAAATTTTATCTTGTATATAATATAAACTAGTATTGTGGATTTACTACTAACATACTAAGGTAGAAGTTTAATTTTGTTGACATGAAATAATTTTTCTTTCTACTTTACTTTAGTTACATCACCTATTAATTAATTTACTTTTACTGGTATTTACTACTTTCACTTATGTTCTTACGGCATATTCTAATACTATGAGTATAACATAATTTATATATCTATTTATTTCTATTTACTACAATTTTGGCTACATTAATACAATAATCTATAAGCTTATTTCTTCTATTTTTGTCCATCATTAGTACGTTTATGTTGTCTGCGCTGAGATTAGTGTCTAACAATTGTTCCACATCAAATTCCTTATAGGCAAAGATAGGACATTCGAGAAGAATGTGGACAACTGTTTCATCTCTATCTGGTTCACAGATGCACGATGGGCTCTTTTTACACTTGAAGCGACTCAAGTATTCCGAGAACCCACCGTGCCCTGTTAATATTTGTGTGAGGATACCGAACGGTTTTAACGACTTAACTATTTTGAAGGATTTAACTGCATCGGGAAAGAAGATTTTTGTAATATTTGCCGTATTTCCTGACTGGTATCTCTGGTTCCATTCGTCAAGGGATTCCATACGGATCTGTCTCTTGACGAATGAAACCGGGCACAAATCATAGTCAGGTCTTTTCTTGCTGTAAAGCGCAGCGTCCTTAGCTAACTGGTCCGCCCGTTCGTTGCCCTCTAGCCCTGCATGTGCTTTAATCCAGAACAAGGAAATTTCCTTGTTCTGGAGTTTACCGAGGCGGATGTTTTCCCTGGTTTCAGCAGCCAGAGGGTGGGGCGAAGTTGGATTGATGATAGTCTCCAAGGCGGACCTCGAGTCGCTAAGAATGGCAAAGCTTGCCTCACTTCTCCGTTTTATTAATCTTGTGGCCTGGCATATGGCCAACAGTTCAGACTGGTACACCGTGCAGTACGACGGCAGCTTAAGCTTGAGGGCTTTAGTCTCAGCTTCATTGCTCCAAAGAGACAATGCCGCTCCGACTTTGCCCTCAATCTTGCTGCCGTCGGTATAGATTTTAACTGCTTGGTTTGCATAAGTAGCAATATCTTGTCGGCTTTCCAGTTTTACGAACTGGAGGCTCAAATGTTCTGCCGGATGTGGAGTATCGGTGAAGGCTTGCTTTTGCTCCACCTCTCTATCCCCTAGTACTGGCTGGGGTACTCCTCTTCGGGCTTCATACAATTTAGCTGCTTCGCGTATTTTCATATCGAGTGGTAGTATCCCAGCCAGCACCAAAGCTGAGTTAAGAGAGACGGTGCGATATGCTCCGCATAATTTTTGGGCAAAAGCTCTCTGGACTGCGTTAAGATGTCGTTGTACACCTAATTTAAGTGTTGCCGGCGACCAAGCGCTGGCGGCATATGAGATAATTGGCTCCACCGTTGCCGTATATATGAGATGGATGACTTCCGGGTGGAGACCCCAACTTATCCTGGCGGCTCGAGACAGCTGTTTGTAGATATTTAAAGCCTTCTTGCAGATGTTCGCAGTGTGGCTATTAAACGTCAGCTTATGATCGATGGTGAGCCCCAGGATTTTTATCTCATGCGACATTTCAATGTCGATCCCGCCCATGCTCAGCCGTGGCGTGTCAAATTTTAGCTTTCTGGTGAGAACCATTGCGTTGGTTTTATGAGGCGCGAATTTCATCTTATTTTTAACACCCCACGTCCGAACATAGGCAAGAGCAACATTGGCACGTCCCTGCACTTCAAGCGCTGTGTCCCCGTCAAATACCAACACGACATCGTCTGCAAAAGCCTGACAGTAAACATCCCTCTGTTTCAAGCCCTTCAGCAGTGGGTCAAGGAGAAGATTCCAGAGAATCGGCCCTCCAATCGATCCTTGGACGCACCCCTTGTAAGTGTCCTTTATGTACTCTTCTCCAGCGTATCTAACACGGACCTTTCGGTCTTGAAGATAACTGTCCATTATACGCCGGAGATTGACCGGACACTTTTCCTCGGCCAGTCTGACTCTAATTGCAGGCCACCATGCGCTGTCGAAGGCTCCCTCTATGTCTAGCGATACCATAGTTATCAACTTCTTGCCATCAAGTTTTCGGCGTATGTAATTTACTAAATCATAGAGGGAGTCTTCGGTGCTCTTCTGGGGCATAAAGCCATACTGGCGGGGGCTCATCCTTGGTATCAGATGCCACTTCAACCGGCCTACTACCATTTTCTCTAAAATCTTCCCCATCACCGGCAGAAGACCAATGGGTCTATAGGACTTGGGTACGGTATAGTCTTCCTTGCCTGGCTTTCGCAATACGACCACTGTAGCTTCTTTCCAGATTTTTGGAAAATGACCGAGCTCAAGACATTTATTCATCAGCGCCAAGTGCAGTTCCATATCTCTGGATACCACCTGGCTGCAGATGTCGGCAGTAAAACCATCGACCCCGGGGGCCTTTTTCGGGTTGAAACTCTCCATAGCAGTTCTGAGTTCTCCCAATGTAAACTCCGGGTCATGTATTCCTTCATCATAGACTCGGTCGTTTACATGGTCTGCCGTTTCTCTAATAAGCTGATGATCTGCATTATCCTCCGATTTCAAGTCCCCGGGGTAAAATGCGTCCGCTAATACTTTGGCTGACTCTTTCTGGCTCATTAGTTCCCCATCCTTCACTAAGGGTAAGTCTTCGTGTACCTTTTTCGTTCTGCCGATAACTCGATAGATGCCCTCCCACATCCCTTCCCTATCCTGCTTTCCGCAAAAACTTTTCCAACTTTCAATTGTTGCCCTTTTTGCTGCATACTCATATCTCTCTTTTGCTTGCAGGTACTCATCGACCACTTTAGTTCTTCGGACTGGCGCTGCGCATTGGATTCTGCGTTTCCTAGTGACGACTTCACGTTTCATTGTTTCAAGTTCTACGGTCCACCACGGCATGATAAGAGTTTGTTTTGTTTTCTTTTTGGCTATTATTTGATGACATGTTTGTGTTATTAACTCTGTATGTGTTTCTATAAGCGTATCTAAATTTTGTTTAATTTGAATTTTATCTATTTCCATTTTGTTTATTTTGCTTTCAGTTTTTAACTGATCCAGTTTCGCATGAAACTGGTGCCAGTTTACCTTTTTTGTGTTAAAAATTCTTGTAGTTCTATTTATACTAAGTCCCTTTGATTTTTTGAGTTTAATTCTAAAAGTAATGCCATTGTGATCGGCGCCCGTTAGATCATCCTGGACTCTCCAGTCCATCACTAAGTCAAGCAAGTCTTCCGAACAAGCAGTTACGTCGACATGGCTGGTAAATCGACGACCTCCTCTAATAGTGTCGAAGGTCGGGATATCGCCCTGATTGAGTATCTGCATACCCATTTCCTCTAAGGCACCAGACAGATCCTCACCCCTATGGTCCACAATATGGCTCCCCCACCAGGGACTTTTGGCATTTGCATCGCCTCCCACGATAATTCTTCTAGATCCCAGCTCTACTTTGATCTTCTTTAGATGCTCCAGGTATGGCTCTATGGGCAGGTCTGACTCGAAGTAAAAGGATACAGCAGTGATCTCCCAAGCAGCAGTTCGGATCCTCACCACCACGATATTATTGGTGGTGAGTTCTGGATACTGTATGATGTCCATATCGGGGTCGAAGACGGCTATGGCCGCTTTTACAGTCCCATTTCCCTGGCTTGTGCTTTGAAAAATCCTTACACCTCTGTAACTCTTCATACTTTTTGACCCACCCACATATGGCTCCTGGAGCAGTGCCACGGCAATTTTTCTTTGGCTGGCTTCAATTATTAGCTCGTTTGTGGCGAGCTCTTTACGCTGGAGGTTTGCCTGAGCTGTGAGATATCCTTTTGTGGGGGCACCCGTTGCATCGATGTTGCTGCCAGATACCACCTTAGCAATAATAAGAAATTGTGGCTCTGGCTAATGTGTCCCATTTTCGCCTAATCGGACAGTCCATGCTAAAAGCATTGTGCTCTATCTGGTCTAATTTAGCATGTGAACAGTTGCAACATGCAGGAGGAGCACCGGCGAGCCAGTCTGGGCAGTCGACCTTCTTGTGGGGACCGGCGCAATGGCTGCACTTCTCCAGGGTTTCCTTGCAGAAGCGCCTGCCATGCCCGTACCCCAGGCAAAGTGAGCACTGAACAAGGGGCGACTGATCAGCAACGCGTACTCTCTGCAAGTCGATCTGCACAGCTTCACTATCCATAGCCCGAGTCCATATTGTGGGCGACACCTTCACGACTATATGAGCCGTTAAGGGACTTTGGTCCTCTTTTTATATTTAATTTCAATCCGGTTCTCTTTCTGATCCAAACCTCGGAATATTTTATGGTTTTGGTTTTTAAGGGCGCGGAGAATATCCTCATCGGTATTGTACGTAAGTACGTCTTTAAGGATTAAAAGTGGATCTTTGTTTTTTATATCCTCCACGCTCAGATAGTCACCTGCCTTCTTCAGTCTCTCCTTCACCTTATTTCTTTCTTCATCGCTCCTGCATCCTACTATGACCTTCCTATCTTTGGCTTTTCGAACTTTGTCGATGATAATACCTCCTTCCTTTGCGTCAACAGCCTTTCTTATTCGGTTTAAAACATCCTCTCCTGTTTCTGTTTCGTCCTTGGAGGTGACTACTACTGAGTGCAGTGCGGTCTGCTGCGGGGGTTTCCTCCCACTACTCCCAGCGACCACACCCGCGTATGTAGCATCCTCCAAAGATTTTTGGTGGCTTTCTAAAGTCGTTTTTAGCTCTGTCATTTTCTCCATATTTTCCTTAATCAGCCTGTCATGTTCCCCGAGGCGTAAAAGGAGCTCGTCATCTTCTCTTCTGGGGGCGAGATGAGGCGAGGGGTGCGAGGCCGGAAGCTCCATCTCTCTCTCTCCACCCCTCCCCCCACTCTGGCTAGTCCCTTTTAGTCCCTTTGACGTCTCGGACTCCCTGACAAGCTGATAAAGCCTGTCTACTGCTGAAGCCACACCATCCTTAATCTCTGTTTTTAAATTTCTGGAGGCACTAAGGTGCAACTTGGCCTTGTTTAGGCAAGCTCTGGCTTCCGCCACTCTGTTTGCATATACCGGCCTCACAGGCGGGCTCCCTGAGACGTCCGTCGATTTTGTACCAGTCTTACCCTCCTGCAGGGATGCGACATTTGGTCTTCGCTTAGAGGGGCCCACCGTTGCAGCCAATATCGTCGTGGAGGAGGTATGTCCAGGAGATGTAGATCTTACCGACTCCCACTCGTCTATGCTAAGTCTCACTTTGGAGACTTTGTCGTTATCCTCAGAAGTACCAGCCTTCTCTGTTCGTTTTGGAGACATTTTCGATGCAGTGCAGGCGTCATTCGCCTTTTTGACGGGGGGTGTTGCGAACATGTCGTCAGAGGGACGAGTCAAAAGTGTAAGTTATTATAAATATAAATGTAACACTGATTGTATAAAAGTCAGTTACAAACGTAAAGAAGGTTTGTAGAAGTTATAAATTGTTCTTAATATAATATTTGTAGGTATTTTATACCTGTTGCTTAAATGAAATTGTCAAAATTTGGCTCTAATATATAGTTCCGTGTCCTTAAATAGTCAAAATATCATAACCGAATGTTTTCAAAATTTTTGTCTGATTTCAACCCGACCCTATGGGAAACTTCAAATTCTTACTGTCGTAGACCTGGATGGGAGGGTGGGCTAAATTTTGTCGAAATTAGCGTTTTCGAGTATGGGGCGCGGTGCGCGCTCACTCGCTGATTCCTAGAAAAATACTAGAAAAATTCTAAAAAATGAAATGGCCAAAATATTGATGTAAATGTGTTATTTGTATTGAAAATTACGTTAATTTAATAAATTTTTTCGTTTTTCAGATGCAGACCGCGTGCGCGGCGTGCTCGCAAAGCTGAAAACGTGTATGCGGTGATTTAAAATTATATTCCAGAGATGTATGTGATAAAATATACAATTTAACAATAAAATGCTACTAAATAGCTTTAAAATTATGAAAATCTGTAAATTTTGAATATTTTTTCAGGAAACGATATCCTTTTTAGTAACGCTGTGTGAAACGCTCGTGATTACGCGTATTATGATATGCCACACTTGTATATCCAGTTATATTTGAGTTTGCAAAAAATCAGTTTGTAATGGGCTCGGTACTTGGGTATATCAACTTTTTAGTACTGACGAAATAAAATTTTGTCGAAATTAGCGTTTTCGAGTATGGGGCGCGGTGCGCGCTCACTCGCTGATTCCTAGAAAAATACTAGAAAAATTCTAAAAAATGAAATGGCCAAAATATTGATGTAAATGTGTTATTTGTATTGAAAATTACGTTAATTTAATAAATTTTTTCGTTTTTCAGATGCAGACCGCGTGCGCGGCGTGCTCGCAAAGCTGAAAACGTGTATGCGGTGATTTAAAATTATATTCCAGAGATGTATGTGATAAAATATACAATTTAACAATAAAATGCTACTAAATAGCTTTAAAATTATGAAAATCTGTAAATTTTGAATATTTTTTCAGGAAACGATATCCTTTTTAGTAACGCTGTGTAAAACGCTCGTGATTACGCGTATTATGATATGCCACACTTGTATATCCAGTTATATTTGAGTTTGCAAAAAATCGGGTTAGGTTAGGTTAGGTTAGGTTAGGATTTTTTTTTTTTTTTTTTTTTTTGGTCAGGGAGGGGGAAATCCTCATGGATGCCGCAAGCGGTTATGTCGGACTCCACCTCGCGGCGACCTACCGACTAAAACCCCCTCCCTGTTTCGTGTCTCCCTCTGACGTAATCAGAGTCTGTCGACATGTTCTTTTATTTATTTTTTTATATTAGTAAGCTTAAAAATATATAATTTTGAAATTTTATCTTGTATATAATATAAACTAGTATTGTGGATTTACTACTAACATACTAAGGTAGAAGTTTAATTTTGTTGACATGAAATAATTTTTCTTTCTACTTTACTTTAGTTACATCACCTATTAATTAATTTACTTTTACTGGTATTTACTACTTTCACTTATGTTCTTACGGCATATTCTAATACTATGAGTATAACATAATTTATATATCTATTTATTTCTATTTACTACAATTTTGGCTACATTAATACAATAATCTATAAGCTTATTTCTTCTATTTTTGTCCATCATTAGTACGTTTATGTTGTCTGCGCTGAGATTAGTGTCTAACAATTGTTCCACATCAAATTCCTTATAGGCAAAGATAGGACATTCGAGAAGAATGTGGACAACTGTTTCATCTCTATCTGGTTCACAGATGCACGATGGGCTCTCTTTACACTTGAAGCGACTCAAGTATTCCGAGAACCCACCGTGCCCTGTTAATATTTGTGTGAGGATACCGAACGGTTTTAACGACTTAACTATTTTGAAGGATTTAACTGCATCGGGAAAGAAGATTTTTGTAATATTTGCCGTATTTCCTGACTGGTATCTCTGGTTCCATTCGTCAAGGGATTCCATACGGATCTGTCTCTTGACGAATGAAACCGGGCACAAATCATAGTCAGGTCTTTTCTTGCTGAAAAGCGCAGCGTCCTTAGCTAACTGGTCCGCCCGTTCGTTGCCCTCTAGCCCTGCATGTGCTTTAATCCAGAACAAGAAAATTTCCTTGTTCTGGAGTTTACCGAGGCGGATGTTTTCCCTGGTTTCAGCAGCCAGAGGGTGGGGCGAAGTTGGATTGATGATAGTCTCCAAGGCGGACCTCGAGTCGCTAAGAATGGCAAAGCTTGCCTCACTTCTCCGTTTTATTAATCTTGTGGCCTGGCATATGGCCAACAGTTCAGACTGGTACACCGTGCAGTACGACGGCAGCTTAAGCTTGAGGGCTTTAGTCTCAGCTTCATTGCTCCAAAGAGACAATGCCGCTCCGACTTTGCCCTCAATCTTGCTGCCGTCGGTATAGATTTTAACTGCTTGGTTTGCATAAGTAGCAATATCTTGTCGGCTTTCCAGTTTTACGAACTGGAGGCTCAAATGTTCTGCCGGATGTGGAGTATCGGTGAAGGCTTGCTTTTGCTCCACCTCTCTATCCCCTAGTACTGGCTGGGGTACTCCTCTTCGGGCTTCATACAATTTAGCTGCTTCGCGTATTTTCATATCGAGTGGTAGTATCCCAGCCAGCACCAAAGCTGAGTTAAGAGAGACGGTGCGATATGCTCCGCATAATTTTTGGGCAAAAGCTCTCTGGACTGCGTTAAGATGTCGTTGTACACCTAATTTAAGTGTTGCCGGCGACCAAGCGCTGGCGGCATATGAGATAATTGGCTCCACCGTCGCCGTATATATGAGATGGATGACTTCCGGGTGGAGACCCCAACTTATCCTGGCGGCTCGAGACAGCTGTTTGTAGATATTTAAAGCCTTCTTGCAGATGTTCGCAGTGTGGCTATTAAACGTCAGCTTATGATCGATGGTGAGCCCCAGGATTTTTATCTCATGCGACATTTCAATGTCGATCCCGCCCATGCTCAGCCGTGGCGTGTCAAATTTTAGCTTTCTGGTGAGAACCATTGCGTTGGTTTTATGAGGCGCGAATTTCGTCTTATTTTTAACACCCCACGTCCGAACATAGGCAAGAGCAACATTGGCACGTCCCTGCACTTCAAGCGCTGTGTCCCCGTCAAATACCAACACGACATCGTCTGCAAAAGCCTGACAGTAAACATCCCTCTGTTCCAAGCCCTTCAGCAGTGGGTCAAGGAGAAGATTCCAGAGAATCGGCCCTCCAATCGATCCTTGGACGCACCCCTTGTAAGTGTCCTTTATGTACTCTTCTCCAGCGTATCTAACACGGACCTTTCGGTCTTGAAGATAACTGTCCATTATACGCCGGAGATTGACCGGACACTTTTCCTCGGCCAGTCTGACTCTAATTGCAGGCCACCATGCGCTGTCGAAGGCTCCCTCTATGTCTAGCGATACCATAGTTATCAACTTCTTGCCATCAAGTTTTCGGCGTATGTAATTTACTAAATCATAGAGGGAGTCTTCGGTGCTCTTCTGGGGCATAAAGCCATACTGGCGGGGGCTCATCCTTGGTATCAGATGCCACTTCAACCGGCCTACTACCATTTTCTCTAAAATCTTCCCCATCACCGGCAGAAGACCAATGGGTCTATAGGACTTGGGTACGGTATAGTCTTCCTTGCCTGGCTTTCGCAATACGACCACTGTAGCTTCTTTCCAGATTTTTGGTTAGGTTAGGTTAGGTTAGGTTTTTTTGTTTTTTTTTTTTTTTTTTTGTCAGGGAGGGGGAAATCCTCATGGATACCGCAAGCGGTTATGTCGGACTCCGCCTTGCGGCGACCTACCGACTAAAACCCCCTCCCTGGTTGCATGTTCCTCCGACATTGGTCGGAGACGTTGGACAACAACATTATTATTGTATTTCAATGTATTTTAAAGTACTGAGCAATTTTTTTTTTAATATATGCTCGTGAATTTCATGGGGTCCTAAGATTTCTATGTGGAAGTATATCATGAATGTTTTATTTTTACTATATAATATACTAAAGTTTAGCATTTATTTCTGTTTATTTCTTTTTATTACCATTGTAGCTAATTTTTCACAGTATTTTAAGAAGCTTTCTCTATAGTCGTTATGTTTTATTAATATTGCAAAATGTTCTTTTCTTATCTCTATACCTAACTCTATTTCTAAATTGATTCTATCAGCACCATACATGGGGCACTCCGTCAATACGTGACTTACACTTTCTTCATTTATCGGGTCACAGGGGCAAGCCGGGCTCTCCTTGCACTTGAACCGGTTCAAGTACTCAGAGAACCCGCCATGCCCAGTAAACACTTGCACCAATATTGGAGTAAGCCTTATCTTCTTCAAGACGGAGTAGGCCCCGACAACATTCGGGAAGAAAAGCTTGGTGGTGGATGCAGTGTTTCCTTGTTCGTAACGACGGTTCCACTCGTCAAGCGTCTCGATGCGGATCTGACGCCTAACGAATGAAACCGGACACAGCTTGTAGTTGGCTACAGTTTTACGTTTAAGTGCAGCATCCCTGGCCAGTTCATCAGCTCTTTCATTACCCTCCAACCCCGCATGTGCCTTAATCCAAAATAGATTTATTATTTTGCCGCGCTTTTGGTTGCTTGTGAAAGCTGCTTTAATTTTGAATGCAAGGGGATGGAGGGAAACGCTGTCGGTAACTGTTTCGAGAGCCGACCGCGAGTCACAATAGATGCTGCACTCATTCGCTTCTGAGGCGAGAGCCAACTCCACGGCTTTTTGTAGCGCTAAAAGCTCGGCCTGGTAGACCGTGCAGAATGGTTCCAACCTAAATTTCCGGAATTTGGTCTCGGCCTCACCGTCCCATAAGGACAGTGCCGCTCCGACCTTACCCTCGATTTTGCTTCCGTCTGTATAAATTTTTAGCCCATTGCAGTTATGTTGGTTCCATTCTGCACGATCAGCGATACTTCCAAACTTAAGCACCACTTGTTTTGCAGGATGAGGCAAATCGGTAAAGTTGACTGGTTTTTCAACCTCCCAGTCCCCTATCCCCCGCCGGGAAAAACCTTTTCTTAATTCATAAAGACGGGCTGCTTCCTGAACTCTCAAGTCCAATGGAAGCATCCCGGCGAGAGTGAGAGCCGAGTTTAGGGATACCGTCCTATATGACTTTACCATCTTTTGCACAAATCCTCGTTGCACCGCGTCAAACTGCTTCCGAACGGACAGCTAACATGCTGCGGGTGCCCACGCACTTGCTGCGTACATAATAGTGGGCTCCACCACTGCTACATACATGGTCCTGATGATCTCCGGCTGCAACCCCCAGGATATTTTCGCAGCTCTCGACATCTGCTTATAAAAATTTAGGGCTTTCCGGCATACGTTTGACACGTGCGAGTTAAATGTCAGCCGATCGTCAATGGTAAGTCCCAAAATCTTTATGTCGCGCGACATTTCTATGCTGACCCCACCCATGCTCAGTATTGGCGAGTCATATTTTAGCTTATTAGTTATTGTCATAGCTTTAGTCTTGCTAGGTGCAAATTTTAACTTGTTTTGGACTCCCCAATCCTGAACATGTGCGAGAGCAGCATCTGCCGAACCTTGGATTTCCGTTGCTGTATCACCGGAGAAAATCAGGACCACGTCGTCCGCAAACGCCTGACAGTAATGCCCCTTCATCGTTAACCCTTTAAGTAGAGGGTCCAAGAGGAGGTTCCAAAAAGTTGGGCCTCCTATCGAACCCTGGACACACCCTTTTGTCATTTCTCGAGCCCACTCCGCTCCAGCATATCTCACCTTTACCTTTCTGTCGCTCAGGTAACTATCAATGAGGCGCTTCAGGTTGGTTGGGCATCCAGTCTCAGCCAGTCTGCATCTTATGGCTGGCCACCACGCGTTGTCGAAGGCTCCCTCTATGTCAAGAGAAACTACTGTAATTATTTTTTGCTTCTTCAAATGTTCTCGTATATACTGGATCATGACATAGAGGGAGTCCTCGGTACTACGCTGCGGTGTGAAGCCATATTGATTCGGGCTCATGTCCGGAAGTGTGTACCATCTGATTCTTCTCACGACCATCTTTTCCAAGATTTTGCCCAGAATAGGCAAAAGACCGATCGGCCTATAAGATTTCGGGTGTGAGTAGTCATCTTTCCCATTATTCCGGAGTACTACTACTGTTGCTTCCTTCCAGGATTTGGGAAAGCATGACAGTTGGAGGCACTTGTTCAGAAGGTCAAGAAAGATGTCAGGTCCCAAGGTAATTGCCGCTCTACATATTTCGGCCGTGAATCCGTCATGGCCTGGTGCCTTTTTAGCACTGAAACTGGCAGCAGCCCACCTCAACTCTTCTGCCGTAAATGGGGGGTCGCATGTTCCAACATGCAACTCCCCGTTTATTTTACTGGCTAATTGTCGCGTCGACTGGTGGTACGTGTTATCGTTTTCGACTCCATCACGGGTCACGGTAATTCAAAACCAACAAAAAACGGACAAACCTAATAAGGCCGCAATTTTACTGTTCGACAATACAATCGACATCATGCAGTGCCCAACACTAACAACTCACAATATAGCAGTTGCAATATTTAAAACCAGTGCGTGGGAATTTGGCGTGGTGTCGATCTATTTAGAAGGCGACAAGGACATCGAATTAGACGTAGACAGGATCAAACACATAGTTGCCGGTATGGGGACCCGCAACGTGATTTTGGGGGGTGACGCTAATGCATGGAGTACGTGGTGGGGCAGTAGGGAGACAAACATTCGAGGTGAAGCTTTTGCTGGAATGTTGGACGACCTTAACTTCCAGATCCTTAACTGTGGGACGGAACCTACGTTTGATACCTACCGGGGGACAAAAAGATATACGAGCCGCGTCGACGTGACCACTTGTTCTTTGGACATGCTTAGTAGAATCAACGATTGGAAAGTGGCAAGCGGTCTCACGTGCTCTGATCACAATGCAATCCTTTTTGAGATAAATTTTGATAAGGCTTTAGGAACAAATAAAAAAGGTACAACGAGAATATATAACACGAAAAAAGCAAACTGGGATCAGTTTCGTGAGAAACTGACCCAAGTTTGGATAGAAAACAATATCAATAAAGAAGAAATAAACAAAATTAATAGCAAGAGCAAATTAGACCAAACAATTGACAAATACACGGAATTACTAACAAAAATTTGCATAGAAACTATTCCCAAAATTAAAAACAAAACTTTTAAGGGATTGCCTTGGTGGAGTCATGAGCTTGAAGCCCTGAAACGGGACATGACAAAAAAAACTCTGCTGCACCCACGTCCGTCCCCGTGGTCCGTGCTCCTGTTAGGCAGGCAGCCGGTAAGGCCAAGTCGGTGCTGAGAACCCCCAAGTCCGCAGCGGTGGTGTTGTCGTTGCAACCTGAAGCTGCGGAGAAAGGAGTGACCTACAGCGCCGTCCTTAAAATGGCGCAGGAGAAGGTCGATCTCTAGGAGCTGGGGATCGACCAGCTCCGCTTCCGCCAGACGGCCACGGGAGCCAGAATGCTCGAAATTCCTGGCTCCCAGAACTCGGAAAAGGCGGACCAACTCGCGGAGAAGCTCCGCGGGGTCCTTTCGGAGGTGGCCAACATCGCCAGGCCCATTAAATCCGCTGATCTACGGATCACGGGCTTGGACGATGCGGCCACGAAAGAGAAGGTGGCGAAGGCGGTCGCTGAGGCAGGAGGCTGCAACGTGCAGCTGGTAAAAACCCGGGAGATCAACCCGGGTTTTAACGGTACTGGCTCCATCCTGGTGTCTTGCCCAGTTTCGGCAGCACAAGTGCTGTCGAAGAAGGGCAGACTCCTGGTCGGGTGGAGCTCGGTACGAGTGGTGGCACTGGGGGCGCGTCCTATGCGGTGCTTCAGGTGCTTGGGGCTTGGGCATACGCGCCCCCAGTGTCCAGCGTCAGTCGATAGGGGTGACCTGTGTTTCCGGTGTGGAGGCGCAGGTCATCGGGCAGCCAGCTGCGGGAAGGCTGAACCACGATGCGCGATATGCGCGGAGTCGGGGAAGCCTTCCGGGCACGTAATGGGGGGACGCAACTGTGCCCCTCCAAAGACGAAGGGTAAGGCCACCAGGACCCAGGCCAACCCTGTGGCCACAAAACAGGCCACCCCAGAAGCAGACCGCCAAGCGGTGGTCGAGGTGGTTGTGATGTCTGATTGATGGATCAGGTCCGGCATCACAACCTCCTCCAGACGAATCTAAACCACTGCGCTGGGGCTCAAGATCTTCTCATGCAGACCCTGGCGCAGTGGCAAATAGATTTGGCGGTTGCCGCGGAGCCGTATTACGTTCCCCCGGACCCCCATCCCTGTTGGGCTGGGGATCTGGACGGCTCCGTGGCTATAGTACTACGGTCTGGCTGCGCTTTTCCCCTCTCAGTCGAAGAGAGGGGTTCGGGCTACGTGGTGGCCAAGTGGGGGGAGTATGCCATCGTCGGGGTATACTTCTCCCCCAATAGACCCGCTGCGGAACTGGAGGTCTTTATGGACCTCCTGGCCGCGGCGGTGAGACGACAAGCGCCTCGTCAGATCCTCCTTATGGGGGACCTGAACGCCAAGGCCCGGGATTGGGGCAACCGCTCTACTGACTCTCGCGGGGAGATTGTCAGGGAGTGGGCGGTTGCCACGGGACTGACCCTGCTCAATAGAGGGTCGGTCCACACGTGTGTGCAACACAACGGGGGGTCCGTGGTGGACGTAACGTTCGCCACCCCGGCTGTTGCAGCACGTGTCCGGGCCTGGAGGGTAATGTCGGAGGTGGAGAATCTCTCGAATCATAAATATATTAGGTTCGAGGTTCTCCCCTCCAACATCCGAGAAAGGTCTCGGGCCATGGTGCACGCGGATTTCCCGCGCTGGACGATATCTCGCCTCGATGCTGAACTGGCGGAGGAGGCGGCTATCGTCCAGTCATGGACTGCCGTTCCCGCGCACCCGGAGGTGGACGTCGCTGCGGGCCACTTTCGCGAGGTGTTAACGGCCGTGTGCGATGCTGCCATGCCTAGGTCCCGTCACCGCCCAGATCGCCGCGAGGTGTACTGGTGGTGCTCGGAGATTGAGGACCTCCGGAGCGCTTGCTCGGTGGCGCGGCGACTTTACGCCCGTTGTAGGAGGGCGCGCCATGGCCGGACCGACGATCAGCTTTCGGCTGAGGAGTTGGCGACTGAGCGCCGGCTACTCGGTTTATACCGTGAGGCTAAGTGGGAGCTGCAGCTGGCCATCAGCCAAGCCAAGTCCCGGGCCTGGGGCGAGGCTTTGGAGGGTCTCGATAGGGATCCTTGGGGGCGGCCATACAAGGGGGCCCGGAAAAAGTTCCGGGGCCAAACGACCCCTACTGCGAAGTCCCTGGAGCCTGAGCTCCTAGGCAGGGTGTTGGTGGGGCTTTTCCCCGACTCCCACCACCACACCCCTCCAACTATGGTGCTCTCCGCCCCCGAGGAGTTGAGCCCAGCCTCCATTCCGCGTGTGTCCGAGGTGGAGATGGAGGTGGCAGTCGGTCGCCTACGGGGCAAAAGGACTGCACCGGGTCCAGACGGGATCCCGGGGCGGGTCCTTAGGATAGCCCTAAGGCAGATGGGCGACAGGCTTCGGGGACTGTTCGACGCATGCCTGACGTCGGGGCAGTTCCCGAAGCTTTGGAAGGATGGCCGGCTGTGCCTGCTACGGAAGGAGGGTCGACCTGCCGACTCGCCTTCCGGATACAGGCCCATTGTGTTGCTGGATGATACGGGTAAGCTCCTGGAGAGAGTTGTGGCCACCCGTATCATTCGGCACCTAGAGGGGACTGGGCCTGGGCTCTCGGAGGCCCAGTATGGATTCAGGGCAGGCCGGTCTACAATAGACGCCTTGCTCTGGCTCAAAAGGTGGACGCAGGATGCGGTCTGCGAGGGTAAAAAGGCGTTGGCTGTCTCGCTCGACATTGCCAACGCCTTTAACAGCCTCCCGCACGGAGCAATACAGGAGGCACACAGGAGCGGATGAGATTATGGAAAAAATCAGCGCCCTTATGGATAAGAAGCTGGCGGCCTTTAAAGCGCAGCTTTCATCTACACAAATAGGTGCAGCAAAGGAAGACTCAAGACCCTCTTCCAAAAATGATGGAGGCCAGATTGGGGTGATGTCCAAAAGCCAGCCGAAGGCAAAACGACAAAAACTCACTGCTCTTGCTGCCGTATCTACCGTGCCTGCAGTGCCATCGCGGCCCTCAGTGACGCAGACACCAACTGCATCAGAATCTACGTGGGCTACGGTAACGGGTCGGAAGGGGAAGAAAAGTCAGCCAAAGAAGGCTGCACCTTCACCAAAATCTACCCAGATCAAGGTTGTGCAAGTCACCGCTAAATCAAAGCCAAAGCGGTTGCCCACATCTGCAGCAATCACTGTAACGGTTCCGGAGGGTTCGGACGTCACATATGCTGCGGTGATGACAGCAGCTAAGCAGCGAATTAAGCTGGGTGACTGCGGGGTGGAGTCTGTCCGCACAAAAAGGGCACTGACTGGTGGCCTCATCCTTGAGGTAACTGGCCCAGACTGCGCCTCTAAGGCGGACTCACTTGCTGAGCGCATGAGTAAGTCTCTCACTGATCTGGGAGCACGAATTTCGCGACCAGTTAAAACAGGGGATTTAAGGGTGATGGACCTGGATGAGGCCATCACAGCAGAGGAGGTAGCGGAAGCTGTTGCTAAAGCAGGGGAATGCTCAGCGGCTGGCGTTAAAGTAGGGGAAATTCGTCGCTCACCTACTAGACTGGGAACTGTCTGGGTACGTTGCCCGCTTAGCGCAGTTCGCAAGATCATGTTAGCCAGGAACATCATAATAGGATGGGTATCAGCTAGGGTTGAACATCTAAAGGCACGTCCCCTGCAATGTTTCCGCTGTTTGGAAACGGGGCATGTCCGCAGATCGTGTCCAAGCGTGACGGATAGGAGCAACCTGTGCTATGCTTGTGGTGAACCAGACCATAGGGCGAACCAATGTACGCGACCACTCAAGTGCCCCCTGTGTGCGGACCTAGGTCGTCCAGCTGGCCATAGGATGGGGAGCAAGAAGTGCACTCCTCCCAAAGCTAAAAAAGGAAAGAGGACATCTCCACAAACAGGAGCAGTGATCCCAGCAACCCCGCCAGACTGTGAACAAGCACCTGCAGCTAAGGTGCCGATTCAGGTGGGCAAAGACCCACTCGAGGAGTCTATGGAGGCCTCATAATGGGTATACCGAAAGTCCTGCAGTGCAATATAAACCATAGCCAACGGGCGCAGGACTTGCTCATGCAAACCCTCGTACAGTGGTCGATCGCATTGGCCGTGATATCGGAACCCTATCGTATTCCGAATCATCCTCGTTGGTTTGGAGACGATGGAGGCCTCGTTACAATTTACTGGGCAGGCCAACAGGGTGATCCCCCGTGCTCTCTTATTGAGAAGGGACCGGGAACGGTGGCTGTAGAATGGGGACACATCGCAGTTGTGGGCTGCTACATCTCTCCCAACTGTGCCATCATTGATTATGAGGAATATCTGGACGGGTTGGCTAATTGCATACGCAGATGCCTGCCTCGTCCAGTGCTCGTCCTGGGTGACTTCAACGCTCACTCTAGTGAGTGGGGAAGTCCCCAGGATGACCAAAAGGGTAGAACTTTGGTAGAATGGGCGGCGCAGATGGATCTCCGATTATTAAATCGTGTCTGTTAGCACGTGTGTGCGGTGGCAGGGGGAGTCGATCGTGGATGTATCATGGGCGACTCCTTCTGCTACACACATGGTCTCGCTATGGAGAGTGGCGGAGGAGATGGTCACACTATCTGATCATCGCCACATTGTTTTCGAAGTGGCTCTTCGTCCTCCTGATCGCGGAAGTTACCACAGTAGCAGTCCGCCAAGGAGATGGGCTCTCAAGAAGCTTGACAGAGACCTGCTGGAAGCAGCGGCCATCGCTGCAGCTTGGCCGGAAACCCAGACTGACGAACCAGAAAGGGACGCGACTTGGTTTCGGGATATCATGACATCAATTTGCGATGTTTCGATGCCCCGGGCCAGGCCCTTCAGACGCAAGGCGGTTTACTGGTGGTCAGAAGAAATTGACAGGCTTAGGGAGAGTTGCCTGCGTGCACGACGTCAGTACACTAGAACGCGCAGAAGGCGGCGTGCCACAGAGGAGCAGACTGTCATAGCCTACAGGGCGTACAGAGAAGCAACCAAGGCGCTTCAAATCGCTATTGGAGACTCTAGGACTACGTCTTGGAACGAACTCCTTGATGGGCTGGAGAGGGATCCATGGGGACGCCCTTACAAACTGGTTCTGGGCAAACTCAGACCGTGGGTCCCCCCACTAACGGAAACTCTAAACACTCTATTTGTTGGGAGTGTAGTAGACGCTCTATTTCCAAGAGTCGAGGCCAGTTGTTCTGCACTTCCCCTCGAACCGTCAGAGGATCAGACTTCGCCATCCTGGTCTGATGAACTGGTGGTAACTAGGCACGAGATGGACCGAGCGGTAACGCGCCTCAGAGCTCGTAATACCGCACCAGGCCCTGACGGTATTCCAGGGCGTGTCTGGGTGCTAGCTCTGAGTGCCGCTCTAGGAGACAAGCTTCGGAGGCTTTTTGACAGCTGTCTTCGATATGGTGTATTCCCTACGGGATGGAAAGAAGCTAGGCTGGTCCTGTTGAAGAAGGAAGGAAGACCTGCTGACTCGCCATCTGCTTACCGACCTATATGCTTGCTAGATGAGGCAGGCAAATTATTCGAAAGAATAATTGCCGCTCGTCTTAACGAGCACTTGACGCGAGTGGGCCCTGACTTATCGAACGATCAGTTTGGATTCCGGCGGGCGCGCTCGACAGTGGACGCGATTCTTTGTGTCCGTAAGCTGTCGGACCAGGCCGTTACCCGTAATGGAGTGGCATTGGCGGTGTCCTTGGACATCGTCAATGCCTTTAACTCACTGCCTTGGGGAACGATCAAGGGAGCACTCTCATACCATGATGTCCCGCCTTACTTGCAACGCATCGTGGCCGCCTACTTGAGTGACAGGAGCGTGCAGTACATGGGTAGGGACGGCGCGCTACATCAAAGGGAAGTCAGTTGCGGAGTCCCACAGGGATCGGTGCTAGGGCCACTACTGTGGAATTTAGCTTACGACGAGGTATTGCGTGTCAGTCTCCCCACCGGCGTTAGAGCAGTTTGCTATGCAGACGATACCCTGGTGGTGGCTGCAGGGGATACGTTCGAGGAAACAAAACGGCTCGCTGAGAGGGGTGTGGCTTGCGTGGTAGAAAAGATCCATGAACTTGGCCTACGGGTTGCTCCACAGAAGACTGAGGCGTTATGGTTCCATAAATTACCGCGAGGTAGAGAACCACCGGATTCATCGGTACGAGTGGGTGACGTGGATGTTCGTATAGGACCGTACCTGAAGTATCTCGGCCTCACCCTGGACAGTCGATGGGGCTTCGAAGAGCACTTCAGTCGAACAGTTCCCCGGATCAAGAGGGTGGCGGGTGCTATGCACAGACTACTACCCAATCTAGGGGGGCCGAGCGAAGGAGTGCGTCGACTCTACGCGGGGGTCATAAGATCAATAGCTCTTTATGGAGCGCCCGTATGGTCTCACCGTCTGTCTGGTGTTAGGCGCTGCAGATCTATGTACAATAGCCTACAGCGCACCATGGCCATCCGGATCGTTAGAGGATATCGGACAATATCCTTCGATGCCGCAACGCTCCTGGCGCGGTTCCCACCCCTGGACATCCTGGCGGAGATGGACGCACATGTGTACGATCGTCTCCGCCACGATGATTCCGGAGTTGCGCCAGTTGAAGTGAGGTTGCAGGAGCGCCGACGAGCGCTGGCGAGATGGCGTCAGCGGCTCCAAGAGCCAGGATCTCTGCGCCAACGCGTTGTTGGTGCTATTTTGCCGAGCCTTAAATTATGGCTTAAAAGGAAGGAGCCAGTTACATACAGACTGACTCAGATACTCACTGGGCATGGCTGCTTTGGTGAGTATCTATACCGACGCGAGGACGCGAGCGAATGCCACAATGTCACCATTGTGGGTATGACCAGGATTCTGCCCAGCATACGCTTGAGGAGTGCTCAGCATGGAACTCAGAGCGCGGAATCCTGGTCAGCCGTATTGGACAAGACCTCTCGCTTTCAAGCGTGGTGGCAGCTATGTTGCAGGACGAAATGGCATGGAAGGCGGTGGTCTCCTTCTGTGAAACCGTAATGGTCAAAAAAGAGACGGCCGAGCGGGATCGCGAGCGATCTGATCCCACTCGAAGACGGCGGGCCCGGGTTGTCCAAAATGGACAACCTGGACCGTCAGCCCCATAGGGGTTTCTACTTTTCGAGGGCGACTGGAGTGGGGGCTCTGGCCGTCCATCAAGTCGAAACAAGTGGTAGCTGCAGCACATGGTGGCGTGTGTTGTATGTGGAGATGATGTAGGCTTAACAGCCTTCACGAAGAGGAGCCTCAAAGGCAACGTGCGAGAAGGGCACCGGTGCGTTCCTTGAGAGATCCCGGAGTCCTTCGAATGCGCTGAGGTCGGCCACCGGGGGGGTTTTAGTGCGGTAAAAATCCCACATACCCCGGTTGCACCCCCAATGCTTCCGGGTACCTTTTGAAGGTTTCCCCCTCGAAAACAAAAAAAAAAAAAAAAAGGTTAGGTTAGGTTAGGTTCCCCCCCGTGGGTTCCCGCCTTGTCGTGGCGGGGGGGCTCTAGTAACCGTGGCTTCGCCCACCACGGTGAAGCTAAGAGGAACCCGGGGCCGCGCTGGCATGGTGTCGCTGGCTGGCCCCGTGGAGGGGCCGCTTCACTGGGCTTTGCTCCTCAAGCCTACGCTGAAGTGGCCACAGTAGGTTGCGGTGCTGTATGGGCGGCATCGCAACTGAGGTGGGCCGCGGTGTTGTATGGGCAGCACCGCGGCTGAGGGAAGAGAGACCGCGGCGGGAGAGAAGTGTCGGTGATAAGGTGCGCCGCTCTTCCTACCTTCCGCGGCCTCGGCGGGGCCGCCACCGTTTGATGGCGGACGCGGTGGGGCCGCAGGGGAAGAGGAGTGTCGGTATTGCGGTGCGCCGCTCTCCCTATCCTCTGCGGCCGAAGTGGCTGGCGGTGGGGCCACTGAACCGACCCATCGCAGGGGGACCTCGAGCGCCCAGACGCGGGGATTTCGTTTGGCGCTCATTTGCGGGTTGGTCCCCGGGTGGTTGCGGCGCACCATGTGTACTGGTGCGTCGCAGGGGGGTTTTCCCCAGAGGCGGGTCCGGAAACGGACAGCCGCGGCGGGTTCGCGGTCGTGTGCATAAGCGTTCCCGTGTTCCCGTCGTGAGCGGCAGTGGAGGTACACCATGGGGTTTTAGTGGGTAGTACGAGCAGTCGCCAGTGAGTCCCACATAACCACTGGGCCTTCCCCGGGCTCAGTGGTATGCATAAACGCATTTCCCCATGTAAAAAAAAAAAAAAAAAAAAAAAAAAAGGTTAGGTTAGGTTAGGTTAGGTTAGGTTAGGTTTTTTTTTTTTTTTTTTTTTTTTTTGTCAGGGAGGGGGAAATCCTCATGGATACCGCGGGCGGTTATGTCGGACTCCGCCTTGCGGCGACCTACCGACTAAAACCCCCTCCCTGTTTCGTCTGTATATCCTCCTACGTTGTAGGAGACCTTTGTTTGCTTAATGATGATTTTACATAGGATAGGTTAATATTTTTAAGTTTAGATACGCAATAATATGAATCAGTGACTAAAATTTGAATCGCTTTTAAATGGATAATTTTTGTTTGGGCTTTTATTTAATTAGATAAAATTATTTTAACAATACATCAGTTTTAATTAAGAGAGACTATTTTCTTTATGATATGTATTACAAGTAATATTCTTAAGAATATACGAAATACATAAATTTTGTCTATAAGATTGTCGAAATACAACAAGATAACACCAAGTGTTACCTTGTTTTATTCCTTTTAATTACGTCTTCTGCTACTTTCGTGCAGAAATATACTAGGTATGGCCTGGAATCCTTTCCAGCCAACATCTCACACAATGTTGCTATAGTCAGCTTTATGTTAGTTGCAGATTCCAGGTCGATCCTGATTGCATCAAAACGGTGCAGAATGACTGAAGTTTCATCTTTTTGGTCCTCGTCTCGGTTCCCTTTATCCAGTAAGTGTATGCAGCTCCGACTTTTCCGTCAAGTTTGCTCCCGTCAGTGAATATCAAAGTGTCCGGGAGTTGGTGTTTTTCAACGGTTTCGGGCTGCATATCATTCAGACACTCAAAGTCGATGTCCACCTCTCTGGCTGGATGTGGGGCTTGGATAAAGCACACGCGCTCTTCGATTTGCCTGCCCTCTGTGTCAAGTGCTCGTTTCCCCTTCTTGATCTCGTACAGCTGGGCTGCTTCTTGGATCCTGAGATCCAGTGGGAGCAGTCCAGATAGGACGAGAGCTGCTTTGAGAGATACAGTGCGGTAGGACTTGCAAATTTTTTGGGCGAATCCTCTTTGGATGGCATTTAATTGCTTTTGTACCAAAATTTTATCGGCAGCCGATGCCCATACGCTCGACGCATACATGATTATGGGCTCTATCACAGAGACATATATCGTCCTGATCACCTCCGGGTTCAGTCCCCATTCTATTTTAGCCGTCCTTGCTAGCTGCTTGTATATATTGGCGGCTTTACGACAGACGTTTGACACATGGCTGTTGAAGGTCAACTTACTGTCTATGGTAAGCCCCAGCAGCTTGATCTCCTCGACCATTTCAATGGCTTTCCCGCTCATGTGCAGGCGTGGGGAATCAAACTTTAGTTTTTTCGTTATTATAATTGCGTTGGTCTTATGTGCGGCAAATTTTAATTTATTTTTGATACCCCACTCGTGCACATGCGGGAGAGTGTGGTTAGCCTCTATCTGGATTGTTTCGGCTGTATTCCCGGAGAAGACCAGAACAACATCATCTGCGAACGCCTGAGTGTAGACACCTCGCGCGTCCAACTCGTCTAGCAATGGGTTTAGCAACAAATTCCAGAATGTGGGTCCTGCGATAGATCCCTGTACGCAGCCTTTGTCGGTTTCACGTTTGCAGGTTTCGCCGGCATAATGGAGAACCACCTTCCTGTTTTCGAAATAGTTGTCTATTAATCGACGTAAATTTAGTGGGCATTTCGATTGGATGAGCTGGCACCTGATAGCAGGCCACCAGGCACTATCAAAAGCGCCTTCAATATCGAGTGACACTAAGACGGTAATTTTCTTTTGTTCCAGGTTACCTCTGATGTGCTGCATAAGGTCATACAAGGCGTCCTCCGTACTGCGCTGAGGAACAAATCCGTACTGCCTGGGGTTAGTGTTCGGCAATAGGTGCCATCTGACTCTTCTGACCATCATTTTCTCGAGAACCTTTCCCAGTACTGACAAAAGACCTATCGGTCGGTAAGATTTCGCTTGGCTATAGTCGGACTTTCCTGGTTTCCTCAGCACCACCACAGCGGCTTCCTTCCATGGCGAAGGAAAGCACGACAAAGTAAGGCACATATTTGCTATCTCCATGAAGACATCTATTGCTGCGTATATTGCTCTGCAGCAAATATCCGCAGTGAATCCGTCTGGTCCGGGAGCCTTTCTGGGGTTGAAACTGTTCAGAGTCCGTTTGAGTTCAGCCACTGTAAAGGGAGGGTCATCGGTGTCTTCCGGTAACGCATCGTTGATTGTCCCCGCTTTTTCTCTAATAGATTCGTGGATTGCATTATCTTCGTCTCTATTATCACTCGGGAAAAATGTTTTCGCCAACAATGCCACCGACTTCTCTGGACTCAGCACAGTTCCATCCCCAATCAGGAGTTGGTCTTCGTGCCGCCTTGTCGCGCTTCTGATCACACGGTATATCCCGTCCCAGAGACTTTCCCTGTCCTGTTTAGTGCAAAAGCTTTTCCAACCTTCCGTCTGTGCTTTATCCGCTTCTTGTTCATAATTACTTTTTGCTTTCAGGTAATCGTGCAAGACGTATTGCCTTCGGCGAGGAGCTGCGCAAGATATCCTTCGTCTCTTCGTGTTTACTTCCCTCTTCAATTGTTCCAGCTCGTTCGTCCACCAAGGTAAGTAGTTTTTCTTTTTGTTTGTTTTTATTAATGGGATGGTATTTTTGCATGCTGATTGTATACTTTCTATATATTTGTTAATTATAGTTTCTAGTTCTTCTTTAGATTTTAGTTTTCTAATATTATCCGAAGTTATACAATTTTGCTCTAATAAATTCCTTACTTCCTCAGTGAATTCACTCCACTTGGCCTTCCGGGTATTATAGAGGCGCGTAGAACTCCTAGGCCTTTCCTCAGAGGGCTTCTCTAGACACAGGTCGAATGTCATGGCATTGTGATCAGAAGTGGTGACCGACTTATCGACTTTCCAATTTTGGATGTTTTGTAAGAGCTCAGTAGTACAGTAGTTTTTTTTTTTTTTTTTTTTTTTTTTTTTTGAGTTCAGTTAGGTCAGGTTAGGTTAGGTTAGGTTAGGTTAGGTTAGGTTAGGTTAGGTTGGGTTGCATGCCAGATAACCTCCAAGAGTGCCCAACGGTTGCTGGTCCCTTTCGATGCGGTTCATCTGGGGGGAAGAGCAGTAGTTGGGACGGTGCACCCGGGGTTCGGTCAATAATTCTCCTCGGGGGATTATTGGTCGTAGCCGATATCTGGCGGAGGCCTCTCCGCGTGTCCCTCTGATGAGCGGAGGGCACAGTGGATGAAGGTTGGTGGATCCGGGTAGAGTGACTACCTGGACGGCAGGATGGGAACCTCTGCAAAGAGCTTTAATCTTTGCAGGGGTTCACAACCTGCGGATGGTGGGTGTCTGAGCTTCAGAGCTTGGACGGTGGTATGGGAACCTCTATATGGAGCTTTTATCCATGTAGGGGTTCTCATCCTACGTTGGTGGACCGAATCCCAAGGTCTCGGTGCTCGCCGAGGGGATGCATGGCCGGGGGGAACCCGGTCGTTAGAGCACCAAAACACGGGGAACCTTACCCCTAAAAAAGGAACCAACCATGAAAGCGCGTTTGAAAGAAAAACTACCCCAGGAGGGTACCAACCTCTTAGAGGTTGGAGAATCCCTCACCGGCTCATCTGAGCCGGTCTGCTCCTCGTATTCTGGGGGGAGCACAAACCGCTTTGAGGCCCTAGGCCTTGACGTCAGTGAGAGGGAGAGGCTAGCGTCTGATTCAGACGCTAGCGTGAAAACTATGGCTTCGGCACGGTCATCGGGCAAAGAGACCGCCCAGAAAGGTGCCAAAAAACGGAGAAGAGACTCTCGTGGTGGCTCAGCGTCGTCAAGCGAGAGTGAGAATTCGTCGGCTGGGGCTTTCAAGAAACCTGCTTCGGTGGGTGCCTTGAAGGCTGCAGGAAGTTCGCGGAGGGACGAATTCCTTAAGCGACGCGAGGAAGACGATTTGAATCTGGAGGAGATCGTCCAGAATGCTAGCGTCAACAGGGAGGTGATGGGAATGTTGTTGGATGCTGAAGATCCAAGAACCGCAGATGCCCTGAGCGAGAGAGTCCTTGAGGATGTCTCTGTTATCGTCGAGGTTGCGACGAAGTCAGGGCGCCTCAAGGGCACGTTCGTGCGGGCATTAAAGGAGGCAGCGGCCTCAATCAAGACTGCGGTGGGAGCTCTGCACAGCAGGACCTCCTCGACGGAGACTGCCAAATTGCAGGCAGACAACGCCCGTCTCAGGTGTGAGGTGGAGGTTCTCCGAAAGGAGATGGAGGAGCTCCGAGCGGAGTTCCGCAGGGATGTTGTACAGGCCACAGGGAGCCCAGCCCCCTCGTCTTGTCAGGAGAGGCCTGCGGGAAGTATGGGGGTTTCGGAACCCATAGCCTCCAAGGACTTCGTGGAGGAGCTCACGCGCTCTATCATGCTGCAAGTAGGCGGCATGGTGAGCGCGCGGCTCGGTGGTTTGGAGGACCGCCTCCTGCCAGAGAAGCGGCTCCGTCCTCCGCTTGCGGCCGACGGGAGAAATACTGCTGTGGCAGCGGCTCTCCAGGAGCCTCAGGCAGGGGGAATTGCTGCTGCAGCCGCTCTCCCAAGCCCAGGGACAAGACAAATGTTGGAGGCAGGACCGCTGTCAGTGAGGACGGTTGCCCGTAAACCAGGGGCAGGGCCGTCTTCGGTGAAGGCTCCTGCTCCAAAATCTGTCAAGGCAGCCCCTGCATCCCATAAAGGGAAAAAGGGACAGAAGAAGGCGCCCACGCAGGTGGTCCCTCGTCCCCTCCCGCCAGCACCCGAGACCATGGACGAGGGCTGGGCAACGGTAGCAAGGCGGGGTGCAAAGAGGAGAACGGTCTCGCAGCAGGCAGTCTCCACACAAAGAGGTGCGGCTGTTGCAAAACCCAAAGGTCAGAAAGCACCGGTAAAGTTGCGTACTCCTCGTTCCGCGGCGGTAGTGATAACACTGCTGCCCGGAGCCGAGGATAAAGGCGTAACTTACGCTAAGGTGCTCCAGGAGGCGAGGTCCAAGATTGACCTGGCCTCCTGTGATATCACCGGCCTCCGGTTCAGGAAGGCGGCCACGGGTGGTCGCATCTTGGAAATCCCGGGTGCAGCGAGCGGAGAAAGGGCGGACTCCCTGGCCCAAAAATTAAAGGATGCCCTCGACGCGGAAACTGTGAAAGTGTCCAGGCCCATGAAATGCGCAGAACTGCGCATCTCGGGTCTGGATGACTCTGTTTCCGCCGAGGAGGTTATTGCTGCTGTTGCACAGCGGGGCGGGTGCCCCATGGAATCAGTCAAGGCAGGAGAGCTGAGACGAGATTTCCGGGGCACCTGCACTATCTGGGTGCGCTGCCCCGTGGCTGCCGCCAATAAACTTGGGGAAGGAGGACGTCTTCTGGTCGGCTGGGTTGCGGCGCAGGTGCGCATGCAGCAACCCAGACCGATGCAGTGCCATAGGTGCCTGCAGAGGGGCCACGTGAGGGCCCAATGCACTACAGAGGTTGACCGCAGCGATGAGTGTTATCGCTGTGGTCAAACTGGCCACAAGGCGGCCAAGTGTTCTGCAGCTGATGCAAAGTGTTCGCTTTGCACAGCTGCAAATAGACCGGCAGATCATCGTGTGGGGAGCAAGTCTTGCTCCCCACCCAAACCGAAAAAGGGGGTGAAGGTGGGAGCAGCAGCCGCAAGGACTTCAGCAGCACCCAGCCGTTCCTCAAAGCTGGCGGGGGCTACTCCCCCAAAGCCAGCGGGGGAAGAGGAGGCGATGATCACTAATCAAGTTTGATTATGGCTCATCGCTTCCTCCAGGCGAATATCAACCACTCTGCCCGCGCGCAGGATATTCTCCTGCAAAGCATGGCGGAGTGGTTGATCGAAGTGGTGGTGGTCTCCGAGCCATACCACGTCCCCTCCCGGGATAACTGGGTGGGTGACCTGGATGGTTCGGTGGCCATCATAGCATCAAGTACTGCTGGAGTCTCGCTCTCTGTCCTTGCGAGGGGCAGAGGATACGTGGCGGTAAGGTGGGGGGAGACTGTCCTCGTTGGGGTGTATTTCTCACCCAACAGAAGCCTCGCCGAGTTCGAGTCGTTTCTGGATGGGGTAGGGGCCTTCTTAGGTCAAACCTTGCCTCGTCCGGTACTCGTTGCGGGGGACTTTAATGCCAAATCACAGGCTTGGGGTTCCCCTGTGACTGATGCTCGCGGTGAGACTCTCGAGGAGTGGGCGACGATGACCGGCCTTGTGGTTCTCAACCAAGGGACGGTCTACACGTGCGTGCGACTGAATGGGGGATCCAGAGTGGATATCACATTTGCCTCCCCTGTTGTCGCACGCCTTGTTCGGGAGTGGAGAGTGGTGGTGGATGCGGAGTCACTATCGGACCACCGGTATATCCGATTTGACATTTCCGCATCCCCAGATACCCCAAGTCGTCCTAGGAGGTACACCCCAACGATACCCAGGTGGGCGTTGAAGAGCCTGGACAGAGAAGCGCTAGTGGAGGCTTCGATTGTCCAGGCGTGGCAGTCCCCCCCAGAAGGGCCGGTGGAGATTGAGGAGGAGGTGGAATGGTTCCGGGAAGCCATGTCGCAAATTTGCGACGTAGGCATGGCCCGAGCCAAACCCCTGCCTCCGAAGCGTCAAGTGTACTGGTGGTCTCGAGAGCTGGCCGAACTTCGTGCTGGCTGCGTGGAGGCGAGACGCCAGTACACCAGGCAGCGCAGACTGCGACGCAGGGACGAGGAGGCTGAGGGACGGCTGTATGAGACCTACAGGGAGCGAGTTAGGGACTTGCAGCTGTCCATCAGCAATGCCAAGATCCAAGCGAGGGTAGAGCTGTTGGAGACTCTCAGTAGTGATCCGTGGGGTCGCCCATACAAGGCGGTCAGGGGCAAATTACGCCCTTGGGCCCCCCCGATCACGGAGAGTCTCCCACCTCAGTTTTTGGAGGAAGTGGTGTCCACACTATTCCCGAGCCGACCGGAGCACGCTGCTCCGGCAATGGCATCTTCGGAAAGGATGTCTAGTGTGGATGCCGAGGAAGCTGAGGTGCCGGGAGTGTCACAAGGGGAGCTTGGCGCAGCGATTTTGAGGCTTCGCGCCAAAAACAAGGCTCCAGGACCTGATGGCATTCCCGGCAAGGCTTGGGTCTTGGCATTAGACGTGCTGGGGGACCGTTTCCGTAGACTCCTGGACGCTTGTCTGGAGTCGGGACGGTTTCCTACACAGTGGAAGACGGGCAGGCTTGTTCTTCTGAGGAAGGACGGGCGCTCCGCGGATTCTCCTTCCGCCTACCGCCCCATTGTCATGCTGAGTGAGGCAGACAAGCTCTTTGAGCGTATTATTGCTCACCGCCTCATTCGGCACCTTGGTGAGGTGGGCCCTGACTTGTCCGACGAACAGTTTGGCTTCCGGGTGGGCCGATCGACGATTGACGCTATTAAGCGTGTCAAGGCCTACTCGGACGACGCGGTGGAGCGGGGTGGAGTGGTGTTGGCTGTGTCGCTAGATATAGCTAATGCCTTCAACACCCTGCCCTGGTCTTGCGTTAGGGAGGCACTGAAGTTCCATGACGTGCCTCCCTACCTATGTCGGATCGTCGAGGCCTACCTCTCTGAGAGGTACATTTTGTACCCTGGGCGGGAAGGCCAACTTCACCGGAGGGAGATTTCGTGCGGTGTTCCACAGGGCTCGGTCCTTGGACCACTTCAGAAGGAATCTGCTGAGAGGGAGAGGGAAATATTTTCCGAGCTCCCTCTTCGCAGACGTAGAACCGGGCGTCGGAGGAGGCCCTTCCACGCCCTCCTCCGTCCCCCATAACAGAGGCTTGGGTGGCGGACTCTGGGGTTGTCCGTCACTCACTAGATGCCTCGAGGTGGCGCGCGCGGTGTTTCCGCGCGCCTCTCATAGGTAGATGGAGTGGAGAAACTCCCTCTTCACTCCAACGGGCTGGGGTCCTCCTTTTGAGGACCAACGTCGTCAGGGCCGCGGAAGAGTGCGCAAGCGTCCCCGTAGTCCTGACATTAGACGTCCCGTAGAAACACCGTGGGGTTTTTAGTCGGTAGTGGCAACAGTTGTTGCTGAGTCCGACATAACCCGCTCGCCTCCCCAGAAGCGGCGGGTATGCGTAAATGGCATTTTCCCCATGTCACAAAAAAAAAAAAAAAAAAAAAAAAGGTTAGGTTAGGTCTGGTTGCAGGTGGGGTGGCAAGTAGAGAACCTCCCCGTGGTGCCCCCTGGAAACTGTTTGGACCCGGTAACGCAGGTGTCCAACAGGCCAATCTCTACCTTCGCAGCTATCACCAGCCGTCGCTGTGATTAGAATGCCGAAGAAACCGCAGCGTGACGCTTCTGGGAAGTTCACAAAAGGCCCTTCTCAGGGCCACTTCCCAGAGGCCCCCGTTGATTATGACGTAGTGGATAGAGACGTGAAAGTCTCGGCTCCAGAAATGGAGGTGATCCGTAGTTTGGAGATTGCGGATGGACGGGACAACCGTCGGAAACGGCCGTCTACTCCGTTTGTCGAGTCTGGTCTTTCAGACTCGGACACGGAAACCGAAGCAACAGCAGCTGCTAAGGTCAATACGGCCAGACGAGGAAGAGGTAGGACCACGATAGCAGGTTCTTCCAGGGAAGCTTTCCTGAAGTGCCAAGCGTCGTCGGATGGAGAACTGGAGGAAGTCCTGCGAAGCAGGCAATTTAGGAAGAGGTGTGGTGCTGTCACTGACACCGGTAGTGATACCGATGCAATGGCTGGTGACATCACCACGCTGAACGCACAAGAGCTGAGGGCGCAGGCGGGCGAAAAGCTCGCCGATATTTTGGACGTTGCCAGGAACTCGGGCAACCTCAAAGGCGAGTACGTCGGCCGCCTGAAGAGGTCTACGTCGACCCTGAGGGAAGTGGTAGATGCTTTAGCCAGCAGGAGCGAAGCCGAGGAGACGCGACGTCTTAGGGCGGATAATGGCCGTCTAAAGCTGGAGGTGGAGGCGATGAAGGCGGAGGTAAAAGCGCTACGTCGCGGCTTCACTGAGGCTAAGACAGCCGCTGCCACCGCTGCAACCACCGCCGCCACTGCCACGGCTGCCGCCGCCGCTGCGGAGACGCGAGCTCCTCCCACTTCTCCGTGGGGGGCTGACGACCTCCTTGAGGAGCTGAAGCGCTCCTTAACTATAACTTTCGGGACGATGTTAAACGCCCGACTCGCGGGGTTCGAGGACAGGCTCTTGCCAGCCCCGACGGTACGCCCACCCCTAAGGGCGGATGCTAAGAAGGCGGCTGCGGCAGCTGCTGCCTCAGTGCCTCCGACTCCTCTGGTGGGCAAGCGGGCAAGCAAGCCCGTTAAGGCAGTCACCACTACAGTGGCACCAGCTTTGACCCCCTCCACGTCGAGGGGGACCCAAGGCACCAGCCAGGCTGCTCCTGAAGAGCAAGCCTGGGTCACAGTAGTAAGAAAGGGGAAGGGCAAAGGAAAGGGTAAGGGGAAGGGAAAATCTTCACTTCCCTCTGCTGCACCCACGTCCGTCCCCGTGGTCCGTGCTCCTGTTAGGCAGGCAGCCGGTAAGGCCAAGTCGGTGCTGAAAACCCCCAAGTCCGCAGCGGTGGTGTTGTCGTTGCAACCTGAAGCTGCGGAGAAAGGAGTGACCTACAGCGCCGTCCTTAAAATGGCGCAGGAGAAGGTCGATCTCCAGGAGCTGGGGATCGACCAGCTCCGCTTCCGCCAGACGGCCACGGGAGCCAGAATGCTGGAAATTCCTGGCTCCCAAAACACAGAGAAGGCGGATCGACTTGCGGAGAAGCTTCGCGGGGTCCTGTCTGAGGTGGCCAACATCGCTAGGCCCACTAAATCCGCTGATCTACGGATCACGGGCCTGGACGATGCGGCCACGAAAGAGAAGGTGGCAAAGGCGGTCGCTGAAGCGGGAGGCTGTGACGTTAAGCTGATTAGGACCCGGGAAATCAACCCGGGTTTTAACGGTACTGGCTCCATCCTGGTGTCTTGCCCAGTTTCAGCAGCTCAAGTGCTGTTGAAGAAGGGCAGACTCCTGGTCGGGTGGAGTTCAGTGCGAGTGGTGGCACTGGGAGCGCGTCCCATGCGGTGCTTCAGGTGCTTGGGGCTTGGGCATACGCGTCCTCAGTGTCCTGCTTCAACGGATAGGGGTGACCTGTGTTTCCGGTGTGGAGGCGCAGGTCATCGGGCAGCCAGCTGCGGGAAGGCTGAACCACGATGCGCGATATGCGCGGAGTCGGGGAAGCCTTCCGGGCACGTAATGGGGGGACGCAACTGTGCCCCTCCAAAGACGAAGGGTAAGGCCACCAGGACCCAGGCCAACCCTGTGGCCACAAAACAGGCCACCCCCGAAGCAGACCGCCAAGCGGTGGTCGAGGTGGTTGTGATGTCTGATTGATGGATCAGGTCCGGCATCACAACCTCCTCCAGACGAATCTAAACCACTGCGCTGGGGCTCAAGATCTTCTCATGCAGACCCTGGCGCAGTGGCAAATAGATTTGGCGGTTGCCGCGGAGCCGTATTACGTTCCCCCGGACCCCCATCCCTGTTGGGCTGGGGATCTGGACGGCTCCGTGGCTATAATACTACGGTCGGGCTGCGCTTTTCCCCTCTCAGTCGAAGAGAGGGGTTCGGGCTACGTGGTGGCCAAGTGGGGGGAGTATGCCATCGTCGGGGTATACTTCTCCCCCAATAGACCCGCTGCGGAACTGGAGGTCTTTATGGACCTCCTTGCCGCAGCGGTTAGACGACAGGCGCCACGTCAGATCCTCCTTATGGGGGACCTGAACGCCAAGGCCCGGGACTGGGGTAACCGCTCTACTGACTCTCGCGGGGAGATTGTCAGGGAGTGGGCGGTTGCCACAGGACTGACCCTGCTCAATAGAGGGTCGGTCCACACTTGCGTGCAACATAACGGGGGGTCCGTGGTGGACCTATCGTTCGCCACCCCGGCTGTTGCAGCAAGTGTCCGGGCCTGGAGGGTGTTGTCGGAGGTGGAGAATCTCTCGAATCATAAATATATTAGGTTCGAGATTCTCCCCTCCCACATTCGAGGAGGGTCTGCGGGCGTGGTGCGCGCGGATTTCCCACGCTGGACGATGTCTCGCCTTGACGCTGAACTAGCAGAAGAGGCGGCTATCGTTCAGTTGTGGTCTGCCGCTCCAGTGCACCCGGAAGTGGACGTCGCGGCAGGCGTATTCCGAGAGGCGGTGACGGCCGTGTGTGACGCAGCCATGCCGAGGTCCCTTCGTTGCCCCGATCGCCACCAGGTTTACTGGTGGTGCTCGGAGATTGAGGACCTCCGGTGCGCTTGCTCGGTGGCGCGGCGAGCCTACACCCGCTGTAGGAGGTCACGCCATGGCCGGACCGACGACCAGCTGTCGGCTGAGGAGCTGGAGTCTGAGCGCCGGCTGCACGGCTTATACCGCGACGCTAAGTGGGAGCTGCAGCTGGCTATCAGTCAGGCCAAGTCTCGGGCCTGGGGCGAGGCCCTGGAGGGTCTCGACAGGGACCCTTGGGGGCGGCCATATAGGGGCGCCCGGAAAAAGTTCCGGGGCCAAACGACCCCTATTGCGGAGTCGCTGGAGCCTGAGCTCCTGGGCAGGGTGTTGGAGGGCCTATTCCCTGACTCCCACCACCACACCCCTCCGACGATGGTCTCCTCCACCGCCGAGGAACTGAACCCAGCCTCCATTCCGCCTGTGTCCGAGGTGGAGATGGAGGTGGCAGTCGGTCGTCTACGGGGCAAAAGGACCGCACCGGGTCCAGACGGGATCCCGGGGCGGGTCCTTAGGATAGCCCTAAGGGAGATAGGCGACCAGCTTCGGGGACTGTTTGACGCGTGCCTCACGTCAGGGCAGTTCCCGAAGTTGTGGAAGGACGGCCGGTTGTGCCTGATACGGAAGGAGGGTCGACCTGCCGACTCGCCTTCCGGATACAGGCCCATAGTGTTGCTGGATGATACGGGTAAGCTCCTGGAGAGAGTTATCGCCGCCCGTGTCATCCGGCACCTGGAGGGAACTGGGCCTGGGCTCTCGGAGGCCCAGTATGGGTTCAGGGCAGGACGGTCTACAATAGACGCCTTGCTCTGGCTCAAAGAGTGGACGCAGGATGCGGTCAGCAAGGGACAAAAGGCGTTGGCTGTCTCGCTCGACATAGCCAATGCCTTCAACAGCCTCCCACACGCAGCAATACAGGAGGCGCTCCGGTATCATGGAGTGCCCCTGTATCTGCGGAGGCTGTTGACTGATTACCTGCAGGACCGCGAGGTCCTTGTAGAAGGACGTGACGGCTTGAGGCACCGTCACGTCTCCTGCGGGGTTCCACAGGGGTCGGTACTTGGACCGCTCCTGTGGAACATCGGCTACGATTGGGTGCTCCGCGGCGCGCTGCCCGCAAGTATGCGGGTTGTGTGCTACGCGGATGACACCCTAGTCGTGGTCAGGGGGAGGGACCTCAGGGAGACGGTGCGTTTGGCCACGGTGGGCACAACCCTCGTGGTTGACCGCATACGCGCCCTGGGACTGGAGGTCGCCCTCTCCAAGACCGAGGCCCTATTGTTCCATGGGCCTCGGGGGGGACCCCCTCCGGGAACGCGGGTGGCCTTGGACGGGGTGATGGTTCCGGTTGGGACCAAGATGAAATATCTTGGTCTCATCCTGGACGGGAGATGGACGTTTGAGGCCCACTTTGGCCAGATGGCCCCGAAAGTGGTGGGAGCGGCTGCAGCCCTGGGAAGGCTGCTGCCCAACGTGGGTGGCCCAAGTGCTAACTGCCGTCGATTATACTCCGGAGTGGTCCGGAGTATGGCCCTGTATGGAGCACCGGTCTGGGTGGACGCCCTCAACCGCAGAACCAAAACCCTGCTGCGACGTCCGCAGCGGGTGATTGCGACGAGGGCGATACGCGGATACCGGACGGTGTCCTGGACGGCAGGGTGCGTGTTGGCCGGTGATCCCCCCTGGGAGCTCCAAGCGGAGATCCTCGCCGAAGTGTACCACTTCGTGGCGGGGATGAGATCGCGAGGAGACCCCCCAGCGTGGGAGGAGGTCACGCGCATGCGGCGGCAGGCGAGGGCTGCCATGTTGCGGCGGTGGACGGAGGACCTGGCTCCACCGGTCCCTGGGCAGTGGACGGTGGAGGCTATCCGCCCGGTCCTTCGGAGGTGGGTGAGGCGGCAGCACGGGCCGCTGACCTTCCGATTGGTGCAGGTGCTTTCCGGACACGGATGTTTCGGGAAGTACCTGCACCAGATCGCAAGACGGGAGGTGACTCCGGAGTGCCACGAGTGTGGGGCACCGGAGGACACGGCGCTTCACACGCTGGAAGCGTGTGCCGCATGGGGCCCACAGCGGCGCACGCTTTCAGCGATAATAGGACTGGATCTCTCTCTGCCGACCGTGGTAAACGCCATGCTCGGCAGCGAGAGATCGTGGCAGGCGATGGTCTCCTTCTGCGAAGCCGTTATGGTGCAGAAGGAGACCGCGGAGCGGTATAGGGAGACCGATGCCCGAGCGGATGCGCTCCGGCGCAGAAGACCAGGTGGGAGGAGGAGGCGTTTCGCTCACCTCCTCCCTCCTCCATAGTGGGGTCACTGGTGGAGAGTCGGGGGACTCTCCATTGGATTGCACGGCCCCACATGTCTGAGGGGTGACCTTTGTGAGCAAGGTTGCCCCTCCAAGGGCGGAGAGACCCGATTAGGGTCTGCCACTGGGGCAAGATGGTTGAATGCTACCGCGACCCCATCTTGCCCCACCTCGGTGGAAGACGGCTCACGGGGGGGTTTTAGTGGGTGCGAGCCCCACATACCCCCTTTCATCACCCCCGTGGTGGAAGGGAAGTGCAGGCATTTCCCCCCCTCAAAAAAAAAAAAAAAAAAAAGGTTGGGTTGCAGGCGGGTTGCAGGCCGGATAACCTCCAAGAGTGCCCGACTGTTGCTGGTCCCCTTCGATGCGTTTCATCTGGGGGGAAGAGCAGCCGTTGGGACGGTGCACCCGGGGATCGGTCAATAATTCTCCTCGGGGGATTATTGGCCGTAGCCGATATCTGGCAAGGTGGGTCTGGGTAGTTTTACTACCTGGACGGCAGGAGGGGAATCGCTACAAAGAGCTTTTATCTTTGTGGAGGTTCTCTTCCTGTGGGATGGGCGTCCTAGTGACGTGGAGGGGGGGCCCGGGCGCTCGGCGCAGGCTCGAGGAGGTGGGGCCTTGTGCGCTTGGCGCCCGCTCGAGGAGGTGGGGCCCGGGTGTTTGGCACCGGCTCGAGGAGGCGGTCCGCTCCCAGACCTACCATACTTCGGAATGATGGATTCGGTGCTGGGAGTGTGACGTGGAGGTGGGGCCTTGTGCGCTTGGCGCCGGCTCGAGGAGGTGGGGCCCAGTGCGCTCGGCGCAGGCTCGAGGAGGCGGTCCGCTCTCAGACCTACCATACTTCGGAATGATGGATTCGGTGCTGGGAGTGTGACGTGGAGGTGGGGCCTTGTGCGCTTGGCGCCGGCTCGAGGAGGTGGGGCCCGGGTGCTTGGCACCGGCTCGAGGAGGCGGTCTGCTCTCAGACCTACCATACTTCGGAATGATGGATTCGGTGCTGGGAGTGTGACGTGGAGGTGGGGCCCGGGCGCTCGGCGCCGGCTCGAGGAGGTGGGAGGAGGAGGCGACTCCTCCTTCGTATTTGTGGGGTCACTGGTGGAGAGTCGGGGGGCTCTCCATCGGCTTGCACGCCCCACCGGTCGTGGTGAGGGGTGACTTTGGTGAGCAAGGTTGCCCCTGCACAGGCGGAGAGGCCCGATTGGGTCTGCCACTGGGGCAAGATGGTAGAATGCAACCGCGACCCCATCTTGCCCCACCTCGGTGGAGGACTGCTCACCATGGGGTTTTAGTGGGTAGGACGGGCAGTCGCCCGGTGAGTCCCACATAGCCGCTGGGCCTTCCCCGGGCTCAGTGGTATGCGTAAATGCATTTCCACATGAAAAAAAAAAAAAAAAAAAAAGGTTGGGTTGCAGGCCGGATAACCTCCAAGAGTGCCCGACTGTTGCTGGTCCCCTTCGATGCGTTTCATCTGGGGGGAAGAGCAGCCGTTGGGACGGTGCACCCGGGGATCGGTCAATAATTCTCCTCGGGGGATTATTGGCCGTAGCCGATATCTGGCAAGGTGGGTCTGGGTAGTTTTACTACCTGGACGGCAGGAGGGGAATCGCTACAAAGAGCTTTTATCTTTGTGGAGGTTCTCTTCCTGTGGGATGGGCGTCCTAGTGACGTGGAGGGGGGGCCCGGGCGCTCGGCGCAGGCTCGAGGAGGTGGGGCCTTGTGCGCTTGGCGCCGGCTCGAGGAGGTGGGGCCCGGGTGTTTGGCACCGGCTCGAGGAGGCGGTCCGCTCCCAGACCTACCATACTTCGGAATGATGGATTCGGTGCTGGGAGTGTGACGTGGAGGTGGGGCCTTGTGCGCTTGGCGCCGGCTCGAGGAGGTGGGGCCCAGTGCGCTCGGCGCAGGCTCGAGGAGGCGGTCCGCTCTCAGACCTACCATACTTCGGAATGATGGATTCGGTGCTGGGAGTGTGACGTGGAGGTGGGGCCTTGTGCGCTTGGCGCCGGCTCGAGGAGGTGGGGCCCGGGTGCTTCGCACCGGCTCGAGGAGGCGGTCTGCTCTCAGACCTACCATACTTCGGAATGATGGATTCGGTGCTGGGAGTGTGACGTGGAGGTGGGGCCCGGGCGCTCCGCGCCGGCTCGAGGAGGTGGGAGGAGGAGGCGACTCCTCCTTCGTATTTGTGGGGTCACTGGTGGAGAGTCGGGGGGCTCTCCATCGGCTTGCACGCCCCACCGGTCGTGGTGAGGGGTGACTTTGGTGAGCAAGGTTGCCCCTGCACAGGCGGAGAGGCCCGATTGGGTCTGCCACTGGGGCAAGATGGTAGAATGCAACCGCGACCCCATCTTGCCCCACCTCGGTGGAGGACTGCTCACCATGGGGTTTTAGTGGGTAGGACGGGCAGTCGCCCGGTGAGTCCCACATAGCCGCTGGGCCTTCCCCGGGCTCAGTGGTATGCGTAAATGCATTTCCCCATGAAAAAAAAAAAAAAAAAAAAAAAAAAAAGGTTAGGTTAGGTTAGGTTTTTTTTTTTTTTTTTTTTTTCAGGGAGGGGGAAATCCTCATGGATACCGCAACCGGTTATGTCGGACTCCGCCTTGCGGCGACCTACCGACTAAAACCCCCTCCCTGTTTCGTCTGTATATCCTCCTACGTTGTATTCTTATTCTTGTTGTAGCAAACCTTTGTTTGCTTAATGATGATTTTACATACGACAGGTTAATATTTTTAAGTTTAGATACGCAATAATATGAATCAGTGACTAAAATTTGAATTGCTTTTAAATGGATAATTTTTGTTTGGGCTTTTATTTAATTAGAAAAAAATATTTTAAAAAAATATTTTAAAAAAATTGTTTTCGGCGAAGATCTAGAATCGCTCAAAATGCTGACCGATGCCCTCCCTGACTCACTCACCATCTTAACAGCCCTATAGAGTGCATACAGCTCCGATTGGAAGACAGTATTGTGAGGCTCCAGGCGAAAGGTGGAATACTTGGACTCCCTGCCTTCTTCCCACCAAGTGAGGGCAGCTCCGACTTTCCCCTCAATCTTGCTGCCGTCGGTGAATATCTGGGGGCCGACAACTTGATGGTTTTCCAGGGTTTCGGGGTCCAAGTCTTCCAAGCGCTCGTACACAGTTGTCGTGAGTAGTGATGGATGTGGAAACCGTTGGTATTCCACATTGCGCTCTAACTCTCTGCCTGGTGGCATGTAGTCCTCAGAGTACCCCTTTTTGATGGTAAATAGGGATGCAGCCTCAAGAACCCGGAGGTCCAGGGGTAAATGGCCCGAGAGGATTAGTGCCGATGTTAGAGAGACCGTGCGGTACGCCTTGCAGATCTTCTGCAGAAAGCCTCTTTGCAGTGAGTCTAACTGATTTCTTACCATCAGTTTCTCAGCTGCCGGAGACCACGCACTCGCCGCATACAACACGATCGGCTCTATCACCGACACATAAATGGTTCTTACAATTTCTCCATTCAGACCCCACGACACCTTTGCGGCACACGCTAACTGCTTGTAAATGTCTGCAACTTTGCAGCAAGTAGCAGACACGTGTGCGTTAAAAGTGAGTTTACAGTCGATGACGAGACCTAGCAACTTTATCTCATGAACGAGGTTTAGCCGAGTGCCGGACATATGGATCACCGGGGAGTCATACTTAAGCTTCTTCGTAATAACCATCGCATTGGTTTTATGCGCGGCGAAGTTAAGTTTGTTATGGACTCCCCATTCCTGTACGACCTCCAGGATGTTGTCGGCTTTTTGTTGCAAGGTATTGACTGCTGAATCGGAGAAAACAAGAACCACATCATCTGCGAAGGCCTGACAATATACCCCTAAACTAGCCATTTTGTGTAAGAGCGAATCGAGGATAAGGTTCCAAAAGGTTGGTCCACCAATGGATCCCTGGACACAACCTTTCGTAGTACCCTTCTCACTCGACGCTCTGGCATAGTTGACCTTGATCTTACGGTCTTCCAGGTATGAGGCTACAAGAGCAAAGATGTTTCTAGGACATTTCTTGGCGATCATCTGCTTCTTTAAGGCCGGCCACCATGCGTTATCAAAGGCCCCCTCTATATCAAGCGATACCAGAAGAACAAGCTTTTTGGCTTTAACTTCTGTCCGTATATGCTTGATGAGGTCGTAGAGGGCGTCTTCGGTTCCACGCTGCGGCATGAATCCATACTGGCTGGGATGCAGAGTTGGATTAAAATGCCACTGAAGTCTGCCAACAAGGAGTTTTTCGACGATCTTCCCTAGAACCGATAAGAGGCCTATCGGTCTGTAGGACTTAGGATGGGTGTAGTCTTCTTTCCCCGGTTTGCGGATAATGCACACATGAGCAATCTTCCAGTGCTTCGGGAAGTGCGGCAGCGATAGGCACTTGTTTGCCAACGCCAAGAACACTTCCCTATTGCATTGGATGACTGCTGTGCAAATGTCGGCCGTCAATCCATCAGGCCCAGGAGCTTTTTTCGGATTTAGGTCCCTGAGGACCTTATCCAGCTCCGTACCTGTAAAAGGTGGATCATCGTCCGACAGCTGTTCTATATCCGCAGGGGTTTTCCCATCCGTGAGTCCTCTGACCAGCCTGTGGTGTTCACTTTCCGTTTCTACAGAGTCATCAGGATAAAACGTTTTCGCAAGGAGATCCGCTGACTGTTCAGGGCTTAGTGTCTCCCCTGCGGTATTTCTCAGGAGCATGTCGTCCTGTCTCCTCGCCGTTTTCCTTATGACTCTGTAGATACCGTCCCACATACTCTCTCGGTTCTGTGTCGAGCAAAACTCCTTCCAACTTTCCGTGACAGCTTCTGCAACACTCTGCTGGTATGCGACTTTAACCAGTAAGTACTCATCGATAACGGCCTTTCTGCGATGAGGAGCAGCGTTTCTAATCCTTCTCTTCATCCTCAGAACATTTTTCTTGAGTTGGTCCAGAGAGGGAGACCACCACGGGGGTCTCGGGTCTCCCTTCCGTAAACCCAACTTCGGGATCATGAGGTCGCATGATCCACGGATGGTGTCTGAGTATGACTTAATTAGATCTTCAAACTCTCCCGGGTCCAATACCTCCGTTATTCTTGCGGGTGTGATGTTTTTATCTACCAGGCTGGTCTTGAAGTGTGCACGGAAATCGGTCCATTTTGCCTTCTTGGTGTTATATATGCGAGTTGAAGTTGACCTCAGAGGTTCTAAGGGCTTCTCCAACTGCATAGAGAAGGTAATCGCATTATGGTCCGATGTTGTAAGATTCCTATCCACACTCCAATCCTCGATCTTGCCCAGTAGTGACAGACTGCAAGCAGTAACGTCTACCCTGCTCGTACACAGCCTGTCTCCCCTATGAACTTCGAAGGTTGGAACTTGGCCGGTGTTGAGAATTTGAAGATCCAATTCGTTCAAGAAGGAGTTATACGCCGCCCCACGATGGTCTTCGGAAACACTTCCCCACCACTGGCTCCAGGCGTTCACGTCTCCCCCCACTACGATGTTATTCATGCCTATTTTCCCACATAATTCCTTAACCCATGACAGGTACGGGTCCAAGTCTTGGTCACCCTCGAAATAGACGGATACTACTGCAAGCTTAAGCCTCCCAGATTTTATTTGGACAGCCGCAACATTTTCGGTCACCAACTGTGGGTCATGAATGACTTCCAATTGGTCACCGAAAACTACGACTGCTGCTTTCACCTGCTTTTGGCGGTTCAGGGTGCACTGGATGACTTGAGTGCCAGGGTATTGTTTCATTACCCCTGTTCTACCCACGTAGGGCTCCTGAACGAGGGCAATAGAAAATCCCTTTGCCTGTGCCGCCTGAGCAAGCTCCGCCGTGGCAAGCTTGGAGCGCTGCAGATTCGCTTGTACAAAACGCAACCTGCAACTCGACCCGTCCAAATTCCGATGGTGAACCCCGACTATCCCGTCATCCACCTGGGTGCCTTTAACAATTATAAGAAACGCGCGACCTCGCTATACTATCCCATTTGTGCCTCTCTTGGCACACATCGCTGAAGGCGTTATGTGCCAGATCTTCAGGAGCTTTCCCAGCCTTCACACAGTTTGTGCATCTTGGGGGTTTTCCACTTGCTCTCGAGGGACAGTCTCTCCCAATGTGCTCGCCACTGCAGTAACTGCAGATGTTGCTGTGCACATCCCTGCATACGGCCTTCGTATGGCCATATCCGAGGCACTTTGTGCACTGCACAAGAGGAGACTGATCCTCCACATGGCTCCTTCCAACCCCCAAGTGTATATGTTCTGCCTGTGTGAAGCGCTTCCATATTTCTGGTGATAGCTCCACAACAGGGTGGCACTGAAGCGGGTTCCTCGCGCGTTTCCTAAACCGTACTCTGACGGTCTCTCCTGCTACATCAACATCCCTCAAAAGGTGTTTATTTTGAGAAAGGAGACACTCTTCCATCTCCTTGTTGCTGTAGCACGAGAGAACACTCCGTATGCACACAAGTGGATTCATCTGCCTGGGCTCTGTGACAGACAAACCAACACTCTTCTGGACCTTTCCTTTGATTATTTTTAGGTCCTCATTGCTCGCGCAGCTGAGGACCACTTTCTGATTGCGGGCCCTTCGGACTCTGTCCACCCTTGCCCCAGTATTTTTTAAGTCCAGGGATAACCTGATCCTCTCCGCGACGTTATCGCTCGTGTGGAGCGGATCTGTCGAGGAGACAATCAGGGTGTGGTTGGGAAGTCGGGGAGGCCTGGGTTTTGCTGCCATCTGAGCGTAGGTGGTTGATGATTTTTCCACCGTGCTTAGGTTAGTTACTCCCTTGCTGATGGTCGCAAGGGAACGCTTAACCTCCTCCAGCTCAAGTTCCGAACCCAGGCTCGGCCCCGCAGGAAGGGATGGCTGAGGCTCAGCATCTCGAATTTGGCGTACGTCAGACGACACCCCCTCCAGCCTCTCCGACAGTGTTTTCAGTTGGTCAGTCAGGTCCAGTGGTAGCGCTTGTGTTTGTTGTTTATGTGGCAAATCTGTGGGAATCATATCAATTGTTCGTTTCATTTCTCGCAATGTTTCTCGCATTTCCTTTAATAACTCTTCGCCGGCTGCGTCAAGGACACGAGACGGAGGGGTGATAGGGGAGAGAGGGGGGGTTGCCATGGGGAGCTCTGAAGCTACAGTGGGCTTTTCTTCAGACAACCTCCGCAACTCATCTAGCTGGCTGGAGATCTGGACTATCCGGTCATTCACTTTGCCTTTGGATTGGGGGGGATGCCCACTTGTTCCAGAAGCTCATCAACTCCTGTCAAAAAAGTATTGCTACTATTTGACTGCAGTAGCTCCTGCGAAGTGGTGGGCACCCCCATGTGCTGTTGGTCTGCACGAACATTGTCCACTGTGGGGCTATCTATCTTTGACGACGGGGAAGGGAATGGGCGCAAGCATTTGGTAATCGGGGCTCCTGATGCTATGTGGGCCCTAGCTATTGCTTTTTCGCGCAAGGATTGAGTGCGCTTCGATGTGGGGACGGCTTTCGCTGATGTCTTGCGAGTAGTAGAGGCCTCGTTTTTCAGGCTCGACATTGTTCCGAGGTTATTATTGTCTATTCCGGGTTGTTGTCTTTTCCGAGGTTAGTAGTATTAGGTAATTGTCCGATTTAAAACTAATAACTTTACACAATTATTCTAACTTAACTTTATAAAAACTTAATCTTCTAATCATTCACTTAACTAAATAAAACTAAACACACAGATTATAAACATAGGTTAGGTTAGGTTAGGTTAGGTTAGGTTTTTTTTTTTTTTTTTTTTTTTTTATTTTTTTTTTTTCAGGGAGGGGGAAATCCTCATGGATACCGCAACCGGTTATGTCGGACTCCGCCTTGCGGCGACCTACCGACTAAAACCCCCTCCCTGTTTCGTCTGTATATCCTCCTACGTTGTAGGAGACCTTTGTTTGCTTAATGATGATTTTACATACGACAGGTTAATATTTTTAAGTTTAGATACGCAATAATATGAATCAGTGACTAAAATTTGAATTGCTTTTAAATGGATAATTTTTGTTTGGGCTTTTATTTAATTAGAAAAAAATATTTTAACAATACATCAGTTTTAATTTAGAGAGACTATTTTATTTATGATATGTATTACAAGTAATATTCTTAAGAATATACGAAATACATAAATTTTGTATATAAGGTTGTCGAAATACAACAAGATAACACCAAGTGTTACCTTGTTTTATTCCTTTTAATTACGTCTTCTGCTACTTTCGTGCAGAAATATACTAGGTATGGCCTGGAATCCTTTCCAGCCAACATCTCACACAATGTTGCTATCGTCAGCTTTATGTTAGTTGCAGATTCCAGGTCGAACCTGATTGCATCGTATTTGGGGCACTCCAGTAGCAGATGTTGTATTGTTTCCTGTTTTTCGTCATCACATATACATGACGGGCTGTCCTTGCACCTGAATCTATTCAGGTACGCGGAGAACCCGCCATGTCCAGTCATAACTTGTGTCATTATAGGCGTGAGTGTCATATTTTTAATAATTTTATGTGCACTTAATACGTCCGGTAAGAAGAGTTTAGTGACACTTGCCGTGTCACCTTCAGAATATCTTAGGCCCCATTTCAGAATAGATACTTGCCGGATCCTAAATTTCTCGTAAGAGACGGGACATCTGTCATAGTGAGCTGCTATTTTTGTGTACAGGGCCGCCTGCTTTGCCAGATCGTCTGCTCTTTCGTTACCAGGGACCCCGACGTGTGCCTTGATCCAGTAAAGGTGGATAGTGCACCCACTTTCTTTCAGCTTTGCGATGTTCTGCCGAATTGCAAAAGCCAGAGGGTGGAACGTGTCTGGGTTCCGGACAAGTTCCAAAGCCGACCTCGAGTCACTCAGTATACCGACCGTATCTGGCGTTACTCTACACAATAGCTCTGTGGCTTGGTGCAGTGCATAGAGTTCAGCCTGGAAAACGGTGCAGAATGACTGGAGTTTCATCTTTTTGGTCCTCGTCTCGGTTCCCTTTATCCAGTAAGTGTATGCAGCTCCGACTTTTCCGTCAAGTTTGCTCCCGTCAGTGAATATCAAAGTGTCCGGGAGTTGGTGTTTTTCAACGGTTTCGGGCTGCATATCGTTCAGACACTCAAAGTCGATGTCCACCTCTCTGGCTGGATGTGGGGCATGGATAAAGCACACGCGCTCTTCGATTTGCCTGTCCTCTGTGTCAAGTGCTCGTTTCCCCTTCTTGATCTCGTACAGCTGGGCTGCTTCTTGGATCCTGAGATCCAGTGGGAGCAGTCCAGATAGGACGAGAGCTGCGTTGAGAGATACAGTGCGGTAGGACTTGCAAATTTTTTGGGCGAATCCTCTTTGGATGGCATTTAATTGCTTTTGTACCAAAATTTTATCGGCAGCCGATGCCCATACGCTCGATGCATACATGATTATGGGCTCTATCACAGAGACATATATCGTCCTGATCACCTCCGGGTTCAGTCCCCATTCTATTTTAGCCGTCCTTGCTAGCTGCTTGTATATATTGGCGGCTTTACGACAGACGTTTGACACATGGCTGTTGAAGGTCAACTTACTGTCTATCGTAAGCCCCAGCAGCTTGATCTCCTCGACCATTTCAATGGCTTTCCCGCTCATGTGCAGGCGTGGGGAATCAAACTTTAGTTTTTTCGTTATTATAATTGCGTTGGTCTTATGTGCGGCAAATTTTAATTTATTTTTGATACCCCACTCGTGCACATGCGCGAGAGTGTGGTTAGCCTCTATCTGGATTGTTTCGGCTGTATTCCCGGAGAAGACCAGAACAACATCATCTGCGAACGCCTGAGTGTAGACACCTCGCGCGTCCAACTCGTCTAGCAATGGGTTTAGCAACAAATTCCAGAATGTGGGTCCTGCGATAGATCCCTGTACGCAGCCTTTGTCGGTTTCACGTTTGCAGGTTTCGCCGGCATAATGGAGAACCACCTTCCTGTTTTCGAAATAGTTGTCTATTAATCGACGTAAATTTAGTGGGCATTTCGATTGGATGAGCTGGCACCTGATAGCAGGCCACCAGGCACTATCAAAAGCGCCTTCAATATCGAGTGACACTAAGACGGTAATTTTCTTTTGTTCCAGGTTACCTCTGATGTGCTGCATAAGGTCATACAAGGCGTCCTCCGTGCTGCGCTGAGGAACAAATCCGTACTGCCTGGGGTTAGTGTTCGGCAATAGGTGCCATCTGACTCTTCTGACCATCATTTTCTCGAGAACCTTTCCCAGTACTGACAAAAGACCTATCGGTCGGTAAGATTTCGCTTGGCTATAGTCGGACTTTCCTGGTTTCCTCAGCACCACCACAGCGGCTTCCTTCCATGGCGAAGGAAAGCACGACAAAGTAAGGCACATATTTGCTATCTCCATGAAGACATCTATTGCTGCGTATATTGCTCTGCAGCAAATATCCGCAGTGAATCCGTCTGGTCCGGGAGCCTTTCTGGGGTTGAAACTGTTCAGAGTCCGTTTGAGTTCAGCCACTGTAAAGGGAGGGTCATCGGTGTCTTCCGGTAACGCATCGTTGATTGTCCCCGCTTTTTCTCTAATAGATTCGTGGATTGCATTATCTTCGATCATTATCGATTCATTATCATTCTTACTGATCACACGGTATATCCCGTCCCAGAGACTTTGCCTGTCCTGTTTAGTGCAGAAGCTTTTCCAACCTTCCGTCTGTGCTTTATCCGCTTCTTGTTCATAATTACTTTTTGCTTTCAGGTAATCGTGCAAGACGTATTGCCTTCGGCGAGGAGCTGCGCAAGATATCCTTCGTCTCTTCGTGTTTACTTCCCTCTTCAATTGTTCCAGCTCGTTCGTCCACCAAGGTAAGTAGTTTTTCTTTTTGTTTGTTTTTATTAATGGGATGGTATTTTTGCATGCTGATTGTATACTTTCTATATATTTGTTAATTATAGTTTCTAGCTCTTCTTTAGATTTTAGTTTTCTAATATTATCCGAAGTTATACAATTTTGCTCTAATAAATTCCTTACTTCCTCAGTGAATTCACTCCACTTGGCCTTCCGGGTATTATAGAGGCGCGTAGAACTCCTAGGCCTTTCCTCAGAGGGCTTCTCTAGACACAGGTCGAATGTCATGGCATTGTGATCAGAAGTGGTGACCGACTTATCGACTTTCCAATTTTGGATGTTTTGTAAGAGCTCAGTAGTACAGACGGTTAAGTCTACGTTGCTTTTGAGAATACGTCCTCCTCGGATTGTGTCGAAAGTTGGGTCGGTCCCTTCGTTCAGAATATGCATGTCTATTTCATTCAAGAAACCCCTGAGTACTTCGCCTCTGCTGTCCTCTACTACGCTGCCCCACCACGTGCTCCACGCGTTAACGTCTCCTCCTATTAGGATTTTGTTAGTTTGCAATGATCCACACACGTCTTTCAGCTCATCCAGGTAGGGCTCGAGCGGCACACTGCCTTCAAAGTAGACCGAGACGACAGCTATTGACCATTTGTTCGTTTTCAAAATGGCCACTGCTATGTTTTCGGAACTCAATATAGGGTTGTTTAGTATTTGAATTTCATCGTCAAATATTATAATAGCCGCCTTTACTGGCTTTGTCCTGTTCGGTCCACATTGAATAACGCGAGTACCAGTATACCGTTTGAGCTCTCCTGTAGAACCTACGTAAGGTTCTTGGACCATTGCAAAGCTAAACTTCCTTTTCTGCGCTTCAAGCAAAAGCTCCTGAGTCGCTAGTCTTTTTCTTTGAAGGTTGGCCTGCACTATTTTGTATTTTATCATAACATCCGAAGTCATATTATCGACGTTATTTTTTGAGATGCCGTTATCGTTAACAATACGCCACACTTGACCTGGCTATCGTGTCCCATTTCCGGTGTACGGGACAGTCTTTGTCAAACGCATTATGGCCAGTTTCTTGGTACTTGGCCATGCTGCAGTTGCGACAAGTTGGTGAGTCGCCTACAATATATCTGGGGCAGTCTGCCCGTAAATGCGGTCCAGCGCAAAAGCTGCAAAGGTCAGCTGGTTCCTTGCACAGCCTGCGTCCGTGCCCGTACCCAAGGCATCTGGTACACTGCACCAGTGGGGATTGATCTTGTACCACCACGTACTGTAGGTCTATGTGTACTCTCTTGCCCGACGTCAACCTCTGCCACATCTTAGGGGACACCTGTAGCACCACGTGATTTTCGTGTGGGTTTCTGGCTCTTCTTCGGTATCTAACCGTGGGCTTGAGCTCGTCATCGGTCAGGTCCTTGAGTAAGTCTGCGTTTTGTGACTTAAGGGACGCGATAATGTCCTCGTCTGTATTGTAACTGAGGAGGTCTTTGATGATAACCAGTGGATCCTTGTTTTTGGCCTCCTCTACGTTGAGTTTTCCGCTCCTTAGTTTAGCGGTCATTTTTGCCATCTCGTCCTTGTTGTTGCAACTGAGAACTACTTTTTGGTTCCTTACTTTGCGGACTCTCTGCAGCTGGAATCCACTGGTTTTAGCGTCTAGAAATTGTCTGACTTTGCCGAGCACTTCGTCACTAGTGTCCTTTTCGACATCTGAAGACACGATAATAGAGTGATTAGGCAGGGTCTTGATTGGAGTTTGCCGACCTGGTCTCGAAAGGATGTCCGCAAAAGAAGGTGATCCCTCCTTAAGGGAAATAAACTGCCGTCCAGTTTCTTCTGTGCTCTGGCGCAGGTCACGAACTTCTTCGACGAGCTTGTTTAGGCTTTCGCTTTGCACTTTAACTTGTTCGGCTTCGTAAGAGTTTTTATTTAGTGTCGCCTGCAACAAACCTATCTTTTCCGTGTTTTCCTTCATGAGCTTAAAGTGCTCCTCAATCCTTTTAAGGAGCTCGTCATCGTTTCGAGGAACAGGATGAAGAGGTAATTGAGAAGCTATAAGCCCCTCCTCTCTCTCCTCATCCTGCAATTTGCTCTGACTCTTCCCTTTCTTTTCTTTTTGTATCTCCAACTCTTTTACCAGCTGGTATAAGCGGTCCAAAGCTGCTATAACCCCGTCTTTTATTTGAGTCTTTAGATTTCCGGAGCTGCTGAGTAGGAGCTTTGCCTTGTTCAGAGAGGCTCTTGCCTCTGCAGCCCTGGTAGGATACGTTGGTTTCGGCGGCGGGCTCCCCGACGCCTCCGTAGATTTTATTCGGGTTGCGTCTCTACTATCTTGGGAGAGAATAATTTTTAATTTTTGCCTCGAGGGGCCAGCCGCCACTACCTTCTTCGGAGATGTTTGTGGATTTGGGGATTTCGATTTACCAGACTCTCCTATGCTCTGCCTTACGTTTGAAGTTTGAGCTGGTCCTGCCTGCTCGGCGCTGTCTAGGGAGAAGGTATCGTTGGAGGTCATTTTTTGGGGTGTGCGAAATATACTCATAGCGGGTTTAAATGTAACAAAGTTAAACACAAAATTTTGTATAAGTTGTAAATAGATTAAATTTAAAAGTTCCTATCCTCAGTGTAAGTCGTATTCAAAAACCGTGGGTTAGAATAAAAACCTCAGCTAGTCAACGTACAACCCGGTAGTTTATCAAGTTATTCAATATAAGTCAAAGTATAGTCTAAAGGTGGTTCCAAAACGAAGACCACCAGTCAACAAAATCGCAATCAGAACAATTCTGGAATGATTTGCGAACAGTAAATTATTATCCTCAATAGTTAAAATATCCTATTATTATAGCCTTATTTAGCAGAATCAAAAACAAATGTTTTTTTCAAAAACCCGACCCTATGGAAAACTTCAAATTCTTACTATCGTAGACCTGGGTGGGAGGGTGGGCAAAATTTTGTCGAAATTAGCGTTTTCGAGTATGGGGAGCGGTGCGCGCTCACTCGCTGATTCCTAGAAAAATAATAGAAAAATTCTAAAAAATGAAATGGCCAAAATATTGATGAAAATGTGTTATTTGTATTGAAAATGCTACTAAATAGCTTTAAAATTATGAAAATCTGTAAATTTTGAATATTTTTTCAGGAAACGATATCCTTTTTAGTAACGCTGTGTGAAACGCTCGTGATTACGCGTATTATGATATGCCACACTTGTATATCCAGTTATATTTGAGTTTGCAAAAAATCAGTTTGTACTGGGCTCGGTACTTGGGTATATCAACTTTTTAGTACTGACGAAATAAAATTTTGTCGAAATTAGCGTTTTCGAGTACGGGGCGCGGTGCGCGCTCACTTGCTGATTCCTAGAAAAATACTAGAAAAATTCTAAAAAATGAAATGGCCAAAATATTGATGAAAATGTGTTATTTGTATTGAAAATTACGTTAATTTAACAAAATTTTTCGTTTTTCAGATGCAGACCGCGTGCGCGGCGTGCTCGCAAAGCTGAAAACGTGTATGCGGTGATTTAAAATTATATTCCAGAGATGTATGTGATAAAATATGCAATTTAACAATAAAAAGCTACTAAATAGCTTTAAAATTATGAAAATCTGTAAATTTTGAATATTTTTTCAGGAAACGATATCCTTTTTAGTGACGCTGTGTGAAACGCTCGTGATTACGCGTATTATGATATGCCACACTTGTATATCCAGTTATATTTGAGTTTGCAAAAAATCAGTTTGTACTGGGCTCGGTACTTGGGTATATCAACTTTTTAGTACTGACGAAATAAAATTTTGTCGAAATTAGCGTTTTCGAGTATGGGGCGCGGTGCGCGCTCACTCGCTGATTCCTAGAAAAATAATAGAAAAATTCTAAAAAATGAAATGGCCAAAATATTGATGAAAATGTGTTATTTGTATTGAAAATTACGTTTATTTAATAAATTTTTTCGTTTTTCAGATGCAGACCGCGTGCGCGGCGTGCTCGCAAAGCTGAAAACGTGTATGCGGTGATTTAAAATTATATTCCAGAGATGTATGTGATAAAATATAGAATTTAACAATAAAATGCTACTAAATAGCTTTAAAATTATGAAAATCTGTAAATTTTGAATATTTTTTCAGGAAACGATATCCTTTTTAGTAACGCTGTGTGAAACGCTCGTGATTACGCGTATTATGATATGCCACACTTGTATATCCAGTTATATTTGAGTTTGCAAAAAATCAGTTTGTACTGGGCTCGGTACTTGGGTATATCAACTTTTTAGTACTGACGAAATAAAATTTTGTCGAAATTAGCGTTTTCGAGTATGGGGCGCGGTGCGCGCTCACTCGCTGATTCCTAGAAAAATAATAGAAAAATTCTAAAAAAAGAAATGGCCAAAATATTGATGAAAATGTGTTATTTGTATTGAAAATGCTACTAAATAGCTTTAAAATTATGAAAATCTGTAAATTTTGAATATTTTTTCAGGAAACGATATCCTTTTTAGTAACGCTGTGTGAAACGCTCGTGATTACGCGTATTATGATATGCCACACTTGTATATCCAGTTATATTTGAGTTTGCAAAAAATCAGTTTGTACTGGGCTCGGTACTTGGGTATATCAACTTTTTAGTACTGACGAAATAAAATTTTGTCGAAATTAGCGTTTTCGAGTACGGGGCGCGGTGCGCGCTCACTCGCTGATTCCTAGAAAAATAATAGAAAAATTCTAAAAAATGAAATGGCCAAAATATTGATGAAAATGTGTTATTTGTATTGAAAATTACGTTTATTTAATAAAATTTTTCGTTTTTCAGATGCAGACCGCGTGCGCGGCGTGCTCGCAAAGCTGAAAACGTGTATGCGGTGATTTGAAATTATATTCCAGAGATGTATGTGATAAAATATGCAATTTAACAATAAAATGCTACTAAATAGCTTTAAAATTATGAAAATCTGTAAATTTTGAATATTTTTTCAGGAAACGATATCCTTTTTAGTAACGCTGTGTGAAACGCTCGTGATTACGCGTATTATGATATGCCACACTTGTATATCCAGTTATATTTGAGTTTGCAAAAAATCGGGTTAGGTTAGGTTAGGTTAGGTTAGGTTAGGTTAGGTTAGGTTTCGCTGTGATTAGAATGCCGAAGAAACCGCAGCGTGACGCTTCTGGGAAGTTCACAAAAGGCCCTTCTCAGGGCCACTCCCCAGAGGCCCCCGTGGATCATGACGTAGTGGATAGAGACGTGGAAGTCTCGGCTCCAGAAATGGAGGTGTTCCGTAGTGCGGAGACTGCGGATGGACGGGACAACCGTCGAAAGCGGCGGTCTACTCCGTTTCTCGAGTCTGGTCTTTCAGATTCGGACACAGAAACTGAAGCGACAGCAGCCGCTAAGGTGAATACGGCTAGACGAGGGAAAGGAAGGAACGTGAAAGCGGGTTCTACCAGAGAAGCGTTCCTGAAGTACCAAGCGTCATCAGATGGAGAGCTGGAAGAAATCCTGCGAGTCAGGCAATTTAAGAAGAGGTGTGGCGCTGCCACCGACACCGGTAGTGATACCGATGCCTTTGCGATGGTTGGTGACATCACCAGGCTGAATGCGCAAGAGCTGAGGGCGCATGCGGGTGAAAAGCTTGCCGATATTTTGGACGTTGCTAGGAACTCGGGCAACCTGAAAGGCGAGTACGTCGGCCGCCTGAAGAGGTCTTCGTCGACCCTGAGGGAAGTGGTGGACGCGCTCGCGAGCAGGAGCGAAGCCGAGGAGACGCGACGTCTTCGGGCGGAAAACGGCCGTCTCAAGCTGGAGGTAGAGGCGATGAAGGCGGAGGTGAAGGCGCTACGTCGAGGCTTCACTGAGGCTAAGACAGCCGCTGCCACCGCTGCAACCACCGCCGCGATGGATCAGGTCCGGCATCACAACCTCCTCCAGACGAATCTAAACCACTGCGCTGGGGCTCAAGATCTTCTCATGCAGGCCCTGGCGCAGTGGCAAATAGATTTGGCGGTTGCCGCGGAGCCGTATTACGTTCCCCCTGACCCCCATCCCTGCTGGGCTGGGGATCTTGACGGCTCCGTGGCCATTATACTGCGGTCGGGTTGCGTTCTTCCCCTCTCAGTCAAAGAGAAGGGTTCGGGGTACGTGGTGGCCAAGTGGGGGGAGTATGCCATCATCGGGGTATACTTCTCCCCCAATAGACCCGCAGCGGAACTGGAGGTCTTTATGGACCTCCTTGCCGCAGCGGTTAGACGACAGGCGCCACGTCAGATCCTCCTTATGGGGGACCTGAACGCCAAGGCCCGGGACTGGGGTAACCGCTCTACTGACTCTCGCGGGGAGATTGTCAGGGAGTGGGCGGTTGCCACAGGACTGACCCTGCTCAATAGAGGGTCGGTCCACACTTGCGTGCAACATAACGGGGGGTCCGTGGTGGACCTATCGTTCGCCACCCCGGCTGTTGCAGCACGTGTGCGGGCCTGGAGGGTGTTGTCGGAGGTGGAGAATCTCTCGAATCATAAATATATTAGGTTCGAGATTCTCCCCTCCCACATTCGAGGAGGGTCTGCGGGCGTGGTGAGCGCGGATTTCCCACGCTGGACGATGTCTCGCCTCGACGCTGAACTAGCAGGGGAGGCGGCTATCGTTCAGTCGTGGTCTGCCGCTCCAGTGCATCCGGAAGTGGACGTCGCGGCAGGCGACTTCCGAGAGGCGGTGACGGCCGTGTGTGACGCGGCCATGCCGAGGTCCCTTCGTTGCCCCGATCGCCACCAGGTTTACTGGTGGTGCTCGGGGATTGAGGACCTCCGGTGCGCTTGCTCGGTGGCGCGGCGAGCCTACACCCGCTGTAGGAGGTCACGTCATGGCCGGACCGACGACCAGCTGTCGGCTGAGGAGCTGGAGTCTGAGCGCCGGCTGCACGGCTTATACCGCGATGCTAAGTGGGAGCTGCAGCTGGCTATCGGTCGGGCCAAGTCTCGGGCCTGGGGCGAGGCCCTGGAGGGTCTCGACAGGGACCCTTGGGGGCGGCCATATAGGGGCGCCCGGAAAAAGTTCCGGGGCCAAACGACCCCTATTGCGGAGTCGCTGGAGCCTGAGCTCCTGGGCAGGGTGTTGGAGGGCCTATTCCCTGACTCCCACCACCACACCCCTCCGGCGATGGTCTCCTCCACCCCCGAGGAACTGAACCCAGCCTCCATTCCGCCTGTGTCCGAGGTGGAGATGGAGGTGGCAGTCGGTCGTCTACGGGGCAAAAGGACCGCACCGGGTCCAGACGGGATCCCGGGGCGGGTCCTTAGGATAGCCCTAAGGGAGATAGGCGACCAGCTTCGGGGACTGTTTGACGCGTGCCTCACGTCAGGGCAGTTCCCGAAGTTGTGGAAGGACGGCCGGTTGTGCCTGATACGGAAGGAGGGTCGACCTGCCGACTCGCCTTCCGGATACAGGCCCATAGTGTTGCTGGATGATACGGGTAAGCTCCTGGAGAGAGTTATCGCCGCCCGTGTCATCCGGCACCTGGAGGGAACTGGGCCTGGGCTCTCGGAGGCCCAGTATGGGTTCAGGGCAGGACGGTCTACAATAGACGCCTTACTCTGGCTCAAAGAGTGGACGCAGGATGCGGTCAGCAAGGGACAAAAGGCGTTGGCTGTCTCGCTCGACATAGCCAATGCCTTCAACAGCCTCCCACACGCAGCAATACAGGAGGCGCTCCGGTATCATGGAGTGCCCCTGTATCTGCGGAGGCTGTTGACTGATTACCTGCAGGACCGCGAGGTCCTTGTAGAAGGACGTGACGGCTTGAGGCACCGTCACGTCTCCTGCGGGGTTCCACAGGGGTCGGTACTTGGACCGCTCCTGTGGAACATCGGCTACGATTGGGTGCTCCGCGGCGCGCTGCCCGCAAGTATGCGGGTTGCGTGCTACGCGGATGACACCCTAGTCGTGGTCAGGGGGAGGGACCTCAGGGAGACGGTGCGTTTGGCCACGGTGGGCACAACCCTCGTGGTCGACCGCATACGCGCCCTGGGACTGGAGGTCGCCCTCTCCAAGACCGAGGCCCTATTGTTCCATGGGCCTCGGGGGGGACCCCCTCCGGGAACGCGGGTGGCCTTGGACGGGGTGATGGTTCCGGTTGGGACCAAGATGAAATATCTTGGTCTCATCCTGGACGGGAGATGGACGTTTGAGGCCCACTTTGGCCAGATGGCCCCGAAAGTGGTGGGAGCGGCTGCAGCCCTGGGAAGGCTGCTGCCCAACGTGGGTGGCCCAAGTGCTAACTGCCGTCGATTATACTCCGGAGTGGTCCGGAGTATGGCCCTGTATGGAGCACCGGTCTGGGTGGACGCCCTCAACCGCAGAACCAAAACCCTGCTGCGACGTCCGCAGCGGGTGATTGCGACGAGGGCGATACGCGGATACCGGACGGTGTCCTGGACGGCAGGGTGCGTGTTGGCCGGTGATCCCCCCTGGGAGCTCCAAGCGGAGATCCTCGCCGAAGTGTACCACTTCGTGGCGGGGATGAGATCGCGAGGAGACCCCCCAGCGTGGGAGGAGGTCACGCGCATGCAGCGGCAGGCGAGGGCTGCCATGTTGCGGCGGTGGACGGAGGACCTGGCTCCACCGGTCCCTGGGCAGTGGACGGTGGAGGCTATCCGCCCGGTCCTTCGGAGGTGGGTGAGGCGGCAGCACGGGCCGCTGACCTTCCGATTGGTGCAGGTGCTTTCCGGACACGGATGTTTCGGGAAGTACCTGCACCAGATCGCAAGACGGGAGGTGACTCCGGAGTGCCACGAGTGTGGGGCACCGGAGGACACGGCGCTTCACACGCTGGAAGCGTGTGCCGCATGGGGCCCGCAGCGGCACACGCTTTCAATGATGATTGGACGGGATCTCTCTCTGCCAAGCGTAGTAAACGCTATGCTTGGCAGCGAGAGATCGTGGCAGGCGATGGTCTCCTTCTGCGAAGCCGTTATGGTGCAGAAGGAGACCGCGGAGCGGGCCCGGGAGACGGACGCTGGTGCGGTCGCGCTCCGGCGCAGAAGACCAGGTGGGAGGAGGAGACGTTTCGCCCACCTCCTCCCTCCTCCGTAGTGGGGTGGAGTGTCGGGGGACGCTCCACCGGCTTGCACGGCCCCACATGTCTGAGGGGTGACCTTTGTGAGCAAGGTTGCCCCTCCAAGGGCGGAGAGACCCGATAAGGGTCTGCCACTGGGGCAAGATGGTAGAATGCTACCGCGACCCCATCTTGCCCCACCTCGGTGGAGGACGGCTCACGGGGGGGTTTTAGTGGGTGCGAGCCCCACATACCCCCTTCCATCACCCCCGTGGTGGAAGGGAAGTGCGTAGGCATTTCCCCCCCTCAAAAAAAAAAAAAAAAAAAAAAAAAAAAAAAAAAAAAAAAAAAAAAAGGTTAGGTTAGGTTAGGTTAGGTTAGGTTGGGCGGGTCTGGGCGGGTCTGGGTTTATCCATTTATAGTTGCATAGTCCTAGCTTGCATGCTTCGCGCTGCTTGTTTTGGTTAAGTCCAGGCCTTCCTTACTCGTCCCGGATGGGTAAGGAGGCGTCGGTCTTGGGGGAGAGCGCAGGTCGTGTAGATCCCCAAGGCAAGTCTGGTGGTTATGCACATTGTTGACCTTCTGTTGACGATGTGCTCCTTCTCGTGGTTGCCGCCTGTTTTGTCTATTTCCTTCAGAAATAGACGTAACTGAAACCACCAGGCGCCGTGGTGGCCAGATTTATCTGGCGGAGGCTTCTCCGCGTGTCCCTCCTGCTGCCACAACTGCTGCGACTCCGGCCGTAGCCAAAATCGCCGCTTCCCTGTAGGATCCCCCTCGGGCGGTAACCAGGGTGTCGTCGGCGTAACAAACGACGCCGACGCCACCAAGATTAGCACCCCGAAGAACCCAATCATACCCAATGTTCCACAAGAGGGGACCCAATACGGACCCCTGCGGAACACCGCGCGTGACAGGGCTGCGGCCCTCTCCATCTTTCGTTGGGTAGACTACCTCCCTGTTGGAGAGGTAATCCCCCACCAAGCCCTGAAGATAAAGGGGTACGCCATGGTATCTCAACGCCGCCAAAATCGTGCTCCACGGTAGAGTGTTGAACGCGTTTGCAATATCCAAAGACACTGCCAACATTACCCCACCGCTGGAGCACGCTTCCTCGGAGAGGTTGCGGACGCAAGATATAGCATCTAGCGTCGAGCGGCCTCTACGAAAGCCGTATTGGGTGTCAGCTAAATTAGGGCCGACTCTCTCCAGGTGTTTGACGAGGCGGGCAGCCACAACACGCTCCAGTAATTTGCCAGCCTCGTCAAGCAGTACAATCGGACGATAGCCTGCTGGTTCGTCCACTGGGCGCCCTTCCTTTCGAAGGAGTACGAGCTTTCCCCCTTTCCACCGCCTGGGGAATCTCCCTTCATTCAGGCAGCGGTCGAAGAAAGTCCTCAAGCGTGGTTCCAAGGCATCCTGGGCGAGGGCCCACGCACGACCGGGAATACCGTCAGGCCCCGGAGCCGTGTTTTTAGTCTTCATTTTCAAGACGGCCACGCAAAGTTCTCCCTCCGATAGGTTAGGTTAGGTTAGGTTAGGTTAGGTTAGGTTAGGTTAGGTTAGGTTAGGTTTTTTTTTTTTTTTTTTTTTTTTTTTTTTTTTTTTTTT